>OY987225.1:34217114-35433943 GCA_963920705.1 Odiellus spinosus
TGAAAATAACAGAATTTTAAGATATTTTTTTAAAGGGAGAATGCAATAATTAATAATAATATATATATTTTAAGCTGGAACTAAATTATTAGCAACTCAAAGCAATGTTGGGTATTACAATAAGAATATAGGTATACCTTAAATATAATATTTGATATAAAATAGAAGCCTAATTAAATTTTATAATTTATTTTTTTACCCAGTTCTTTCCCAGCACCAACCCTGAGAAATATATCTTACTACTAAATAATAAAATTGTAAGGGTTTTTTATAATAACAGCTAAGAAGAGTTTTTTTCTTATCACGAACTTCCAGACTTAAAGATAATTCATAGCTGTTCCCCCTAAAGTCATATAAAAGAATCATTTTGAAAGTTCAATGGATACAAAACTGTAATAGTGACCTACCCAAATCACTACACTCGTCTTCGAGAGCAGTTCCTAACTTTAAAGTGATACTAACACTATTTTGTTTTTCCAATTATATTTTTATTTTTATCATAAAATTAAAATTTTTAGTAATGAAAATGTTAAACATATAAAGGTAATTAATTATAAAGTTTTACTTAATTGTAAATTAGCGTCTCTCTCCTTTAAAAAATTAAAAATTAAGTATTACGCATGGCTAAGATAAGTTTTTGTATTTATATTAAGGTAATTTTGATTCTAGATAAAGTACTTTTACTAAAAAGACGGCGCGAAAGCGACTTATCACTGGTGCCAGTAAATTGGTAATTTCACAATTTCCAAAATTATAATTCTATATAACTACTTTATTTTAATAGAGTTTAATAGTATTACGTAACAATCCGCCTCTGGTTAAATCCTCGTAATGAGTTATTTCAGACGTTTGCGAGCTTAAAAGGGACCTTATTCGTCCAAGAAAAGGGAATATCTATCGTTTTGTAAGTAAGCTTTGATTTAGTATTTGTATATATAGTCTTTAGTGAGGGAGATAAAAAAACATTTCAAGAGAATAGGGGGCTTACTTTCCCACGAGAGAAAAAGGGGGTTTGTCATCCCCTCAAACACATTTTAAAGTGATACTGTCATCATTTTTTTAAGAACTTGTTTCAAGTACTTTTACGAAAACGTCCGCGCGAAAATTACCTTATCACTGCAGGTATCAGAACGCGCGAGAATTAATTGTACTCTCTATACAATAGCGAAATCACGTGACTATATGATGACGTAGTAGTGCGGGGAAATTTTATTTTAAAAATTCATAAAATGGTGTTTATAAAATATGCATTTTTACTGTTTCAGTAATTTTGTTCTATGACATATGCATATATATTTTGAATGACTCAGTTTCCATTTGGAGTTCGTGATAGAAATGTGTGTCAGTGTCACTTTAAATGGGATATAGCTATAGACTATTGTTTTCAATCTTCTAGGGATATATCTATATAGATTTAGCATCATTATAGCTAGGGGGGCGCTAAGTATTCCGGCTAACATTAGATGGCTTTTAAATCATTTACAGACAAGTCTAATCGACGTTTTATATACATTTATATAGATTATTTCATTTTTAGTTTACAGCGTGTGCGAAGATATATTTTCATTTAAACTCCATTTCAAAGTATATTTGGGTTGGAATTTTATAATTAGGAATATTTTTAACCAAATTAATTGATTTTTCCTGATTGGATAAGACGATTTATTTATTTATTCCATTGGGAGCGCATTGAAATTAAAAGTAAAACTGACGTCACACTAAATTTTATGATTAAATTGAGGAGCTTGGCATGATGCCAATTTAGCCGTGTTCACACTTGACACTTTGCAACCATTTGCAACCGTTTTGGAAAGGTCAAACTGTAAACATTTGGGGTCATTGGAGAGGTATTTTTTTTTAAAAAACAGAATAATTGTTTTCGAAAGTTGATTTGAACATGCAAAACGATTTCAAATCGATTTCAAAGTGTCTAGTGTGAACAAGGTCCTAGAATCGATTCGAAAATCATTCAAATCAATTTCTGATAGCTTAAAAAACCCCAAAAATTTAAAATTATTTAAAAAATTTGGTTTGTTTATGATATATATTAAATTTTTTTTTGACAAGATGACGTAACGTATAGAAAAAGTGCGTGGGACGTATCTCGAGTGTTCCCTAGTAAAAACCAGGACCCACAAGCGATATGGTTCCCTCAATGACCTTAAGACTTCAAAAAAAAAAAAAAAAAGAAATCTATATGAGAAAGAGAAGAGTGTAAAAAAAAAAGTTAATGGACTCATTATCAGAGGAAGAATTTGCAGGAAATCCCCTAAAGAAACAAAGACCAGGCCTGGCAAGCGTGGTATAATAGCTATAGATGATGATACCGGTACCAGAGTTGCCAAAATACAAGCCAGGGTTGGTACTCTAGAGCGCGGTAGCCTGAAAGAATAAATCTTCATCCATCAACCGGACCCCCTCTATCCCATTTCCCCTTCAATATGGAAACCCCCAAATTCATCCCCTTTCCCTCAAACGCATTGGCCCAAAATTAATTTACAATACATAGGAAACTGAGGCGGATTTATTCCCAATGAAAAACCTCGGAAGAAAAAGTAGTTTACGTATAAACTAAATCCCACTTTGAATTTACAATACACGCAAAGCTTGACAACGCGTAATTTCTATTTCATTTTGTTTTAGAAATAAAGGATGAACCTTTTTTAGCGTGTAGACGCGTTAAGTTGGATATTATCCTATAATTATAGAGAATAGGCACCCCGTGTTATTTCTAAATTCGAATTAATACGGATAAAGGCGGTTGCTGCCGATATCCGATTTATTATATTTCAATCTTAGTTGGAATAAGAGTTTAAATAATTGGCGGATTGATACGTATTATTAAAAACTATTTGACGAGGAAATAGTGAGCGTAAACTCGCGTTGAATATACGATTATAAGGTAATGGCAGTTACCAATTCGAATTAATATAAGCAAAGGCGGGTTTCTGCCGATTCCTTTAACTTTAACATAATGTTTAAAAGTAATGGCGGAATGATACGCGATGTAAATTCTACATAGAGAAAAAATAGTACGTGTAAACTTGAATTGAAACTAAATATAGGGTAATGGCAGTTCCCCGCTTTTCTCCGTATTAACTCGAATGTAAAAATAACGCGGAATGCCATTTCTCGTATAGTAAGCTAATGTCGTTGGAATAGCGACTCCCTAGAGTCACCAACACGCGCGGCCCCCTCTGAAAAAACTTTGGATAGACATTATAAAGATCAGTCTAACCTTGTCAATCTAGAAGTATTTTCCATATAAGAACCGGGCCAGCGTGCTAAGAAAGAAAAAAATACACTGTTGGGGTAATTTGTCCTCGATATAAAAGGGAACCCCCTCTTGGATTTCGCCAACGAAAAGCGAATGAAGCGAGATATTATGACGGAATATACAAAGGTGAATGTTAAAGGGGCTAGGAAATCTCTTTTCTAAAGGACTAATTATTCTTTAATTTAGTTACAATCAGGTCATTTGAAACAAATCTGCAATTATACGTCTATCCCTCGAAATTAAAATCAAATATAAAAACTAGGGCGATTTAAATTTCAAAGCAATTCAATGGCCAATCACGATTAAAAGATTCTCGTGCGCAATTTAATGACAGAGATTGAAGCCAATAAAAGATTCTCGCGCGCAATTCAATGAGAGTTTTAAGCCAATAAACGATTCTCGCGCGCAATTCAATGACAGAGTTTGAAGCAATAAAATATTCTCGCGCGAAATTCAATGACAGAGTTTGAAGCCAATAAAAGATTCTCGCGAGCGCGCGCGCTCTAGGAACTCTCTTCATCAGCGCGTAACCGTGGCAACGCTCGCGCCAAAAGCGCGCGCCTAAAAACGTTCTTTACTTTCAAACGAAATTAGTCCCGAATTAGGCTTAGCAGAAAAATAAACTAGAAATATCATTTCAGAGCGAAAAACTTGAATTATTTTAATGGTAGTAGCTAGAATTATATCAATTTCGCTTCGGTAAGTAATTTTTATTATAATTACTAAATATTTATAATTAAATATCTAGAAATTAACGGGACTAAGTTGGCTTTTGATAATTGGTTCAGCTCGAGTGTCTGTTCCGTTATTGGCTATTGCATTGCTATGATCAATATCGATGTTTTATTCATTTTTCAAGTTTCACGGTTCCTTTAAGGTTTAAGGGTATATGAAAATACACCCACGCCAGAATTACACCGTATTCGGAACCCACCAATGAATGGACATCGCTTTGTGGGTGAAATAGAAAATAGGGGGTGGTGCTTATCGTATTTACTGAGACGCTAAAAGGCTTTTGACGTTGTTATATATTAAAATTATAACCGTTATTATATCGAGCCCCAGCCACCGATGCGCGTGCGTATAGATACCCTAGCTATGACATCATTCCATTTGGTTATGATACCACGAGGGTCTGATCGATGCTAGACTAGCATTTGCAGTTTTCCAAACGCGCATTTGCATTTGGCCAGTTTACCATTAATTTATTTGTGGCACTAACCTAACCTAAATAAAATCTGCGGGAATGGAAACTGCGCAAAGGGAAACTGCGCAAAAGAGACAATGCGCAAAGGGAAACTGCGCAAAAGTGACAATGCGCAAAGGGAAACTGCGCAAAGAGAAACTGCGCAGAAGAAAAACTGCGCAAAGAGAAACTACGCAAAGAGAAACTACGCAAAGAGAAACTGCGCAGAAGAAAAACTGCGCAAAGAGAAACTACGCAAAGAGAAACTGCGCAGAAGAAAAACTGCGCAAAGAGAAACTACGCAAAGAGAAACTACGCAAAGAGAAACTGCGCAGAAGAAAAACTGCGCAAAGAAAAACTACGCAAAAGAAAAACTACGCAAAGAGAAACTGCGCAGAAGAAAAACTGCGCAACGGGAAACTTTTTATAAATTAAGATACGTTGTCCATTGTTAAATAGTGTCAGCTGCGTCACTTAAAATTGATTAGCGTTTAAAAAACAGCTAATTAATATGTCGAATAAAAATAAATGACTTTGCCATGGGAGTTTGAGAATACATTGCGAGCTATAGCTTTAAATCTATATATATTCCCCGTAATATTTGAGTAGGGACAGCGAAGTAACTCTAGCGTAACGAAGCGAGGGGGGGGGGGGAGAAGGAAATGAGGTTTGTCCGCTCGAAAACGTGTATGTTATGTGAGAAAAACGCGTTATTTTCGGATATTACAACATATTAAACACGGCCAGAAGAAGGGAGGTGGCTATGATACTGTATATTTAGTCATCTGGTTGTTTCGACACCACTGCCTCTTGTTATATACATACGATTACGTGTCGAACAACTCGTGAAAGAGTGAGAAGGGGAGAGTTCTGATCACTCGCCAAGGCTTAAGTATAAAAAGGAATATTGGTTGTCACTGGCTGAGGCAAAAGCCGTACATAATTGATACTTTAATATAAAATTTGGACTGCGCTTTTTGGGGAAGAAAAACCCGCGTTACTAGCCCTTTAATAAATACGATTACAGTTAAACTCTACGCGTAATTTACAATGTTAGAAAGTATTAAAAATTTACATTTAAAAACTATTATTTCTACGTCGTCAAATTGGACAGCGTTAGATCTTTCTAAGGGTGTCACTTGGGACTCTTCAATGATATTAGCTCGGGGTATTTATTTAAAACTACTATCCTATTACCGGGGACAAGTTCAATTCGCATTAGATATTTTGGGACATGTATTCAAAGGGATAATGAAATGTTAAATTAATTTTTTATCAATTAATATATTTTACAATAAAAAATTTAAAGTGAGACTGTCACTCGTGGATGTTTCATGAACTCAAAAAGGGAAATTGCGTAGAATTTTCAGAAAAAATTGTATTTCCAAATTATTCAAATTAAAAATTCCCGGAATATGACGTCATCACTAAGGTCACGTGATTTATATTATAGAGCGTAGAGTTGATTCTCGCGCGCTTTTACAATCAGGTATCGTTTATTTTAGAAATTTGAAAATTCCAAACGCGTTTTTCTAAAATTTTAAAATTTTCGCTAATCGGATATTTTTTATTTGGTATTTTTTCTGAATTCCCTAGGTCCTAATTAGTCTATAACAATAGTTAATTAGCGTATGGGGAAGTCTATTTTATGTCATCATGCCCAAATCATGATTTAAAAAAAAGTTTAAAACATTTCATTCTACCTTTAACTAATATATATTACTTTAAAATCTTAAGCCTAAAATTCCATTATTTTTCTGAATTTCCTTGGTCCTAATTAGTCTATAATCATAGTTAATTAGTGTATGGGGAAGTATATTTGCCCAAATCATGATTTTAAAAAAAAATAAAATAAAACATTTCATTCTACCTTTAACTAATATATATTACTTTAGGATCTTAAGCCTTTTCCGTTTATATAATGCGAACTCATCTTTATTGGCATTTAAATGGGGGGGGGGTGCGTGTGGAGAAATCGGTTAAAAGTTATTGCATCTAACCTATCATTAAGTTTTTTTTTTTTTTTTTTTTTTTGCTTTATACTCTTATATCTTAGAAGTCCTCCCTTCTAGGTTACCTTTGGAATAAAATTTCTTTTCCGAAGAAGAGGAAAAAAAAAAATAGGGAAATTTGTACGATTATCATTCAGTCTCGGGCGGCAGATTAAAAAAAAAAAAATCCGTTTTACGCGTTGGAGTTAAAATTGCCAAAGAAAGGCTTCGACTCGCGTGGAAAAAGAAAGAAAAAAATGGAATATTTATTATTCATAACTTTGGCAAAAATGGAGAAAAGTTTTTGATTGGAAAATTATATGGAGTTACGGCCAAGCAGGGAGTAAATGTTTTATTATATCAAAGACCTCTCCAATTTCGCCACCTTTTTTTTATATATAACCTTAAATCTCCCTTCGAAAAATGAATTTTTCTTTATATTCAGAAATATTTAATAATATTTTTTATATTATATATAAATTTGTTTCCTTAATATTTAATTTTATTAAAAAATTATATTAACTTAATTTAATTTAATTCGCGAGATTCAGAATTAAATTATATTGGAAAACTGAATTTTTCTAAATTCTTTTGAAATTGTACGATACCAGGAATTATAAATTAATATAATTCTCTAAGTACGTCTGTCTGTCGGTCTGAAACGCTAAATTTAGATACACTATGTATTCAATATGATGTAATAAATATATCATTTAAATAAAAATTACCGCGACAGTAAAAAAAAATACATATTTTATAATAGCCATTTTCGAAAATATTTTCGTGATCCTACGTCATCACATGATCGCGTGGTTTCGCGCGGTCTTTTTCGTAAAAGTACTTAATCTAGATCAAATGTACTTTTAATACTATGATAAAACTAAAAATATAATTCATAGATTGGAAAAAAAAAAAAAAAATTGTGTCAGTATCACTTTAAAAAAGATATGTTACAAAGGAAAATAGCTATTGTAGATCTGGTTTGAGGGGGGGCGGGGGGGTTTAGAGGGGCATAGAAATAGGAAGTGTTGAAAGCCATAAAAGTCCTAATGGGGTGTCCCCCCGGAACGTGGAAACCCCCCTCCCCCCAACAAACCCTCTTTTGAAACTAAAGAAAAAATACAGATAAGTCCAGTAGACATCAATTAAAGGTGACAGACCAACCTCCGATGAACCCCCCAATTTCCAATTGACAGTATCAATGGGGGCATATCCCCCATCTCATCCGCGCATTGTCTAATAAGGATTTAGAAGAAGGAAATCCGAGATAGTCGATCCCCTCCAAGAATTAAACGAAATAGGAACTATCTTAGAAGCCATCAAAAATCCGATGTAAAAAGCCATTTTGCCAGGAGAATTTCAATTCCTTTTAAGGATGTAATTTCAAGAGATCAATTGTACGTTGAAGATTAAACTGAGTAGGAGAAGAAAGGGGGGTGGGGCTAAATTACCGTTCGCAACTTCGAGGAAATGAGAACAAGTAGATTTTCAGATCCCATAGAGAGACAGAGATTTAAAGTAAATTGCGAGCTATAGAGATCTTCACTTCTTCGTTTTGTATTCCACTAAAGTGGATGTTCACTCCAAGTCTGGTTCGTAACACTAGGGGGGGCACTTGCCAAAGATTCTCTATCAATATAGTATGAACGCCTGTAAAAGTGTTCCAACCACGATGCTTCCGTGCTCGGGGGAAAGATGGCGCTAAGGGGCTAGAGATATTTCTATTTTAACAAGTTTACATTATTATTAAATACAAATTATCAATGGAATGGATAAGTTTTAATGCTTAATTATATGATTATATTAAAGTTTGATTTATTGATTAGGGGTATGTTCGATTAAGTTTAATTCCAGAAATTAGTTAAAGATTTAAATTAGGTTTGATTTCTTGATAAATTTATGTTGGATTTGTTTTATTTCGTCTTTTAGTTTAAGTTGGATAAAGTTTGATTTGTTGATTTAGTAAGCTTTGATTATGATTTTGTTTCCTTAAATAGGTTTAACTCCCTAATTAGTTTTGATGCCTTGATTAGTATAATTTTGTAATTATTTTGATTCGATTAAATTAGTTTAATTTTGGAGTTATTTTTGAATAAGCCTGATTAGTTAAATTTTGTAATTATTTTGATTCGATTAAATTAGTTTAATTTTGGAGTTATTTTTGAATAAGCCTGATTAGTTAAATTTTGTAATTATTTTGATTCGATTAAATTAATTTTGTAATTATTTTGATTCGATTAGTTTAATTTTGGAGTTATTTTTGAATAAGTCCGATTAGTTAAATTTTGTAATTATTTTGATTCGATTAAATTAATTTTGTAATTATTTTGATTCGATTAAATTAATTTTGTAATTATTTTGATTCGATTAAATTAATTTTGTAATTATTTTGATTCGATTAAATTAATTTTGTAATTATTTTGATTCGATTAAATTAGTTTAATTTTGGAGTTATTTTTGAATAAGTTTGAATAGATTAAATTAGTTTACGTTTAAGTTTGATTAGATTAAAATTAGTTTACTAATGATTAAGTTTATTTAATTTAAATTAAATTACTTCCATCCAGGTTAAAATTAAATTCGGATATAATTAGATTTAATTCAAACAATATTTGATAATCTCATTAACCATAAAATAAAATTAATTATATTTAATACGATTAATATTAGATTAAATTTATAGGAAGGCAATCAAATCAATTGCGTATAACAGAATGCACGTTGAATTTAAGTGGACCAATTTCTAAATTGGTATTTTATAAGGCTAAAATCCATAAGTTGGGCTTTCAGGGGATAAAATTCGGGGGGGGGGGGGGGCTGGTTTCATTTTATTAGTATATTAGCCCTTATATAAGGCATCTTTTTTTGGGGGGTATAACTTCCACGCACTATCTGCCTCTGGCAATGTTATACATATATACATCCAAGGGGGTTCAGGGGGTTCTGGGGGGTATACACTCTTATACGTTCAAAATAGCGAGCGGACATAATTTAATAAAGGCGGTCGACCTCTCATACGTGATAAGCAACGTTAACTAGCCAAACCCTTTGCCCCCCTACCTCTCCTTTTCTGGGGGGGATGCACCCCCCATCTTTCTCACGCAGAATTGAAGCTAGCTTCTTGCGTCGGCATCTTATATTCAATAGAGAAGAACGCTCGAATACGACTACTTTTAATTCTACGAGGTTTAACACGAGGTATTAATCCGCTTAGACTTCGTACGTGCTGCAAACTTTAGTCGTAATTATGACTATGATGTGGTTTTTCTCGTTTTTGGGCGCAATCTTATCCGTTTTTTCTTTTATAGACAAAAGAATGAGGGGGTTAAGGATAAAGGGGGGTGCAAAGGGGTGAAGGGGGTGTAGAGGGGTGAAACCCCAATTTCCCCAACCTTATCTCAAAAGTTTAACAATTTATTATATAATATATATGCCCCTTATATATACCATTATTATACGTTATGTACATGAATGTTATAAGGATGGTCCGGGGTACACAAAACATTATAAAGGAGTTGCAATCTAAGAAAGGAGACATTTTATAAAGCGAATTATTAATTATTAATTTCTATATAACGTAAATTATTAATTATTAATTTCTATATAATGTAAATTATTAATTAATAATTTCTATATTCATGGTAACTAATTAATTAATAATTTCTATATTCATGGTAACTAATAATTAATAATTTCTATGTTCCTGTAATAATTTCTATATTCATGGTAACTAATAATAAATTCTATATTCATGGTAACTAATAATAAATTCTATATTCATGGTAACTAATAATAAATTCTATATTCTTGGTAACTAATAATAAATTCTATATTCATGGTAACTAATAATAAATTCTATATTCATGGTAACTAATAATAAATTCTATATTCATGGTAACTAATAATAAATTCTATATTCATGGTAACTAATAATAAATTCTATATTCATGGTAACTAATAATAAATTCTATATTCATGGTAACTAATAATAAATTCTATATTCATGGTAACTAGTAATTAATAATTTCTATATTCATGGTAATTAATAATTAATAATTTCAATTAAAGAAATTTATAATTATTAATTTATATATTCATGGTAATTAATAATTTCAATTAAAGAAATTTATAATTATTAATTTCTATATTCATGGTAATTAATAATTTCAATTAAAGAAATTTATAATTATTAATTTATATATTCATGGTAATTAATAATTTCAATTAAAGAAATTTATAATTATTAATTTATATATTCATGGTAACTAATAATTAATTTTTATATATGGTTAATTAATTTCGATTTTCTACATATGGTACCTCTTAATATCTAATTTCTGAATAGCTATTAAATTTTAATTTCTACATAACTATTCATTTTTAAATTCTACATAATTATTAATATTTAAATTAAACATAACTATTTTTAAATTAATACAAGTTAATTTTTAAACTATTTTTCATCATTTTTGTACGCACGTTTCGTTTCATCGGGACCACTCGTGTAAATTTGGTAAGCCTATCTAATCTGGTGTAGGCCTATATGGCTCCCTGGAATGAAGATGTATCTTTTTTACAGCGCTCACCAGAAGAGAGCGAAAAAAAAAAATGTTAAAAAAACTAGGCTTATAGAGAAAGGTAAAATACCTATAAAAATTACAGAGCAGTCCCGCAGTAATCTCGTATACAAGCGATTAGAAGAATATATAGTGCAAAAGCTTCAGCCTTATAGCTGCCTTCGTGAAAAGGTGTCTGTTTTAAACCCTACTCACTATAAAAAAGTACTACGGGGTAAGATTTTAATTAAAAATAATGATTTACAAGAATAATATTTTTATAAAGCTTTAAAACAAACGACTTTTGAACGCGTCAGCTTTCTATAATCAATAGCTATCTTAGAAAGAGTCTTAATACCATTATATAATCGGTTTATTAATCAGAATTAAGACGTCTTCTAAGACTGCGAATAATTTTTAGAGACAGCGGAGCGAAAATAAAAAAAAAATTGATCAATATTAGAAAAAGTATATAGTCAATTCCGTTAGGAATTTGTAGCGCGTACGAAGCTACGATATCCTTTATCTTTCTACGATAATTTAGCGAAAAAGAGAAGAAAGCCGTCTTTACACGCGCTAACAATTCAAAATGAAAATTAAAATATAGTCAAAATCATTTTTAATTGGCAGCGCGCGCGAGACTAAAGAACTTTCTCCGTCTTTTATTCGATTTATACGAAATAGGAGGAGGATTAACTTCGCGCGCGCTGTAAACTTAAAATGATTCTGATTGAACGTGTCTCGCGCGACTAAAGCGCGCGCTCTCGTTTTTCAAATAATCATATTGAAAACGCAACACGCTCTAGCCTATTCTTCCCCTTCTATCTCTTCGTGATAAAATCATAGCCGTAATACCAATTCTACCTTCGTATCCTTTGAAATCTCAAAGTGATTACTATTAATCTCGCGTTCGCGAAAGGTTTTCAATATCTACTTTTATTCCTACGAGGTTTTATATTAGGTATAATTCCGCCCCTTCTTTCGCGACACTGACAACTCATCGCGTTCGCGATTAAAACCCGAACCATTCTACGTTTTCAACACGCTCGTAGTTTGAATTCGTATTAACTTTAAGAATTGATTACAAAGGGTAAAAGGGGTCTTAGCTTCGTACGTTATGAAAACTTAAACTTATCAAGTGTAGGTATATAGGAGAGAAGCTAGTACCCAGACAGTTTTTTTACTTTATTTTTTTTCATCATCATTTGGGGTGATGGCGCGAGCCTCCCCTTAGTTTTAGCGTTTAAAGCTGTACAGACTAAGGACGTTGGGTGACTGAAATCTACGGGGAGGGATGAACAGCGAGGGGGGGGGGAGTGGAAGGATAGGAGGAGAGGGATTAAACCGCTCTCCATCCTCCGCCTGCAGGAGAAAAGATGCTCAAGACAGATCTATGATCGTAGAGAAAACCATATGGACAATTCCTTAAATTTCAAGTTTCACCCACTAATTTATGATTCGTAATAAACTTTATAAGATATTTGGAACATGAAATAATTTCTACAATATATATTCAAATTAAAAAAAAAAGTCCATAATTTTTTTTCTAAAGTTTCCATAATTTTTTCTAAAGTTTCCATAATTTTTTCTAAAGTTTCCATAATTTTTTCTAAAGTTTCCATAATTTTTTCTAAAGTTTCCATAATTTTTTCTAAAGTTTCCATAATTTTTTCTAAAGTTTTAATAATTTTTTCTAAAGTTTTAATAATTTTTTCTAAAGTTTTAATAATTTTTTCTAGAGTTTTAATAAATTTTTCTAAACTTTTCATTATTTTTTCTAAAGTTTCCATAATTTTTTTAAAATCTATATTTTTTTCTAAGTCTACATTAATTTTTCTAAAGTTTATATTACTTTTTTTAAAGTCTAATTATTTTTTCTAAAGTTTATATTTTTTCTTAAGTCGATTTTTTTTTCTAAAGTCTATATTAATTTTTTTAAAGTATATATTATTTTTTCTAAAGTTTATATAAATTTTAAAATGAATCAAAATTCCCATATAAAGAGCAATTTTTAAATCTTAATACAAGTAGCTAAAGCTCCGCCTAATTTTCTCATTCCGAGTAAATTGCTCCAATAATGTTAATTAAATTAATTTTCAAAAAATGTAGAATTCGTGGGTGGAACCAAAAACGTGTAAAAAAGTCATCCCTACTGTATATGGTTTTTTGTCAGTCAGCCCCCAAACCCCCCTCCCCCCCTGCTTTCCCGTTGCAGTCTGGGCTGACGTTCCAACTACCATTGTTTGCTAATATCTCTCATTTTAATTAGCATCCCGAAGAGGCTAAGGCATGATGTAAGCTTATTCCTCTTCCCCCTGTTCATTGGCTCCCGTTCAACTCCCTCTTAGGTCCCTCCTATCCCCCCAATCCTGGTAGTCTCGCGTGTATGAATTCCAGATTTATATATTTAACTCAGGGGGGCTCAATCCCCCTCAATATTTGTTAGGGGATTTTTTCATTAATTTTTTTCCCTCAATCGAGACGCTACTATATATTATAAAGTCTTTTACAATCTTAGAAAGGATCGAATTCCTTAAACAAAAACTGGTTTTTTAATGAGAGGAAAAGTCTCTTTTAAGATCGCGATACGATATATATCGATCAATATTATTTTAGGGTGGAAATTTATCATAAAAAGAAAATTAAGATGGTAACATTCAGGTTTATGTATAATGAAAATGTTGAAATTTGGAACATTATATTGATTATTGAATATTTTTTAGAATATAATATAGCTAAGCCTAAATTGAACATTTTTAGAATATAGCTAAGTCTAAATTCGACTTTTTAGAATATAGCTAAGTCTAAATTGAACGTTTTAGAATATAGCTAAGCCTAAATTGAACTTTTTAGAATATAGCTAAGCCTAAATTGAACATTTTTAGAATATAGCTAAGCCTAAATTGAACTTTTTTAGAATATAGCTAAGCCTAAATTGAACTTTTTAGAATATAGCTAAGCCTAAATTGAACATTTTTAGAATATAGCTAAGCCTAAATTCGACTTTTTAGAATATAGCTAAGTCTAAATTGAACTTTTTAGAATATAGCTAAGTCTAAATTGAAGGTTTTAGAATATAGCTAAGCCTAAATTGAACTTTTTTAGAATATAGCTAAGCCTAAATCGGAATAGATTAAAAAAATATAAATTCCTAAGCCTAATTTGAATAGTTTTAGAATATAATATAGCTAAGGCTAAATTGGAATATTCTTAAAATTTAAAAAAAGTTACGCCTAATTTGGAATAATATAGCTAAGCCTAAATTGGAATAATTTTAGAATATAAAAAAGTTAAGCTTAAATTAGTATATTTTTAACATAAGCCAAAATTGGATTTTTTTAGAATATAATATAGCTAAGCCTAAATCCAGATATTTTTAGAATATAATATAGCTAAGCCTAATTGGAATATTTTTAGAATGGATAACGATTAAGCCTAAAACGTAGATATATCTATGCTATAAAACAGTTAGCTACCCATATATTTGTAAAATCTAAACATTTAAAAAAAAAATAAAAATCTAAATTAAATTAAACGTTGTTACATAAATTTTATGAAAATTGTAAAACTTTTTTAGAAGCTTGAACGAAAGAACTTTTCACTTAAAACGGTACGATATTAAAAAAAAATGTTTAAGATTATAAAATGGCATCGCGGGGTAGACAGAGTAATGGGGATGAAAAATAAAAGGGCACTTTGCTACGATTTTTGGGGTGAAAAAAACTAAAAAAAAAAAAAAGGGAGATAGCCCCCGCTTTCGAATACTAAAACTAAAGAACTATAGAAAGAAGATGAAAGGGGGCATAATATGGGGGTGGGGGGAACACCCCCAATGATGGGTAGCCAGGGATTGATGGCTACATTGAAAGTAGAAGGACCCCAAGCCCCCACTATGACTCATAACAACACTTCTGGCACCCAAGGCTCTCCCTTCTACTACTGCGCGATGTAATGTAGGTAGAGGTATATATAATCGTACAATGTAACCTAAATCCACCCCACACCCGCCAAAAAATAAATTCTTCTTGGCCCAGAATTTTCTATGCTAAAAGCACATATGAATTCAAATTTCAGTACGTTGAAAATTTAATTTTAATTTATTTGTTTTCTATGAAATACGATGAATTCTAATTTGAATATTAATTAAACTTAAATTACATTCTTACACAGGATGCCAATGTACAAAAATGGAAATTAAAGTTTAATTAATTAAATTTAATAGATAATTACACAAAAGCAGCCCCTATTTCATCAATTTCCTAAATTATGTTAATTTTAGAACTAGTACTGACGACCATATTGGAGTTTTTGGTGTAAATTGACGTCACAACTCTTAGCTCCACCCCCAACTAATATCACCATATACCTCCTATAGAAAAAGTACTAATTCCCATACAAAAACCGGTTTTGTAACGTAAAATCAGACACATTCTTAGATTGTAACTAAAGTTAGATTGAGAGAAAAATTGGAATTTCGTTAATCTTAATGGATACTAGAATTTTGGACGGGGGTACAATCCCCCCAGTATTTTAAAAGGCCCATACACTTCCCCCTAAGCCTCTCCACATTCCCCTCTCTCCAACACCATTGACGCCTTTAAAAATAAAGCTCGAATTTGCCTGAAACATAGGATAAAGAGAGGGGACCCCAGAAGAAGATATTGAAGAGCCAGACAATATCGAGAAATACTGAATTTACATAAGACTATAATGTATATTACCTATAAAAAGATTTCGTATGAAAGTAACATGGTTTAGTCTAATACTCAATGCAATCTTAGAGTGGAGATCAGCAATGTAGAGAAGCAATTTTATTTTATATATAAATATATAAAAAAAAAAAATTGTTTGATAGAAAATTTTCGCCCATAAGAATTTTACCTTCATAATGATGATGATATTATCATAGAAAAGATTTAGAAAAACTTCATTTTACAAAAATTGATGATATCACCAATTTTTTCCAAGTCTTTTGGAGTAAAAACTTTGTTTTTCAAATATGCATATACGCAGAAGCCGATGAAACCCTCCTTTGAAGTCTATTACTCCCGGAACTTGTCAACCCCTCTCTGTATGGGTTAGTTTTAAAAAGCGCGATCCGTACGCCTCCTAACGGTAGATATTTTCGGAGCGGGAGTTCGTCCAGCGAATATCTCTAGCAGCCTCGGAGTTCGTCAAAAAAACGTCGTCGTTTGTGGAGAGAGAGAATTTCGAATTTTCCGTAGACAGGGGGGATGAAGTAGGACCCCTCCGATCTCGTAAAATTGGGAATTTTACCCATACAGAGAGGAGCGCTATATGGAACATTAGAGTAGTAGACTTCAAAGGAGGGTTTCATCGGCTTCTGATATACGTAAGGGTTTATAGAAAATCACACTACATTTTCTAAGGTTTGCATTTCATTGCAGTGTTGTCATAACCTACGGGAGTCGAGTTCTGTTCCTATCTGAACACGTCTACCCCTTCACTACGCTGCGTAATGGCCTCACAAAACCTACTGGCAACACAGAGGAAATGCCAATTTAACGAAATCTATGTAATATCAGAAGCCGATGAAACCCTCCTTTGAAGTATATTACTCCCAGGTCTCATCTACCCCTCTCTGTATGGGTTATTCTCAAAAAGCGCGATTCGTACGCCTCCTAACGGTAGATATTTACGGAGCGGGAGTTCGTCCAGCGAATATATCTAGCAGCCTCGGAGTTCGTCAAAAAAACGTCGTCGTTTGTGTAGAGAGAGAATTTGCAATTTTCCGTAGACAGGGGTATGAAGTAGGACCCCTCCGATCTCGTAAAATTGGGCATTTTACCCATACAGAGAGGAGCGCTATATGGAACATTGGAGTAGTAGACTTCAAAGGAGGGTTTCATCGGCTTCTGATATACGTAAGGGTTTATAGAAAATCACGCTACATTTTCTAAGGTTTGCATTTCATTGCAGTGTTGTCATAACCTACGGGAGTCGAGTTCTGTTCCTATCTGAACATGTCTACCCCTTCACTACGCCGCGTAATGGCCTCACAAAACCTACTGGCAACACAGAGGAAATGCCAATTTAACGAAATCTATGTAATATCAGAAGCCGATGAAACCCTCCTTTGAAGTATATTACTCCCGGAACTTGTCAACCCCTCTCTGTATGGGTTAGTTTTAAAAAGCGCGATTCGTACGCCTCCTAACGGTAGATATTTTCGGAGCGGGAGTTCGTCGAGCGAATATCTCTAGCAGCCTCGGAGTTCGTCAAAAAAACGTCGTCGTTTGTGTAGAGAGAGAATTTCCAATTTTCCGTAGACAGGGGGGATGAAGTAGGACCCCTCCGATCTCGTAAAATTGGGAATTTTACCCATACAGAGAGGAGCGCTATATAGAACATTGGAGTAGTAGACTTCAAAGGAGGGTTTCATCGACTTCTGATATACGTAAGGGTTTATAGAAAATCACGCTACATTTTCTAAGGTTTGCATTTCATTGCAGTGTTGTCATAACCTAAGGGAGTCGAGTTCTGTTCCTATCTGAACATGTCTACCCCTTCACTACGCCGCGTAATGGCCTCACAAAACCTACTGGCAACACAGAGGAAATGCCAATTTAATAAAATCTATGCAATATTTAAAATAATAGTTCTGTGTTGAATCATGAAGATTCAATTTTTTTCGACTATTTTTGTTCTAAATTTCGTTTTAATTTTTTTTTTCCGTTTCAAAGTACTACTTTTATCTCTATATGAGAACTGTGTATCATTCCGCGTTGATTTTAGCTACATTAACAAATTTCTAGCGAACAAAATCTCTGAAAAAAAAAATAATAAGATAGGTGGGGGAAACTTAGTCTTTCATTGTTGCAGACGTCGACAATTTTTTAGTTTTTTTCACTTTTCTCTTTAGTTTCTTCGTATCTCTGGTAGGCGGCGCTCTCCGTCGTTAAACACGCGAATCGGCTTAAGGAGGAGAGCATGACGTACGCTTAATATAATTCCACCCTTTAAAATATCCCGCCTTTCTTTGACAACGAACCTCGCTTCGTACAAGCTAATTTCGTATACTTAGTTAGCATTGATTTTTAGAAGGATTTCAAAATCTAATAGAAAAATGGTTATTAGATACATTCTACGCTTTTAAATTAATATAATAACAAGCAAAAATATTCATTCTTACTCCCAGCTATGAATAATATTCGAATTTTAAGTATTCGAAGAAAAATTTGAAAAATATTTGTGATTTAGAAAAATTCTGAAAATATTTCCTATCTCTTGCCTCCTCAAATTGATGTAGGCTGTTTTTATTTATCGCGTGACGTAGGTTTTACTCGCCAATACGCTCCCATAGATTAAGAAATCGACTTTCCCTTAGTATTTATTAAGTAAAACACATTTTGGTTGAAATAATCGAAAAAAAAAAAAAAAAAAAAAATCAAATTCAAATCAAATTTTAAAATCTAAAAAGTTTAGAACATACGATATAATCTTCCACGTTTAAAAAGCCAAAGTTAAAAGGTCTGCAAATATACCCTAAGTTTATCCAATACTTAAACTTCGACTCTTCAGTACGTCTTATTTTTAAGCGTGTAGTAAACGAGGGTTGTATAATATTTATATCGAATTTCAAGAAGGTTTGGGGGGTTAAAGAAGCGTCGCAACAAGGGGGGGGGGGAAGAAGAGGTAAGAGATAAACTAACATACCAGAATTCATACTATTTTATTTCAATATCCCTCGATTTTCGACGAAAACTGATTTTAAATTTCTATATAGAATATTTTTATATTTACAGTTTATCCCACCTTTAATTGTCAACGCGTACGAAGCTATTTACGTTTTCTTTACAATATAAGAGATAAAAGGGAGCGTAGATTACTCTATGTTGACAAATAAAATTGGTACACCGACCATATCCATAAGAGACCCAGAAATCATGCAAAATTCATATCGTATTAGATTTGAAAATTCTTTTCCTTTTTACTCCCATAGACTAAATACACACAAGCCAGTTAAGGTATAACCGAATAAAAATAATATATATTATAGGTTACAATCTTAGAATGAATCAAAATTACCAAAGTTTTTTTTATCGGGGAATTTTGGTCGCATAAGGATGTAATATGTGGAAAGAAACATTTTTCATTATTATATATTATGTATACTAAGTTTCAATCTAGAAAGAAATGTTTAAAATTCGTTTGATTCATAGTGACGTCACTATCAGATGGCGCGCGCCACTACAGTCGTTTTTAAATCGTAATTTAGGCTTAGCTCGCGCCACTACTGATGTTTTTAATTCGTTGATAGTAAAACTAGATCACGCGCTGTTATAACCAGCCAGGTAGAGGTATCCAAATAACGACACAATTAAAGAGGCACGCGCCAAGTCGTTTTTAAATTAGCGCGCGCCATTAAGGATGATTTTAACTCACATTGTTGATAATAAAACTGATCACGCGCTGTTACGTCAATGTAGAGGTAGACGTCACAATCACGAGACACGCGCCAGTTTTAAAATTATATTTAAGCTTAGCACGCGCCACTAGGAATGTTTCTAATTCCTATTAAAACCTAGCTCTCATTGAGGGTAATAAATTGTATCACGTGCTGAGGATAGTTTCAGTAAAATAATTGACATTTTCAAAACAAAAATTGGATACTTAATTAAACAAGGCCATAATCTTTTAATTACCATTTTTCAAACGGATATATTTTCGGATAAAAAAACCTGTTTTCCCCAAAAGAAATTTATGTCCCTTTTAAGAATGTAACGCTTTATTTTAACAGTAAACTATTTTTGCCCGGAGTTGTGTCCGTTTCTCTCTTATTTCTGTTTGCATCTTAGATATACGTGTTAAAAAGGAAGCTTATTTCTTACTGGCCCTATGCATCTATAGGTAAGGAAAATTCACGGAGTGGATTTTATCTAACTCTATAACCCAAATCTCGTCGCTTATTCGTACTACCAGCCCCCCTCCCCCCCCCCCCCCATCTCTTCTCCAGCAAATACTTGGGAGTTGAAAATATAGAAAAATAAAATTTTGTATTTATTATTCCCCTCCATCCCAGACAAAAATATCCTTATAGTATCGGGGGACTAACCCCACTTTACCTAACATTCAAAAATGCTTTATATACGTATAGAATCAACCGTTATACCATATCATAGACAAATAGTTCGGGAGAGACAGAAAAAAAAAACATACTACGCCTGATTTTATTCGTGTACAGTAGCTGTTTCACTCAACCAATCAGGGTTGTAAATATTTTTGGATTTATATATCTTTAACGGACTACTTTTATAATCTAAGATAGTTTAAATACGTATCAATACGCCGTAGCTTCCTACGTGCTAAAATATCAAACTTATTTAGATTTTAAAATTACAATAATATATAGAAAATAAAATTTATTCCCAATTATATTATTATAATAATAAAATTTATTCCTAATTATACTAATATAATAAAATTTATTCCCAATTATATTAATATAATAAAATTTATTCCCAATTATATTAATATAATAAAATTTATTCCCAATTATATTAATATAATAATAAAATTTATTCCCAATTATATTAATATAATAAAATTTATTCCCAATTATATTAATATAATAATAAAATTTATTCCCAATTATATTAATATAATAATAAAATTTATTCCCAATTATATTAATATAATAATAAAATTTATTCCCAATTATATTAATATAATAATAAAATTTATTCCCAATTATATTAATATAATAATAAAATTTATTCCCAATTATATTAATATAATAATAAAATTTATTCCCAATTATATTAATATAATAATAAAATTTATTCCCAATTATATTAATATAATAAAATTTATTCCCAATTATTTTAATATAATAAAATTTATTCCCAATTATATTAATATAATAAAATTTATTCCCAATTATATTAATATAATAAAATTTATTCCCAATTATATTAATATAAAATTTATTCCCAATTATATTAATATAATAAAATTTATTCCCAATTATATTAATATAATAAAATTTATTCCCAATTATATTAATATAATAATAAAATTTATTCCCAATTATATTAATATAATAATAAAATTTATTCCCAATTATATTAATATAATAATAAAATTTATTCCCAATTATATTAATATAATAAAATTTATTCTCAATTATACTAATATAATAAAATTTATTCCCAATTATATTAATATAATAATAAAATTTATTCCTAATTACATTAATATAATAATAATAATAATAATAATAATAATTCGAAATAGTTAAATATTTATATTAAACGCTTGTAGAAGTATTTCAACCTCACAACATCAATGTCGAAGGAAATGCACCATACACGGGCTTAATAATAAGATTTTATGGAAGTCTTTTCGTATAGGCAAAGAGATATAGGACGCAATTAATCTAACAAGAAGAGTACCTGTACTTTTACCTTACAACGATATATTCATGGCGATAGCCCCGAATTAAGCTCATGTCCGGCATTCTGAATAAAAGCAGTCTACTAAAGTAAGATCCCAAATTAAATTGACAATTCATACAAAGCTAGACCCTATAGGTAAAAAAACCCAGATATATAAATACAGGCACTGAACAATCAAATTGGGATGGACTTATCCCGCAGTGTCCCTATCCTTGGACTGTCCCCGATGGACAATTAAGGACCAGAGAAGGCGATCCGTGTGAGAGAGAGAGAAAGAGGAAAAGAAGACGGTGTGAGGAGTGGGGGGTTTATAGGAACCCCCAAAGCGGATTAAGGGTCGCTAATCGTACTGGGGGTCCAGCCCCAGTGACAAAATCCTAAAGCTCGGCTCCCAAAGAGTATCTCCGACGTTCACTCGCTTTACACCTACTAAATACTATAGAGATACAATCCGCTTTCTAGCGCCGGTCACCGCTTAAGCGTCGAACCCCCAACCCCAACCCCATTCTCTAACACCGTATATATAGATAATAAAAAGACACGGAATTGGTCATCGCGCAAGGTCAAAAGGTATACGCTTATAAAGGTGAGCTGATAAAATTGTAACTGACCGCTACTGATGGAATCGTTCCAAGTATTTCCATATATTCTATTTCATATCTAAAGTATTATTTACTATTAATAAGAATTTATTTATATAAAAAATAACTTCATTTTCATTTCACCTTCCCTTTAAATCTAAATTATATATTTATAATAATTTAAATATGGTGCGAATGTGGCTTTAATTTTCTATATATGAAGGTTGTGAGTGAGTAAAATCGGGGATTTCTGTAGAATCCCCGAGCATAGCGGCGAAACTTCTCATCCGGGAGCTAAAAACCCTAGTTTGAAGTTGTTCCATCCCTTCCCCATCCTCTTGGTTTTTACATTCTCACTCTCTACTTCAAAAACAGCCTCTTAGAATCTTTTCTCTTTTTCCATATAGCGTCGCCTCGCGCTCAGATATATTCTTAGTATATAGATTATACCATCTTGGAAAGCGGGATAAAAACTAGGCCTAGGATAGCCAATTTCAATGGAGAAATTAAACGTTTCTTAGAATACAATTTGTATATGAAGGAGAAAAATCACGCGCTACCTAAAGTTTTCAGCGCGAGACGAGCGCGTGAAATCTTCAACCACCCCCTATACCCTATTGTATTATCCTTTAGAAGAAGAAGGAGATTGGAGGGGTTTGATTGGCTCGAGCGTGGAATGAAAACACGCGCTGATTCCAACTAAGATCTCGAGGAAATTTTTCAATTTGTCCCGCTGTCAGGCCGGTAATTTATTTATAGTCTATAAAACGTCAACCCCCTCACCTCCTCCTCCTTCTCATCCTTTACTCCCACCTCCCCCACCCCTGTTTAATTTCCCAGAAGAGGATTCCAGACGAGTCCACTACTATTTAAGCCCAATTCACACTGTATAAACTTATATCCGAAATCTTAATTTAAATGAAGTGTTTAATAATAAATATAATTTATATAATTAACGATTAATTACCGCAAATAAATTTATGTACTTAACATTAATTATTTAATTAAATTTTATAATATAATAAATTTGTAAAATATACCATTTAATTTTAAAATAATATTAATTATAAGAGATTAATATCATCAAGAAGATTTATCCTTAATATTACTTTTTACAATGTTGAAAGGGACTTGGATCTCAATAGATAGAAGCTCTTTATCCAATCCCTTTTAAGATTGCGACAAACGTATAAAAGGGAAGCTAAAATAAAGGGGCCAAAAAATTTAATTCCTTTGAAAAAAATATATATATATTTTTTTGTTTATTTTTTCTATTCTTAAGGCAATGGTGTTAAAACATATAAAACAAAAGTGTTGAACGTTCGCCTTACCCTTATTTCTATCAGTCTGCCTTTAACTCTATTGCGTCATCATAAAAGATGATGTTCTTTCGCTTTTTTCTTTCCTCTGTTTTTATATATGTGGAGCTAGGATAGCTAGGCTCGCCTCGGAGGCGTTCGAGGGTGGGCCAGGGTGGGCGAGGGTGGGCCCAGGCAGGCTCGAGGTAAAAAACCGATTAAAATGCTATCTAAATTTTCGCGAAAAAGTCTTACCAGAGATAATACGAAATTTGGGGGATCCTTATACCGGGGAGGAAGATAGCCAATTTTATATTAAAAAAAGGAACCATCCAGGAAATCGATATCATACGTTTACCAGCGTGCCATATTAATTTCGTTTACAATTTTCGACACTAGATGGCAGAGAAGATTCACCGCAAACGCGTGTTTAAATTTAATTAAACAATTTTAAAATTAAGTGGAAAACTAATTTTGATGTTGATGTTTGCTTAAATTTAAATAGTTATTATATTAAACAACGGTAAAGTTGATTGGTGAACCTTTCCCTGACCTTTTGAACCTATTTATCAATTTACAAGACTCCCATGACCTTTTGTATCCACTTAGCTTCTTGACCTTTGTGGCCCCATTTCGTAATTTTTTGGATGCTCTCTGAGCCTTAGGAATCTATTTCCTAACTTTTAAGGACCCATTTCCCGATTTCAAAGATCTTTCCCGACCTTTTAGAAACAATTTACCAACTTCTAAGATTCTCCCTGACCTTTTGAACCTATTTCCCAACCTTTAAGATTCTCCTTGACCTTTAAAACCTTTTCCCGAGCTATACCATGACCTTATGAACCCATAAAGTCCATTCGCTGTAATCCATGATCAATTGTTCTTGACCTTTTGAACCCATTTCCCAACCTTTAAGATTCTCCTTGACCTTTAAAACCTTTTTCCCAGCTATACCATGACCTTATGAACCCATAAAGTCCATTCGCAGTAATCCATGATCAATTGCTCTTGACCTTTTGAACCCATTTCTTAATTTCCCAATTTCCCAGATAATCAGGGCCTTTTTGAACCCATAAAGTCCATTCGCAGATATTCCTCCTCATCTGTACTTGACCTTTATTGAATTCCCCTAAAATTCCCAATTTAGACAATTTTTAAAATTTCCAGAACTTTCCCAGGTAAACTCCATGAAGCCAGATCTCCTTAATATAACTATATACTAATGACGTAATTGTAGCCATCAGTCTAGTAGCGATCAGCGATGGATATTGGCCAATCATATTGGGTCTAGAGAATTCTTTCGAATTAAGGAATGGAAGCGGAAAATTACGCCGAAGAGAAAAACCCACACATAGAATAGATATGGGGAACCGGGGGGGGGGGATTAATGACGTAGAGTCCTAAAGCATCCTCCTTCATCGTCATCCAACCACCATGCACGTACATATAGCCAACTGTGCATGGTCTGTAGACAAAAGTAATTAGGAGAGATATCAAGCCCTCTATTTATAGAATGAGTCCTGAAGAAATAGGCCGGGCGCGCTCTTCAAGGACTCGGGAGAGAATAAGAACACATACAATGGTCATAAAATAATTCTAATACCAGGACATCCCGTTGCTATGGTTACGGAAAAAATGTTGTTAACTTAACAACCAATTATATTTATTATTTTTTACGTTTTGATGTTAATTAGAGTTTAAATTTTAAAATATTTAAGTAATTAGAGTTTTTTCGTTCGTAATCTTAAAATATAATATATGCTAATTACTGGAAAATAACTTTTCAAGGGATAATGAAGGTATGAAAATATTTTTAGCATCAATTTTATAAGCAGACGATTAATTTAATCTCGTCTGATTGGAGGATATTAAAGACCGATCAATGCAAAAACTAAATTTTATCTTGAAATATTTTTCACGTTATGATTTCAGTTACGCGAATTTAAATAAAAAGTTTAAAAAATTTCAAATTAACCAAAAATTTTAACTTTTTCAATTATTTAAATTTTTGAAGAATTAAAATACCATTTATACCAACTTCCGGTACAATGTTATAAGCAAATATCACTCGTAAGTACGAAGTGCCAGTATTCCATTTGAAATAATCCAAATTTGACGAATTTTATCCAAAAATTCTCTTTCTAGACTGTAGTATTTTCAAAACTTAATCTGGCCTACTGGGGATTGCAAAATGCGTGGGAAAACTATAGAATGTATCAAGCAATGGGGGTATACGGGGGGTATACGGGGGTTAAATCCCCCAGACTGTATCGGAATTAGTTATAGACATCCTTCCCCCTTACGTCTGACAGCGCGGCCCATATATGAAAGCCTATTCCCGCCATCCCTAAGCTAACAGAAAAAAAAACATGCAAGGTTTTTAAAAAAAAAAATCTCCCCCCATTTTCAGTACCATGAGGGTAAAAATCTCTATAACACATAAAATTCACGAAAAAAAACCTTTCTACCCTATACTAGTCGTTTTTGGAAGCAGCCCTAGTCCAGATTAAAGTTCATACTCGATACGAACGTAAAACTACCTTCAATCAGCGAGAATTTGTTAAATAGAGATAATAAGGAACGCTACCTTAATACGTATTGCGCTCTAAAAGTGATTTCATCAGCTACAAATGAAGGAAGAAGTTTTAACTAGCATTCCCTTCTGCCATTACTTTATACACGCATTAATTCAATATCTATTTTCCGCGCTATTTTTATCTTCTACGTGATCCAAACCTCGTGTATAAATCCGCCTAGGCTTTAAACGTATCGTAAACCGCGATTGAATAGAAGTACGTAAAGATCCGAGTTCGATTTACAGCGAGTTTGAAGTAAAACCGCTTTACCTTTCGTTACGATAAGAATGCTTAGAAATTAAGGCAACTAATAGCTTCGCGTTCGATGCAAACTTAAGTCGATTCGATTCGAGCTCGTGAAGATGAAAAAAAATTGTCCACGTGCGTTAGTTTTTCTTCGTACGGGAAACCGACACGCTTCGTAAGAATAAAATGCCTCCTCTAATTTTTCCCGTATCGACGAGGGTGTGGGGTCGCGAATCTCGCGCAAGTTTTTTTTTTTTTTCTTCTTCCATTCGCGCGCTCCCATTTAATCTATCTCGTAAGGAAAACGCGGTACAAAACTAGATCGAACGATTATTAAGGAAATAATAACCTCCCCGCCTTCTATCGCGTTAATTAAAACGATACGAATAGTTCAAATTATTTATTCGCGCGAGCTCGTTGAACGAATGGCGCGTGATATAAAATCTCGCGCGCGTTAATAAGAAAAGGCGTACGAGCCTTTAATGGTATTAAAGGAGTACCCACGAATGGATTGATACTTTGAAGAAGCGAAAAAAAGGGGGGAAAGAAGGATGAAAGGGGGAAGAAAAAAGTAATATTACATCGCCAGTTGTTAATAAAAGCAGTACGTGCTAAACGCGTTGAGAGGGAGGCTTTGCCTTAGTTCTACGCTACATCGACAAAGTTCGTCTCGAGATAATATTTCACTTCGTATAAGGCACCGATAAATATAATAATAATCTAGATAATGACGGATTCCTAGCTTGTAACGCGAAGTATTCTCCGAATGAGACGTAATTTATATAGGAAATGGTCTGAAACAGCCGGAGCATACCGAAAGATCTCTTTAATATATTCCCAGTACGTTATCTTAACCCCCTCCTCCCCCCCCCCCACGGGGGTTTCAACTAGCTAGCCAGTTCAAGGGGAAGAAAGAGGGGTATAATATATTTTCTCCAATTACTAATAGTACAGCGCGAGCCTACAAATTAAGAATTACCAAATACGGCCCATAGAAAAAAAACGAATTTCGAAAATCTGCGGAAAATTATTTTTAAACCCCTAAATGTTGGCTTCATACTGGACACCGATGTTCGTGGATTCGAACACTTTTACAGGCGAAATTCAATCGCCTCTAGTACACGATTATTTCACTCGCTAGGCAATGCTTTTATTTCAATTGAAATTAACTAAATTTCACCTACTGGTTAAGTAAATTATATTAATAATTAAATTATATATTAACATTTGAAATTTGAATTTTGATCTAGTTATTGTTATACACATTAACATTGTGACTTGGAAATTTAACCTATTACTTATATATTAGTATTAATATTTGAGAATTTGACCTATTATTTATAAATAAGCATTCGAATTTGCTAATTTGGCCTACTGGCTCTTAATTAGAATTCAGACTCGAAAATTTGACCTATTGGTTATTAATTAGCATACATATTCGCAATATTTGACTATTAGTTAATAATTAGTATTATTAAAAGAAAGCTTTACTTACTAATTAATAATTATCATTGAAAATTGAAAATCTGACCTATTAGTTACTAAATAACATTTAAAATTCAAATTGGCCTATTTATTATTAATTAGCATTGCAAATCTGACCTACTAAATATTACTTAGCGTTGAAAATATGACCTAATATTTATTAATAAACATTACAAATTTCACCTACTAGCTACAAATAATATTTAAAAATAATGAAATAAACGTGTAGCTATAAACCAATAAGAAATATCCCAAGAATGTCAATACTACAATTAAAAAGTTACATATTTAAACTATTTTTATATCAAATTTCTGGAAAAGATGCTTTGTTAACTGTTTCTCAAACATTCATCGCGCTGGGGGGGGGGGGGGGGTGGAATGGGGAGAGGGGGGCGTCTATACTTCCGGTTAAGATCCAGCTTATTCCGCGGGAAACGGAGAATGAAAAACACAGATACAATACAAAACTAGCGGGAACCCCCGAAAAAAAGAAAATCGATATCCGCATCAGTTTTAAGAGCGAAAGCAAAATGATAGCTTATTTAATTCCCCCCCCCCCCTTCTCCGCGCATTTCCCAACAGACAGACGGGACGGACGGACGGAATAAAAGTAGACATTGTCGCGTACTATCTCAGTTCGTGTCACTCTTAAAGTTAAATACCTAAAGATATACTTTATCATTTCTATTTCAAATCAAATCCTATTTTACTTTTATCAAGAGATGATGTCACCATTTTTTCAAAGGTCAATCAAAATTTATAATTCTATTTGAAAAAGGTTTGTCCGTCACTAGCGCGAGAATTTGTTTAAAACGCGCGCGAGAATTTAATAAACGGGCGCGAGAATTTAGTTTAAAGCGCGCGCGCTGTTTTAAATTAAACTCGAAGCGCGAGAATTTAATTTAAAACACGCGCGAGAATTTAATTTAAAACGCGCGCGAGAATTTAATTTAAAACGCGCGCGAGAATTTATTTTAAAACGCGCGCGAGAATTTATTTTAAAACGCGCGCGAGAATTTATTTTAAAACGCGCGCGAGAATTTATTTTAAAACGCGCGCGAGAATTTATTTTAAAACGCGCGCGAGAATTTATTTTAAAACGCGCGCGAGAATTTATTTTAAAACGCGCGCGAGAATTTATTTTAAAACGCGCGCGAGAATTTATTTTAAAACGCGCGCGAGAATTTAATTTAAAACGCGCGCGCTGTTTTAAATTAAACTCGAAGCGCGAAAATTTAAAATTTATTTATTTATTTATTTAGGCTCAAAAGATTTAGAGATTATAAGGTTTTTTGCGATGTTTAACACTCGATTTAAGTTAAGTGTATTAAATTATCCTTAAGTGAAGTAAAACATTGCTTTTAACCGCGGATGTGGTCGATATCAAAGGTAATTGAACTGAAATTTCGTTCGCAGATCGTGAAATATTCGTGACATCCTCCCTTTAAGTATAATATTTCTAAAACTATTTCCTGACTCGTTGCTAGTTTATCTTCCCTTTAAAAATGAAACGTAGCTGGGATGGGGAGGTGGAGTCCTTATAAAGGTGAATATATATATGAAAAGCGAAGTTACATCTGTAGCAGAGCTTTATTTGAGGTGATTAGCTATATATGGAAACCCCCCTCGTATATTCGAACCCCCCCATTCTTTTTACTGTCTCCTTTTGTAGGGGGTGGAGGTCTGGGGGTTGAGAATGACGCGAGAGGGCGTGCGGGGTGGGGCCGTAACTCGGGTACTGGTAATAAGGGATGGAAAGATCTCTCGAAAGAAGAATCTAGGAGAAGAGAGAGAGAGACGGAGGAGTAAGGTGTTTCTCCTAAATGAATCGGAAATAGACTAAGCTTCTTTTTTCTCTTCGTGTATTACGGAGAGCGCACCCAGCGAGAGCCAAAAAAAATAAGGGGAAAAGAATTATTGATTTTTTTGCCTCTCTCTCTTCATCTATATAATTTTTTCGACTAAGACTCACCCCGACGATCTCACTCTTTAGACCACGCCCCCTTCAAACAGACACTGCGCGATTCAAAATACTGGATATTATGAAAATATTTATTTTGTTGGCGTTAATCGTTCATTTATTGATTGGAGTTAATTATTCCTTTATTGATTGGCGTTAATTATTCGAATGATTGGCTTTAATTATTTATTCATTGGTGTTATTTACTTTTGGTATTAATTATTTAATTTCGCTATTAATTATTTATTAACTTTCGCTATTAATTAATTACTTTCGGTATTAATTATTTACTTTCGGTATTAATTATTTACTTTCGCTATTAATTATTTACTTTCGCTATTAATTATTTATTTACTTTCGCTATTAATTACTTATTTACTTTCGCTATTAATTACTTATTTACTTTCGCTATTAATTATTTATTTACTTTCGCTATTAATTATTTATTTACTTTCGCTATTAATTATTTATTTACTTTCGCTATTAATTATTTATTTACTTTCGCTATTGATTATTTATTTACTTTTGCTATTAATTATTTATTTACTTTTGCTATTAATTATTTATTTACTTTTGCTATTAATTATTTATTTACTTTTGCTATTAATTATTTATTTACTTTTGCTATTAATTATTTATTTACTTTTGCTATTAATTATTTATTTACTTTTGCTATTAAATTTGGAATTATTTATTTACTTTTGCTATTAAATTTGGAATTAATTATTTTTTTATATTAATTATTTTATTGGTATGAATTATTAACTTATTGGTATTAATTATTAATTTATTGGTAAGAATTATTTATATTAATATAAAAATTTATCATTTTAAAACTATAATTATATCATAATTTTGTCCTTACATCTAGGTGTTTAAGTCCCCCCAGATTCCCGCGACATTATAATCCATTTTCAACAAAAATGGCGACCTTTTCAATCAACTCGTTGATAATTAAGAAGCCCTAAAACGTATCTTGACCGTTAGCCGCCTTCCTCCTCACATACTCCCGCGAAAAACAAACTCGTCGGTAAGCCTCGCACCCCGTAGATCGTCAAAGTCAAAGATCGTAATCATTAATAAGGCGCCCATAACTTATCCCCTAAAAAAATGTAATTTCTTAAACTCACCGAATTTGGGGGGACCAAAAGAGATTACATCCTTAATTCCAGATAGTTAAGACATCCTTCGCTCGCGTATTTCAAGGATTAACGATATTTTAAACGCGAATTAAACCGAATTTAATTTTACTAAAACACCGGCGTAGCGTTACTGTCAAGGCGCCATATTACAATCTCTAGACGGGGAAGAAGGGGGAGGCCCGAGGAGGGGGCGTAACGAGAGGGCATGACTGGAAATAAGCAAAAATAATCTAGAGTTGTATTATGGGCGGAAATTCCCAATAAAAACAATAAATAAACACGTAAAACTATGAATATTTAAATTAAATCATTTTGAAGTGTTTTTAAGCTAAACTAAGGTTGAAAATAATTATAATAGTTTTAAAATTTATCCTGACACGCGTTAATTGTTATGAAATGTTTCAAAATTGATAAAAATTAATTGAAAATGAATATATAAAACAAATAATTAGGGTACCCATGGAGTAATAACACTAATAGCTATAGGAGTAGAAGGTATAAAAAAGTTGGAATTTTTAATTTGAAAATGAATAACCTGATAACCGAAAAAAGTGAAAAATTAGGAAAATATAGGAGAAAACCGTCAATTATAGGAATTTATAGGAAGGCGCTGAAAATATAGGAAGCCTGGTCACCCGTTTTAAGGTAAGACTTAACCTTTAAATTAAATATATATAAAAAACTGAATTTTTCTTAATTACATTTGATACTGATGAGACGATGTTAACCAAATATTTTTTCCCCTTCATTGTGAGTTGACTTTATTCGGGGAAAGTATTAAAAGGCGGGTGGGTGAGAGAGGGGGGGGGGGGGTCCTAATGAGATTTTGATGTTGGCTTCCCTTTGTGATTAATGCTCTACGGGGTCCTTTTTAATTATCATTAAAGTCAGCAAACCCTCTTTACGGAGACAGAGATGACTATTAGTGACGAAGGCTCTCATTATTTCGTTCTCGCTGACATCCACGATGACGCGCGCGTTAAAAATTGAAGGTGGGCCACGTTTTTGACACGTCACTATATATACGAAAGTTACACTCTTAGAATGCATCAAGATTTCCATTTAAAAACCGGTTTTTCAATGTAAAACTTGATACTTTCTAAGATTGTAACGGAAGAAATATAATTTATATCCTTTCTTCTTAAGTTGTCCTCGTAATACCGATTTTGTCTCTAATAAAGAAGCTTCAAACAATGCTTAACGGTCACGTTAAGTTGATAGTGGGATTTTGGGTAGAAATATATAGTAATTAAGATCTCGTACGAACCCGTATAGAAGCTTTTTTTTAATTTAGATCTTAGTAAATGACGTAAATGACGGTAATGATTATACGACAACGTAATTAATATGTAATAGAGAGAGAGAGAGAGATGTTGGGAATAAAAAAAAAACATATCCAAATATGACTTTATATCCATATGGGTTGGGTTACTCTATCTTAATTATAAGCATTGTTGGATTATATTTGGATAATAGTTTGTTTAAAGGGATAATGAAGTCTATTTCTTACAATTATTGGCCATTCCAAGAGCCCAAAAATATTATAATAAAATATGATATTTTCAATTGATTTATAATTAATTATGCGCGTATTTTTTTGTTAAAATAAATTAGGATAATTAATGTTTAAATTATGGGAAAAATTGATGTTTAAATTATAGGGAAAATTGATATTTAAATTATAGGGAAAATTAATGTTTAAATTATGGGAAAATTAATGTTTAAATTATAGGGAAAATTAATGTTTAAATTATGGGGAAAATTAGTGTTTAAATAATGGGGAAAATTAATGTTTAAATTATGGGGAAAATTAATGTTTAAATTATGCGGAAAATTAATGTTTAAATTATGGGGAAAATTAATGTTTAAATTATCGGAAAATTAATGTTTAAATAATAGGAAAATTAATGTTTAAATTATCGGAAAATTAATGTTTAAATTATCGGAAAATTAATGTTTAAATTATCGGAAAATTAATGTTTAAATTATAGGAAAATTAATGTTTAAATTATGGGAAAATTAATGTTTAAATTATGGGGAAATATATATGCCAGATTATTTTTGGAACATAATTAAAATAAAAGTTTAAATTATGGGAAATTTGATATTTCTGAGACATAATTAAAATTCAGTTTTTCGATTATAATTTTTTTTTTAAGTAACCAAAATTCGGACTTAAAAATATCAATGTACGCAAAAAAAAGCCATAGATTTTTGGGTCAACACCTAGACGTCGTATAAAGCAAAGCGTATTATAGGCATTAAGTTCAAACTGTATATAGTGGTACATAGTATTTTCCTCCCATTAGCCCTACTACGGATCCCCCTACACACTACACCCTCCCGAGAACGACTTAGCGAGTGAAGCGAAAAGAAAATCTTTGATTACTCCCTGAGAGCGATTAAAAGCGTTTCCTCGGGTCGTAACTACGGGCGCCCACCCTCTCGCCCACCCACTCGCCCTAGCCCACCCGCGTGACTTCGACTTACGCTAAAAGAGGCTCGAAATAGAGCGAAGAACGAGCTGGAAGCAATAGTGGCGATAAAACACAGCGGCGTTGCCCCCCTTATCCCCTTCAATCTGCCCCCCTATCCGCCCACCCAGTAGAGATTCGGCAATAAAGCAATTCTACAAACTGAAGGTTCGTATGTGATTGCGGAAAGAAACCAGCTACGGACCAAAAAACCGACCAAATTTCATTCGGAGATTACAACGTATGAAATTAAATATACACGTTTTAATTTCTACTTGTGTGGTAGCTTTCTACACGGTGCATTCTTAGATTGAATCATAATATTGTATAACATTCATTCGGAGATTTCGTCGAAGAAAAAAAAAAGTCAAATGTGTTCTTTTATATCCATCTACTCCGGTTTAGGTTCTTAAAAAGGGCCAGTCTAGAAAAATTGATATATTTTCGGATGTTTTAATTGCAGATTCTTATAGAACTAGAAGAATGCTTCAAAATGGCATAAATTTCATCAAAATTGGACGAAAATTAAGGAAGCTACGAAGTTTTAGGTTTGACGAACTGAATATTAGAAATTATAAGAATTATTATTAAAAGATTAGAAATTATAGAAATTATTATTAAAACATTAGAAATTATAGAAATTATTATTAAAATATAACAAATTATAGAAATTATTATTAAAATATAATAAATTATAGAAATTATTATTAAAATATAATAAATTATAGAAATTATTATTAAAATATAATAAATTATAGAAATTATTATTAAAATATAATAAATTATAGAAATTATTAAAATATAATAAATTATAGAAATTATTATTAAAATATAATAAATTATAAAAATTACTATTAAAATATAATAAAATATAGAAATTACTATTAAAATATAAGAAATTATAGGAATTGTTATTAAAATATAAGAAATTATAGGAATTATTATTTCAATACAGGATATTATAGGAAAACCCAAATATGATCGCGTTCCGTGAATGAAAAGCGATTTACTTGAATTGAGAGTGGTCCTTTAAAACTTATCCTTAAAGGACGTAGTAGTTTCGCGGGCGTTGTAAGGTCGGGATGATTTTTTTGAGTATAGGTTTCCACTCAATAAGAGAAACAGAGGAGATCTAGCTTTAAACAAAGTCACGGCCGGAAATGGTACTGAGCTAAGAATGAAGCTGGAGGGGGGGGGGGGCTAAGGGGGTGGGGCGACTTCTTCATTTTATAGGAAGTAAACGAGCGAGAAAACGGGAGGATGGAAGTGGGTTTAATACTACACCTCGTACCACCCCAATCTCTCTTGGCCCGGCCTCACTGGCGTACGCCGTTAATTGCTCACGTTTTAAAGTACCCTTTTCCAGGCCCCAAAACCCCGAACCCCTTATAAACACCGTCCAACGAACAGTTACGAATAAGGTACTACCTTTCAAAGATTCCCGAACAAACTAAATCCAACGCCCATTCGATTCAGAGCCTCTTCTAGTCCGTTCGACAAATTAAAGACAATACCGGATAAGTCATAATACGGGACTTCTAGCTTTGAACGTATTGCTTCTAATAGAACTAACGCTATTGGGAGCATTAGCGAAGCTTCTGCAATTAAACCCGGGAGTACTTTTCCAATCCCCTCCCCCACCCGCAATCTTTATCTCAATCGTCAGCCTTTCTTTAAGCGAGATTTCCTTCTAGTGTTCTATATATTTTTTCAGCTTAAATTTAAACCACAGTCAAAGGCGGGGTTAGTCATTTTTCAACGTCAATCATTTTAAGCTCAAATTAAGCTATCAAACCTGGTAAAAGTTAATTTTGAAAAGTCTTATTCGCGTAGAGTCTCGTAATGAATTTAAACGTCAGGCGGATTGATATCCCGCGTTAAAGGCGATTATTAAAACTATTTTTATTATATAATTTCACGCGAATACGCTTTTTATATACGTTTAAGTTTTACGAAGTAACGAAGCGAATACGCCAGGCAAATAAAGAATAATAAAAAAAACCTCCGAAATTGTTTTATTACGAGGCTTCCTTACTTATTAACTCTAACAATACGAATAAAAAACGTTTCTTTTATTATTTCTCAACCTAATTCCGCATCGTGTACGAATAAGGGCTTCCCCTTTTTTTCTTATAATTTAAAATATGGTCCCTGCTTTGTACAGCGCTGCCAGTTCAAATTGACTCCGATTAATTAAGCGCGAGATGTAACTACCTCGCGCGCCACCAAAATCACGCGACTGAATTGAATCAGTTAAAGTTTACAGCGCGTGCAAAGTTAACGTCTCCCACCCTATAAATAAGACAATAGAGATAATAAAGGGAGCCTAGCCTCGTCCGCGCTGAATACTAGAATTGAATTCAAATATAACAATCCTCGAGCTTTAAATCAAATCAGGTTTTTCTTAACTCTTCTACGGAGTTTTAAATGAATCTGAAAAAATCCATACAAAAGTAGTAATCCAAGAGCCGCGACTGAAAAGCGGTAATTTGAAAAGTAAATTAGCCTTAATTAACTTTGAAGATAATAAATTTCCGAGAAGAAGGGAAAAAAAAAGACTCAAAAGGGGAAAGAGATTGGAATTGTTTCAATTTCAAAGGCGGCTGCGGGGGAAATTATATTGCTTTTTTAACTTCTTTAACTAAAACTACTCGGAACTAAGTTAGCTAGCTTCCTGGGAATTCGGAAGAAAAATTAGAAATTACTAAATTTTTAACAGTAACGCGTATAAATTCGATTCATAGATAAAGTAATTAATTTAAGAGGTAAATTACCAATTTTTTAAAATAAATAATGAATTATTAAATAAATATGAAAAACGCTTCATTATCTCTTTAAATAACACTAAAGTTTGATAATTAAATTTAAACGAAATTTTAGTTAATGAATGCCAAGTTTAAAGGAAAATCTGTTTATATATTTTAAGGTCTACCCCTCTACAAGTGTTCCAACCTTCGCGCGCCAATGTCCACCAAGAAACAAACATTAAAGGGGCTGAATATTTTAATACACCCTTACTAAATCACTGATCCTTCAAAATCGTTCAAATATATATTTTTAGGAGGTCGAGTTTAGATCTCCGAATCTAATTGTTTCGTCTCCTTCATTTCTCAACCCCTTTTTGGTTTCCGCGACCCGACCCAAAGAGGCCCCGTCTGCTACCACTATTTTAAATACACCCTTATTCCTACCCGCGTTAAGCCTCGGTCTATTTTCCACAAACTCGTACCGTTATACGGGGATACATTCTATTAAATCTCTATTTTCAGCGTCAAAGGCTTAAATATCTCGCGGTTAAGCGTCAAATTCAATCGGAGAATTCAACGAAGACGAGGTTACGCCTGAACCAAAAATATAGTTAAGATGCAATGAAAAGAAGAAGGAAACCAGGTTTAAAGGGTACTGCAATCTGGAAATGAAATACAAACTGTACCGAGATGATTGGGGTTTTCGATCTCGCGCGCTGACGATTATTCCGCGCGTGCATAAAGGATAAAAGACACGCGCGTGACGCCGACAGAATCACTTTAAGTTTACACCACGCGACAAACTAATTTACTTTCAATTTTTTTACTATTTTTAATACCGAGGAATAAAAGGGTGGTTACGTTGCAACGCGGTGTAAACTTATATTGATTTTAATCTACTAATCGTATAGTTTATCTACCGTATTAGAAGTTATACGTTTAAAGGCAGGAAGTTAGAGAAAAATACTAACCTCCCGATGCCTTATCTTTATCCTTTCTATTGACTGAATAATTTATAGACGATATTTATATTTAAATTTACATCTCGCGCGATGTTAATACGCCTTCAATCCTTAACGATAATATCGTATTGAAATTTGCAATAGAATAGCATTAATGTACGCTGCAAACTTAAAGTGGGATAGAAAGGTGGTTCGTTTTTCATCCCACACGCGTTTATAAATACGAGTTTTGTCAATGATGATCGTGTGTTAGGATGGAAAGGGGAAAACCAGGAGTATGAAAGGGGCCAACCAAGTTTACCCATCATTCTCTCACTCACTCACTCACTCTCTAAGGGGAAAAAAGGGTTAGTTGGGGGGAATATCCCCCTTTATATAACGAAAAGGGTTACCCCTTTTGCAACGTCGATAAGTAGATCTATACGGTTTGTTTCTCCGTACCCCATCCTTTCAGGCTTAGAATGAACAGATTTAAATATAGATAACGATGATATTTAAATACCTTTTAAGACTGCGAACGATTACGTATACGGCGGTGAATTTTTTTTCAAGCAAACATGACAGTTTAAGCGTATAAAATTCAGATATCTCGAGTAGGAAGCCCCCGGTCGAAACTATTTAGAGAAGGCATGGTTTCCTCTCTTTTCGGTTGGGGGTTTTCCCCCCAATTTGACAAGCAGGTGGGTGAATCTACCCTTTTAAGCATTTTTACAACAGTTTCCTCTCGATCTATACCCCTTTTTTTTAGCTCTGGTTTTTATTATTATTCCGAAACTCGAGCAACTAGTGGGCCCCCTCAATAACCCCAAAAAAACCTATACTTCTAGCCCCCCACTCTATCGCGCGCGTGCTTATAACGTGTAAAACTAACCCAGCCACAAAAAAGGGGGGTTGGGAATAAAAAAAAGTTGATTTATTTGCCTATAAATGTTTCCAGAGATATTTATGCGCTACAGAAAGGGTGAATTTAAGTCAAACCCGGATTTCAGTTGGTTTTATACTAGTTTATAGGAGTTTTTTAAACATATCTATGTTTGAAAGTATTGTAGACTTAGATTGGGATGGATTTCAACTCTAGAAGCGGAACAAATTAAAGAAAATCATTTATTTTCAACGTCAATCTAACTAGATAATATATTTGCAGTAAATACTGTATTAGGCCCCCCGGTATAATAGAACAATATGGATAAATAGCCAGTATATCGGGGGCTTCCCTGTAAAACCCCTCAACAACGCCATTATTTGTAAGAAATATAAGAAAAATCACAGAGCGGAAGAAAAAGCAGAAATCTTGAAATAAAAAAATCTTCAATACCCAATACATTGTTTTCACCTCTATAAGTTCAAAAAGAATTTGCTACACGTACCCAGCTACGTCCCCTTCTATCTCTACGTTTCATTCCATTAGAAAAAGATAGGGGAATAGGTTTACCCACGCTGTAACTTCAAACTGAAACGAAATCATCGAAATGAAAGCGCGAGAAAAATCGCGCGAGAAAAAAATACGCGAGACACGGAGTTGGTATCATTTTGATTCGTCAGCGCGAGCTAAGCAATCCCTTCATATTTCTAAGTAAAACAATATCGTAAAAACAACGGAAACCAGGCATTAAACTCGCAAACAAATCAAAATGAGATAGGGGTTAGATTTATCCAGGGAAAAAGTTTTAATACAGTTCGAACCTAAAATAACGTTATTTCTAATCCTTATATAAGTTTATATTTCTTCGCGTCTAAATTCGTTTTAAATCCATGGACAAAAAGCGCGTGTTCTTAATAATAATTTCGTTTCGAATTGACAACGGGATCAAAGGCGGTTATCTCTACGCTATTTTAAGAGAGAAATAGCAAGGTAGGTAGTATCAATTCGAGTTAAAATTGACTATAAATCCTTCATCACTCCCAAAACTATAGTGGAGCTAATAGTAAAACATATTTTCTTCGCAATTTTTTTTCCTATGGGGCTAGTTTTTTGATTTTTTTTTGTTTCTAAGCTTAAAGCCGAAACTACCAAGCCGATACCTATTATTTCTAGGTTACATGGAAGCTAGGCCTCGCCAGTATAAAGCTCTTATTTCCTACGACACCTTCTCATAACTGAAGAAGGATTTTTTTAAGAATTTTTCTTCACCCAACTCCTCTGGCGATGGTGTTATTATCGAAGACTTTGCTACTAAGGTACAGTAGGGATCTAAGAATTTTTGGGCTATAATTCCTACGTTATGAGAAATAACTACGAAAGGTACTAGGATAAAAAATTGTGGGCCAAATTTCGATCATACCAGTTATATCTGTACCGAAATATATATTTAGGGAGTTACATATAGGTAGGACTTAAATGGAAACCCAAAAAAAAAAAAAAAAAATACCCAACCTGGATTTAAAAGTAATCTCAGAAGGGCCAAAAACGAAAAATAAAATATAAGAAAACAGACTTTGGCTCAAAAGTCAAAATTAATCACGATATAGTAACTCGCGTTTGAAATCGGTAATTTAGTCTGGTAATTTACGCGCTTAATTCAATTCAATTAAATGTAAGGCGAATTAATTACCAGGGTAATGGTAATTTAAGTCAATTCAATTAATTTTAAGGATGGTTGATTACCAGGGTAATATTATTTTACGTCAATTAAATTTAAGGATGGTTAATTACCAGGGTAATGGTAATTTAAGTCAATTCAATATATAAATCACCTGATATTTTGGCCACGCCTATTTTATTTTAAATCCAAATTTAATTTTTAAAGTCTAGCCAACAAATTTATGTTAGATTAAGTTACTGATGCGAAAAGGGCCAATGCACATTTGAGAAAATTCACACCATTTGTATCAGTTGTCATTGGTCAGATGGTACAGGGGGGGGGGAGGGAAGACTGTCCACGCGCTAAGAAGGTCTAATGGGTCCTCGCGCTAATGGTTATCGTCGGAGAAGACCACCGGCCAATATACTAAAGCTGATATAGGACTTGGGCGGTTAGGCTTAACGGCTCCAATAATTAAAGACGAAGAAATAAAAGTGGGAACCCCCGGTCATTAGTCTTTCTTCTTCGCCCACTTCGACAAAAACCACTATATATCGTCTGTCCATCGAGTACCCGCGAATCAAAACTCTTGACCATCATCCTTAACATGGGAAAATGAAACTTGACCATGTCGAATTTTCAATTAAAAATAAAATTTTGCTTAGAATTGTTTAGCTTAACTCTAAAAAGTAGGCTTAGCAAGGATTCGTTAAACAGTTAGTCTACGTATAAGCGAGAAGCCCGTGCTTTATATCAAATTATCAATGAATCCTTGCTAAGCCTACTATCTCGGTAAATAAAAACTATTGATTTGTATTTTAATTTTTATTTCCGATATATGACGTAGCTGGCTTAGCAAGGATTAGCTAAACAATCTACGGCCAATCACGTATATGCAAGAAGCTCATATCAATTTATATATGAATCCTTGCTAAGCCTACTATCCCAGTAAGTTAAAACTATTGATTTTATTGTAATTTAATTTTAATTTCGGATAAATGACGTAGTTTATTTCTAGAAGGTAATTAACTTCATCTAGATTAAGTACTTTTACGAAAACAACCGCGCGAAATCGACCTTATCACCGATGCTGCGCGAGAATCAACAATAGCTTAATCACATGACCATAGTGATGACGTAGTATTACGGGAAATTTTTAATTTAAAAATTTTCAAAAATGGCGATTATAAAATATGTATTTTTACTGTCATGGTAATTATGTTCTATGACATATGTATATATATTTTGAATCGTTTTTTAAAGATCTTTGCGAAAATGCTACTCAATTTCAATTTGGAGTTCGTGATAGCTTAATATCATAGTGTATCCGTCCGCCTGGTTCTAATTCTCATTCGCAATAAGAATCTATATAGCATTGATTTTATTTCGTATTTCTTTTAGAGTACTTATTCCGTGGCTATGGACTCTATTCAGCGTGTATTGTTGGTCAGGGGCATAAAAGGGGTATCTATGTACGTAAGGTTGGTAGAGAGGGAAGAGGCTTGTCATCGGGGCTTTTGGCGGACACCGGGGAGTCGTCTCCAAGACGGAAGTGACCAAAGGGAAGGGGGGTTAAAGGGCATTGGGGAGATAAATGGATCGGGTGACAAAGGCAGGAAGCCAGCTGAGGTGCCAGACACCCAACACGAACCGCCGTTGTCTTTAAGCTTCTTCGATATCTCCACACATTTCGTATATATACAATATATACGTAAGTATGGACAATGGTCAGTTTATATTATAATATCACTGATTTCACTAACACTAAGACTTAAAGTCGGGCTGATATAAATATAGGCTCTATACAATATCGAAATCACGTGATCATAGTGCGATGACGTAGTATTACGGGGAATTTTGATTTTTAAAATTTCTAAAATGGCAATTTGAATCACTATATTTTATTAATTTTCAAATTCCCTGATTTTTTGGGCCAATTCTCCTTTATTACCATACTTTTTCAGGTTCCCCTGATCGTACAGAAGCCCTAAGTAAGCGAAATTGTAATTAGCAAAAAGTAATAAAGAATAAAATTGAATATTTGATGTTGAAATTTCATATAAAATAACAAAATTTAATTATTTGGAACTTTATAGAATATCCCTAATTACGATGGAATGGAATCACGTCCACGCAGCAGCGACTAAAATCAGTTTTCACTAATGCGAACAAATCACTGTTCATCCCTGGAATACGAGTCTAAGGTCGGAGGGGAAAGGGGGGTGGGGCTAAGGGGGGTGGGAAGGATCTTATACTAATGACCATAGCCGATGCGACGTAAAAAGGGACATTCAATGACTATACTATGTGCAGAGAGAGTTAGAGCGCTAAGGACCATATTGGTCAGTATACAAGGCACCCTCTACCCTCTTACATTTAATGCTCAGCTTAGTAAAACAGGGAACCCTAACCCCATTCCCTTCTACTCCCGCGAGCGGCGTGTCCTTTTGGCTCATTAACGTTAATTACGATTGGACCGCTAGGACCGCCGCCATTAGAATAAACGCTCCGATGTAAGAGATCCCTTATTTCCCGTCGCGTACTTACTACTAAGTCTACTATGGAGACAACCGAAAGGGTCAAGCGCCCCCAAACTAAAGGTCAAGTCTGTGGAAGGATAAAACCATCATAGAAAAGGTAGAACCAGAAGCCGATGAAACCCTCCTTTGAAGTCTATTACTCCCGGGTCTTGTTTACCCCTCTCTGTATGGGTTATTCTCAAAAAGCGCGATTCGTACGCCTCCTAACGGTAGATATTGTCGGAGCGGGAGTTCGTCGAGCGAATATCTCTAGAAGCCTCGGAGTTCGTCCAAAAAACGTTGTCGTTTGTGGAGAGAGAGAATTTCCAATTTTCCGTAGACAGGGGGGGATGAAGTAGGACCCCTTCTAACTCGTAAAATTGGGAATTTTACCCATACAGAGAGGAGCGCTATATGGAACATTGGAGTAGTAGACTTCAAAGGAGGGTTTCATCGACTTCTGGTAGAACTTTCTAATTGCAATCAATCATAGAATGAACCGTAATTATAATTAATATAAAATTATTCTGTCACTTGCCCTTTAAAAGACAAAGCTATTGGAAGGGGGAAAGGGAGGGATGAGGGGGAGTTTACTTCCTGCGGGCGAACCAATAAATGTTTAGGCAAGGATGCCTTTAAGACTGTAATATTGTCTTATATAGGCTAATAGCGGAACATTATCCCATCACCGATTTGTCCATGAACAGATTTTTACCTCCTTTCGGTCGCTTTCACTCCATAGCGCTTTATTACCAAGTTAGAAAAAGTACTGATCTAATGCTATCTTAAGCCTTGGTCACATTTCTATGGCGGTTCACGTCCGACATTTAAAATTGTATCATATTATTAAAAACAAGGCTATTTAAAATTAAAATTATCCAAATATGTTTTCAAACTGAATTGAGATGGCGCCACAATCTAAGATCAGTCTTTCGCGGTATTACGAAAGACAAGTCAATGTCATAGCAGAAGCCGATGAAACCCTCCTTTGAAGTCTACTACTCCAATGTTCGATATAGCGCTCCTCTCTGTATGGGTAAAATTCACTATTTTACGAGATCGGAGGGGTACTATTTCATACCCCCCTGTCTAAGGAAAATTGAAAATTCTCTCTCTCCACAAACGACGACGTTTTTTTGACGAACTCCAAGGCTGCTAGAGATATTCGCTCGACGAACTCCCGCTCCGAAAATATCTACCGTTAGGAGGCGTACGAATCGCGCTTTTTAAAACTAACCCATACAGAGAGGGGTAGACAAGACCCGGGAGTAATAGACTTCAAAGGAGGGTTTCATCGGCTTCTGGTCAATGTGATAGTCTTTAGAATAAAAGGGAATATAAAATGAAGGGGGCGCGCGAAGCAAAGTCCCTTCGGACTAAGGCTTCGTTAAAATGCGAAAAACGAAAGATACCAAACTAACAAAACTGGAAGGGAAAGCAAAAACCAAAAGAAAAAAAAAAAAAAAAAAAAAAACAGAAAAACCCCAAATTAAAAAGATAGATAAACGTGAGAGCAGCGAGCACAAAGGACAGGAGAACATTGCAATGAATAAAATATAAGAAAAAGTAAAGCTTATATAAGGTCCAGGTTGCGTATCTTCTAGGCCTATTTCTTTATTTGGTGCTCCTATAAACGGTTTCAGAAGCCGATGAAACCCTCCTTTGAAGTCTATTACTCCCGGGTCTTGTCTACCCCTCTCTGTATGGGTTAGTTTTAAAAAGCGCGATTCGTACGCCTCCTAACGGTAGATATTTTCGGAGCGGGAGTTCGTCGAGCGAATATCTCTAGCAGCCTTGGAGTTCGTCAAAAAAACGTCGTCGTTTGTGGAGAGAGAGAATTTCCAATTTTCCGTAGACAGGGGGGTATGAAGTAGGACCCCTCCGATCTCGTAAAATTGGGAATTTTACCCATACAGAGCGGAGCGCTATATGGATCATTAGAGTAGTAGACTTCAAATGAGGGTTTCATCGGCTTCTGACGGTTTCAATAACATTAAGCCTTAAAGGGAGAATGCATCATAATTTTTTTTAATTAAATAGGCCCAATCGACTTTTAAAAAAAATTATGAACAAATATTAAACTAGAAATAAATTTAAAACTTATCTTCAAAGTAGGCTTAACTGGATTTATGGAGATATCCTAAACTCCTCGTATAAGATCTATCGACCAATGACATTCTTCCAAGATCTCCACGAATCCAGCTAAGCCTATTTCTTTCCGTGTAAATTTTAAATTTATATCTAGTTTAATATTTATTTATTATTTTTATTACTGTTATATTAGGCCTATTTAAACGATAAGGAATCGATAAAAAATCATTTCATTCTCCCTTTAAGATAACAAGCTGGATAACGAATGAATTGTAATGAATCACGCTTGAAAAACCATGAGGGAAAACCCAACACAAAGGGGTTAATATAGAATAGAACAAAAGAAATAAAAAAAATATAAAAAAAAAGGTTTCGCTTTGACTCCGGTTGGGCGGGAGATTAAAGCTCGGTTAATTAGGGAAGAAGCGAGCTTGGCTCATTAATGAGAGAGTATTTGCGCCTAGCTGGAAAGGGGTGGTTTGCCGTGTGGTTACCTCGGGGAAAGGGAGGGTAAAGATGATAGGGGGGGTTGTGGTAAGTGAGCGCGGTGAGGCGGTACAGCCTTAATTAAGGAGCAACAAGCTATAGAGGGATACTCTCTCTCTCTCATCTCTCTCGCATCCATTAGCGCGCAATTAGGGCAGTATAACACCATCACCACCGCCACTCACAAGAGCAACAATGATGAAAAGGGGGTAACCAAAGTGTTAATCACTCTTGGAGGGGGATGAAGGATGGGACATCAAGGAAAAAAAATTAGTATCACGACTGATAAAGGGAAGGTGAAGATGTGTAATTAGATGGAGAAATTTGGACAATCCATATATATTATGTTAATTAGTTAAATATTTAGATTATATTGGATTTATCATAGATATCATGTAGATAATTTAAATTTTAACTTAGTATTAGATAATAATAAAAAATAAATAGTAAAAAAATAATAAAAAATAGTAAAAAAATTAATAAAAAATAAATAGTAAAAAATAAATAATAAAAATTAATAAATAATAATAAATAATAAAAATTAATAAATAATAATAAATAATAAAAATTAATAAATAATAAAAATTAATAAATAATAATAAATAATAAAAATTAATAAATAATAAATTAAAACAAATAAATAATAAATGAAAACTAATAAATAATAAATGAAAACTAATAAATAATAAATAAAAACTAATAAATAATAAATGAAAACTAATAAATAATAAATAAAAATTAATAAATAATAATAAATAACAAAAATAATACTCCTTTTAATTTTATACACCAAAATCAGAAGGTTTCCGATGTATTTGTACAATTAAGACAACCATATATATTTCCTGATCTTTTTACTAGTTTTATTAAAATTAGAAGCGCAAATAATAAGAAAAACTTAATTTTCCTTTTCACCCTTCCTTTACAAAAAGAGTCTTAGCAATTAGCGTGATTTTAGTAGCTTTGGGTGTAGTGGAGGAAGGGCTATATAATGAGATAGCGTATTTTGAATCGCGGTTGACATGGACTATTTTTTCTCTATTAGGGTTTAATATGGCGTAACCTTCCGCCACACCTTTATTTCCACTAAACAGAATTCTATACGCATATTTTCCTAAAACGCTTTTTAAACGGTTTGAGAAGGGCTTATACTAGGAGTATTTGTAAGTGGTACTATATGGAGTATGTTGCTAGAGAGCTCTTTGAATAGAAGAGGGGAGGAGTCAGTTAATTGCTTCCTCAAGGGGCTTTTTTTTCTTTAAATCTTTTAATGAAGCCCTTGTTGATTTATCCCACCTTTTTTTTTATATTTTTTTAAGTCTTTTTTTTTCTCGACTTTTAATTGGTTAATGAGGTTGCCTTTGAAGTATTTTAATTTGTAAAGGAAGCCATATATTTAAAAACTTCTATTTAACACAGCTAGTTAAAAAGAAATAAAACCCATGTAAATTTTTAATTTAAGATTTATAATTTTTAGTAAAAATGTTTTATTTAAAGTCAGGTTTAAATATTTAATATTAAGTTAAGTATGATTAAATTAAAATTATAAAGTGTCAAGTGTGAACGTAGCTAAATTGTAGGGAATTTTTAATCCTATTGTAGCTGCATTATCCCTTTAAAAATAAATTCTGATAATCGATATATATTATCGAGATTAATGAAATGTAACTTTTGACAGTGTTATTTTTAAGCCTTGGCGTATTAATTTCATTTAGCCTAAGTGTTCTACGTACTATCACGTTATATTGGTTGAAGAACCTATCCAGGGGTAGTAGTAAGAGGGTATTTTCCTCGGTACTAAGCTTACAGCCCCCTCTGGCTTGTAGAGGGCGCCACGCCCGTTTTTTCCCTAATTTATATATATACTATATATTTTTTTTACTACGCATTAAAAGGCTATAGTCGACAAAATTACACCCTAAGGTTAAATATATTAGCTATATAAAAATAAGTTAGCTAGTCTTATTTGGCGCACGCGCAAATAACGGTAGAAGCGAAGGGCGACGCTAGGATCCCTTTATTATCCTTTAATCCCAATTTGCGCATTAAGGTCGCCTTCTACGAGAGAAAAAGGCCGAAAACTCGCGACCAAGGCCTAAGAAGAAGAAGAAGGAAAAAGGTGAAGAGAAAAGGGGCAGAGATAAAGCGAAGAAAAAACAAATAAGCCCGGACCATAGCCGCCCGGCTGGCCGAGGCTTAACAACGAAACAACCCCCCCCCCCCTCTTTTCAACCCTCCCCTTTCTCCATCCTATTATAAGATCGGGGTATTAACGCCAGCTCGCGATCTAACGCGAGCGCCACCTATATTTATATATATATATATATAAGAAACACGTCGCTAAGGCCGCGTGTTGTCGTCGTGTAGTCAACTTCCGGCCAGCTATGGTCATCTTTTAAAGGTCAAGTACACCGTCCACGCGAAAATAAATTGATAGTAATTTGAAAAAGGGTTCAAACTACGTTACAAGTTTCAAATATATACGATTTACCTCGAAATCGGTACAAAAAAGTTATTAATAGTTAATAATAGTTATGTTTTTTTAAAGTGAAGCTATCATCATTTTTTTCGAAACTTCAATATTTAAATATTTTAGCATATGACGTAGTTTATTTCCGAAACGTGATTGGAAATAATTTTCGTACGAAATTTAATTGAATTTACCTGGATTAAGTACTTTTACGAGAAAGCCCGCGCGAAAGCGACAATATCACTCGCGCGAGAATCAACTATAGGCTCTATACAATAACGAAATCACGTGACCCATAGTTTGATGACGTAGTATTGCGCGGAATTTTAATTTTAATTTCGAAAATGGCGACTTTAAATTATGTATTTTTACTGTTATGGTAATTTTATTCTATGGCACTCATATTTAGTTCGCCATTAATTAAATATGACTAGGAATATAATTGGCTGACTTGTATAGTGAGAGTTGCCCTTGGTTGGTTGGTTGGTTGGTCAGGGAGGTGACCGGGAGACGAGATTAGTAGCCGGCTAGTGTTAATAACGAAAGACTTAATAATATACTGGCTTTTGGCTCGGCGTTAGCGCGAGCTGGCATTCTTAGAGCTCGGCCACTATAGAACCCTGGCTTTCACTCTGATTTATCCCTTCTATGTTCGATTCTAATAAAAACCCCGCGAGGCGCAACCAGGGCACCTACATACATACATACATACATACATACACTCGTTAGACAAGGCGAGGAAATATACCCATAGAGATACTCCGCTAGCCTTAATTATTTACTTTGCTATAATATAAGGTTGTTTCCAACCAGACTTCGGCCATACTAGTTAATAATTAAGTGAAATTAGTTAATATTAAATAGGTGTAGAATAAGTATAAAAAAGGGTGGTTCGTATCAAAAAAACTCAATAGCTTCTATGGAAGGATAAAATTAACATTGAGCGCGCGAGTCCTGCACGTGCAATTAAACCTAATTCATTTTATTCAAATCTGGCGCGCGAAAAAATGAAATCAATTAGCACGCGCTCGAATCTGAAGAAAAGGAAATCAAATAGCACGCGCTCGAGTTTGAAGAAAATGATATCAATTAGCACGCGCTCGAGTCTGAAGAAAATTAAATCAAATATCACGCGCTCGAGTTTGAAGAAAATGATATCAATTAGCACGCGCTCGAGTCTGAAGAAAATAAATTAGTTTAACACGTGCGCCAGTTGCACGCGCTCAATTTTAATTTTATACTTCCATAGAAAATATTTGAGTTTTTTAATCTGAACCACCCTCCCAGAATCATAGACGTCCTCCGCTACTATTGATTTTATAGAATAAATTAGACAACATGTTTTATTACATTTTTCCGAATTTCTTCACAGGGTCATCGACCAATCGAATGTTAAATTGGAAGTCTAATTGAGATCTCGCCTTAACGACGGGTCTTCGCTCATTGGTCAATGACCCTTTTTATTTACTGAAGAAGCCTAGATTTTTCCATAAAAATAATCAACTAAAAATGAAACTAAAACTAACCTAGTATACGAACACCTTATAGATGTCGCTATTAAACGTGAACAAAACCCAGGACTAGGGAGGTGTATGGCGTGTTATTTATTGTCATCTTTCTTGTTTGGCATAGATATAGGTGAAGGGGGATGGATAAAAGCTAGAGACTTTGGGAGGCAAGGGGACTTCACCCCCGTTCTCTTTTGATCCCCATCGGAGGAAAAGCGTTGGTAGGTTCGATGACGGCGACGGTGGGCCCATTAGAAGAGGGAAGAACCATTTGCATAAATTAGGTGAGTGATCCCCGGCCGGGCTCGGAGTAATGGTGACTAAGCCTCGGCCCAGGCAATACCAATACCATCAAACTGAGCCAGTTTTCCCCAATATCTCTCTCTCTCTCTCGCTACGAGCTTCGCGCCAACTACGACTAGAAATAATTTCGCTTCATTAAACCTCTTTGTTACCTTGGTTACGGACGAAACTGCGCGCGATGCCAAATCATTGGATACATTCTCCTCATCCTCATCCCAATCCTTATATACCTCCTCATCCCCCTTTCCATCTTCACGCGGTGTTACTATATACTATAAAAGGCGTTACCATGGAAACCTTTTAAAAAAAGAATGATAGGAGGTGCGGAGAAAAAAAAATGTTTTTTAAGAAATTTTCCATCATCAAATTTTTCTACTGTACCGGTTTTAATAACGAGATCTCTTTCTGAATTCAAAAGACGTTTTTAAAAAAGTTATTGATTTGTTTGTTGGTTTTATTTTCTTTTAAGGGAAACACGTCGCTTTAACTTGATCCAAAGATTTCATAGAAAACATAGAATCTAAGAAATATTTACAATGGACACTTATTTTAATTGATAGAAATAAATAAAGGAGATTTTTCAGATTCAAATTCCCTGACTTTTCCAGGTTAAAGTTTTTTCCTGACCGTTTCAGGTAATTCTACACAATTTTTAAGCTTTTATTGTTTTATATAATCGCGTTCGCCAAACTTTGTTGCAGGCGTATCTTTGTTCTAATCTATACAACTGACACGCCGTCAGCTGAGAATCTTTTCCGCGGATAATGATCGCAATTTCCTGGCTTCTTCAAAGATCTTTAAATTACCTGACTTTTTAAAATATCTTAAAATTCCCTGACTTTTCCCTGAACTGTGGCAAACTTGTGACGCAATTAAGGTAAATTTCTATAGATTAAATTGCTATAATCTTAATTATAAGCTTATTTTAAATGATGAACAATTTCGCGTTTTCATCATATCGAAGGTAAATTTCAATGGTTATTATTTGTCCAAAAAATTTCACTGAAAACGCACCTTTATTCTATCTATTAATAATAGATGTCCATTGTTTTAAATCATAGATTCGCCAACCCAAAAAATTCTGGTTCAGCTAGGGTTTTTTTTGGACTCTTCTCGAGTCCAGTCGAATGCTGGACTTTTTTCTCCAAACCCTTATATATTTTAAAACTCGTCTTAATTCAAATTCTGACGACATCATGGTACATTTTTATCTCCCAAAGCAAATTCTTCTTCTATTCCTAGTTCTAGTTCTTTTCGACGACTTCGTACACTTAGACCGCGAGCGAATTCAAGTTAGCGCCAATGCAAATTTCTAGAAGAGCTAACTAATTGGATCAAAGTTGGGCCGGGGAAGAGGGGGGTTTCGGCGGAGTGGGCTCTCGCCCCCCCTTCCCTACTAGCTTTCAACACTTTAAGGGGGCGGGGGGGGGGTAGATTTTACAGTTTCTGTCGCCGAGACTCGTTCGGGAGAGGTTTTTTTTTACCAATGAGAATTATACTCATTTGCAATCTTAAAATGGTTCAATTGTATTATTGAAAAAGCGGTTTTTTAAGGGTATTTAAAGGCCTTCTTAGATGGCGATTGATATATAGTTTAGGGGTGGGCTCTAGAATGAAGAAATGCCGGGGGATTCTGGGAAGAGAGAAGAAAGGAATAAGAGGGTAGAAAAAAAATCCATAGTTGTCGCCGGAAGGAACCCAGCGCGGTTCCAAAAGGAAGGGGGAGCTTATTCGCTACTCGTTTAAACTTTTGACGCCATCTTGGAAATTATTTCCCATTCGTTAGGGGAATCCAGTTCTAGATACGAATTATACCGCGCAACAAAATGGAAACCAAAAATCGCGGGAATTAAAAGATTTGGTTCTGATAAGTTTTAGCTAAATTAAATTATTGGCGCAAGTGTGTCGTGACGCGTGAAATTAATGACTCAAAAAATTTCAAGGACCACAATCAGAGAGTATAATTAAAATCTAGTCGAAATTATGGTAATTTGAGGTAATTCTTATTATTTCAAAATTGTGTGCCTCTGCAGGTTCTTAAGATATAGTTTAGTTCGATCTGGATTAAGTACTTTTACGAAAAAGACCGCGCGAAAGCGAGCTTATCACTGGTACCAGCGCGAGAATTAACCTTAGACTCTATACAATAGCGAAATCACGTGACCATAGTATGATGACGTAGATTTGCGGGGAAATTTTATTTTAAAAATTCGAAAATGGTGATTATAAAATATGTATTTTTACTGTCACTGTAATTTTATTTTATAACATATGTATATATATTTTGAATCGTATTTTAACGATAAACCCGAAAATATGACTCAATTTCCATTTGAAATTCAGACTTAAGTTTTTTTCCGATCACTACAACAACTACGGCTACTACGTTAAGGAACAAACTCATAATGTTCGGGTGAGGGGTTGAGGGGTGGAGCTTAAAACGACGCCGAAGAAGATTCAAGCCCCTGAAAAAATAATTACGCTTTTTCACCAAAGAACGGACGGGAAGATGAAAAAAATGAAAAAAAAGCTATAAGAGGAAAAGAGAGAAGCATCATCGAGTCTAGGCGAAAGAATTTACATAAAAATTGCTAAAGATTTTTACGCTGGCAGATGAGAGAGAGAAGATGGCTAGGACGCTAAGAGCCAGAGAAGGGGAGATTAAAAACCTCCTCGCCAATAATTCCAATTTGCATCCTCAATCTATAATGGCAAACTTTTTCCTCAAAATTGGGGAACGGACGGAGTTACAAAGAGATAATGAAAAGATTACTATCACCTCATATTTATCACGATTCTAGCACTTTTACGGCTTTAAAGTCTTTCGCGGATAGTTCTACATATTTTAATCTAATTTTATACCAAATATTTTCCATTATATTCATTTTCTTCTATTTTATTATTTTTTCCCTTATTTTATATGAATTTTCCTTTGTTTTAATTTCCCTGATATTATATCTTTATTGCATGTTCCCTGATTTTATTTGTATTTTCCCTGGTTTTACACGCCTTTCCCTTATTGTATATGTCGCTTCCTTTATTTGGTTTTCCCTGATTTTATTTACATTTTCCCTGATTTTATTTGCATTTTCCCTGATTTTATTTGCATTTTCCCTGATATTATTTGCATTTTCCCTGATTTTATTTGCATTTTCCCTGATTTTATTTGCATTTTCCCTGATTTTATTTGCATTTTCCCTGATTTTATTTGCATTTTCCCTGATTTTATTTGCATTTTCCCTGATTTTATTTGCATTTTCCCTGATTTTATTTGCATTTACCCTGATTTTATTTGCATTTTCCCTGATTTTATTTGAATTTTCCCTGATTTTATTTGAATTTTCCCTGATTTTATTTGTATTTTCCCTGATTTTATACGCATTTTAAATTATTTCCTAATTTTTTTACTGTATTTCCAAATTTAAAAATAATTCTAACCAAACTTAAATATAAAAATTCAAAATAATTAAATTTCATTCCGGTATCCCTTTGAAATAAAAAATTTGGGTAGTGTGGGGTGGAGAGGGTAAGTCGAGATATTTAATGCTAGTCTTAGTAAGGGGCGAGAGGGTTTGGGGTTAGGGGGTATAGAGATGGGTAGAGACGCTCGAATAAGCTTGAACGACTTTTTCATATTAAGCTTAGGCCTTTTTTCCTTCGTAATAACTAAGAGACGCGTTCTATATACAAAATTACAACCTTAAAAGGGGCGTTTCCCTAATTGTAAAACAGCTTTTTGTCGAAGAAAAAACATCATTTCCAAGACTGGGAAGGTAATATAGGAAGGAAGGGGAGAGGTGAGCGGGCATAATTTCCAAGTTTCCTATGATCGCGACTAACGATTTTTTGCTCCCGAATAAAGTTAATTTTAAAGCATTATGGATTTTTCAACCCCATACCCCCTAAACCCCCAGCAGCCCCAGTACTGTTTTCAAAGGCTTCGGATATAAAAAGCGAAATATTAATGAGCAAATGAAAAATTTTCCCAATTTTTCTATTCGCGAAAAAAAAACTTTTTTTAGAATTCTTCACAAAATTAATAAAATTATCTTGTTATCGATTTATTTCATTTTATTTTTGAAGGGGGAGAATATAGGGGGGTTTAAATTAAATAAAATAGAATGAAAATTTGCATATTTTTATATACTTATTAGTCAAAGAAATGGTATATGTAAAAATATCTAAACGTGAAACGCTAATAAGAAAACTATATAAATAGACCAATTTAAATTTTAGAAAAATTCTCACTAGAATTCTAGCTATATAAAGCGCCATTATTGCGCGAATTAGAGCTAGCGTTAAGCCTACTTTGGTCATCAGAATACTCTTTGAGTAGACAACTTAAACCATTAACTATATTTTTTTTAAAATATCACATATATATATCTATAAAAATTAATTTATAATTTATAAAACCGAATCAGATAAACGCATTTTTTAAGAGTGTAAAGCAAACTTGTTTTTGTAGAATTAATAGATGAGTATAAGAGCGAATTTGCAGTTTTCGATCGAAAACTAGATTTCGATCGAAAACTAGATTTCGATCGAAAACTAGATTTCGAATGGTTAGAGAATTAATAGAGGACTATAAGAGAGAATTTTCAGTTTCCAGCACTATTTTTAGGTATATATAGATAAATGCCTGTTTTGTTTTTAAAACATCTTAAATGAATTTGGGTGTAGCCCCCCCCCCCCTCACCCATCCTCTCTGAAGCGAGCAAAAACTGTCGCCTTCTCTTCCTTTTCTCGACTCCGGGAGGGAGTCTTTCATCCTTAAGAAGAAGAGGATGCGGCGTTAGTTGAGAAGCTCAAGATGAGGCGAAGGAGGCGCGGGATGAGGAAGATGGAATTTTAGAAAAGAAGAGGATTGGGATCTCTCTCTCTCTCTCTCTGTTCCTGGCGCAATTGTCTTCACTCGTGATCAATATTCATTGTTAACGAAGCGAAGGATTATGGGATGGCTGTATGGGGTTCGTCCGGGGGGACCAACCCACGGAGAGCTACACCGGAGCGAGTTTCTTCTCTATAGCGACACCCCCCTCCCCCCAAAAAAAAGACTACTTGCGAGAACAAAAAAGTGGGGGAGTTGAAAAAAAATATATAGATACACTCTTTCAGAGTCGCACAATCTATATAACGTTACACTCTTAAAAAGAACTAGAATTACTACTGGAAAATTGCCTTGTACCCTACTCTTCTAAATTGGTAATTTAACCTGGTAATTATCTTAAAATGTATCCGAATTACTATGGGAAACTTTGGAGGTTTGGTTATTTACAAATAGAGTTCTAAATTGGTAATTTAACCAGGTAATTTACGAGCTAAATTATCTTAAAATGGATCGGAATTACCACGGGAAAATTTGGAATTTTGGTTACTTACAAATAAAGTTTTAAATTGGTAATTTACGAGCTAAATTATCTTAAAATGTATCCAAATTACTATGGGAAAATTTGGAGTTTTGGTTACACAGAGATAGTGCTCTAAATTGGTAATTTAACCTGGTAATTTACGCGGTAAATTACCGCCCTGAACACGCAATTTTTTTCTAAATTTTCTCGCAGCTAAAAATAATTTCTAAATTTTCTCATCTCTAGAAATAATTTCTAAATTCCCTTGCTCTCAAAGAAAACTATTCCAAGACACGCTTGGAGTTTATTTCATTTGAACAATTCCTTACAAGCACCCAATATTATAATCAACCCTCAAAAGACCTTTCAATATATGTATAGATATAAGCATAGACCTAACCTAAAATCAATGTCATTTGCATAATTTTTAATCATCTAAATGCTGGCGAACAATTAAAACGGGGGAATCCTATAACGGAGTCTTATATAGAACACCCATCGTAGCTTCCTAATGTCTGTCTGTCTGTCCCTCTGTCTCCAAATCGCGCGCGCAATCCGATACGATACAACTTAGGGAAAAGAGGCGCGTGCGAGAAACAGTTAGACGAGATCTTCATCGCGAGTTTTCTCCACGCTCAATTCTAAAGACACGCTTTATCTCTATTATTTTATTCGAAAGAGATAGAGAGCAGCTTCACTCGGCGCGGGGTTGCAAATTCCGATTGATCGCGCGTGGCTGTTAACAATTAACCGGAGCGCGCGCGTTCGTGGCGCGCGCGAGGAAAAGCTCGAGGAAAAGGGGCGCGTGTTCGATACGAATTGACGAGAACTACTTTTATTTCTATACGGAATTATCATCCCGTATAAATCCGCCTGAACTTTCCTCCCTATTACCAACTCCTCTTGATAACTAGAAATACGGTAGTCTGATAGCAACAAGCAATTTACTAAATCGAGCCTATATACTAGCGATACTTCGGCCCATCTACATTAAGCCAAATGTACGCCGCAATTGCCATTAAGTAAAGCTTGGCAAACCCCAAACCCTCTCCTACCAACCACCCCGATGGTCGACCGCTTTGTCTCTTCCTATAATATACACGCTCTTGGACCAAGAAACCCGAGACCAATCATTAAAGGGAATGAAAATTAAAATAAACGAGCTTTTTATTATTTTTTAAACTGGGAAATTTTGTTTTCTTACACAGTATAAAATATGAGGTATTTAGTTATAAGAGATCGAAGAGAAAGGTTCTGACCAATAAGAGATCGAAGAGAAAGGTTCTGACCAATAAGAGATCGAAGAAAATGGTTCTGACCAATAAGAGATCGAAGAAAATGGTTCTGACCAATAAGAGATCGAAGAAAATGGTTCTGACCAATAAGAGATCGAAGAAAATGGTTCTGACCAATAAGAGATCGAAAAAAATGGTTCTGACCAATAAGAGATCGAAAAAAATGGTTCTGACCTTTAAAATACATCAAAGGGAAAGGTTAATACCTGTTTTAAATTTTTTAAGATCTCTGGTCAATCTTAAACCTTGGAGAAACTTAAAATCAAACGCAACCTCAATAGTATTCGAGTTATCATAAAAAAAACCTGGATTTCAATAGAGATTTCAACTCCTTTAAAGATTGCGAGACACCGTGACCAAACCATTCTTAAAAAGAGAGTTACAATCTTGAAAAGGACTAAATTCGTATTTAAAACAATGTATAATAAAGTCTTTCAAAGATTGCAAAGGCGAGTTGATCGGGGGGATAAGGGGTTGGGGGTATATCCCCATCTCGCAATTAAAGCGACATCACCAGTGGAATAAACAAGTACAATGCCATAGAGAACAGAGAACAGTCACGGCCAAAGTGGGGGGGGGGGGGGTTCATTGTATCGGGGGGCTTCTAAGAGAGACGTGATGAGGAGCAATCAGTGCATGGGTGGGCGGGAAAGATATATAGAAGGGGGGGGGGCAGTTCCCAGATACCAGCAATTAGTGGGAAGGCCATCTAGACTTTGACAAAGCTAAGCCTAATTCCCCTTTCTTCCCCAGCTACCTTTCCATCCACGGGGTGCGGGAGGGATACGTCCAAGTACAAGGAAGGTTCGGGCTTTAATATTGGAGGCTATTAAGCCTCGGTATAATACCTATACGACTTGGACGTGTTAGCTCTAGTAAACCCTCTTCCTTACCAGCTAGCGCGGACGTAATCACGCCAAATTGACTATTTGCTAACCTTATTTTCTACCGATTTCTTTAACATCATTTCCCCCTCCGTCCCTGGTCACACGACATTCGACGACCACAAATACAGAATAGAAAAAAAAAAGGTTTTTAATAAATTCTTAGATTTGAAATTATTGGATATTAATATTAATGATTAATTTACTAATTTGAAATTAACCCCCCCCCCCCGCCTCTTTGATGCTTTTAATTTAATTTGAATATAAATGATGTTTGAATATAAAGAACCTATAATAGTTAATTAGTTAATTAAATTATAATTAATGTAATTGTAAAGGAAGAAATTGTTATATTAATATTAAAATTTGTATAATTTATTTAAAATTAAATTTAAAATATGCCTTACCTTCTTTGGGGTTATTAATTTTATTTAATTTAAATATAAAGTATGAATTTTAAACTATATTAGTTAATTAGTTTAATTATTTAATTCGTTAATTAAAATATAGTTGATATATTTGCGGAGGAAAATAATTCGTTCATGTACTAATTTGAAATTTAATTTTTATTTAATTTGAATAAAGTTTGATTTTTAAACTATATTAGTTATTTAGTCTAATTAATTAACTAGTTAATTAGTTAATTTAAATAGAGTTAATGTATTTGCGAAGGAAAAAAAATCTTTAATTTTTAAGTTAAAATTTAATTTTAAAATTTGGCCCCATTTTTAAAAATAGTGTCACCTTCACTTTAAAAATGAAATTAAAAAAAATTAAAATTATTGTAAAGGTATTAATTTTAAATAAAAATACCGGTACTGGTAAAAAAGAAAAAATATATATATAAAACCGAACCTTTATTCGAGACTTAAATAATTGCAAGTTTGAAGAATCTTAAAATATTAATTAAAAAAATTAATTTTAAAACTGGTTTTTCTCCTTTCTTTGAAACTTTCTATGAAAGATAAAAAGAAAATGGAATAATGAATGCCAAGGAAAAACTAATTACGAAATAATTAAAAAAAAAACCGCTCGCTTTTAAGATTACATTCCCGCCTACGTTACTAGGTGTAATTACATTTTTGGGTAATGGAAAAAAAAAATCATCTTAATTAATTACAACGCGTATATTTTTAATTTTAAACCGCGGGCTCATACCAGGGGAGGGCCAAATTATTATTAAAAAAAAGGTCTTATTTGAAAGGAACCAAAATATATTTCTAAGATATAATAAATTCTTTTGTGGTAGGTGAAAACTAATTAAACGTTATGTTTAATGTCTAGCCGCGCTAAGGATTAATATACGATATATACAGGACGTCATTGACACCCCTACGCAGCGACCCCTATACTCATTTAAAGCAATTAAATTTCAAAGGGAAAATGAAACGCGTTTTAATTAAAAAAAATTAAATGAAGCTCTTAGGACTTTTCAAGATTTCCAAAGAGTAGAATATGGTGACGAGTGATACGGTCTCTTTCGCGCAGTATTTTTCGTAAAAGTACTTAATATAGGATCAAGTCCTACCTTTAATTACGTTCGAGAAATAAACTTGGCGAATTTTGATGACGAGGATTAAAAATAATTTGTTTTTTTTTTTCAGAGTGTTTAGAAACCCTTTAAAGATTTATTTTTAATATATTTGTTTCACTATCCCTTTAGATATTCCGCCTTCACGGTGTTGGTATCGGTTGGGATGGCCAACAAAAAAAGGCTTATAGTTTTTAAAACGATTAATTTTCAAGCGTTGAAAAAGATAGCAAAGACTCAAGCCACAAACCAATATCTGTCTTCTACGTTATAAAAAAAATACTTAAAGTGATACTGACACGATTTATTTTTATTCAAAGGCTTATGAATTATAAAATTATATTTTTTCATACTTTTAAAAACTAAATTTTACACGAGAAGAAAGATATTCAAAATTAAAATTACGAAAATATTGATTAATTGATGACGTTTTTAATTTTTACGATTTAATTTGGTGTAGTAATTTTTATGATATATTTTATATATATTCAGCGAGAGAGTACCCTGGAGATCCTTAACCTTTGCTCATTGGTCAATGAATTCAACGCGAATAAATTCAGCTGATATCCATTAATTAATTAATTTTTTAATTGATGAATTAGGTCTAATTAAACGATAAGAAATCGATAAAAAATCATTACATTCTCCCTTTAACGATCTTTCCATAATTTGTGACAGTACCACTTTAAAAAAAGGTTTTATATAAGAACGGGCGGTGGTATCTTTACCACATATAAGTTACACGATGGAAGTTAAGAGAGAGGGGGGGGGGGGGCAAAATTCAATCAAGAAAGCTAATTGGCACCAGAAATAATGTTCTCGTAAGGTACACGTTACCTCCCACTCCTGAAACCGTGCCGCCACGAAGATAAAAAAGAATTTAATATATATTAAATGGAATTTGTATCCTTAAGCTCGTGAGCTCGTTCTACTTTGAGCATTATAAATGAAAAAGGGCCCGCTTAGATATATTACGCCCAGCTGCGGGGCGCAAAATTCTACGCGATTATCAATTTTTATAATTACAATCGAGCTATCCCTTATCCCCCGTAAGTAATTAAGAATTTATTTTTATTATAAAATTAAGGTTGCGAGTGACGTCATTTTATAGCCATTATACGCGTGAAGTTTCAGCCATTTTGTCTACAAACTCTATGGAATTTAACATACATCGATGCACGTGCAAACTTTTATATTTATCGAATTTAAAATTGAGTTATTTAATTATTATTATTTAATTTGATTTAAGTTTTAAATTATAATTAATTTGGAAAATATGATTAAAATAACTAATTTGGAAAGATTTAATTTTTAAGTTAGGTTTAAAGTTTTGGATAAATTAATATAATTTCACGTAGATAATTAAGTTATTAACTATTATAGTTAATATAATTAACTATTTAGGGTGAAATAGATAAAGATTAAGTAACTATGTTTAAAATTTAATAAACATATCTAACGAAATTTGAAAGAATATCTTTACAACGAATTTTCGTTTTAAACGAATATCATAAGCCCTAATTAACTAAACATGTCATCGTAATAATTAATATATTTACAGAAAAACATCATATTGTGGTCCTATTAGTGTAAGAAAAACCACAAAGTTCAGTATAGAAGCGCCAATATAATGTTTAGCGTATTGAGCTTTAATAATAGGGTCGTTAGTGCTGATCATGGTGTTGGCTTTGCGGTTTGGTCGCCTTTATAGCTATATAGCTCTAGATATAAGGTAGTAATTAATCGTAGAATGGCCGCCGGTCAAATCTAGCGTGAGAGAGACTAATAAGCTTATTCCCCCTGACCACCCCCCCTCCGGATCTCCGAGCGCCCCCTAGCGGCGAGTTAACGCCCAAATAAGCGAGCCCGCGACGAGATCGGAGGAGAAGGAGCTGTTTGGAATATTAATTCCACGCGACAAGTTATACTTGTAAACAAGAATACCTAGAGAGATGAATATCGCTTATGGACAAAGAGAAGACGTAACCACGCAGTGACACCTCTGATACCTTAACCACACAAAGAATTCCCTTTCAAAGGGAAAGTAACACGAATAATCGTAGCTTTATTATTAAAGGACGTCTATGTTAAATCGTAGGCTTAATTAAAGGGAATATAAATGAAAACAAAAGCGCTGTGAAGTCTTAACATTTGTTAGACGTGTATAGTGGCACTAATGACAGTTTATGTCTTTCATCTTTCAAATTCGGCATAATTTTCAAATTCCTCGATTTTTTCCTCATTTTCGGACTTTTGCACGATTTGTATCGAGTGGCGAAACACCTTTTACGAGTGACGAAACAATATTTAATGATCTTAAAATAATCTATGGAATGTCTACTTTTTAATGGTGCAATCGGTTTATGTCTAGGAGGTCCAGGAGAAAAGTTACGAACAGTTTAAGATAGGGGTCATTTTTGGGAATTTTGCTCAATTTTTATCGAGTGGCGAGCCATCTTTTTTTGAGTGCCGAAACAATATTTGATGATCTTAAAATAATCTATGGAATGTCTACTTTCTAATGGTGCAATTGATTTATGTCTAGGAGGTCCAGGAGAAAAGTTACGAACAGTTTAATATAGGGCTCATTTTTGGGAATTTTGCTCAATTTTTATCGAGTGGCGAAACACCTTTTACGAGTGGTGATACAATATTTGATGATCTTAAAATATTCTAGGGAATGTCTACTTTCTAATGGTGCAATCGGTTTATGCCTAGGAGGTCCAGGAGAAAAGTTACGAACAGTTTAAGATAGGGGTCATTTTTGGGAATTTTGCTCAATTTTTATCGAGTGGCGAGCCATCTTTTATGAGTGCCGAAACAATATTTGATGATCTTAAAATAATCTATGGAATGTCTACTTTCTAATGGTGCAATCGGTTTATGCCTAGGAGGTCCAGGAGAAAAGTTACGAACAGATTAAGATAGGGCTCATTTTTGGGGATTTTGCTCAATTTTTATCGAGTGGCGAGGCATCTTTTACGAGTGGCGAAACAATATTTGATGATCTTAAAATAATCTATGGAATGTCTACTTTCTAATGGTGCAATCGGTTTATGCCTAGGAGGTCCAGGAGAAAAGTTACGAACAGTTTAAGATAGGGGTCATTTTTGTGAATTTTGCTCAATTTTTATCGAGTGGCGAGCCATCTTTTTTGAGTGCCGAAACAATATTTGATGATCTTAAAATAATCTATGGAATGTCTACTTTCTAATGGTGCAATCGGTTTATGCCTAGGAGGTCCAGGAGCAAAGTTACGAACAGTTTAAGATAGGGCTCATTTTTGGGAATTTTGCTAAATTTTTATCGAGTGGCAAGCCATCTTTTTTGAGTGCCGAAACAATATTTGATGATCTTAAAATAATCTATGGAATGTCTACTTTCTAATGGTGCAATCGGTTTATGCCTAGGAGGTCCAGGAGCAAAGTTACGAACAGTTTAAGATAGGGCTCATTTTTGGGAATTTTGCTAAATTTTTATCGAGTGGCAAGCCATCTTTTTTGAGTGCCGAAACAATATTTGATGATCTTAAAATAATCTATGGAATGTCTTCTTTCTAATGGTGCAATCGGTTTATGTCTAGGAGGCCGTAGAGAAAAGTTACGGCCATTTTCTAATGTCCACTAAAATATTACAAAATCCAACTAGCAAATTGACTCAATCAGGACCAGATTTTAGATTCGCTAAACCATAGAAAAACTGTAGGTACATGACGTTGGTGTTTTCAAAAATGTAGCACCTTGGTGCGATCTTAAACTATTACAATAAGAAGTGATCAATGGTAGTTTGGGATCTGACAGCTTATAACGTCGACAGCTAATTAATTTAAACAATATAGGGGTACAGAAACACGCCATTCCAGTTTTAAACGCGCGAAAACAGCTCGTTAAACTCTTACCAAATTCTTCACTTCGACGATATATTGTAATAAAATATTAATAAAATATTAACAGGCCCGTTCCCTCTCGAGAAACACAATGGCTCTAAGTTGATTGGATTTCTATTAACTTTGTATTATAACTAGACAGGTTGCCACCTTACTTAAAAATTTAAAGGGATAGTGCTACCCAGAATTTTTTTCCCGCCAATTTTCGCTGTAGCTGATTTAGAGGCCCACTTTGAAGGGGCCCCTTCGAATTAATTTTGGTGTCCATTTGAAATTTACACGGGACATTGCCTACTTAGCCTACCCACGACAAACGAAACCTAGGAGGTTTTCCCAAGTGGTCTGATATATCCAGCTCCTTTGAGAGGATTTTGAAGCCAATTTATATTTATTTTTGAGGCCCCTTCGAGCTAATTTTGGGGTCAGTTTGAAATTTACACGGAGGTCATATAGTTCTCAACCTACATACTAAGTCTAAACCCCTTTCAATTGAGAAAAATATTTTCAATCCCCAAAGTATTAAAATAAAATAAGTGTTACAAACCCTTTATTTTAATTTTTTTTTTTTTTTTTTTTTTTTTTTTTTTTTTTATCCAGGTTTCTAAGAAGCTGATTCGCGCCTTCATGATGTATAAAGAGTCATTTATTATGAGTCTTAGGATTAGTGTTCATGCGCAAATGTTCGATATATATCCTATAGATATATCGATTTTTTTTTTTTCTAATTTATTGGCGGGCGTAAAATCTATTAGAAGAATGTAAATTAAAAAAAAAAAAAAAATACCTCCCAAGGCCTAGCTAACCTTAAGCAGCAACTAAACACATTTTTCATTCAAAATAATTATAATACGAAGACAAAATTAGCTGTCCCAAGGAACCTAAGCTTTATAAATGTTTTTAAATATTAATTTTGCGTAATCTTAATTAATAGTTTAATCCAAAGACATTCTAAATTAAAATCTAAAAAACATTTTAAGCTCCAACTGGAGTTCTAAAAGGACCGTAATTTTGGTAATTGGTAAATTACGCTGTAATTTACCAGCGTAATTTATAAAAAACGTTAAACTTTGACCTCTTATAAACTTGTTATTTTTTAATTCAAAAATATTTGAATTATAATTACTAAATTACGATAATTTTACTTCTAAAGCGAACCGTAAATTATGATTACCATGGTAATTACCCTCGTAAATTACCAATTATTACTATATATCTAAAATGTATTAACAATAAAATGATGTTTGAGCAAAAACTAAATTTTTACGAATCACAAACCCAAGAAAATTACGAAAATTAGTCATAAAAATACAAATTAAACTTCTCGTATTGAAATTAAGATGGCGTTACTGTCTCCGTAAAAACTTTATTTCATATCATATTTTTAAAACTTAAAAAAAATTGGGAAAAACTTGAATCTCCCCATGGGGATAATAATTTTTAGGCCCTGTTTGAATATAAGTCTCTTGAAGAGAGACAAGGGGTCGATTATAATTTTTTTTATATCTAATACGGGTGAAAAGGGTGAAAATATCTCGCCTTCAGGGAGAGAGGGACGTCATTCTAATGACCTAATATCGATTTTAAACGCGTGAAGCTCGTTCTAAACAATTACCGAGTTATTTTCCACCCTTTTTTTTTAAACGTGCTGGGCCTAATAATAATGGATACAGTTAGGCCTTTGTCTCTAACCCCATTGTGATCCCAGAACGCCGTTTGACTGCCCCCTATCGGATATATCGCGAAACAGACGAGGGAGTAATGAAAGATGACTTTTATATCCTTAAACTAGAGATTTAATATTTTAATAGTAAAATAAAAATATAAACTTTATTTTAAAATCATACGCGATGAACCCTTAATATTTTTTAAAATATATTTCTCACCAAAAACAATATATTATGAAAATAATTATGGGAAAAATATTGCCAAAAAAAAAAAAAACGAAAATTGAAGGTATAATCAATATTAATCAGTGACAATAATGAATTATCCCGAGATTGAAATCGCAATTTTACGATAATAATCGATCTGATATCGATTTCTAATCGAGCATATATTACTCAATGATAATTGCCAACAAGGGATTGAAGATAATAAAGAAACAATTGACGCGGGACTAAAATAGTTTCCTGGTCTTTAATTTAAAGGGAGGGTGGAAAGGAAAATAATTTTTATCCTTTATCATAACTGAATATTTTTAACATTTCGTTTTGAAGTTTATTAAAGGGAGAATGAAACTAGTAAAAGAAAATTACAAACAAATATTAAACTAGAATTAAATTTAAAACTTATCATGAAAATAGCCTTAGCGGGATTCATGGAATGACATTGATCATGGAGATCCCGCATATAAGAGTCATCGATCAATATCATTGGTCGCTAGTCCTTATACTCCCGGGGAGCTCAGGATATCTATGAATCCTGCTAAGCCTATTTTGATTTTAGTTTTTAATTTATTTCTAGTTTAATATTTATTCATAATTTTTTTACTGTTATATTAAGACTATTTAAACAATAAGGAATCGATAAAAAATATCTCGTTTTAAGTTTCATTCTCCCTTTAAACGGGAGAGGTATAAAATTTTAAAATGTAATTTTAATCGCGTGATAAAATTAAAAATAAAATGCATATCTGCATTTTTGAACAAAAAAAAATGGTGTCACTCTCACTTTAAGTCATCGTCGGTCGCCTGAGGTAACCAGGCGAGCGCGAAGAATGCGCAAATATTCAAAGAAAACAATTAGGAATATACCGAATAAAATAAAATAAACGTATTTTGACGATAAAAATGTAAATGTACTCAATGAGATTTTAATTGTAAACGAGAATTTTTTTTCTCATAAATTATTTCCCTAATCTTGTCGAGTTGAGAATTCAGTAGATTTCAATAGATTTCTATAAGTGGGGTCTATAATATTCGATAACTTTGATCGTATTGAAGATTAAAATTGAGATCAACTATAGAATAGCGTATCAAACAATGATGTATTTAGCCTTGGGACCAAAAACATAAAAGTGGCAGAATTAAAAGCTTACGACTATTAAGGTTACGTTACGACTATTAAATAACGTTACAGAGACGAGATACACTCATTATTTTGGAAGGCTTATATATATGGATGAATAAATAAACCTGGTTATCATAAGCGTCCTCTAACGGCAAACAGAAAAGGATAAACGAGCGGAAGTGCTCGGAATCGGATCTTCTATAATTGGTGTAAAATAAAATTCATATTTTTTAGAATTCGTGTAAAATAAAATTCATATTTCTTAGAATTGGTTTAAAATAAAATTTATATTTCTTAGAATTGGTTTAAAATAAAATTTATATTTCTTAGAATTGGTTTAAAATAAAATTTATATTTCTTAGAATTGGTTTAAAATAAAATTCATATTTCTTAGAATTGGTGTAAATTAAAATTCATATTTCTTAGAATTGGTGTAAAATAAAATTCATAATCCTTAGAATTGGAGTAAAATAAAATTCATATTTCTTAGAAATGGTGTAAAATAATTCATATTTCTTAGAATTGGTGTAAAATAAAATTCATATTTCATAGAATTGGTTTAAAATAAAATTTAAATTTCTTAGAATTGGTTTAAAATAAAATTTATATTTATTAGAATTCGTGTAAATTAAAATTCATATTTCTTAGAATTGGTGTAAAATAAAATTTATATTTCTTAGAATTCGTGTAAATTAAAATTCATATTTCTTAGAATTGGTGTAAAATAAAATTCAAATTTCTTAGAATTGGTGTAAAATAAAATTCAAATTTCTTAGAATTGGTGTAAAATAAAATTCATAATCCTTAGAATTCGTGTAAAATAATTCATAGACATTTCAAATTGTTCGTTATCCGAATTAAAAAGGGTCGAAAATTGGTTAAACTTTTCTCTGTATAAAGTTAATGGTTATATTTGAGTTCAATTAAACTTTACCTATCATTTCATTTATTCTCAAAGTTGAAATTTTCATTTTCTAAATCAACCACACCCTTTTTAACGTTAAATAGTATTAAATTTCGTATATAGCTATCTAATATAGTATATTTTATATAAAAGCAGTCTACTTATTAAAGATAAAGTTAGGTTTTTGGCTCTAGCGATAAAGAGACTTAGGCGAGTTTGAATATTGGCTAAGTACATGACCGACCTCGAACCCTGTAAACCACGGAGGACTCGCGCCATGATACTAGAGGTCCGTTTTTATTGGCTTTCGAGGTAACTAAATCGTGTGAGAAAAATGCTCTTCTCGGCTTTAATAGGCACGCGGTGCTAGGTTAAAGAATAGAACATCATCCACTATATATTTCACTAATGTTGAAAAAAATATATATTTAATGATAATATAGGTATACCTTCTTTTACCGAAACGAAGAAAAATACGAAGAATTTCCACCCCCGCTTTTGCTTATATAGAATATACGTTTTTATCATCAGATGTAAGTATAGAACTCCTCTCTAGAAAAATAAGCTAAGAAATTTACTTGAAATAAAAAAAAATTATACCAAGATGATTTTTTTTTTCTCCTTTCAAATTCAATCTGATCTTTTTTGTAAATTTCATTTAAAGTGATAATGACACGAATTTATTAATAATTAAAGTAAAATGATGGGTTTTAATAGAGGTTATGTTATGGACAAGATAATCCATAATTATTTGGTTAATCAGTTAAATATTTCGATAAATAATTTCAAATTATTAATAAAGATAAAATAATTTTAAATATTTATTTAACTATACTTTTAATATTAATTAGTAATTAATTACGTGGCATAATTAAAATATAAGTAATATATTTAAATTACTCTAATTTTATTCCTATTCTTTCTTCGTTAAATATCACGAAAATTTTATAATCTTCAAATTTTTAATTAAAAATTAAATTAGGCCTTGTTAGGCTTAATTGGAGGTTGAGGTTTGGATAAAATATTTCACATTATCTTTATTAATAATTTGAAATTATCCACGGGAAAAATACCATGTAATAAAACTAATTAATAATAATAATTAATTAACCAAATATAAATTATTTAATTCAAACCCGAACCATGCATAAACCCTTTCAACCCAAAAGGACCCCTCCAGCGGGATCTAATGACCCTTTGCTACGTCACTACGTTATTTACGACCATTCCTATTTGATAGTTAAAATTTCCCAAGCTCAGAAGTTAAGAATTAATTGAAATTAATTTTATATAAATATATTTCATATTCTCTTTATAAAATAACTAGGATTTTTTTTTTTTTTTTTTTTTTTTGTGTGTGTCGGTATTTCGTGGTTTGTACGTTGGTTGCTCTGTAATTTGAGCGTGCGGCGTAATCAACCCCCCCCCCCCCCCATTCCCATCTTCCTTACCAGTACTTATAAGTGGTCCTTATCCCCCTTTTGAACGGTAGAACCCCCCCCCCTCCTCTCGAAAATGACTCAGTGGGAAAATAGTTCTTCAAGAGTATTTAGCATCCGGACGGACACGGATCGGCCATAATACCTTTAACTACATCAACGTTTCAAGGTCGAGTACATTAGATATCTACAATTGAAAATGATCTCCCCCCACCCCAAAAAATATCCCACGAATCATCTGATCTGCCCCCTTCAAACTAGATATTAAATGTTATCCGTATGTCGGCTTCGACTAAAGAAATCATTGTTTGATGTCCATTCAAGATTTTATAATGTTCGAAAAAATTATTTATATATCGTGGTTAAAGTCTATCTAGGACTTAAGAGTAATTTCACCTTCCTGCCTTTGGTTGTATTGAACTCTACGTGATAATAACATGTGGTGATATATCTCTATAGAAATGAACTATTTTATGGTATACGCAAATTCTTTCTTGAATTTTGATAATTTTTTCTAATGATTTCCATGAAATCTGGAAAATTTCCTGATATTTCCAGGTATTATAGGCTCCTAACATTTTGTCCAATATGATCCCTAATTATCTTCTTACAATTTGGTCTATTATCCAATATGTACGTTAATTATCTTCTTACAATTTGGTCCATTATCCAATATGTTCCTAATTCTTACAATTTGGTCTATTATCCAATATCTTCCCTAATTATCTACTTACAATTGGGTCCATTATCCAATATGCTCCCTAATTATCTTAGAATTTGGTTCATTATCTAATATGTTCCCTAATTATCTTACAATTTGGTCCATTATCCTATATGCTCCCTAATTATCTTACAATTTGGTCCATTATCCAATATGTTCCCCAATTATCTTCTTACAAGTTGGTCCATTATCCAATATGTTCCCCAATTATCTTCTTACAATTGGGTCCATTATCCAATATGCTCCCTAATTATCTTCTTACAATTTGGTCCATTATCTAATATGTTCCCTAATTATCTTACAATTTGGTCCATTATCCAATATGTTCCCTAATTATCTTCTTACAATTTGGTCCATTATCCAATACGTTCATTAATTATCTTCTTAGAATTTGGTCCATTATCCAATATGCTCCATTTATTATCTCCTAACAGTTTGGTCGATTTTGCGTATCCTTAAATTATCTACGTATTCCAGGATTTCATAATTGAACCAGCAGATATTCTAAACTATGTCATCGTAAAAAAATATTCAAAATTCTCGGTTCGAGATGAAATACAATTATGTAAAAAAAAATCGCTGGTATTTATCGAAATATTTGCGGGCCTATCACATTTCCAGCCTGAATAGAAGGAGCTGAAGGGATAAAAGTATTTGTCAGGTTGGTTGGCGCCATGGAACGCGTCACTGCTCAGCCACCAACCTTATAGACAGACGATGGCCCGCTTATTATTATCCAAAATTATTTTCCCATAAAAAAAATCTCAGCTAACTTAGTCTTAAAACTTTAACTCGTCCTTTAATTGACGTTTTAAATGATTAAATTAAATTATAAAAACTTAACAATCGTAACGAAAAACCTAATGACCGTAAACTATTAATTTTAGGTCGAAAATTTAGTTTAAAGAGTTAGTCACGTCGTAAAACCTTGGACCTAATTTGTAGCTAATTTCCACATATTTATATTAAATATAACGAGTGTATCTAAATCTTTAAAATTACGTCGTCGTCCGGGGGGGGGTGGGGGGGGGTTGGGCCTGGATGAGAGGAGGAACGGGATTATTAACAATTAAATAGAAAATGATGACGCGAATGGAAGCACTCGCGGTCGACGGGTAAATGAAACAATTTGTTTGAAGAATCCAACCAATCACGCGCGGGCGCGTTTCAACGCGAGCAACCAACGATGAAATTCGAATAACAAAAGAATCCTCCAATGTCAATTAACTTCCAAGTCTCCTCGGGGAAGGAAGGTAAAGGGGATTTAGACTTAAATTGAAATTAAATTGAAAAAAAAAGAATAAATTAAAATAATAAAAGACACAGCCAAATGAGTGATTTTTAGATTGACCGCTGTCTTTCTTTCAAGCTTCGTCAATTTCTACCTTTCCCTCCCCCTTCCCATTAACTCCCTCCGTCTGTTTCTTCAATTTCAGAGTCGACTGATCTATGCCTTTCACTATTCGAAAGTGAGGATGAAAAATAAAAAAATATATACCTATTTTATTTTCTTCAAAATTAAAAGGTTATTTCATAGAGCAAAATTGACACGCACGAGATTTGCGCGAGATTTTAATAATAATGGCGCGAGATTTGAAAAACCAATGGCGCGAGATTGGAAAAACCAATGGCGCGAGATTGGAAAAACCAATGGCACGAGATTTCAAAAACCAATGGCACGTGATTTGAAAAAACAATGGCGCGAGATTTCAAAAACCAATGGCACGTGATTTGAAAAAACAATGGCGCGAGCTTTCGAAATATATGGCGCGAGCTTTCGAAATATATGGCGCGAGCTTCGAATTCCCGCGCGTCCCAAATGTCCAAAAATATTTTACTGAAGAGTTTAAAAAATGAAATTTTAAAAATAATTTAATTTCTCAACCTCCCTTAAAAGTCGCGATTCTTCGCGTGGATCAAAATGATTATAAAATTATTGAAGCTTCCTTTTTCCCATTACTAATTTATTAAGGTGGACGTTAAGCGGCACTGGGCTTCCACGCATTCCATACTAAACTAGCTCGAATATGATGCGGCGCTGGATAGCGAATAATTTTCTCAAGCCAAGTAGTTCTACGGCAACTAGAGTTCAAAAAACTCGATATAAAACGCATTATTTTGATTGACAATAATTGAATATTATCTATTCTTCAATCTTTTATATCAAAACTTGATTCTTATTACGTTATCTCTTCGAGAAATCTACTTTTATCAAAAGTAATCCAATAAGTAAGCTACAATAAAGTATCATCAATAAATTAATAAAATAAAGCGAGACTGTAACTGATTTTGAACGAGTTTTAGAAAAGATCATTAAATATGAAGAAATGTAGAGCCTATTGATACTCTCGCGTTATAAGGATATATCACTTTCACGCGGGCTTTCTCGTGAAAGTACAAAATCAAGAAATACGCGTCTATAAAGGCATTAAAGGCCTAGAATTTCTTCCGTCTGTTTCACTGGAAGTGGGCTCACCTACCGCGCTTCCTATTGGTTAGCAATAAAAGGCAAGAGAAAGCCTGGAAGGCGAGTTTGTTTCCAGGGTGACAGGCAGAAGTAATCCTAGGCCTTTTAAGATTTTTTGGACCAAAAATCGAGCTTTTGCGAAGCTTAATTCAAGCTTTTCATTTAACCCACGTTAACAATTGATAGAGTAGGAGATAATATAAATGAATTGATTGAAAAAGAGGCTTTATATACGAAAATTAACGTTAATTACGTTTCAGATTCAAACTACGTTGCGAAAGAAAAAAAATTTAATTTTTTGTGATTTTAAATTCGAAGCTTGTATTAATTAGGGACTTTTTAAACTAAAATTGAGTTGTAATAATGTTCTATAATAGCGCATTTGTAGAGCTAATAAAGACACGTACAACATTCTATTGTTTAACTAGGGAAAATGTATGAATTTTGGTTGATAGCAATTGAGGCCCAGGAGGATTTTTTGTTTAAATAGTGGTTTTTTCACGCGTCGGTTTTGACGTCCCGCGAGGTGGCGTGCTTTCCGGTCGTTGCGTTTTATTAATTTTTGCAACTTTTTTATTTTTATTTTTTTTTTTCGCGACCAACTTGATGCTCGTAGGAGGTTACGCTTGGCCGAAGCCCACGAGGAAATATTGTACACATCCTTCCCAAAATTTTGGTCCCCCTCACATTTTTAAGGTCAATTTCTCTTTTACTAGTTAAAGGGAAGAGGAAAGCCGTTTTTAAAATTTCGAATTCTTCTTAATTTATTTGAAAATAATCTTTAAATATATGTTAGTCCGAAATATCAATATTTAAACCTCAAAAATTAATTAAAAATATCCTCAAAATATTTAAATTTAATTGCAATTTAACGGCCAATCAAAATTAAGATCGAGTTTGAAGCCAATTAAATTCTCTCGCGCGCTAGAGGCGCCGGCAACGTAAGAATGTAATCGTCTACTTCAAAAACAGTTAACTAAAAATTCTCGAACTCAGGTTTCATTGTCCCTTTAATCCGGGATTCCATATTAGACCCGACCAAGTGGGGGTATTTTAAAATTAGGGGAAAAGGGGGGGGGGTTTAAAAATGATATTGTCGCCGTATTATTCTACTTGGTAAAGCCTTCTAAGTACAAAAATTTGGAATAATTAATCGGGCGAATAGAAAAGCCACGAATTCTAAAGGTTCATATATCTTATACCGAATAAATTAGTATATGGTAACAAAGTATTTATTTTTTAATGAATTTTAGAAAAAATGTATCGGTATACCCAGCCTGAGTAAAACTCTAGCGGCCGCAATCGGTCTAAATAGTGTATGGAGACAGCGCCACTCTATGGCGAAACTCCGGAGTTGGGGGGAAGACATAGCCAAGCGCGGCCCGCCTATATTCCGTCCCTCTCTCCCGACGGTAGACACAAAATATCGAAGAAGAGTCCAAATCACTGGAGCCAGACAGGGGTGATGATTTTCCTTTTTTTTTTGGCTAGTTTTAAGTGATAGCAGAACCCGATGAAACCCTCCTTTGAAGTCTATTACTCCCTGGTCTTGTCTACCCCTCTCTGTATGGGTTATTCTCAAAAGGCGCGATTCGTACGCCTCCTAACGGTAGATGTTTTCGGAGCGGGAGTTCGTCGAGCGAATATCTCTAGCAGCCTCGGAGTTCGTCCAAAAACGTCGTCGTTTGTGGAGAGAGATAATTTCCAATTTTGCGTTGGCAGGGGGGATGAAGTAGGACCCCTCCGATCTCGGAAAATTGGGAATTTTACGCATACAGAGAGGAGCGCTATATGGAACATTGGAGTAGTAGACTTCAAAGGAGGGTTTCATCGACTTCTGGTGATAGGCTAGTACCTTCGTTCATAGTATTAAGCTACGGGGCGTTGTTTACTTTTATTTTGATAAAGGGATGGACTTTTGTTAATAGTCGTAGACGACGCCACATAAATGCCCGATTTGATACCTTAGATATTGTAATGTGTTTATGCCCATATAGCGTTTCTACTCGGTTTGGAGGTAAAATTTGACGATTGAAATCAAAACCACGCTGCCACTCAAACTAGACGTAGCGCGACGAATATGTGGCGAAAATAATAGAGTTAAGGGTAAACAAAACCCACCTTATCTTTGCTAATCAAGATAGCGTGTAGAACAATTCATAGAGGACGTAGAACTTCGGGAAAAATAATAATAATAACCTTTTTTGTTTTGGGTGAGAAATTGAGTTGAAAGAAGTCCATTATTATTATTTTTATTATTATTATAGAACTAGCTCGCTTACCCCGTTAGAGGTCGGGGTTTGGATCAAAATTATCCACAAATATTAGGATAATCAGTTAATCCACAAATATTTGGATTATATTGAAATTATTATAGAAATCCAGTTGATAATCTCAAATTTGAATATATTTATATTATTATTATTTTATATATTTTTTGATATCTTTTATTTTTGCATGATAATCACGCTTTATCGGTGTATGCCGGTCGGTACATAGAATAGGGAAGAAGGGGGAGTCCCTCCAATTGGCTGGAGGTTCGTGGTATTTCCCGCCTCAAAACTAGAGCGAATTTATTTTAAATCCGGAAACGAAACGCAACAACTACGAATAAATGCGGAATTAAAATCTAATTTCTGATCATTATCTCTTATACTGAACTTTTTTTTTCTATCGAAAAACTTTGCTTATACTTTTTTGATAAGAAAGATTATAAAGGCACGTATATTAGTCTGATCCAGCTAGGGTTCGGTATCTCACGCCTTCTAAGCCAAATAATCTTGGCTTAGATACACAAAAAAAACAAAGTTTTAAACAATAAAACGTTAGAAACTAAATTTAACTATAAGCCGCGTTCATACCAGGCCTTGAAATCGATTTAAACCGTTTCAAAATGATTCGCTCAAGACGCGTGATCATGAAACACTCTTTTCTAGAATCTGTCCCTCATTCTATGAATTTTGGTAAAAACATTTCACACAGTTCTATGAATTTTACCGAAAACATGTCCCTCATTCTATAAATTTTGGTAAACAAAAGTCCCTCATTCTATAAATTATGGTAAAAAAACGTCACTCATTCTATGAATTTTGGAACCCTCATACTATGAATTTTCGTAAAAAAAAAAACGTCCCTCATTCTATGAACTTTGGAACCCTCATTCTATGAATTTTGGTAAAAACATGTCCCTCATTCTATGAATTTTGGTAAAAACATGTCCCTCATTCTATGAATTTTGGTAAAATCACATTCTTCATTCTATGAATTTTGGAACCCTCATTCTATGAATTTTCGTAAAAAAAAAAAGTCCCTCATTCTATGAACTTTGGAACCCTCATTCTACAGATTTTGGTTAAAACATGTCCCTCATTCTATGAATTTTGGTAAAATTACGTTCCTCATTCTATGAATTTTGGAACCCTCATTCTATGGATTTTGGTAAAAACATTTCACAAAATTCTACGAATTTAGGCAAAAACATGTCTCCCACTCTATGAACTTTGGTAAAAACCATGTCCCTCATTCTACGACTTTTGGTAAAAACATGTCCCTCATTCTACGAATTTTGTAAAAAACATGTCCCCCACTCTATGAATGGAATTTTGGTTTAATCATTTTCCACTCTTTTAAATTTGAAAATATATCTATGAATTATAAATTTTCTACCAATCCAAGATATCATGATAAAGTAAGTAAATAATTTAACACGGAGCTTGGTACTTTAAAAACGAAACCCTCAATTTTGGTTACCTTAAATGAATTTTACGACTGAAGCGGCGAACTTAAAACTTGTGAATGAATTTTTGGACATCGCTCGTAAAGAAACTTAAGAAAAAAGGTAGAAACTTGTCAGGTTTAAAGTAAAGCAAGGGGGTGGCGAACAGGGGGTTAAATATATCCCCTCCCCCCGGCACAAACTTCACTCGTAACCAAAAATGGGCGTTCCGGAACTAGCGGGGGGTTTAGATGGTCAGAAATAAAAGTTCTCGAGCCTCTATGAAAATTCGTTCACACCTTCAATGTCGATTTTTAAGTCAGATTACGTCGAAAAATCTCACCGCGAGCTAAAATTTTAATTGCCTGCCAAATTGAGTGAAAGCTAAAATATTTGGGCTCGATTACACGCTGGGCTTAAAAAAAAAAAAAAACAAATTAAAACGCATTGCCAAAAAAAAATTAAAAAAAAAAGTTTTTTTTTGTATATAAGTTGATTAAAGTGATTATGTCCCTGATTTAATAAAATTAAAATATAATTTAAGATTACCATATCCAAAAATATCATTAAAAGACTATTTATACGCCAATACAGAAGCCGATGAAACCCTCCTTTGAAGTCTGTTACTCCTGGGTCTTGTCTCCCTCTCTGTATGGGTTAGTTTCAAAAAGCGCGATTCGTACGCCTCCTAAAGTCTGGTTTTCACGAGACCGAAATTTTAAGGCTGAATGTCGCATTTCCGCCGCGAAATTCCGTCCGTTTTCGCTTACGCGACGGCGATTGGTTTTCACGTAACCATTTTTGGTGAACCGAAAATTTTTGGTTTTACGATTTTTAACAATTGTCTATGTCCTGTCCTTCATAGACATGTCTATGTCTATGTCTTCTCCTAATTATATCATGTATCAGGTATTTACTCGGGTATTTAAATACATGCCCTTTGTAATTGTCCGAATTTCGTCCCTATACTGGACCAACAGTTATCCTTCATGGTTGAGTCTTTATACTCTTTTAAACTCCCATCATAAAGAAATCTATGTTTCCTTATTTCTTCAATAAATTCTTCGTTGTCATCAGCTTTTTTCGATACTTTCGACATTCGAGCGTCCGTCATTTAAAATCTACTCTAGAATCTCGGAAAACCTCGCCAACGACGAGATCTCGCGTGGGAAAATCCAGGGGTATGATTGGCTGCGGAAAGTTTCGGCCGCGGCAAGTTTTCGCCCGGTTTTGCCTCAATTTCCGCCCCGTGAAAACCAGCCTTAACGGTAGATATTTTCGGAGCGGGAGTTCGTCGAGCGAAAATCTCTAGAAGCCTCGGAGTTCGTCAAAAAAACGTCGTCGTTTTTTGGAGAGAGAGAATTTCCAATTTTCCGTAGACAGGGGGGTATGAAGTAGGACCCCTCCGATCTCGTAAAATTGGGAATTTTACCCATACAGAGATGAGCGCTATATGGAACATTAGAGTAGTAGACTTCAAAGGAGGGTTTCATTGACTTCTGGCCAATATGATCCAATTTTCTTTAATTAGGATTATTTCATTTGGTCTAATTTGGTTGTAATTTTATAATTCGGACCATTTTTGTCCAAATTCGAATTTTCATTGATTTTTTTCTTTTTTAATTTTCTTCAGATTAAATTGGCGAGCTTGGTACCAGATCAATTTCATAATTTTTTTTCATTTTTAATTAGTTCCTAATTTACCTGTCAATCCACAGGATATAAAATTTTTAATATAGATTATTATTAATTACAAATAAAAAGATATATATAATCGTTAGGCCTTGGTTTAAAAAAAAATGATGACAGTTTGACTTTAAAATTGGAGGTGTTGGGTAAAATTGGGTAAAGTATTATAGGTGTGAACGGTAATATTTTTCGATTTGCACCCGCGTTCGATCCATACGTAGCTAGGCCTACTTATATAGTTAGTTTCATTTTGGAGGACCCGAAAAATAAGTTCACGCCTAGTTTCACAATCCTATTTAACGATTTCGGATTTTGATTAATGTTACTTCTCGTAATTGTATTTTTTTCCTTTTTCCCATAATCTTATACGGTAAAGTACGGATATACGTAGAATAAAAATTACTTATAGTAATAGTTGAAAATGGGGCTGTAACCGTTTTTAACGAACTCCAAATGGAAATTTAGTAGCATTTTCAGAAAGATGGTTAAAAAACGATTCAAAATATATATACATACGTCATAGAATTAAATTACCATAACAGTAAAAATATATATTTTAAAATTACCATTTTAGAAATTTTAAAAATAAAAATTCTCCGCGATACTACGTTGTTACATTCTCCCTTTAAAAGGAGAATGCAACCTAACAAAAATTAGATATTTTAAGAAACGAATAAAGTTATTAATTAATGATTTTATAAAATTTGTTTATTAATAAATGAATGATTTAGTTTATTAAATGCCGCTAATTAATTTGTTAATTTACCAACTTATCAACTAATTAATTTATCAATTTATCAACTAATTAATTTATCAATTTATCAACTAATTAATTTATCAATTTATCAACTAATTAATTTATCAATTTATCAACTAATTAATTTACCAATTTATCAACTAATTTATCAATTTATCAACTAATTAATTTATCAATTTATCAACTAATTAATTTATCAATTTATCAACTAATTAATTTATCAATTTATCAACTAATTAATTTATCAATTTATCAACTAATTAATTTATCAACAAATTAATTTATCAACTAATTAATTTATCAACAAATTAATTTATCAACAAATTAATTTATCAACTAATTAATTTATCAACTAATTAATTTATCAACTAATTAATTTATCAACTAATTAATTTATCAACTAATTAATTTATCAACTAATTAATTTATCAACTAATTAATTTATCAATTTATCAACTAACGTATTTATTAATTTATCAACTAATTTATTATTTTTATTAATAAAATAGATTAACCTCGGCTTATGACGTTATTTGTTAGGAGCCCTGCGTGTCTATCTTAAAAGCGCGAGCATTTTGTTTCTTGGAAATGTCGTTTTAAGTTCATATTCCCTTTAAAAAGCGATAAGTATCTCTGTTTATTTGAAAATGGCAATTCAATTTATCAAGTATCCTAACCTTAACCAATCCAATTAATTAGCTCTCGAGTCAGTTCAGTCCAAAATGTCTTCGAACCGAAAAACTGGAAGACGAGGCGATATTTCACAAACTTCCAAAAAAACAATACCTCCGAAAAATGTCGTTTAGCGTCTGAAAAGTTGGTAGAGGGACCTCCTAGGGGGATTAAGACGCGGACCCCACCGAAAATATCTCTTTGACGGCCAAAAACTAAAACACGACATACCCGGGCTAAGTCTAACCAGGGCCAGCAGTTCCCCAAATTCTTCATTGGCGGGTTTTTTCTTCTCTTAAATATCTAAAACTCGGAACGCGCGCGAGCCAAAGAAATTAATGGACAAAGACTCTAGTCAAAGACACAGGTATGTCGGCAACTAGAGAGTTTTTTTACGAAACCGTTAGCTCATTTTAAAGAGCAACTCTCAAGGTTTAAAATTTAAATAAGAATAATATTGAACCGTTGAATTTCACGCGCTAACGCTCGCCAAAGACTGTACAAATGTCACGCGCCACAGGGAGGACATTCACGCGCCAAAATAGTCGGGAATAGAAAATATTTTCACGCGCTAATGCTCGCCAAAGACTGTAACAAATGTCACGCGCCATAAAATGTCAGGAATAGAAAATATTTTCACGCGCTAATGCTCGCCATCGACTGTACAAATGTCACGCGCCAGAGGGGGACACGTCCTCCTCTGGCGCGTGAAATTTGTACAGTCCCTGTAAACAATATCTAGCCTCAAATTATTCAATGGTTAGTCGATAACACTTGCCCTTCAATACTCGAAGCTCGCTTACCAGGACTAAAAAAAAAAAGAATAAAAATGCCACGATGTCTTGTAAGCTGATGGAGTGGCCGCGGATAGCCAAATCTTTCAGGTTTGAATCAAGATAACATTGATATTCCAGACTAAAGCGTTAAACGAGTATCCTAAGACTAAAACAACGGTACCAACTTCGATTGATTTAAAAGTATTAGGCTGATAAAAATCAGACATTAAAAATCGTCTCGGTATTTAAGAGAGAGAGAGAGAGTATTATCGGTACAGGATGTAACAGTATGTGGTATTCGTGGTTTTACTTTTTCAAATTCATTTCTCCCCCTGGTTGGGTCCGAAATTTCATTTTCTTCGGCTTATTTTCGTTAGTTGTTGTACATACACTTAAGACACGTGGACTTCAAAGCGTGATGCGTGTCTTCGAGACCAAAAATATACATTATTATGACCATGAGTTAATTAAAAAATCCCTAGAAGTTAGGATCTATACAATGTCAAATACGCCTTTTTTTAAATTTGTTAATTAGGCCTAAAGCAAGTTTAATAAAATAAAGGCGAGCGACATTAAGTGGAACTAACTTAAGGGACTATGTGACTTATGGTAAAAGTATAAGGGCGTCACGTGTAGAAAATCGTGCAAGAACTGCGTGGACATTTTATTTTAACCATCATGACATACCGTGGCGACTTCGTGAAAATATATATTTAGTGAAAGCATCGTTCAATCACTGGCAGTGAATTTATGGTTGAAAGAAAATCTCCTAATGACTCGAAAATGGAAGCGTAAGGTCATACAAAGGTCACGATACCGTCTCCTTAAATTCGCGTGTCAGTTAGATCCTTTAATAAAAGTTACTTTGTGACTTCGCTAAAATCGTACCTCCAATACATTCTGATGAATCTTTAAAGGGAGTATGACACTATTTTTCATCGTATTTAAAACTCATATTAAAAAATTCAAAAGATTGCATTTTTAGCTTCAAGTTTCCCTTTAACTCCTAGTGCTCCGAGTTGACGATTTTCTTTAAAGGGAGGGTGAAGTAAAAAGTGATTTATTATAAATTCCATTATTAAAAATAATGTTTGCGTAATAAAACATTAAGGAGGATTCGAATTTGACATTTCATTTGGTTCAATACAAAGATATCTATAGTGCTATTTGATTCATCATGTAATCGCGCTGCTATTGAAGAGATATAACCGACGCCCTTCTGAGGGATTAACCAAACCTACCCACCCACGAGTTTTACCCTAGACATCCCCTAAAACGCGCCAGATTGGAAGAAAAATTTATTTTTGATTTTCATGTCAACGAAATGTAGTCTTATAGCGCGATATTTTAAAATGATAAGATTAAATCCAAGTAAATCTCTTTCTCTTGGCTTCTCAGCAGCATCTCTCGCTTGGCTAGATGCACTTTCCCCTCTCGCTCGCGTCTACAACATCCCATTCACTAGCCCGCCTCGGTTAACATTCCAACCACTAATAAGTAGCGAAACAGACAGCCTACAACCCTCACACCAATATTTGAAACAAGTCAGACATATAAAGATCTATAACTACACATAATTAAAAAAAAAAATAGGGATTAACACGTAATTCAATTTGTATTTGACTAATTTATACTTTATCTTGAATTCTACGTGACATTTTAGACTAATTTATAAATTATCTCGAATTATCCGTGAAATTTTAGACTAATTTGTAAATTATCTCAAATTATCCATGACATTTTAGAGTAATTTATAATTTATCTCGATTTCTCCGTGATATTTTAGACTAATTTATAAATTATATCGAATTATCCGTGACATTTTAGAGTAATTTGTAATTTATCTCGATTTCTCCGTGATATTTTAGACTAATTTATAAATTATCTCGAATTAACCGTGATATTTTAGACTAATTTATAAATTATATCGAATTATCCATGATATTTTAGACAAATTTATAAATTATATCGAATTATCCGTGATATTTTAGACTAATTTATAAATTATTTCGAATTATCCGTGACATATTAGACTTAAAAACTATCTCGTTCTCCGTAACATTTTGACAAACATAAATTAACTTCTTAAAACTATAGAATAATAATAATTTTTCTTAATTTAGTCTGCAATTTAAGAAAAATTCGATAATTAATTTTAATTGAATAATTATTCATAATACAAAATTCTAAACCATATAAGTTCCTATCCAGACTAAAAGAATGAGTGGATGAGTCTAATAAATGACCGAAAACGGGCGAAACTCCGATATGAAGGATATTATTCGATTGAAGCTGGTTTCGGTAGACATTTTGGATAGGAGATAGTTTAATATTAATCCGAACGAAACCTCCCAGTGTCAAAGTTAAAGTAAAGAACCCGGGGGATCCTCCGAGACCGAGACCGAGACCGAGAGAGAGAGATGGGCGAAAAATACTATAACAGCTAGAAGAATAAGGCGAACGCCGAGCGGAGCCCAAAAAAGGTTAACTTTAAGGGTCAAATTTGGGGGCGATTATTTTCAAAGAGAAGAAAAAAAAATGGTCCCTCCCTAAATTTCGGCCCTTACTTTAATTCTTTACGCGCGAAAGCAATTGTAAATGGGATGGATACGAGATACGCCTATACAACATCTTACAATCTTACAAATGATACGATTTTTCATAAGGAAACCAGTTTTAACGAGGAATTAACGTTCATTCTAAGAGTGTAATGGCGTCCCAAAAAATATATATTTTCGCAGGTGTGAAAATTTGCAAAATATATATTTTTTTCTTTTGGCTTTTTAGTTTTTGACAAGTCGATTTTATTTTATTTTTTTTCTATCCATTCCTGACCACCCATTGGTTTTAGATTGTAACGCCAAAAAAACAGCGTATCTTAGCTTAAGGTTATAGGCAGATCTCACGATTTATATCCCCTGTTTAGAATTGTTCGTTAATATAAAAGTTTCGCTTTTCAAAATAATTTAAATTTGTTTATAAGACCACTATATAGTTGGAGTTAAAGTGCCAAAAGAAAGATGATTCGTGGTTCAGAACGGTTCAGTTCTCAAATTGAATTTTCTGACCATTTGAGGATTAATTTTAAAATTTTCTGACCATTTGAGGATTAATTTTAAAATTTTCTGACCATTTTAGGATCAATTTTAAAATTTCCTGACCATTTTAGGGTCAATTTTAAAATTTCCTGACCATTTTAGGATCAATTAAAAATTTCCTGACCATTTTAGGATCAATTAAAAATTTCCTGACCATTTTAGGATCAATTAAAAATTTCCTGACCATTTTAGGATCAATTAAAAAAAAATCTGACCATTTTAGGATCAATTTTAAAATTTTCTGACCATTTTAGGATCAATTTTAAAATTTTCCGACCATTTTAGGATAATTTTAAAATTTTCTGACCATTTTAGGATCAATTTTAAAATTTTCTGACCATTTTAGGATCAATTTTAAAATTTTCTGACCATTTTAGGATCAATTTTAAAATTTCCTGACCATTTTAGGATCAATTTTAAAATTTTCTGACCATTTTAGGATCAATTTTAAAATTTTCTGCCCATTTTAGGATCAATTTTAAAATTTCCTGACCATTTCTGGATCAATTTTAAAATTTCCTGACCATTTCTGGATCAATTTTAAAATTTCCTGCCCATGTCTGGATCAATTTAAAAATTATATCACCCCATTTCTAGACAAATTTTAAAAGTTTGTAACCATATTTTTGATGAATATTAAAATTCTCCGAATATTTCTCGTGTTTACAAAGATACCCGCTAGGTTTTAGTTTAGCAGACGACAATAGTTTTGACTAACGCTATAGCGCGATCACTTACCCACTACCATAGGAATTATAGATCAGATAGTTGAGGAAAAAAGCGGTATTGTTAAGGGGTCCCTAATCTGGAGGTTTAGACGGGCGTAAAAGAAATAAACAGACCTTATGGCAATGTGGCAAAACTATTAAAACGTCGAAAAAGACGGGCTCTCGAAAAAAAGGAACTCTATGCGGCTATCCACATCCCAATCACCCCAATTGTAATCAGCGCCCAAAATGCCACCCACACACTCCACTCTCTCCCAGTGAGCCAGACACCAGTTAAAAGAAGAAAAAAAAAAAAAAAAAAGGCTGGTTGCCATCTTGATTTTTACTTTTACAATTTTTTTTTTTGAATTTCTATTAGCACTTTTTCCGAACTACAATTTACGGTATTTTTGTGCTTAAAAGACAAAGTAGCTTACGTACTTGTGGTGTTTTAATTACTTGAATTTTTGAGACTGATACAACTTGGTTTAAACCTAGAAAACTTAAAATCTTATGGGGAACTTTTCATTCATACACGCTACAAAAATTCCATGACCTTTTCACTTGACCTTTTGGATCAATTTTCAAATTTCCCTGAATATTTTCCAAGATTTTCAACGTTTACGACGATTTACAGATTCCCTGATCACTTTTGAACAATTTTCAAAAATTCCCCGACTTCTTCGTAAAATTTTGAACCAATTTTCAAAATTCCCTGACTTTTTCGTGACATTTTGAACCAATTTTCAAAATTCCCTGACTTTTTCGTGACCTTTGGAACCAATTTTCAAATTCCCTCATTTTTTCTCCGAGGGGTCAGACACTCTTGAATTCGCTGTACACCTGAGTTCACTGAGTTCAGATTAGACAATGCATTGAGTTCGAACTCTTATGAACTCCGAGTTTAGCTTTGATAATGCAAAGAGTTAAAAAATTTTGTACACCTGAGTTCGCGAGTGTCTGCCCCCTCGTTTTTTCCTGACCTTTGGAACAAATTTTCAAATTCAGTCACAGTTCCTGACCTTTTGAACTAATTTTCAAATTTTCCTGACCGGTGGAAAGCAATGCAGGACGTCCTTCGAAAAACCTCGCTACAAGTGATATTTATTAAATCTGACCTAGATGATTACGCGTTGCATTTTCTGGGTGAATCGTAATGGTGTGATCTTTGGTATAATCATCAGAGTAGCGTCGTGCGCGTGAGATCTCATTTTTCGTGGGTTTTCGACCCAGGACGCGTTACTTTTTCTCTTCATTTAAAAAAAAGTGGTTTTTCTTGTTTTTATATCATCAAATTTTGGGAGAGAGAGAGAGACAAGGGGGGAGGGGAGTATTTGGCCGTGTGTGGGTGGGGTCTAATTCTCCCGACACCCTTAATGTTAATGCCGGCCTGTGGTTTTATCCGTCCTGTCTATCAGGATTATAGGCTAAATAAGAAGAGCCCCGTTCGCGCCTGAACTTTAACCAGCAGCTATCATTGAAAATTAAATTTAATTTAATTAATATTAAAAATAATTTACAACCAAGATATAGAGGCAATTAAGACTTATGAAATATATTTTTAGGTGAAGAAGAAAAAGAGGTTTTTAATCGAAAAGAGACAATTTAAAATGAAAATAAAAAAGGTGAAAAATTATTATCTGTTTGATTTTCTATTATAATTAACGTTAATTTAGTTACTTCGATTAAGCCCCTGACCTTCCCCTATTGGTTTAATTATTATACAATGTTATAAACCCTTATCATTACGCGTGGGCCTAAAACTAAGATTATGAAAAAAACACTAAAAAACTAAAATAATCCAAGAATCTGATTTTTAATTGGAATTCTATGGACGTAAATGTAATAAAATTGTTGGGATAAGACTTTTAAAACCAATATACTTCAGATAGCTTGATTTATATTTCAATTTAATTACCAATTTAATGGTTTACGGGAAAACTCGGTCTAGGACAGATTACGAGTAAGACGAATTAATTATTTTTATAGATTTTAACGAGAGATTGATAATGGCCATCCCTTTTTCCAGGGAAGATTTATATTGGGTATATATTTTAAATATCTATCTAACAAGTATTTTTATTTTATTTTGAATGTCATAGATATATTAGGAATGCCTTTATTTGGTCTAATTTCGTTGGAATTTTTAAATTCGAACCATTTTTAACTAAATTAGGACGAGTTTTCCTGATTGGGTAAACCGATGGGAGCGCGTTGATAAAGTAAAACTGACGTCATACTTTAGGTTAATAAAATTCACGCGCGTTTTTCTATTTCTCGCGATTAAAGGGAAACTAAAAGCTAAAAATTAAAATAAATTCAAAAACATTTTTAGATTAGTTTAGTTTCCCTTTAAAATTGGTGATAGGGTCCTCTTTAACCGGTTACGAAATAGGGGAGGCGATTAAAAACGTCATTAATTATTACATATAGGGTCCATTAACATTTATATCAGGCGCGTACTTTTCAAAATTAATTTTCCAAAAAGCAAAATTTTAATTGAGTATTTCTTTCTTCGTATCGCGTCTATTAACAATAGACAAAGATGCCGCGGGGAAAACGACTCGCGATCCTTGGAAAATTCATTCTTGGAAAGGACCAGTTTTAATCCGTAATAACGGGTTAAACTAAGGGATTTTTTTCAAGTTGTTTCGAAGACTGTCATCGAATATAGAGCGCGTAAAAAGAGAGTGGTGGCTATAATTTCTAGGATGTCGCGAGCGCCGATAGTTTTTGGCTTAAGTTATAAAGCTAGCGTCAAAAGTAATAATTAAAAACCGATAGAGGCTAATTATAATTTCTATAGACCACTTATTACATCCAAACGAGAGAGAGAAAGACACGGAGAAAGGCATAAGAGAATCGTACATAGACTAGGAGGATGGAGGGCTTAAATACATCAGAGTTGAAATTCACACATTTTTATTATATTTTTTTTATTTTATTTATGGAAGTCATTTATTTATGATCTTATGAGTCTATATATTTTTGGATTTTGCGAGTCTATGGAGTTCAGTAATTTTATTTTTATTTAATTATATTTATATCTTATTAATGAATTAATAAATTTAATTTATATTTTATTAATTCATAATTTATTTAATTATTAATTTTAATTATTTTATTTTGTTTATTTGTTTTTATTTTTAATTAATTATTAATTTATATTTTGTTAATTCATTTATTTAACTATTTTATTAATTTTAATTATTTTTATTTTTATTAATTAATTTATAAAGATATTAACCAGAGGTAATTTTATTGATTTAGATTTAATTTTATTGTTTATTTCGTTAATTTATTTTATTTACGGATAAGGCGATATATTATTGTACTAAAATTAGTCTTAATTTCTTTATTTTTCAGTCAAAACGTAAAGCACTCGTAGGAGCGTTAGAAGACTATCGCATTTCAACTCCAAGGTTTTTATTTAATGTGGTCTCTACTTTGATTTGTGGAAACCAGTTGTAATTGCTGTCTAATTACGGGCCTCGCTGCTTTTCTTTATATATGTATATATATTTTTCTATTTGATAGTTCTCTCCTAAGGCTTATAAACAGGTAAAGGTATATCTATTAAGTTTAGTTTCTTAGCTCTCGAGTGCCGGAGAAAGCGAGCAACGCGGCTATTTAATTAGTTTTAATTAGCTAGTTCTTAAGACCATTTTTTCTTATTATTCTTTCTTCTTAAAGGAAATATGAAGTAACGAAAACAATTTTTAATAAATGCATCGATAAAACTTATTAAAACGAAGCTTATTAAATGGTTTTTAAGCTAGAAATTAATTACATTCGTTCGAAATTTATCGAGCTTTCACTAACGCTCGGTAATTGGCTAACTTCGTTGCAAGCTCGCGCCAAAACTAACTTCGTTGGAAGCGCGCGCAAAAATTTCTAACTTCGTTGGAAGCGCGCGCAAAAATTTCTAACTTCGTTGGAAGCGCGCGCAAAAATTTCTAACTTCGTTGGAAGCGCGCGCCAAAGTTTAAAAAGGCTTCAACTCGCGCGAGCACGTTTTTCGTGTCACGCGCTGTCGAATATATAAGTGCGAGATATTTAATACGCGACGCTTCAAAATGGGCTAATGTGGACAGATTTTAATCGCGTGAATAAATATTAGAATCTAGTATATTTAATATTATTTTTTAACTAATGGCGTCTATCTATAAAACAATTGTTTCGTAGCTTCATTATCCCTTTACCACTCCAAAAATAATTGCGATTCAAAGAAAATTTTAATGATATTCGTTTGGGTAGAATTAACTGATATTTTCTTTCTTCGTACCTATACAAAGTTTCAATCTAAGTATGGTACGAATTAGTTTCGAAAAAACTCGTTATTATTAAAATTTTTAACGCTTTCAAAGCTCGTAAACAACTATATTTTACGTGAAATTATATTTTCCAAAAGATTCCCCGAATTATCTCTCCCGCACTCACGTTGAGATAATTAAAAAAAAATTCTTAGAAATTAAAAACTACGGTATACAATTTTTATAATAATTGCCCAACTAAATATAAAGGTGAATATGGCAGACCAAAGTAATTGGTAATTAAAATCCGGGCTTATACCATACACGTCATACCCGTGGGATTAAAACTGTCATCGCCAGTTCAGTTAGAAATCTACGAGATTAATCCAGGGCTGGATTAAAAAGCGGGGGAGGCAGGGGGTCAAGAGCCCTAAGGTGCCACAAAAATTAACCTATAGTTAATTATTTATATGGATGATGAACTCAAGTTTGAGCCCAAAAACCAAAGAAGTTTGAGCCCAAAAACAAAAGGAGTTTGAGCCCAAAAACCAAAGGAGTTCGAGCCCAAAAACAAAAGGAGTTTGAGCCCAAAAACCAAAGGAGTTTGAGCCCAAAAACAAAAGGAGTTTGAGCCCAAAAACAAAAGGAGTTTGAGCCCAAAAACAAAAGGAGTTTGAGCCCCAAAACAAAACAATTTTGAGCCCAAAAACCAAAGGAGTTCGAGCCCGAAAACCAAAGGAGTTCGAGCCCGAAAACCAAAGGAGTTCGAGCCCAAAAACAAAAGGAGTTTGAGCCCAAAAACAAAAGGAGTTTGAGCCCAAAAACAAAAGGAGTTTGAGCCCAAAAACAAAAGGAGTTTGAGCCCCAAAACAAAACAATTTTGAGCCCAAAAACCAAAGGAGTTCGAGCCCGAAAACCAAAGGAGTTCGAGCCCGAAAACCAAAGGAGTTCGAGCCCAAAAACCAAAGGAGTTCGAGCCCAAAAACCAAAGGAGTTCGAGCCCAAAAACCAAAGGAGTTTGAGCCCAAAAACCAAAGGAGTTTGAGCCCAAAAACCAAAGGAGTTTGAGCCCAAAAACCAAAGGAGTTTGAGCCCAAAAACAAAAGGAGTTTGAGCCCAAAAACAAAAGGAGTTTGAGCCCAAAAACAAAAGGAGTTTGAGCCCAAAAACAAAAGGAGTTTGAAACCAAAAACCAATTTCATTTCTCACTCGAGTTATTAACCTGAAAATTTGATACTTGGAATCGAGGCAAAAGTAACTGAAACAAGGACCACTAGAAGGCGCCACGATCACCTTAAAATCCTAAATAACTTCATACTTTTAAATAAAAATTCTTATGACGTCAATTGTTCTTTTAGATACGCGTTTGCCTTATTATTATTATTTTTTTCATTAAATTCTAATTTTCTTCGTAATATCTTCAAGAATTTGATCATTAAGTGTAAGTCTAAGTAGGTCAAGTCGTTGTACAATACTGTAGAGAGAGAGAGAGAAAAACTTAAGTTTCTACTTAATAATATATAAAATTAAACTTTAAATAATTCGAGTTAAAAGTCATTAAAAAGTAAAAAAAAATGGAGGAAATAAAAATCGTCAGCCCGTGAATAATTATTCTAAAATCTAGCGATGATAATTCCAATTGCCACACAGCCGCGATTATCGTTATTTTATCATATTTAAAATATACTTAAATTTATAATAATGAATAATACTTAAGCGTAGAAAATTAATTTCATAATAATATATATATTTAATAAGTCGTTACCGACCGTATAATGGGTTTTACCCTAACTACGTTTATGAATTAATTTTATTTATTTATTTATTTATTTATGCCTTTGCGTAATTTTAAAACCATTAATTTAACCTTGAATTATTGTTTACACATTTATTTACACTCGGTTGTTTACTGTTCTAAGCTGGTGGATCATTTAAAGATGATTTAAATTAAAATTAAATACTGATTTAAATATTCCCAACACACAGAAAAATATCTCCAAGTTTTAACAAAAGTCTAAAACCTTATTTCATAAAAGTAAACATCGCCACGTAGCTTAACGCTATCAGCAAAGGCCCAGTTTTAATTATTAGCAAATCACTTAAAATTAGACAAAAAAGTCATCACCCCTGTCTGGCTCTAGTGATTTGGACTCTCCCTTGATATTTTGAGTCAGTCCAATTTAAATATAATTTTTGAAATAAATTTGAAGGTAAACGCCTAACGTATAAAGATTAAAATAATATCCTGATGCACTCCTATCTTGTTTCTATAATTTGGAGACTTTTTGACCCCTCCCCCTTCCATATGGGGGTTCAAATAAAACAGGAAATGAAGGAATATCACTCCCTCTAGAAGAAATGGACTTCTACGTTTGCCAAATGCTATTTATTTCTATAATATATGTACGTGTACGCGCGCCTTTAGACGGTAAAATTTGGAGTTTTCTTGCAAAAACTTTTTCCTGACCGGACCGGACATCAAGAAGGCGCTTATTATAGCAATTAACGCAAAGAGGGGGCCAAAAGGCATACGCTTTCAAATTTGCAGTTTTTTTTTTTTTTCCTCATGAAGGGGCCAACTATATTAAGAACTATGTTTTGATTCAGTTCCAGTTTACAATAAACTCGAAGGTACGATTCATATTTTATAGTAAATGTGATTTCGTTTCTTAAAGGGATAATGAAAGAAAATGGTTAAAAAATTAATATAAATAGCTAAGCCTAACTCGAATTCCTACAAATTAAAGAAAGAATGAATTATAGTTAGAAAAAATAATTGGTGAAATTCTAATTAAATTAGTTACAACTTTGAAAAGGAACTAATAACCAATGTAAAATATTTTTTTCTATGTTAATTTATACCCTTATTAGATTGCGATTGAATTAAAATGAATTTAATCGTTAAAATATTAAAATAAATTATTAATGAGACTAATGAATTCGTTAATAATTCATTTGAATAATATATTAATTTCAGCACCATGGTGATAAACAAACTTCAATTAAAACACTTTCGGGCATTTCATTCTCCCTTTAAAATAAAGAAATTTTTTGCACGCGCAGAAATCTCGAGGTGGGAAATAAAATCAGTTTGAGTTTACACTATAGGGGAAGTTAGGTTACCTTCATTCCTTTTACATTCAAGACGATTAAAATTGGTATAGCTAAAGTTGGTAGCGATGCAAACTGAAACTGAAAGTATATAAATATACGGGCAACGGAGTAATCGGCGCGCGCACGCTCGACTCGTTAATTAGAGGGGAGAATATAATTTTGATTCTATAGTAAGGAGAACGGCCATTGGATTTCAAGTCGTACATCCGCCTAGACTCCTAGAGGATAGGTTTTCTTTTCTCACTAACTTCTACGAGTCCACGACCACCCCCTCACGCGTTAATTATACACCGCCGCTATATAAGGATGAAGTTTCGAGAGGTCAACCCGAAATACAGTAATTGGCCCACCCCCCCTCTTCGATATAACCTAGAGCTTTAACATTATATAGAAAAGAAGGAAAAAAAATGTGTCGGACTGGAAAATAAATTCTAAACTAACCTCGAAATTTTCTTAGTATTTCATTTAAAATACAAGTTATTCCTTAAACGTAGTGACCTTTGACCTATTTCCAGTTTGTCTTTCCGGCGCAAAGCGAAATTTAATGTCAATGTTAATTCTACTCCAGACACGAGGTAGTTAACCCATCGATAGAAAAGTTTAAAAAAAGGCACTAACTTTAGTTTTAAATGGTTAAAATGAAAGTTTTCTAAGAATATTTCTAAGGATTCGCTTCCATATGCTGGAAAAATAATAAATTTTATTTTCAATATTTAATATTTTGGGTTCTATATTTAATTTAGATTAAATTTTGGGTTCTATATTTAATTTAGATTAAATTTTGGGTTCTATATTTAATTTAGATTAAATTTTGGGTTCTATATTTAATTTAGATTAAATTTTGGGTTCTATATTTAATTTAGATTAAATTTTGGGTTCTATATTTAATTTAGATTAAGTTAATTATCAATTTAATTATCGTTACTAAACTAGTTAAAATGGTTTATTTTAATCTGAAGTTAAGAATTAATTTGACTAATATTTTAAGGTTAGTTTGGGTTATAATAGTTTGGGCATGGTTTGGGTTATTTATAACGTATAATAACGGGTTAGTTATTACTAACTAGAAGCGATAAACTATTTGGAGCCTTTCAAGGTTGTAACGTAATAAGAGAAGAAAGGTCAAACCCTGCGTGAAACTAAACACGTTTAAGTTCAACTGGGTACTGATACTAGCGAGAAACCGAGAACAATAGTACGGAGCATTTGGATTTTAGGAACCCCCCTGAACCCTCCTTAACCTAAGATGATCTTAAAAAAAAAACAGAGATATAGGCGGGAATGGCTTCGATTCCTGAAATATGCCAGAGCACTTTTTCTATATTCTTTATCCAATACAGCTTCCCCATCTCTAATCTCTACCTCATGGCTTCTAGCATGCCCCCCATTCTTTCCCATATCCAGCATCGTTACTATAGTCGATAGTCTCTTCCATCTCGAGGTGGCAGCAAATATAAAACTAGATAGCCCTTATCAATATCTTTTTTTTTTTTTTTTTTTTTTTTTTGATAAATTATTTTATTTTTATCATTTTTATTTTTATTTTATAATTTAATTTTTATTTTTATTGTATTATTTTCATATTATATTTTATTTCGTCGGGAATTCACAAATATAAATAAAATAATATTCATATATATTCATATTATATTTTACTTCAATTTTATAATTTATTACTTCCGTATTATATTTCATTATTTCCCATATTATATTTCATTATTTCCCATATTAGATTTCATTATTTTCCATATTAGATTTCATTATTTTCCATATTATATTTCATTATTTCCCATATTATATTTCATTATTTCCCATATTATATTTCATTATTTTCCATATTATATTTCATTATTTCCCATATTATATTTCATTATTTCCCATATTATATTTCATTGTTTCCCACATTATATTTCATTATTTCCCATACCATATTTCATTATTTCCCATACCATATTTCATTATTTCCCATATTATATTTCATTATTTCCCATATTATATTTCATTATTTCCCATATTATATTTCATTATTTCCCATATTATATTTCATTATGTCCCATATTATATTTCATTATTTCCCATATTATATTTCATTATTTTTTCATATATTTATTTATTTTATAGTAGACCTACATTTTAGTATAAATTAAATTTCATTATTTGAATAGTTTTTCCACGAAATACTAACGAATACGAGCAACGATCACGCAGTAAATCACCCATGCTCTAATACTATCTCCATAAAACAAAATGGCCGCTAAATAGTACGTAGAAAAGTTACGACGTGACGTCACTCGCAACCTTCGAATATATTTATCTAATGGAAACCGAAACTAACAATCTTTGGAATATATCTTCACTCTAAAAATTCCTTTAGCATTTTTGCCCTCTAGCGGTGAACTTTACAACGAGATAAGGCTTAACGAGGACCTATTTAATTTGGAAAAGTCGGGGCTGTAAGGCGGAATGACCACGTACGCTACCATCTTTCGCTATTATTACCTTAACTTGTACTTGTACAGTTCGCAGGACGCTCATAGGGTCATCGACAAAAAAGAAAAAAAAACCTCCATAACAAGACTCGGACTCCTTTGTTAGTTTTTAGCCTCCCCCCAAGATGAAGCTTCCCCCCCCAAGAGGGTTAAAGTAAAGTAAAGAGGGGGGTTGCCGATTACTTAAAGGAAAAGTACCCAGTGAAATTTAAAGTCACAGTGACACCATTTTTTTGAAGTTCGATAAATTATATATTTATCTTTTTTGTATAATGTACTAGTCTGAACAGACCTCATTTATTTTGACCCCTACAAAGGGGGTAGACAACAAACTGAATCATACCTGTAAAGAGGGATAATGAACTCGAGAAAATATACCAGAGGAATAGAAGGAGAGGTTTAAAATGGCACGAGCGAAAGGTGATCTTATTATTTCCGGTTAAGCAGTGGCATCAACCAATGAGAGAAAACCGGAACAGAGGAGATACCTAAAATGCCATTCTAGTAATGCCTGTACAAACGAGGAAGCTTCTATTCTTCTAATATATTTTCTCTGATGATGAGCTCATGCGCAGTGTCGACGATGTTTCATCACCCTTTGCTCGTCAGATTCCGCGGTTTGTCTACCCCCATTGGGGGGGGGGTCAAAATAAATTAGCTCTATAGGGAGACAGTGAAGAGCCAAGGGTGAAAGAATTCCTGACGTCATAGAACCCCCATTATAGGGGGAGCGCTTATAAGGGCGAATACTGGAACTCCCTAACTAAGGGGGATGACACCCAGGTCAGAGATAGAAACCTCTGACGTATTCATGTACCCCTATTAAGGAAGAATTCTAAAATAATAAGATTCTTGTTGAAAAACCGCGAATTTAGGACACTTGCACTTGAAGCTGTAGCTATAATAAAAAGAGGCCAAAAATGCCCTTTCGGAATTAGTCTCAGTCCATTGATGGGTAGTCCTGACACCTTTACGCTCTTTTCTTTATACCAAGGGGGCTTATACCCCCATTTTTCCCCCCTGGGGTAAAAAGGGAGATTTTTTTCTTATTTTCCTATTCTCTTTCTCTTTGCCCGCACCTATTCCAATATAGGATGTCAAATAAGGGATAGCCCTGGGGCATTCTCAAGCCCCCTGACCCCCCAAACCCCCCAATCGCCATCTTTTAACCCCCCCTTTCCTTCTATCCATCGTTTCGATCTTCTTTTGAATATTCCCACAGTAAAAGTCTTAACGAGAAAGAAAAGGGGGATTGAACCAATCAGGGGGTCAAACCCCCCCCCCCCCCCGAAAACCCCCAATGGATAGGGTCAGTTCTTTTGACAGAAGCCACGCACAAAAGCCAACGCGTGAATGAAAAAAATAAATGAATGGATGTTGAAGAAAATATATATCAGCCAAGATTTGAATTCAACCGTGATCGAACTAAAGGGGGGGGGGGGGGGAACGGGGGGATATTTTGAAGAGAAAGAAGATACCTGGGTTTAAATGTGGGGTTATATCCCCCTACCCTTAAAAGTATATATTTTCTATAGTTCGCTGTTTGGTCCACAAAAAAAAATTTATAAAAATATTTTCGGGGGTTTCTATTCTATAATATTTAGTTACTATTTATTTTGTATTTTCAAAATTTTGGGTTATATGAGAAATTTATAAAATAACGTATTTTATTATAAAGGAAAATATAGGAAATTATAGGAAAATATTGAAATAAGAGAGAAATATATATATATATATATATTTTTTTTTAAATATGGTCCCCATGTTTTGGATGTTGAGCCACCCTTTAAAATTCAAATATATAATTCCTAATTACGCAATTCCGGAAATAAATTGGAAAATTCATATTTATTTAAGAAATAGCGAAGACGCGTTAAAATTTCTTGGAATAGGGGAATGGTTAGTGTCCAAGCATCGCTATGATAATACACCTACAACTTAAACTTCGTTCCCGCGCATGGGTAATTAGAAGAAATAATAAAAGCTCGGAAACCCGTTTGCTAGCGTCGATATTTCATTTTACGGTATTTTTTCCTTCTGCGCAAAAGACATTAATTTCGGCCTTTTGTATATATATACAACCTAAAGACGGTCCTCTTAAGTTTCCCACGCTTAAAGAGAGACAGGCAGAGAAAAAATTACCCCTATATCTATTGAAATGGATGTAGTATAATCTATAAAACGTATATATAGAATTTCACTCAAAAATATTCAATAGTTTTCTCGCAAAAAAGATTTGAAATTAGTGCCAAGAAATAGTTTTCGAGAGAATTAAAGTAGTGATTAAAATTTTCGCGCCATTTTTATCTCGCGCAGGAATTGCAAAAGCGCGCGAATTTCCGCACGCGCCAATTTTAATTTCATACATTTTTACGAAAGCTCGCGAATTTCCGCACGCGCCAATTATAATTTCATACATTTTTACGAAAGCGCGCGAATTTCCGCACGCGCCAATTTTAATTTCATACATTTTTAAGAAAGCGCGCGAAATTCCGCACGTTCTAAAATTTTATTTCTAAACTGATTCAGAAAATTTAAGTTTATTTTTAATTTAACCGCTCGTTATCCTTTGAGATTCCTTCATTCCGTAGTTGGCGCATGCGCGAAATTAAGCGAAGAAAACGTTAAAAATCAGCGAACCTAGACTAATGAATTAGCGTTGAGAGGCAGGTAGAACATTTTAAATTTTTTTTATATTTTATTTGAAATTTTTATCTTCGAATTTCTCATCGGATCTTATCTCTCGTCTCTCGATCTTAAAAACGTTTATAAAACGCATTGACAGATTAAATTTCTTATTTAGAAATCTACTTTTATTTCCTAATAGATTTAATATTAGGTATTAATCCGCCTAGGGTTTTGATCGTATTGTAATCTGGCGTTGGGAATTTTTAAAGTTAAAACTTCGTACGAGGGATTAATGTACAAACTATTTATTATATTATATCTAGTTGAGTTTGAAAAATTGAAATTAGGTTAATGTGGGGAACTGAAATTTTGGAGTTTTTATTTGAAATTTCGTGTTTTTAAAGGGGAAGTGTAAGAAAATATTTTTAAATTTATTTTATAAAAAGATAATTACTTATAACTAAGCCTTGGTCCTTTTAAAAATCTCTAGCGTTCGTTAGTGGGGGGAAAGGCTACCCCTTAATTATATTCCTTAAATTTCGCTTGATATTAATTTTCATAATTTGGAATATTTAAAATTAATTATAAAGTTATAGATTTTATTTGATATTTTTTCCGACCAATCATTTAAGGTCAAAATATAAAATTTTTAGAATAAATTGTTCATCTTCCTTTAAGCTTAGCCGGCTAGCTACAAAATAATCAATGTTTATACACGACTTCCTCGAACCAAACTTAATTGAGGTACATTTTAAATCAATTAACGTTTATCCCGTCAAACAACAACAAATAAAAAAGTTAAGCAGGAAGTTAAATAAATTTTAAAACGCGCTTGATCATTTAATTTTAATTTCCAATACCTTTAATACCTAAATTAACCCAAAATTAATGGATATTTCAAGGGGATTTAGGTAAAATTTAGTACCCATAGACTATTTTTTATTTTATAATTTTTGCCTAAAAGTTTCAATTACATAGTTTTCGATAAAGTGGAAAAATAAAATTCTACCCCACTTTCTCAGCTTTGATTTCATTGCAGGTAGCTTGGGAACGCAATTCAGAACAGATCAGTTCCTAAATTGAACTGCTAGCCTTTCTACCTATTTCAGTTTGCGCTCAAAATTGGTTGGCAGCCCTGCCAATTTAGTAAAAACTATGTATTCGTTGATATAAATTAAAAATTCCTTAGATTTAATTATTAAAGCTACAATGCCTTAATATTTCCTAAGTTTCCCACCCTTTAAAACCATAATAAGAAAAACCTGTCGTCAAAAATCGAAAATAAAATATTTTGTTTTGTTCTAAAGATCGTTATACGAACTGTGGATTCTCAAAAATGTATAAGCTTTAAAGATTCGGTAAATGCTGGTCCTATAGCCGCTATACAGACTATACTACATCGAAATGGTTTCTTTTTGGAATTACCAATCGCCTAGCTCCTTCAACTTAAGCTCCGTTCACACTTGACGCTTTGGAACCGTTTTAAAAACGTTTCAAATTTTCAAATCGACTTTTTAAGATATTAATTTTGTTTCTCGATCAAAGATCTACACGGGTGATCCCGAAATTTTCTAATTTGACCTTTCCAAAAGTGTTTAAAAACGGTTTCAAAGTCTGTAGTGCGAACGCGGCTTTATAGGCTTCTGGTTGGCTTTGGCTTCTTGGTATTACGCTTAGGGTCTCTATATTTTTAACGGCGCAACCATCTGGCACCCGACACAACAAAACACTTCTCATTAGTTCCCTTTTCTTCCCACCCGTCAGTCCGTCCCGAAACTCAAATACTTGCCAACAAAAAAAAAAAAAACCCCAACCACCTAAGAAAAATATTTTATCCCCCCTTTCCGAAGTTCGTCTCCTAACGATTTTGCAATACGTTAGAGTATAATAAGTTCAGTTTATATCGGACAAGATGTTATCCGACCAATAGGATTTAACCACGTGACGTCAATAAAGCTTAAGGTAAAATTAAATTAACAGAAGTAAGATTTAATGAAATAAAATTAAATTTAGTTGTAATAACTTCAATATCGCGTAATTCAACCTTATGACGTCACGAGACAATATTATTGTAGACAATAATTAAGCTTCAATAACTAAATTAATTTATAATATATGTTTGCCCTAAAACTTAGTTAAAATAAACTTAATATAAATTAACTTAACTGGATAGTTAATCTCTCATAGTTCAATGATTACACCTAGATTACTATCTCGCTGTTGTTGTTGCAAATAAAATTTAATTTTCTAGCTAGGATATAGGCCTAAATGTCACTTTATTTTCGCCCAATCTTTATACGATAATATTAGGGTTTGCGCGTGACGTCATTTTCTTGCCATTATAGGTACAAACAACCGACCATTTCGCTATACAAATCTATGGAAATTAAAGCTTAAAAATTAACGCGCAAAACCTTACGTGAATATAAACTAAAATGAATCTAAAATTGAATAGTATTGGTATCTTAGTTGAAATGGACCAAATACTCAATGGGGGTTTCTTAGCACCCCTCCCCCTTATTCTTCCCCTGGTGGGGCATCTTATCGCCTTAGAATCCTTGGCATTCCTAAAGATCAAGAGGACATTGGATGAGAGGGGGGGGGCACTGGGGATGGGACATTCAACGATAGCCAAAAAAAAGGTTTTTGCGGTTGGTTTGTCGTCCTTCTACTAGAAGCGCAGGTTACTATGAAATATATTGTTAGTATTGAGTATCAGCATCTCCTAGCCTTAGTCACTGTAAGATTCTAACGCTGGGAATATACCGGAGCTATTACTATATCAAAAATGTTTTTGTAGGAAATATGAATAATTAAAAACCTCTGATTTGAGCCAAATTTATAAAAGTTTCTGTAATATTTGCCTTATTTAAACAACAAATTCCCTGAAATTTGCGGGTTTTGTACGAAAACTGGGCTTTCTCGCGTAAGATCTGTTATTTCTACGTGTTCTAAGTTTAAACCGAGTGTAAATTACAAGGATATAAAGCCAAAGGGGTTGAAATTATTACGAGTGATGTGAAAAAAATAGTCGGGTCACAGACCTTACTCAATAATAAAACGTTATAAAAGAATCACGAAATACGTTCCAAAGACACGAATTTTGCATACCAATCACCCCCTCCCCTTTTAGCCCCCCCCCCCTTCCACCTCCGATAATACAAAACTTCCTAATCGTTTCTAAAATAATAGGACCTCTTTCTCTGTTCTTTAAAATGCTAATAATGAGAAGAAAACGAGTTGGAATTGAAAGAAAAAAAAAATGATTTCCTCCAGCGCCAGAAAAACGCAAACATTACTAGCGCCCGCGCCGTTGTCATTTCGAAATTAGTCTCGCCAAAGGCATCTCTACCTTTCTAGCCCCCCCCCCCCCCCCCTTCCCCGGGATAACACGTAGGTACCGATTTCTCAAATTACCACAAAATTTAAAGGGCAACTGTAACTATAAATATGAAAAATTTTATTTAGTGAATTTGGTACTTCTACTATAACGAATAAAATTAAATTGGGTTGAAATTAATTCAAATTAAACTATTATTATTTTTAGGTTAAGATTAATTGAAATTAAATTGTCATTATTTTAATTAGGTTAAAATTATTACAAATTAAATTATTATTATTTGTTAGGTTAAATTTATTTTAAATTAAACTATCATAACTTGTTATGTTAAAATTAATTCAAATTAATCTATCATAACTTGTTATGTTAAAATTAATTTAAATTAATTCATATAATAATTTGGTATGTTAAAATTAATTCAAATTAAACTATCATTATTTTTGGATTAAAAATAAAATTCAACTACCGCGGTAAATCATGATAAATTAATTAAATTAATCTATCGTAGTTAATCGTATTTAAATTAATAGTAATTAGAGATTGTCCCCATTTTTTCAATTCCTATAAATTATGTTATTCGTTTTATAAAATTGATTTAAATTAGATTAATTTAAATATATATAGGGTAAAAACTTGATGATAATTTGATTATTAATCAATTAATAATTAACTTCATTAGCGATAGTAATATATAAATTACTAACGACAAAACAAAAACCCTAATTAATAAATTTGGATGAGATAGCGCCTTGAAATAATTTTGAGCAGGTTTTTTTTTCTATTTTCCTCTCTGTCTCTATGACGATTGCAAATCTAAATTTGTTATAGAGCTCACTTAATACAAAAGAAGCTTAGAAAGGGGGCTGTCACAATTCTAAATACCTTTTTCTACTTAAATCTAGTTTTTGGTCTCTCTCTTTTTCAAACAAGTTATTTTTTTTTGTCGCTCGCTCGTAGCCATAATGCGGCTATTAATATTCATAGATAGTTAAAACTATCTTTAGGGAGGAAAATGATATAGTCCAAATGCAAATGAACGTTAACTTCTCCCTCTAAACTCCGCCCCTTTTACGGGAAAAAAAAGAGACAGCGGAGACTAGATTTAAAATATACGTTACTTTATACGAAGAGTTCTATATACCGAATAGCGTTAAGTTTTAGATGGTGCTAACCATAGGGGAGTCAAATACTGGATTTCTGGAAATGGGGATTAGGGGGATGCCAATAGTTTTAAGCGCACCGCCATAATATTAATGAATGAATAAGACGTATAAAGATGGATTATTAAATATTAATGTCTTTTATATCATTAGTAATTTCAATATCCGGTTCTCACGCAATTCATTTATTATTTGAGTAGCATTTTATGAAACATTATTAAAAATTTAATTTTGTTAATTACTATACTACTAGCAAAAGAACGTCATTTTCAGAATTTTCCAGAATGTTCTAGAATTTTTCAGAATTTTCCAGAATGTTCTAGAATTTTTCAGAATTTTCCAGAATGTTCTAGAATTTTTCAGAATTTTCCAGAACATTTCAAAATTAATTTTCCAGAATGTTGTAGAATTTTCCAGAATGTTGTAGAATTTTCCAGAATGTTGTAGAATTTTCCAGAATGTTGTAGAATTTTCCAGAATGTTGTAGAATTTTCCAGAATGTTGTAGAATTTTCCAGAATGTTGTAGAATTTTCCAGAATGTTGTAGAATGTTCCAGAATGTTCCAGAATGTTCTAAAATGTTCTAAAATGTTCTAGAACCTTCTAGAACCTTCTAGAATGTTCTAGAATTTTTCTAGTATTCTCCAGAACCTTCTAGAACCTTCTAGAATTTTTCTAGTATTCTCCAGAACCTTCTAGAACCTTCTAGAATTTTTCTAGTATTCTCCAGAACCTTCTAGAACCTTCTAGAATTTTTCTGGTATTCTCCAGAACCTTCTAGAACCTTCTAGAATTTTTCTAGTATTCTCCAGAACCTTGTAGAACATTCTAGAACATTCCAGAACCTTCTAGAACATTCTAGAAAACGTTACGAACGTACGCGAGTACAAACATTATAAATTAATAGTGTTTCCTTTGATAAAAAAATATGGCGCTAAAATTCTAAGGGTAAAGATTTGGTGTTTTTTTAACAGTTTCAAATACTGTCTGGTAAAATTCATGTACGGTAATGATTACGGTAATGGTTACCGTAAACCAAAATGTTTACTATCATCGATACAGGATGTGGAAAAGTCCATAACACAATTTACTATTTGGTCTAAAATCTAAATTACAAAATGAAAATTTATAACGGAAACATTTCAAATTTAAACGCGGTTTGTTTTCAACCTAATTTGACTACGTGTCCAAAGCTATTCGTAAATAAAAAAAAGCGTAGTAATAATGGGTAACGTACCCTTCGTCCTAACAGCCAAAACAAAGGTGGAAAATGGTGTAATAACCAAAATACATAAAAATGGGATAAGTTTTGAATTAAAATGGTTCAAGTATAGAATTTATTCTTCAGATGACTTTGCAAAATATCGGAAACTATGGCGTATTAATACGTAATGTTAAACCGCGTTGAAAAAAAGTAGTTTATAGACAAACGCGACTAATTTCATTTGAAAACTCGAAATCCGGGATCATATAGTGTCTTTAAAATTGTCTGAGATTTTTTTTAAAAAAACCTCCGACTTAAAAGAGTGGTGGTAAATTATTGAGGCTAGTTCGATCCTTGCGGGATATCCAACTTATACGGATAACCACAAAGGAATACATTAAAGGGACAATGAAACGCAAATCGGCATAGAATTATTTTCTATATTAGAATCCATGATATTTTCAACTTATCAGATGAGAAAAAAAATCTTATTTTTTCATTATAACTTATTATTTGTTGGTAATATTTTTAAATAGGTGATTAGGAATCTTCGTTATAAAATACCTTTCAGTCTCCCTTTAAAAAAAACCATTGAAATAACGATTTAAAAAGCGAAAGTCATATCCATATAAATAGATAGATACCACCTCGAAGCTCGAAACGAGACCTTTTGACCCCAAGTTCTCTGAAGAGCCAAAATTCTTAGTCCATAATTTAAACTCATAAATGACACCATCAATTTAGGGAATGAAAAGAATAGTGAGAAAAATGAAAGCGACGGTGGCGCCACCATCTTCTACTCTACGCGCTAATTGTAGGTATATTGTGTTTGAAGTAGAATCGATTTAGATCCTCATCAAATCGATCCAGGGCCAAAACTAGCGATTCCTTATCGTTTAAATAGGCCTAACTGGATTAAAAGAGATCTTCGTCGTGATGACCAGTCAGCGACCAATGAGGAAAGACTCGTCATTAAGGCGAGATCTCCATGAGAATTCCAATAACCGATCAACGCGAAAAAATTCAGCCTATTTTGATGGCAAGTTTTAAATTTTTTCCTAATTTTTTACTGGTGGATTAGGTCTATTTAAATCGATAAATTATTACGTTTCATTTTCCCTTTAAGCATTATTTACTTGTATAAATTTTTCACCAATTTAATAACTTTATAGCTATAGATGAGATGAAGTTCTAATGAAAGACGCGAAAGTATAGGGAAGCTCAAGAGCAAAAGAAAAAGGGATGGGGATGAGGTGTAAAAGAAGTTCTGGATCGATTTCCCAGGCGCGGAGTTAAAATCACCCTCCTATACTCCCAATTTCCAACAGATACCGATCGTGAGAACTTGGAACGGTAATTTTAAAAGAGAGTCCGAGAGAGGGTGGGGGTCAGGGGGGTCATCATCATCGAACTCCCCTTCAATTTGGACTGCAGCACCAGCCATTTATATATACAATTTATAACAATCTTGCTAATACAATGATTTTTTTACGGGTTCTATTCTACTTTAAGAAGGTAAAGGGTTCGATTTGGTATCTTCTAAGATTGCGAATTTAATATATGGCGTTTTTTAGAAGCTATTATCCCCTACTCAACTCTTTAATTCAAAAAGAGTTTAAAGATTCAAGGGAAACTATAACTACACGTTTTTGGAAGTTATGTTAATCAAAAAATTAGCTACATTGATTAATAGTAAAAATTATTTTTGAAAATTAAAAATTAAGTTATTTTAAACACTGAGAAATTAATATTAATTATTTAAAACCAAAAGTCAATAACTTCATTCCATAAAAGTTAACAACGCCCCGTAGTTGGAGGGGGAGACAATATAGTCAAGTGCGGCTCTCCCGACTCAAAATATCGTGGAAGAGTCCAAATCACTAGAGCAAGACAGGGGTGATGACTTTTTTGTCTATTTTTAAGTAATGGGATATGACGATTACCTGGATAGTATTTATTTACTTTTATGTAATAAAGTTATAGACTTTTGTTAAAACTAAAAGTGCGGCAGACACCATTTTTTTCGAATGGATATTAATTATATTATTAATATAATATTAATTAATAAATTATATTATTAATATGTATTTTTACTTTCGCTGCATTTTTTTCTAATCTAATATGTATATATATTTTAAATCATTTTTTAACGATCTTTACAAAAATGCTACTCAATTTCCATTTGGAGTTCGTGAAAAAAGATATTTCAGTCTCCCTTTAACTTCGTCTTAAACTATTGGAAGCTAGGATGGTTTGGGTTCAATTTAAAATTGAAAATACGTTGGAGTTGGGCAGTTATCTCACGAACTGCGAGGGCTAGCTGGATATTCATTTAAAGGAAATGGAAAATAAAACTAGTAGAGTATAATGGGGGGGGGGGGGGGGTTTCGATCGAGAGGTTCGGGGGAAAGGGGGGGGGGTTAGCTTTTAGGGTAACGAAGCGTTCCCAAGATTCTACTTTAACGCTTCGTTTTGTATCCATTTGCAAATTCGAACCCCACACACTCCCAAAACCTTCCAAAATTTTATACATTTGAATTTATTTAAGTTCTCTTTCGATTAGCCAGCGTATAACGCTATTACTGATCAAAAGCTGGTGGGGTTAAACCCCCCAGTCAATGCTGATTAAACTTTACGAACTATCCTTTTCCTCTATTTGACCCCCAACCCTTTTTTCTATCTTTGAAAGTTTTATCATATAAATTTTATCGTCTTTGGCTTTGGATCTAGTGTTAATACAACATAGAATTTACACTATAAATGGTAGCAATTTCCAATAAATATCAATTCGGATGGGGAGGGGGGTCCTTTTTCTTGGAATTTCTACACTAGAATACTAGAAAATACGGTCATAAACGAGATTAAAATGGGGTTTAGGAGACAGGCTTCTGATTAAAAAAAGATTTTAAGATTAAAAAAATCGCAAACAAATATTAAACTAAAAATTAATTTAAAATTTACCATGAAAATAGGCTTAGCTGGATTCATAGAGATCAGCTGAATTTATTCGTATTGATGGGTTAAGAACCAATCAGCAAAGGGCCCACGTTAAGGCGAGATCTCGATGAGATTTCAGATAAAATTTGACCCTTCAATGGGAATAAATTCAGCTGATTTCAATGAATCCTGCTAAGCCTAATTTCCCGGTAAGTTTTAAATTTATTTTTAGCTTAATTAATTCATGGAGATCTTTGAGCAAAGGCCCATCGTTAAGGCGAGATCTTCACCAAAACATTTGATTGGTCGCCGACTCTTGAATGAGAATAAATTCAGCTGATTTCAATGAATCCAGCTAAGCTTAATTTCCGTTTATTTTTAAATTTATTTCTAGTTAAATATTTATTAGTAAACTTTTTATTGGTCTTAACTTAAGCCTTGGTCAATTGATTATAGTATGATATTGATTCTTATAACCTGGAAAAGTTACATTTTCTCCAAAAAACTTTCACCGTTGTTTCGGTTAAATGTATGGGGGGAAGGGGAGGAACCCCCTTAATTAGCAATCGACGTGTTTCATTGGTCGAATGGGCGTTCCTTTAAATATACATAGAGCGGTAGTCGCGGGAAAAATAGCCACTGGTCAGGAATATTTAACGAAAGTAATTATACGCCTGAAAAAACACGATAATTGTCGCGACCCAACTACAAAAAATGTTTTTTTAATTAATAACGCCAATATATAAAAAAAAAAACGCTACTGTAGGGGTGATTTATTTTTGGCCCGCACGATATTAACCGAAAATAACACCCCCAGATCGAGATTAGACTGCTAATTAGACACAATTACAAATTTGCATTCGTTAATTAAAATTATCTCACGGGCTCGACCACAAAAATATAAAAACTTTTGCTGGTTTTTCCCTGACCTTTTCCACCGATTTTCCCTGACCATTTCAGCTAATACTACCCAATTTTTAAGCTTTTATTTTTAATATAATCGCGTTCGCCAAACTTTGTTGCAGGTAAAATTCAAAAAGTTTGACTATCAATTGTAGATAATAAAAATAATATATCATTAATTATTCATTGGGTTAGATTAAATATTTAATTATATTTATAACGTGATAAAGATAACGTAAAACGATTGAATGCATGAATATATTAAATCTATACTTCAAGAAACTAAAGGCGTAAGCCTTTTACAGTATTCGGATTTTATCAGTGAACACGTAGTCCTGTCGGGTAAGATTATATTAATAAATTAACACTGATGGCAAAGGTTTTGAAAACCGCCGAGTTTGATATTAATTTAGCGCCAAAGAGAGTGAGATATAAACGGAATAAATGTTACGAATATTCAAATATCGAACCGACACTCTAAATAACTAATATCTAGTTAATTATAACTTACAAAGGTATAGTTGCCGACACATCGTTTCATATCGAGTAATGACACCCCGTATTATCTTTCCATAGACTACGGTACAACTCAAAGGCAAAGACCTGATATTAGTATATATATTACATCTTTCTCAACAAACATAGGCTAAAATCAAACGCAATTAGCGTAAGAATAAACCTTGAGGCGAATTAATACATTACGTTAATCGTCATAAAAATAAAGTAGTCCGTGAAAACTACAATTTAAACGGAAATAAAGTTGGTATTTCACCCATAGTATACAATGCCTTTATTTCTTTATCTATGTCAATAACAATAGAAATATCAGGTATCCCTACTCCGCGCGTGCTGTTATCTTAGGGTGGAAAATATACTAAATAAAGTATATAAATGGCGCGCGAGAAATATTCACGTGACACGAACCACCCCCTTCCTCCCTTCCCTCCCCCCTCGCGCTTCGTTTAATGATTAATTCACGCGCTTTTCGGTCGCGCGAGATAATTATTTTTATACATATATTTAATAAAGATCGGATTTATGCCTCGAATTGACACCGCGCGCCAACTTAGAGACCCTTTTATTTCTTAAAGGGAAAGTGAAAAGAAAACAAAATTATTTTTTTATCGATCGGAAAGATTTGGATTTTGGCTTTAAATTAAATGGAAATACCGCGAGTAGTCCTCTTCAAAAGAGGCCCCTATATCTTTGGCTACAAAATATCATAGAGCGAATAACGCAGCGCGTGTCGCGGGGATTTTATTAAGCCAAAGGTAATAGGGCCGTCTTTTGATTAGTCGAAGTAATGCCAAAATCGGGTTTCTGAATATGTTTCTAGGAAAACGTATAGATTGAATCAATAAAAAAAAAAAAAAAATATCTTCACCTTCCCTTTAAATAAATTAAAGTCTATGGATAACGCGTAGCCTAGTTTCGCACGCGCTATTAACTCGCGATGGATTTTTTTTTTCTTTTTTAATAGAAACATTGTACATTAAGATAATTACGCAGCAACGTCGATGTTGCGGTGGCTGCTAGCTGCGCCGTAATTAGGCCCGCGGTTTCACTGGGGCTAAATTAATCTATTTTTATATTATCTGTACGCGTTCGAAGAAGTTCGTATATATATATCTATATATTTATACAGTGCGTGTTTCGTGGAACTAGGTACAGCGAGCCTTAATTATTGTTTAAATACGAAACCTTTCATTATATTAATTTAGTTGATACGCTTTTTGGACAGAGGGGGAGGGGAGGGGGGGGAAGAGGCATATGTACCACCGTATTACGACGTTTCAAATATGCTTTAATGATAGTCAAATCATTAAGAACATTCTTCTAGGCTAATTACTCAACCAGTGTTGATTTTATATATTATATTATTTTGCTGGAAATACATTTACAGAAATGCCTCTATTTTTTTGGAATAATTCTGATAGAAAATTTTGACAGTTCTTCCGTATAATATTATTTAGAAATCAAACTTAAATTCCAGAAAAACAAAAATCATATTTTGAATACGAAATATTTTCATTTATATCTAAAATATAGAAAATACCTCAAAACCCCGGCAGTCTATTCGCGAAACTACCCTTAATAAACCCGACACCAATTCAAACGCTTTCAAAATGTCTAAATGTTCTCTTTTCCCCGTATTATCTTCATTACCTCGATGAGTACTAACAAACATAGCACTCGGTACAATCGGAGTTTGCACCGTATACAAAACCGAGTTAGCTTTTATTCCTATCATTCTTTACAAAGAAATAGAAGGCGGTCTAAGATGGCGCGTGCGCGAAATTTAAACTGATTCGTACCTTGATATAAAATATGAAAGCGCGCGCGCGTCATCACGAGCTTCGGTGATAGAAATCTTCTCGAGAACGCAGCGCGCGTGATGATAGCTTACGTTTTAAATCATTTAAATCTTACAAAGAGATAGAAGGTAGGATCTAGGTTCGTACGCGCTGTCGACTTCAACTAAAAACGCGCGCTCTATAATATAATAGCTTTAACGGCTCAAAGCCTAGCTGTCTTGGGGGAATGAAAAATATATCACTAATTTCAAATTAAAAGAGCAGTTGACGCGAAGGTAAGTTACCATTTAGATCTGTAAGAAAATGTAGGAACTGACACGAACCGTAGTTTACGCGAGATTGAACTTAAAACTGAGACGAAATTTTAGCGCGAGATCGCGCGCCAAATCACGAGCTACGGTGAAGATCAGTTTTAAAGCGCTCTACGCGTAAAGCTAGGGTTCCCCTTAACTTTAAGATTTTGTTATCAAGGAGCCTAAGCGTATTATAATTGAACATTAAAAATGAACGTGACGCGTTGAGATGAACTTTGAAAATGAGGCGTCATAATCAGCTTACGCTTAAGGAGCGCGTGTCTAGGTATCGCTTCCCCGTATCTCTAACGGACAAAAGGGTGGCGTTTACGGGATATCTAAGCTTCCTAGGCGTTGTAGACTCAAATTGAGATTGATAGGTGTCATCCGACTTCCGTCTTTCTATATTTTAACCCCAGTAAAAACCTCCGGTTAATAAATTCAGATTTTTGGCGCATCACGTGTCTCGGACAGGTGCCCTCCCCACCTTTCCCACGAGATGTCACTTTTCCCGACATAATATCACGGGTCCCTGACTATACTAAAAAGAAGGGAACCAATGAAAGCGCGCCCAGTTAGTAATATAAATAAATATAGGTAAAATATATTCCACGATTTTGAAATGCGTGATGATGAGAAAGACCAATAGAGGATTTCAATCAAAGATCGTAAGCCTTGGCTTGAATAACTTCGTTGGAAAAAAATGGTCGGATATATTATATTTTTGCAAACCGAGAGAAATGAACGTAAAAATTATACGAGATATTAAAATTTAAACGCGGTTCAATAAGAGCTTTAAAATGAGTCCAAGTACATCGAAATCGGCCCATAAATAACGAAGATATCAAGTTTTTTGTTTAAACCGGAAATAAAATTATTTTCTCGTGACGTAAAGATTATTTCCGGTAAATTAACAACTTTCTTAATTATGGTCCGATTTTGACGTAATTGGTCTCATTTGAAAACTCTCCTTGAGCTGTACTCAAATAAATTAATTGAAACGGCATACAACAAACACCATTAATAGCTTAACTCCCGTATTTAGTAAATTAAAATTTTATATTAAAACAAAAAAGATCCTGAAAACTGGGCGTGCATTATATGGTACCTAATGATCCATTCAAAATCGGGGGGTGAAAAAAATGTTAACTTTTACTTTTTATACACCCTTAAAACTCCCAGAATATATATATTTTTTTCTTCATTCTGGGGTTTGGAGTATAAGTGAAATTACAAATATTACTTTCAGGGGGTTTTCTTCCCATTTGCAGTCGACGGGAGAGTCTAAAGGAAGGGGGTTAGGGTGTAGGAGGGGATATATCGTAAACGGGGATCCAAAACATTAATCAAATTAATATCGACGCCTTAACAATGCCTAAAATTGCGCCTCAAACCTCCCTTCAACCCCCCATACCCACCAGATAACGAAAAAATGTCGCGTGGGAATGAATATGGAAAAAAATGGAAACTGCGCAGTCTCAGAATGGCAGGGTACTTAGATGGCTTTAACATTATACGAGGGCCTATCAGGATCCATTTACATAAAGTCACTAGAAGCCGAGTGGAGAATTTAGTCGAAAACAGACATTCAAATAAGAATTCGAAATCGCCTACAAATCTAATATTCAAATATTCGATTATACGTTTTTCAAAAAACGATTATTCGAATTCGCGAATAATCGCGGTTTTGACTAAATGGTAAAAGTGACGTCACGAGTAGATCTCTTCCTTACTGGATCGGTAGCTACTCGAATTTTTCGCGCGATTTTTAAGAGGTAGGAGACGTTAGGGTAAATATGCAAATATATTCAGTCAAAATTCTTTATACATGAGCGGTGATTCTTAATGTCTATCTCGGCCTAATGTTCGCCCCTTTTAAGCTATATAGCTCGACTTCCAAGTTCGTCTCACCCCCAAATGTCAGCGTCTAGCCTTAGTATTCTCTCCGTCTTATCTCTATCTCTGAAATACGAAAACGAGAACTAGTCTGGTACTTCTAGGTTGAAACAACGGTACCTTTCCGAGACTGAAACGGACTTAAAGTGGAACCCAAATCTACTTAAAACGGTACTTATCGATCGGATAAAGATTCTTTAAGTATTTTATAATCTTACTTCTAAACTATCTTATCTGTTCGTATTAATAATGTTATATAGATACTTAACTTTACCTAAAAATATTACAAAGAATTGAAAGTTTTAAAAAGGCCCAAATGCATTTAATAAGAAAGACCTTTTCAAGGATCCAACATTTTTTTTTTTTTCTTAAAGGGATAGTGAAATAAAAAGGAAATTACGAAATTTCAAACGTGGCAAGAATTAAATTGTAAATTGAAAATACTGATTTTTTATCGATTCAGCCTACTAAACGCAAAAACAGAAATCATACGTGTGACGTCATTTGATTGTTCATAGAAACTAATTTTAATTTAATTACAAAATATAAATCTTTCCCGATTTTAAATTCAACTAAATTCCATTTCACCTTCCCTTTAAAAGGTGACTACACGTACACGTAGACGTTGACAATTAGATTTCGCGTATTAACGTCGGTATCTAACAAACGGGGGGTTTTTAATTTTATAAAGCCTAGATAATATTGCTTTTGTTTTCGGGGGTTTTCATGGGGGGGGGGGGGGGGGTTTAGGAACCAAGGAGGGGCTGTCAGAATAAATGTCGAGCATTAATTTTCCCACGCACCCTTTCATACGTATCATAAGTCGCAACCTTAGACGGGTACTAAATTCCAATTGAAAAAACGCTTTTCCAATAATAATTTTGATTATTTATAAGAATGCAATTCTGAGTATATATCCCTTTGTTTTATAATATTAACAAATGAAATAAAACATAATTAACGATTTCGGGGATAGAATGGGGAGGGGGGGGGGGTGGGCCAAGCTTTAATGAACCTCGAATTAATATCAGAGATAATTCGGAGTTGGAATATACGCCTCGGTAATAGTCTAAGGTAATTTTGAGTTCTCCATTATATTAGGTTGGGAAACTGGGGTTCTTGTTCATAAAGACCTCTCTCTCTCTATGGTGTGTGCGTGTGTGTATATTTGGGCGTTCATTTCCATTTAGCCGATTGTGTCACATCTGCATAAAGTCCTAATTAACCAAATTAACCATTCTAGCGTATATATCTACATATATATATATAATTTTAAAGGCTGGACCTCGATAACCCCCAAAACAAAGCCCTGACATAATAGAACTGAATTAACATGTTTTACATTATAGCTATAACTTGGTTGTAACGCGTGGTCAAGTCAAAAGAAGTTGACCAAGAGATAGTCTAGGGTCTAGGTACAGTACAATTACTCGCTGTAAATATTGGAACAGATCTTACCAGTTAAAATAAGGTAAGGTTAGGTAAAGGTAATGAGTGCCCGCGACTCCATTTCTCGCAATAGGATTATTTTGGGTCTTTAGTGATAATGGTAGTAAAATCTGAAGCCTACGATTAGCGTTTACCACTCATAGTATAGAAAGAAAAAAATATATTTCCCGCCAAAAAATCGTGTAATTATTAAAACTTGTCTAGAGAAGCATGGGAGTTAAAAAAAAAAAGGTTTACTAAAATATAGAAACGATTTTTTTTATTCTCTTATGATCCGAGTTACGCTTTAAGAGTATTAGGCTTCATTTGGTATTAAAGGGAGAATGCAATTGCCCTACAAACTATTTTAAATAACTTATTTCATGGAGTATATTTTACTTTATTAAAAAAAATACGGTTTTTAAAGATTAACTTTTAAATTAATTAAAATATACTCCACGAAGTAGCGGTTTTTTTTTAAATAATTTCTATTAAGTGATACCATGGGAACAAAGATTAGGTTTAAATTGGGTTAATCCATTGAAAATTACAAATTTTAAACTGGATAATTGTTTAAGTTACTCCGAAAAAAGGCTTAACAAGGATCCATTGTGAATTGGATATTTTAAAGGGAGAGTTAAAAGAAAAATTAAGTCTTTTTCTAGAAAACTGGCCGCATTCTCCCTTTGAAGTGGGACTTCTAGGAGTCGCTAGGAATAAATATATCGTGAGTCACGATGAGTTGAACTGATTCGTCCATTGTCTCTCGAATCACGCGCTAACACCTCTAATGGTTCGTAGACATATTACAATTCCAAAGATAGCGCCTTTTAACGCTCCATCCAAAAGGAAACAAAAAATCCTTTTTTCAATAACGTTAACAATAGGGGATAAAAGGAAGCTTAAAATAGTCGTGCGTGGCTAGACCGTATAAAGCGTACGTACAACGAGCGCCGCAAAATGACCGAGAAGCCATCGTCAAACAAAACGATACAAATTCGCAAAAATTATTGGCCCCCTAAACAACGCGTCAGATTCGGTAAGGCGCTTTTTGTCCAAAGAAAAACAGTATAGACGATTATCATCGTCAAGTTCAATATACGCAAATTATAATGGTTGCGAGCAATCCCGCTTTAAAACATCATTGGATGAAAGAAATCGCGAGCTATCCTTTTTTTTATTTGAGTCAAATCGCGCGCTAGGCTTATTACACGTTTATTATTTTAGTAAAATCACGCGCTAGGCCTATTACAATTTTATTATTTTAATAAAACCGCGTGCTAAGTTTATTCTACGTTTATTATTTCAGTAAAATCACGCGCTAGGCCTATTTCGCGTTTATTATTTCAAAATCACGCGCTGAGCTTATTCCACGTTTATTACTTCATTAAAATCACGCGCTAGGTCTATTCCACGATTATTATTTCTGTAAAATCGCGCGCTAGACCTATTCCACGTTTATTATTTCAATAAAAATCGCGCGCTAGCTCACGTGTTTCCAAAAAGGTATACGTATAGTAACGTATATACGTTGAAATAATAATTTTAGCGTAAATAAAGTCCGAAAATAATAGTTTTAACCCCATTTCTTTTGGAATCTCCGTTAGATAATTTGAGAGTGATAGTGTGACGGGCACGACCCCGAGCGAGCGCTAAAAGCGATTTAAATAAACAAAACGGTATAAAAATCACGAATAAATTATAACAGCGGCGGGCGCGAGGTACCGGCCGAATGTTTATACATTACATTAAAAGCCTTATTACTTATTTGATGGGAAAAAATGATTTTTAAGAGATGATCTAAGACACTCTTAATACGAACTCGTTTTAATGGCGGAAAAAATTTCGAGCCCAGATTTGAAAATAAACACGAAGACGAAGAGGTGAAATTACACGCCCGACCTATGCCTGGATACTACATTATTTTATCCTAGTTTTAAAGGGATGATGAAGACGACGGCCTTTACCCAATGATTCGACCAAATAGATCAACCTGAAGTGGACCAAAAATTAAAATGGCTTTGGTCCACTTTTTTTTATATATATTTATTTTTACAGTTACTGTAGTATTTTTAACTGTTATACATCTATACATATTTTGAATCGTTTTCAATCGAGATTTTCATATGGAACACGCGAAATATTTGGAGATTTTTATTTATGTTTTAATCGATTAAGAAAAATTGTTTAATTTCCTTCATTATCCCTTTAAATTGTATACGAAATGAGCGGTGTTTAATCGCGTTTCAATCTAAAATAGGCATTTTCTTTGTTGAGCGAAAGAACGAATTATTTCTAAATATATACGAAGTGTATGGAGACTATGGCGGGCGAAACCATTACCGGCTTAGCATCTTAAAGAGCGTGCTTAAAAAAAAATTGCGCAGTGTTATCGAGGAATCCGCGATTAAAATCAAACGCAATTAACGCCAACTACGAGAGAGAGAGAGAGATGGTTTCTCGAGAAACCTTTTTTTAAAAAACCAAATTGCCCCGAAAATGATGAGAGTCAACCCGCCCGAGAAAAATTACGTTCAATTTTTAGCCCATCTAAGTTCAGTTCACATTAAGATTTAATTGATAGTTATATGGGGTTATATTAGAGAAAAGTTAAGACGCAGCTAGGTGTACAATTACCTTATAATTGTATTTATTTTTTCATATTTTTAGTGATATATAATTATTTAATATTATATTTTATTTATTAATGTTAATTAAGATATGTTAATTAGTATATAGTTAAAGATATAATTGTTCGTGTATAAATAATGCTATGTTTGTTGAAGGTATAATTTTTATCCGTGTTTGATTAATTTTTGGGAGATTATGGTATTCTAGATTTAGCTTTATAGAGTTAAGATTATGTTAATCAAGATTTAAATTATTAGAGTTAAGATTATGTTAATCAAGATTTAAATTATTAGAGTTAAGATTATGTTAATCAAGATTTAAATTATTAGAGTTAATATTATGATATTATAGATTAATATTATTAGAGTTAAGATTATGATATTACGGATTAATATTATTAGAGTTAATATTATGATATTATAGATTTAGCATATTAGAGTTAAGATTATATTATTCTGGATTTAGCTTATTAGAGTTAAGATTATGTTAATCAAGATTTAAATTATTAGAGTTAAGATTATGTTAATCAAGATTTAGATTAATAGAGTCAAGATTACGTTATTCTAGATTTACCACGTAATTACAAATTTCCAAAATTAGAGTAATTTTAGAAGTGCCATTTTAAAGCAAAAGTAGTGTCCTAATAGAGAGATGTTCTAGGTTTGAAACGGAATAAAATCCTGACCACGCACGCATTCACTTTCCGGGGAAACAAAAAATTGACAAAAACTTCACGTATTTTGTCGGGGTTTGCGAAGAGGGGGTACGGGCCATAAATTGTCTTAAAAGACTCAGGCGCTTTTGCTCGAGATTTCTAATATCAAAACTAAATGGTTACCGGTACACGAATTTTTAATTATTTGCCGCCGCGTTGCTTCGGACGTGACTCGAGACCCCAAAAAAAAAAATAAAAATGTTCATTTCTTATTCTATATCCCGCGATTCCAAAATGAAATTTCGGGTCTGTATTTAAAATTCAATTTTTAATTCGCATCCCACGCGAGCTCAGACGCGGTAATTATAATTTACGAACTTAACGTTATTTTCAATGGGGAAACTGGATTTGTTACGCCAATTTTCTCGCCTTTTTTTTAAATTTTAAATTTTTAAAATATTTAACATTTCCTTTAAAGGGTAACGCGCTGCTAAATAATATTCGTTTTTACGCCAAAAAGATAGAGCAGAAAAATCTAGCTAAAATATACATTTTGTACATTTAATACTCGTTTTGTACAATGACAATAAAAAGCTTTAAGCGAAGTTGCGCGAGTTTTATTTCAAATAAATGGAACTATCGCGAGATTTTGCGCGCGCGAATTCACGCGCTTTGAAAAAAATGAATTTAATTAAAATTGGCGCGCGCGGAAATTCGCGCGCTTTTTACAATTCCGGCGCGAGATAAAAATGGCGGGAAAATTAAACAACTCCCTTAATTCTGAAAATTCAAATTGAGATTGGCGCGTGCGGAATTTCGCGCGCTTTTCCTCAAATGTAAGAACTCCAATTTCTGCACGAGATTTTTACAAATTCGGCCACTCCCCTTTTCTGAAAATTTTACGTCATTTACAAATCCTCTTTACTAAAAAACGGTTAAATATTTCAGAGTAAATTATTTATAGACGCTACAAATATTTTAATAGTTTTGGACGGAATTAATTTCGCTGTCTTTCCACCTTAATATTTTCTTTATAGGTTACTCTATACGGGCGAGGCAATTATCAATAATTAAAGTCTGGGCAATTATTTATATACCTATAATTAAAACTTCCAAAATTCGGATCAAATATGAAGTAATTATAAGCTTTTAATTTGACATTTTATACGTGTGGGTTGAAAATGCTCGACTTCCATCGCTTCCAGGATGTTTAGAGATTATTAAATTTTCTTGGAAAACTTTTCCTTCGATTTAATTTCCCTAATTTAAATTATAATTGCTCTTATTTGTTGATTTAATATTTAAATTTCTCACATTCTCAAAAACAATTTGACCCATTTTAATTTTTACATTTTTTTAAAAATTTAGAATTATTCCATACGTGGATTTTGAAAATTTCCCTTCAACCTCGGATAAATTTAACCTATTTTAAAAATTCTAGCGAATCATAAAATCATTTTCTTGTTTTATTAAATTCCTGTTAACCTTTCAACTATTTTTTAAAACAAATTATGGGTAATTTTACACCAAATCTAATAATTATTAACCTTTAAACTTTGAAACACTAATTTCAATTAATTTTAAAATAACTATCAAATCTCCAAATCGATTTCGTCTGTTTAAAATCCCTATCAACCTTAATAACCATTCTAGCAATTTTTAAATTCCAGACACCACCAAACCAAATTTGCGACTAATTAAATTAAATTTTTAAAATATCAGTAAAATGAATTAAATGCGAACTGGACTTTGAATTAAAGTTAATCTTTCATCCGGGCTCGCGATTTTCATAAAGAATGAAGAATGCAGAATGGGGGAGAATAAATAATAATTGGCATAACGTGATGGCTGCGAAGTTTTTAAATATTTCCATATAGGAGTACTGTTTTTCAAAGCATCAGGATAGGGGGTAGGAGATATAAAAATAATTTCAGATAGATTTTCTCTTTTACCCTTCCGCGCTGCTACGATCGAAAGAGAAATCGGGGTTCCGGCTTCAAATGACCCTACACTTGTCTAAATCAACCCTAAATTTCCCAGGCTACGAACCATAGACTCCCTGACATATATATTCGGATCTTAAAGGGAGGGTGAAGAGAAAAACAAAGAATTTTATTCAAAATAAGACAAATTCGAGTATTAAAAAATATTCTGTAAAAAAAAATCGCGTTTAATTAATTGGAGACACTTCGATTAACCAAGGAAACCCTTTTATACCTTTATCTTAATAAAATCCCCGCGACACGCGCAGCGGGACACTCTTTGAACGCGTACCACAGCGCGTGTCGCGTATGTTTAAGATACAGAGGGAGTCTTTTGATTGGTCGCGGGTTCTCCTTTTAATTCAACGCCCAAATTCAGTTCAGAATGTTTTAATCCACGCGAAATAGGCTTATTTTTAATATTAAACAATCGATAAAACACTTCATTTTCATTTTCACCCTCCTTTTAAAGATTAAATAGGTATCCCCTACTTAATACGTATTGCAAACTCAATCTGATATTAACTACAATCGTACCCTTTACAACGTATCATATTTTTTCTATAGTTATAAAAGGGAAGGATTAAACCTTGGCGTATTGCAATCTCGGGGTGATCTAGAGCGTGGTAGCTCGCGCTGCCTGCCATCCCGATCTCGCGCGCGCATTTTTTTTTATTTTTTTAATCTACCTGGCCTCCCTTTGATTATTCGCGAAATAAGATTGAATAGAGTGGAAGGCGGGAAACCGTTTTTCGCCTCCATCGTTTCGATTCGTTTTCATTCGTTCTTAATTCGCGAACGAAATAGATTTTTATAGGTGGTGATAATCAAGGGTAAAATTTATCACGCGCGGTGGCGGCAGAGCGCCCGTTTTATCATATTCGCTTCTAATCACGCGGAGCTCGTGTCAAGAATTAAAACCGTGGCGTAATGTTACTTAATGTTAAAACCTCGTTGAACGAAAGTAGATCTTATAAATTAATCAAGAACGCCGAGAGCAGAACGGGCCCGAAACGTTTTTGATTTATATCGGCAAAAACCAAACACGTTTCGTAAAACGCCATGAACAGTCTGTCCGTCCTCCAGCCTGTCTTCTACCTCAACCCCGTCATACGTGGAAACTTCAAAAAACTAAGACCCGCTAAGTGGCTAAGAACAAGTTGTCAAGAAAAGGACTAGATCTCTCATATCCCAATCAACGTGTATCGAAATAATCCGCTTTTCTGATTAATTAATCCAATTATTAATTCGTAGAATAAGATCTTTCTACGAATGTAATTAAAGATTATACATTCATTTTTCATAGATTACCCCTTTAAAATTAATATTTGATATTTAGAAAGTATATTTCCTTGACCCTTCATTCTAAATTAAAATTTCATAGCTCGAGATTATTATTTGACCTTTTGAAATTAATTTCATTGGTCGAGAATATTATTTGACCTTATTAGATTAATTTTTTAATCCGAGATTATTATTTAACCTTTTGAGATTAATTTTATAACGCGAGTTCATTATTTGACCTTCTGAAATTAATTTCATTGGTCGAGATGATCTTTTGAGGTTAATTTTATAATGCGAGTTCATTATTTGATGTTTTTGAGGGTTTTTCCTAATCCAAAATAGTTTTTTTATTTTTTAAGATTAATTTCATAATCCAAGATTAATATAAGAGCATTTGAAATTAATTAATCGAAGATTATTATATATTTGAGGTTAATTTTCATAATAAATAGATTGTCATTAATACATTAATAGAGCTACATAAATGATTATGAATTTATAATTCGAACGAAACTCTTTATTTCGCTATAGTTCAAAATCTGGGTGTCTATAAAAACAGGCTCGATCCCATATTAAAAAAAAAGGTGAACGCTATAGGTACGGGAGAGTTATACCTCAAGTTTAGTGGGTGGTGTTAGCTTAACGATGGGAGGCAAGAAGAAAACGGGCTGTAGATGATGAGAGCGACGCCTTCGGGAGGCCCAACCGAAGATATATACCGAAAAGCGAGATAGAGAGCCTTACAGTCATTAATTCAAGGGGCAATTAACGCGCCCGCCATCCCCATCCTCCTCTCCATCCTCCCTTTCTCTCGAAGATGATGAAGGAAAAGATGAAAAAAAAAAAAAAAAAAAAAAAAAAAAACTTTTTTTTTTCATCCCATCTCTCGCCACGCGGATCAGATGAAAAATATTATAAAAAAAAAATAAAAAATCCGGTTGGGATGGATTCGTGTTCGCGCCAAAGAGGGGAGAGAAAAATTACACACAAGACGAACGCCTTTAATGAATCAAAAATAAAGTTGATGGGCCCAACCATGGCTAGCACGCGAGCTTGAGAGAGCACCCCTCCAACGTATACCGTACTCTATAGAGTTATATGAAGGGAATTATGGGAAATCTCATCTATATTCTCATCAAGGCCCGTTCGCATTTAATGAAAATTTAAATACTTGTAATTAAACTTATTATTATTATTATTATTGTCACTCACAAGTCAGTGGGTAATAACATTTCAATTTCACTAATATTTTATCAACTATTCTATTAATTCACGCAAAATTTATTTACCGTTGTGATTAACTAATAATATTTAAATTTTTTTAATTAAACTGATTTTCTAGTAATAAATATTAATAATATTAACCATATTCTAATTTCCCTGATATTTCCAAATTTTTCGTGTTCGCGTGTACCGTGTAATGATAATTTAAGTTATGACCTAAATTATTAATTATTAAAGCTAGTACACGAAGTTAATCTTTCTAAAACTAGTAAAATTTCTAAGAGTGTTGGACAATACCTCTTTACGTATATATTGGGAGTTGTATTCTTCAATAACGCGAGCAAAAAGCTGTCAGCCAGATTGATAGTTCAAAGCGAATCTAAGTGATGGAGAAGGGCCTACAATTAAATATAGCAAAGATTCAAACCCAGGGATGCTTTCAAAAATATCGCGAGATTCGAATAAATAAATAAAACTATTGAAAAAGTGGACGACTGACTCGAAAACCACGTGGCGCGCTACACCCGCTACAATAGCCAAAAGAATAGTTACAATAGACATCGAGAGAACAACTTCTGGACCCCCTAGAATTAAGCCACATTCGCACGATCAAACATTACAATCAGCAGAAGTAAATAAAACCCTCCTTTGAAGTCTATTACTCCCGGGTCTTGTCTACCCCTCTCTGTATGGGTTAGTTTCAAAAAGCGCGATTCGTACGCCTCCTAACGGTAGATGTTTTCGGAGCGGGAGTTCGTCGAGCGAATATCTCTAGCAGCCTCGGAATTCGTCAAAAAAACGTCGTCGTTTGTGGAGAGAGAGAATTTCCAATTTTCCGTAGACAGGGGGGTATGAAGTAGGACCCCTCCGATCTCGTAAAATTGGGAATTTTACCCATACAGAGAGGAGCGCTATATGGAACATTGGAGTAGTAGACTTCAAAGGAGGGTTTCATCGGCTTCTGAAATCAGTCAAAATAGAATTCATATAAATAAAGCTACGTTTTCACTAGATACTTTGGGATCGTTTCCAAACCGTTTCGGATGTTCAAATCGATTTTTAAAGCTAATAATTACATTTTTGGATAATATATCCCTACAGTTGACCCCATCATTTTCCATTTTGACCTTCACAAAACGGTTTTTTCAAAGTCTCTAGTGTGAACGTAGCTTAAATGCAGGATTCAGTCAAATGATAAGAGTTTGTTTAAAAACGTCTCTAGGTGGCGCAAAGTGACGCCTACAAAATAAATTGGGATATCTCTAGTGTACGTTGAAAGCGTTGGGTTCATCTGATTGGTTCGATTTTATACTTAAGAAATTAAAACACCAAAAAGTGTCTAATGATTTTGAAACAATTCTAGAAAACGCTTTATGGCGTCCGAAAATGAATTCAAAAGATGTTCTATTTTTAGCTACAAGTTTATATTTAAGGAATGGCGTTCAACACGTATTTTATCGCTAATTAGCTGTCAATCCAAGAAAAACGCCTACTACACAAATTTACCTTAAAAATTCAAGAAATCGTAGCACAATAAATTCATACCCAACATACACCGAAATTCCCTCGATTTATTCTTGTTCACGGGGTCCTCTCAAAGTTTTAGGGCCATGTTTTTGAAGGTAAGTATAGGGTTACCTGAAAACCTCTCCAAGTTAAATAGGGTTTCAAATACACGCACCTATTCAGTCAATGGTCGTTTTATAACTGGAATTTACTGACACCAGGGAGGTCTCAATTTTGGGTCGCCCATAAGGACCCGGGTAGCTCATCAATTGATGGAATTGTGGGAAAATCACAATCTATAATTCAACCTCCTTCCCTGGTTGTTAAAATATCTAAAATTGGGAATTTTCTCACGTTTCTAGACGAATCCAGCTAAGCCTATTTTGTAAATGTAAAACTAGACGTATACGTACGAGTTTTAAGTACGATTTATATCAGAAGTAGATGAAACCCTCCTTTGAAGTTTATTACTCCCTGGTCTTGTCTACCCCTCTCTGTATGGGTTAGTTTCAAAAAGCGCGATTGGTACGCATCCTAACGGTAGATATTTTCGGAGCGGGAGTTCGTCGAGCGAATAACGTCGTCGTTTGTGGAGAGAGAGAATTTCCAATTTTCCGTAGACAGGGGGGTATGAAGTAGGACCCCTCCGATCTCGTAAAATTGGAAATTTTACCCATACAGAGAGGAGCGCTATATGGAACATTAGAGTAGTAGACTTCAAAGGAGGGTTTCATCGGCTTCTGTTTATATCTATATATTTATTAAAATCTCATAATTAAAAAAATTAAAATTTATGAAAAATGTTCCAACAGCATTCAGTTTTCAAAATGTAACTTTTTTAATATACTTTTTTTTTCTTCTATTTGTTAGTGTGATTAACGACTAAGGCTCAAAATAATGGGAAAGATAGAACCTATTATGGAAACTCTTGAGAGAGAGAGAATAAAAAAAAAAAAAAAAACCAAGACAGAGAGGGGCCAACAAAAATCTAAAAACACGCTCAAATTTTGGCCCTTTTTTTATTTTTCACGCTCTTACGAAAGATAATTGGCCTTAAGATTTATCGTATTTTGTAGTCGGTGCCAGGCCTAAATTAGGCTTAAAAACTCTCGTTAAACTACCTCTAATTATTTCTAATTTTCTTTCCAGAGAAAAAAAATGATGTAAAGCCGAATAAAATAGATAGAGGAATTCTGGGCCAACGTTATTTCATTTTAAAGGAATAATATACAGGGTTGTTGCCATAGTTTTTTCAGATTCAAATTCCCTGACTTTTCCAGGTTTTTCCCTGACCTTTTCCACCGATTTCCCTAATACTATCCAATTTTTAAGCTTTTATTTTTTAAATAATCGCGTTCGCCAAACTGCAGGCGTATCTTTGTTCTAATCTATACAACTGACACGCCGTCAGCTGAGAATCTTTTCCGCGGATAATGATTGCAATTTCCTGGCTTCTTGAAAGATCTTTAAATTCCCTGACTTTTTAAAATATCTTTAAATTCCCTGACTTTTTAAAATATCTTTAAATTCCCTGACTTTTTAAAATATCTTTAAATTCCCTGACTTTTTAAAATATCTTTAAATTCCCTGACTTTTTAAAATATCTTTAAATTCCCTGACTTTTTAAAATATCTTTAAATTCCCTGACTTTTTAAAATATCTTTAAATTCCCTGACTTTTTAAAATATCTTTAATTTCCCTGACTTTTTAAAATATCTTTAATTTCCCCGACTTTTTAAAATATCTTTAAATTCCCTGACTTTTTAAAATATCTTTAATTTCCCTGACTTTTTAAAATATCTTTAAATTCCCTGACTTTTTAAAATATCTTTAAATTCCCTGACTTTTTTAAAATATCTTTAAATTCCCTGACTTTTTCGGTTCATTTTCAAATTCCCTGACTTTTCCCTGTTTTCCCAGACATGTGGCAACCCTGTAAACGTGATACTACCCCTTTAAATTAAACTACAATTATTTTATCTTCGGGAACCAATAGAAAAATAAATTCTATTGAATTTATTTTTAATCTATCATTATTATTGAAGTCTCAAAAAATATAATTTTTTTTTTTTTTTTTTTTCAAATACTTTATCGAAGACTTTAAATTTTTAATTCTTTTGAATTATTAAAGACGTTTCATGGAATTCATTTAATGTTTTTAACTAGGTTTAAAATTAAGCCCTTTAAATTTTTAAAAGAACACTAAATGCCACGAATTTTTAATATCCAAAACATAATAATTTAATAAATCATGGCACATTGGTTAATAGTGTTGAAAATTAATTTCATTTCATTAATAATTATAATTAAACTAAAATGTCATTCAAGAGGGTGCACGTTCTTCTATTAATCCCTTATAATAGTCCAATTTAAATAAAATTTCACCCTAATTTAATCAAGAATTATGGCCCATATGGTCCATTAAAATATTTAAAAATTAGATATAATTTTGTAACCTTAATCCTAGGGACCATAAAAAAATTTCAAATAAAAAACATTACCGGTATACCGAAGAAAATAAGGGGAAAAAAAAGGCTTAAAATTAATTATAAAAACAGACAGAATATCAGTTTCGTACGAAAAGACGGTAAAACCATTAAATATGTTACAAAAAAAAACCCCTTATACATAAAAAAAGAGTGGGAATTGCCCCTAACACCCAAAAAAACAAACGAATCTTTTCCAGAAAGAGAGAAAGAGAATTGGAAAAATGTTGGACCTATTATAAAACAAGGCTTGGCTGAGATAGAAAAAAAAAAAAAAAAAAAAAAACAAAGACCCCTCCACGAAAAATAAGAAAAACGACGATGGAAGAGGAGTAGAGAAAAACCCGGATTTTCCATTTAAAATTTCTTCCATTTATTTTTTCTCTCTCTCTCTCTCATCCCGCATCTTCCCAGCGCGCGCACATCCCCTACTATAACATCCTCTCGCGTCTCTCTCTCTCTCCATCTCCATCCCTTTTTGCTCTCGCTCTTCTTCTTCGTCTTCTCCGCTTTAGATTAGTTCTAATTTCTGCCCCCTCATCCCCCCACCCCACCATCTCCCTCGTCGCGCGCTAAAAACTCCTCTACACTCTATAATAACCATCACTCGCAGTTTGCATCGAAGTGGAAACCTAATCTAACGCCTAGCATTCTCAGGAGAAACCAATTCATATCCGTGGAAATAGAAATTAAAGTAATACGGACGATTTTAAAGATTAGTATTTTAGTTTTATAATAATTAAGATTTATTTACGATGATGGATTAATCTAAATTACGACGGTGGATTAATCTAAATTACGACGATGGATTAACCTAAATTATGATGGTGGGATTAACCTAAATTATGATGGTGGGATTAACCTAAATTATGATGGTGGGATTAATCTAAATTATGATGGTGGGATTAATCTAAATTACGACGGTGGGATTAATCTAAATTACGACGGTGGGATTAATCTAAATTACGACGGTGGATTAATCTAAATTACGACGGTGGATTAATCTAAATTACGACGGTGGATTAATCTAAATTACGACGGTGGATTAATCTAAATTACGACGGTGGATTAATCTAAATTACGACGGTGGATTAATCTAAATTACGACGGTGGATTAATCTAAATTACGACGGTGGATTAATCTAAATTACGACGGTGGATTAATCTAAATTACGACGGTGGATTAATCTAAATTACGACGGTGGATTAATCTAAATTACGACGGTGGATTAATCTAAATTACGACGGTGGATTAATCTAAATAAAGAAGGTGGATTAATCTAAATTACGACGATGGATTAATCTAAATTACGACGATGGATTAATCTAAATTACGACGATGGATTAATCTAAATTACGACGATGGATTAATCTAAATTACGACGATGGATTAATCTAAATTACGACGATGGATTAATCTAAATTACGACGATGGATTAATCTAAATTACGACGATGGATTAATCTAAATTACGACGATGGATTAATCTAAATTACGAAGGTGGATTAATTTAAATTATAAGGGTGGATTAATCTAAATTACGACGATGGAATAATCTAAATTAGAAGGGTGGATTAATTTAAATTACAAGGGTGGATTAATTTAAATTATAAGGGTGGATTAATCTAAATTACGACGGTGCCCTATTCTAAGTTACGACGGTGGACTAATCTATATTACAATTTTGGACTAATCTATATTACGATTTTGCAAGAATATAAATTACGGAGGTGAATTAATCTAATCCATTAACATTAACAATTAAAGGTAATCAAAATTAGTAATTAAAAATTAAAACATTATCCCAGAATGTTAAAATTAAACGAAGCGTGATTTTGAATTAAAAACTGAGGTGAATATCGCTTGAATCAAAAATAAGTTGGAAAGTAGTGAAAACTGAAAATGATTCTGATTAAGGTATAGTCTCACTAAAAGTTTTCAATAAGAACAAAGGAGGGTCTCCATCTCATCGTAACCAAATGTTTTAAGGGATATAAATTAGGCCGAGGCTTTTTTGGACGATGATAATTGTAGGTGACTCTTTCGGGTTGCGGGACTACAGTCAGTTCTCTCCACCCTGCCGTTTTTCTCCTCACTTCATTTCCCAGCCGCATCCCCCTCCTCCTCATTCATCCCCCATCCACCCCCCCAATCTTAAAAAAAAAAAAGGAAAAAATTGCTCTTGGGCTAGCTGGGACACTAGCGGGGATTTTTTTATATAAGAGAACATATTCTATAAGGTTTGCCCGTTTCCATGGCAACTATAAAAGGCTAAAGAGACGACGGACGGACCGAACGACCCAGAGAGAGAGCGAGAAATATATTATCAGGTCCGTCGCGACTCCACACCTAAAGCTAAAAGAAATTATCTACTCGAATTTCATTTCGGGACTGAAATTAATTAAATTAATTAACGTAATTAATTTTAATTAATAATGAGGGTTAAGGAATTAACGTATTCATATAGGGAGTGTTATTAGCTACAAAATGAAATAGATTACATTCAAATCGAATAAAAACTAAATGAGATATTAAATTTTAAATATTTCGAATTAATATAGATATTTAATTTAATTATTATTAATTAAAGTATTATTTGGTGTTTTATTTTAAATAGGAATAGGATAGGAATCAATCATAGCTACAAAATGAGACAGATTACGTCAAAATCGGTCGACAAATAGATGAGATATTAATTTTTCTAATTATACTCGCTATTTAAATGAATTTAATTAATGTTGTAATTAAAAATATGCGATTTCAATTTCATAATGAATTGTAAATTAATCCGATTTCGACGAGATTAGTTTCATTTTAAAACTGATAATCCGTTTTTTCTAGATTAGTAATTATCCACAAAACATCTAATACAGTTTAATAACTATCATAATTATTTAAAAAACAGAAAATTAGCTCATAATATTTGAAAGTACCCGTAATTAACGATTACCACCAAATTAATTTAATAACCCCTAATTAAATCTAATTAAAATCAATTTTCGGAGAATAATGTAAAAATAAAGAGATACGTTGATTTAGCTACGAGGCAATGGCGGGAAAGAGGAGGGTGGGCTGGGTGGGCGTTCGCCCGCCCAACTGGGGGGAGTCTTCTAATTCCAATAGCGCCTATAAAACCAGGGCCCGCCGAGAGAAGCGAAGAAAACGAGGGATAGGACAAAAAAAAAAAAAGGAAAAAAAAAAAAAAAATGGAGATGGCTAGCTAATAAGAGCTTCATCACGCCTGCGCACAACCACCCTGGGAGGGAATTAGAAAAGATGACGCCGCGCTCTGGAAAGTACAAACCAATAGAGTTCGTACCACGCGGAGATTACAACGGATAAAGAGCTATATTAAGGGTTTTTGGGTGGTAAATAACGTTAAGCGTGGCTCACATCCAAAACAAAAGGGAAATAGTAACTAATTAGTTAAAATAATTAACTACAAAATTAATTAGTTAGTCGACTACCTTTCGTACGAAATTACGTAAAATTAGTTATAAATCCAAGCAAAAAAAATTCCCACGACTTAGAAAACTGTAATTAGAATAATCAACGTACTTAAAATAATTAACTACAAAGAGATAGTCAAGTACCTTTTTTTACGAAAATGATCGTTAATTAAGGTGAAATTAATGTTGAATCCCAACCAAAACTAGTTGAAAAAAATATTCCCACGATTTAGAAAACAGTAACTAATTAGTTAAAATAATTAACTACAAAGAGATAGTCAAAAATGATCATTAATTATTACGTTCAAGAAATAAACAGAAAAAAGTTTATCTACGCGACAACCGGCAGATATTTAAAATTTTGATTAATTCGTTTTAATTAAGTATGATAATTAATAAAATATAATCCATCGCTGCATTTGATAAATATGGTGAGTATAAATAACTTTTTTTCTTTTAAAAGGTTCAATATTGAAATTTCTTGAAATAATAATTAATTTTGGAAATGAAATTTCATTTCAGACTTACAGACAAGGATATCGCTAATTTAGACCCAAAGTGGGCGGGGTTAAACATTTGGTTAGAAATATTATAACCACGTAGCCCTAAGATATTGATTTTGATGCTAGAAATGGCGGAATTCATATTTTTGGAAGAGTAGACCAACTAAAGGGAATTAAAGGGAGGATGAACGGGAAAATTAATTGAATCTGCTTCTAAAAATAAGGCACATTGTACAAAAAATTGGAAACCTGTTTTTGGTATATTCAATTAAAACGAGAACCGAAAGAGACCAATCAAAATACGCCCTTGTATTTACCTTTGTCTTAATAAAATCCCAGCGACACCCACTACGGTGTGCATTCGCTCTTTGAATTAAAAGTCCGCGTGTCGCGGGGAAATTATTAACTCGGTCCAAAGATGAAAGGCCCCTTCTATTAATTAATTTATATACTAGTCTGAAATATTACATAATTCATATTTTTAATAGTATATTGAATCGATTTAAAATTGATTATATTTTCCTCTTCATCCTCCCTTTAAGGAACACGGAGAAAACTACACACTCGGGGGTATGTGTATAAGTAGAAAACGGACGAGGCTGGCTTCCGGGCTAGCTGCTTTTACTATTTTCGGGGGGGACCGCGATGGGCTAGACGGGAAAGACCACTATCGGGGGGCGAGACGAAACAGAAGATGAGTTACTATATCAAAACCATAGAACACGCGTAAAGGTTGAGTCTCCCAACTAAATAGCCGACCAATGATTCATTTTAAACACGTTAGCGGATTAAATATTATTTTCTTTCGGTTGAAATATTATTTAAACCGATTTAAAAGTTGGACTTCGCTCTGTTTTGGCCCTTAGAGGAGTAAATTCTATAGCGAAATTTAGTAAAGTTAATATATTCATTAAAAAGTTTAAAAAATGCGAAGCTTTCTCGTTAATTTAAAATTAATTAAAAATATTAGAGCAATAGCTAAGCCTATCTCCGTTTTAATAATGATCTAAAGGCACTGATAAAAATGTAGAAAAATAGTCCGTGGCCAATCAAAATGCGTTTTAAATTAAATCAGACGCTTTTGATTGGTCGTGGAATTTCTAAAAAAATTTAAATATCTGAAAATTACACGAATTTTGACAAATATATAAATCTATTTTTTTACTCAATGACGATTAACATTTAGTATCACAACTCCGCACTAAGTTGTACGATTATAAGAATCTAGTTTGAATCCTCATAAACACGTTTACTATTTTTTTCAATGACGATTTACATTTAGTATCACTCCGCCTTACGTTCTACTGTTATAATATTCGCGATTGGTTATTGTAATAGGGATAGTGATGGTAAATATTAGGCATGCATCGCTTATAATACGAAGCGAGCGAGCGAAGAGAGATCCCAAAACAGCAAAATCAATATAAACACGTCTCACCCTACGATGTTCGCTTCTTTGGCTAGCTTCTTTTCATACAAATACTAGCATACATAAGCTAGAAGATGAGAATTATATTTCTAAGAGCTAGATAGTTGCTGCTAGGGATTGAGGGGAAAGCTAGCCAAGCAGGCGCGTTCGACCGTCAAAACTATGCCCCCTTCCCCACACTGACCATCCTCCCCTCCCTTCTCTTGACTGGTCATTTGAACTTTCAACCTCTCTCTCCATAGAAACACGCGTGCAAACTCGTAGAATAAATTGAAAATAATAAGTACATTAATCAATAAATAAATTAACGTCATTGTCAAAGGTAAAAAAAAACTAATTGTAAAGGTCAAAATATCGCCACTGGAATGACCAAAATCTCGTCATTGGAGTGACCAAAATCTCGTCATTGGAGTGACCAAAATATCGATATTGGAATGACCAAAATATCGTCATTGGAATGACGAAAATATTGATATTGTAAAGGTCAAAATATGGTTATTGTAAAGGTCAAAATATGGTTATTGTAAAGGTCAAAATATGGTTATTGTAAAGGTCAAAATATAGCCATTGGAATGACCAAAATATCGTCATTGGAATGACCAAAATATCGTCATTGGAATGACCAAAATATCGTCATTGGAATGACCAAAATATCGTCATTGGAATGACCAAAATATCGTCATTGGAATGACCAAAATATCGTCATTGGAATGACCAAAATATCGTCATTGGAATGACCAAAATATCGTCATTGGAATGACCAAAATATCGTCATTGGAATGACCAAAATATCGTCATTGAAATGACCAAAATATTGTCATTGGAATGACCAAAATATTGTCATTGGAATGACCAAAATATCGTCATTGGAATGACCAAAATATCGATATTAGAATGACGAAAATATTGATATTGTAATGGTCAATATATGGTTTTTGTAAAGGTCAAAACATCGCCAACTGAATGGTTAAAATATGGTTATTGTAAAGGTCCAAAACCGAGATTGAATGAATGGTCAAAAAATCATCATTTAAATGAATAGTCAAACAAACCCTCGTGAAAAATTAAAAAAATCCACAAGATAGGTCAAATATTTTCCTATGTGGGTCAATATGGCCTATAAAATAGCCTTAAAAGACGGGTCAAATATTCGAATAAAATGTAACAAAAATAATAACTGATGCGTAAAAAAAGTAAGCAAAAAAATCTCAGTGAAATGAGCAAAAAACTGAAATTACGAACAATAAAATCTATAAAGCCCCCGATAAAACTCTAATGGTAATATATAAATAGCTTAAATAGATTATCCATTGGCAATATCGTTAAAGATTATTTAATAGATCTGGGCCGAACCCCCGAGAGGTTTTTCCTAAACTAAAAACCTAATGATTCGAATACGTATACCTTTTAAACACAGTTCAGCGGGGGGAAGATCGAAAAATCATATAATACTTATACAATTTTCCTTATTCATTTTTATATTAGGTTGAGAGTAGCGAAGGGTCAAAGGGGGTCACGGGGGGGGGGGGCGCTTAAAGGTATAGAAAGAGTAAAAACAAGCGAGTAAACAAGGACTAAGGAAAAGAGCAGATTAATCAAGTCACCGACGTATAACAATAACGTATTCCAAGTCCATTAAAAACGCGGAAAAGGGAACGGGGGTTTAGCCCCCCTCGACTCTATTGTTACTACGTCAAAAAAGAGACCATAGAGCTCGCTATAGAGAAAGAGAATCGAAGCCCAGCTACTTATATATAGCTAATATAAACGAAATATCGGCAGGGGGCAATTGCCCACCCTTCTCCCCTCCCCACTTCGCCCTACCATATCTTATCTTTAGTTCTTTTAATCCGTATAGTGTTCTATTATAATTTCTAGGGACTAGATCAAAAGCTAAAAGGTATAGAGCACCCGCCTATTGTCAACTTCGTAATTATTCCCCGGGCTAAAGAACGGAATAAGGAAAAGGTAAGTAAGCTCTATATATAGGGAATTAAAATAATGAGGATTAGGCATCATTTTCATAATTAAATTGAGGCGGACTCCAAATAACTGCTTGAGAATAATTAACTTTATGATAGATACCATTTGTTAAACTTCATTGCAAACTCCGCTTGATTTTTAATTTCAAAGCACGCGACGAAATTAAATTTCAAAAACACGCGCTTCATCATATCGCGAGAATCAAATCACGCGCATATAATTTCAAACGTCGATTAAGCCTAATTTCAAACGTCGATTAAGCCTAATTTCAAACTTCGATTAAGCCTAATTTCAAACGTCGATTAAGCCTAATTTCAAACGTCGATTAAGCCTAATTTCAAACGTCGATTAAGCCTAATTTCAAACGTCGATTAAGCCTAATCTATATCTGACCATAAACCAGACTATACTACGTTAAAGATATTTTTCAAGTACTTAACTTATGGTACTATTCGAATTAAGTAGGACAGGGGTTAAAATCAAGCTAAGGGTACCTGTTCGGTATAGTTCACCTATTAGACTAGATATATTCCTCGTGATATCGCCCCCCAAAAACAAAGGAGCCGACCTAGAGTCCTCGACTGTCCACCGAAAAGAAAATGGGAGATCAAAGGTTCATTTTCACGAAATAAAATCTCAGATTCCGGGATTCGAGTCTTCCTAGGGCTACTTATTGACGTTTAGGTTGTTAGAGGGAGTTGAGGGGTTAAGATGGGTCCTAGAAGAAAAAGAAAAGGCCGGCGGGAGGACCATTGACCAGCGCGAGACAGGAAAAGTGTTTTTACAGCCAAAAAGAAGAAAAAGAGAACACGTTACTAGTCTTTATTCCCGGCTCATATCCACCAAAAAACAGCGAGCAATGAAGATATCTTCGTTCGTAGAGAGATAAATGGGATAACAAATACAACGTATCTCGACTTCTACTTAATTCGGATTGGTTCAATGAACGGTTCAATATCTTTCAAGCAACGAGTAAATATTGGGGGAATGATACGAAAAACAATAAGGTCAAACCATATTTAAAATTGAATAATAGTATATTACCCTGGTAATTTAGGATTCGCTTCAGAAAATTTACAGTAATTTATTTTTTGGATTAAAAATGAATAAATTGCTAAAAAGAGGTCAAAGTTTAACCAGCTTTAAATCGTCTACGAGTCTACTTTTCAATATTTATTCGTAATTGTCGTTGTTAAGGATGGGTTAACGTCATTTTTCATGGTCCAATCACTTTGCCATATCAATGCAAAGTCAAATGACCACGAGCTTATTTGGTTGTTTAGTTAAAAATTAGAATTGAAAAATTTTAAAGAATAATTATTTAAAATAACTGAATTTTAAATACGAATCATTTTGCGAATAATGGTAAAATTCCTACGAAAATGATTCAAATGACCATCCAGTACCTTAGTGGGGCATTGCTCGAAATTCGTCGAATGATATACGTAGTAGTGATCGTAAGGTCAGTTTATGTCCGAGAAGGAGAGAGTAGGGTAGCGTAGAACGTCCTCTTGGACAATGTCCTTGGCGTGGCGGTGGAGTGAATGGTCAGGCCGTTTTGGCGATTTAATGGGCGAACAGGGAAGAGAGCGAACGCTTGCCCAGGGTTAGCAACAGCCAGCTCGGACTAATGGGTGGACATTGTGTTTAATGGCTCTGACAGAATCACCACCATACACTATATATATAGAGCTGAGAGAACAGAATAGTAGACCCCCCACCCCTAACAAAAAAATAGGCCTAAAAGGGGCCGCGAATCATTTAAAGCATTAGCCATTTAGCCCCCCCCCCCCCGCTAAACCTCTTAACTATACAAGCGCTAGAGGTTCTAGTATATTACCTAGCATACCCATCTTAACTATTAGGACCCATCTCTATATATATAGATATATAGAGACCCCCTTAAAGCAACCCACAACCCCCAAAAAACAAGGGTCCAGAAAATTAAGTGGTATTCAGGTTTTTTTTCCTCTTTTAGTTCTTTTGGTAAGAAGTGGGCCATAAAAATAATTGCGTATACGGCTACCAGAAGCAAATGAGACCGGAAGTTCCCTTACTAGGCTACCCTGTAAAACCTAACTGTTTCTAAATCATATTTTCTGTATTTATTATTACCCTAAATAACTAAAATGTGATTAATTGGTAAATTGGGTTTAATAATTAACTATATTTCATACGTATCCCTCTTCAGTATAATATTATTTACCATTTTTACCGTTATTTACCATCAGTTATACGCGCCATATTCGTAAAAATGATTTTTTTTTGTAAACGTTATCTGAATAAAAATAATTTCATTTTTCACTTCACCTTCCCTTTAATAAGAAATTACATGATAAAAGCATACGCGGATTGATACACAATATTAAGGGTTCTATTTTCTTAAAATTAATATATGGTATGTCTATTTTCTTCACGAAATAAATTACAAGCATATATGTCTTTAGCCCCCCTCCCCCCAAAAAAAAAGGTCTATCCAGAAAGTTTTTACGACGTAAAAGAAAGTCGGATATTGTTACCCTTTCCCATCCAATTAATTATAAATTAATAAAAAAAAACTTTTCAGTGCAGTGGGGGTAAGAGTATATATATATATATCCAATTCCGTGGGGTGGCGAGGGGAGGGGCATGTGCCCCCTCTCATATCCTCTTTTAATAGAATAGAAGCGAGGTTATAAAAAAACAGAAATTTCCCATACAGAACACTATCTATATATATATATATATATATAAGAGGGGGGGGCGAAGAAGGGTAGGGCGAGAGGGTGGGCGAGAGCCGCGGCGTGGTAATAAGAAAGTTATATAGGCGTAAAAACGAAAATGGCCAATATAAGATCGACAGCCAGGTAACCAGCTAAAGGGGGTTAAACAGAGAGAGAGAAGAGGGTGACGGGGTATTTTTCCCAATTTCCGGATGCCCGAGAATTGTCCAGCGCCTTTCATTTTTTGCCCCCCCCCTTCCCCATATCCCCTCCACCATCACTTCCTTCAGTCTCCAAGACTAAAAGCCTAGTTCACACAATTGACTGGAATTTTATTTTACACGAAGAAGTTTTCTAATATCTTGGAATAGATAACTAAGTAAATTGTAGGATTAGGTTTAGATGACGAAATATTATAACTTTGTGTATAATATTGCCGGTCGTTGCCAGCTAGGGGGTTGCGCTTCTAATTCAAGTTGTATATTAGTCATGATTTAATCAGTATTTGGAACATTTTTCATGATTAAAATAAATATTTCAAACGTTTTTCATGATTTAATCAACATTTCCAATGTTTTCTTCGATTTAATCAGTATTTGGAACATTTTTTCATGATTAAAATCAACATTTCAAACTTTTTTCATGATTTAATCAAAGTGTTCTACTTTTTCATGATTAAAATCAACATTTCAAACGTTTTTTATGATTAAAATCAACATTTCAAACGTTTTTTATGATTAAAATCAATATTTCAAACATTTTTCATGATTAAAATCAACATTTCAAACATTCCTCATGATTAAAATCAAAGTGTTCTACGTTTCTCATGATTAAATCAAAATGTTCTACGTTTCTCATGATTAAATCAAAATGTTCTACGTTTCTCATGATTAAATCAAAATGTTCTACGTTTCTCATGATTAAATCAATATTTCCAATATTTTCAACGACAAATCAACATTTTCATAGTGTTCTGTGACTTAAAATCAATATGTTCAGCGTTTTTCATGATTTATTCAATATATTTAAACGTTTCGGTGATATTACCAATATTTTCTAAGCCTGTCTGAACTATGAAGCTACCATTGGACATTGTGGTCTAAAAATGTGTGTGAACCTATAACTGGACAATACGTCTTATAATACAAACAGTATAGAAAAGTCGTCAGAGGAGAGAGTGTGTGTGGTGTGGGGGCGATTGCAATTTCGACGAGCCAGAGCCTTCCTATCCATATTTGCAAAAACCCTAGTACCATAGATAGGCCTTGGCAGTTCGGGCTAGTCACCTTCGAGTTACCGAGTATGATGTATTAGCTCTTAGACAAGATCTAGCTAGACTCTCAGTACGGGTTGCCACCATCGGAATAAAGAAAGAGCCGAGAGAAGGAAGAGCTTCAAAGAGGGTGGACTAAAATTACGCCAATATTGTACCACCGATACTAAAAATATAGGCACGTATGGGTTCGAGAGATGAGGGGAAAAACTGAAGAGGCTAAGGTAGAAGAATATCTATCCACTTAAGAAATTGGGTCTAACCTCTACGAGCGACAATAGGAGAAGGGGCCAAGAATAGGTCACCTACACTCCAGATACCCGGGCGTATAATGACACCAACCCCCGTTGCCAATATATACAGATTAGAGGTTGCGTGTAAGACTGGAGTACAAAGCGTTAGAAAAACCAAGTCTCTTTCAAAAATAAGGTCTTAGCACTTGGTCACTAAATTCGAAGTTAAAAATCTAGTTGTCGAAATTTTATCTTTTAATTCCTAAGACCTAATTATTTAAACTAACCATTGGTCAGTCACAACCTAGGAAAGGATATAAATTATCATTGGAAAACCTCGATTATCTATGGAAATTTCGGTCTCTACCAAGTCTGTATTTTATAAACATTTGAATTAAAAAAAAAATTTAATTTTAAGTAGGACCCATTATGACTATATGATTTTTGCTGAAAATTCTCGCCTAACTTTTGCTGTACAATTTTAGTTGTACAAATCGGTCGATGGTGCGATAATGTTGAATCAGCAAAAGTTGTACAACTTTTGATATTTCGCGATCAGTTGTACAAAAAAATATATTAGTAGTAAACGAAATTAAAATTCGGAAGAAATAGACTAAACTTGAATATTAAAAATATCATAAACTAAATTTTAACTTTAACTTAAATCAACTTTAATTAATCTAAGTATTAAACACGTGACAATCATATTTAACTTATACTGCAGATCTATGGATCTGCAGTAAACTCGTAAGAATACTAAAGATACGAGATACTATAAGAATAGAAGCGTGACCTTTACAAGAGGTTGCGTTGTATACGGAAGCTATAAGATCATCTCAGTTCCAGAATTCAATACGTGGAGGAAACTAGAAAAGTAATAACCTCTATATAACCAGAATCATATGAAAAAAAAACAAAAGTAAAGCCTCAAACGCGTTGAAATCTCGTAATGAACAATTCATCCTTTATCCATAAGTTGATCTCACTGCGAAAATACGAAGAAAAAAGCCTAAATACGATAAGTATTTAACTTCGTATCAATCGCATTCTCAACTGGGATAACAATGTCTCCTTTTACAAGAAGAGTGTCTCAGGAAATGAGTGTTACAGGCGCCCTGGTTGGCTTTTCCGTAACTGACCTTCCCCATATTTTTTTGGTGTTGGTTTGAGATGGGGGATCGACTCCTTTAATATTGACCTTTGACGACGTGTTAGTGCCATAGTGCCAACGACCTAAAGCATCGTGTAGCGAGTGTACTATACCAGCTATGGGAAGAATACACTCCCTTTTTTATTCCCTTATATATATTTATATAGCCCTTTTTCTTTCGTTATAGCCTTAGTGGCGCGTTAACACTATCATAGGGATTGAGGTCTTCGGATGAAAACAATAAAAAAACAATGGAAATATTGTTTAAATTCAAAATTAATTTAAAAACGCCATAATATTTCAATTTTGCAGCAGGATTCCTTGATTTTTTTCTAGTTTTACTAGCGAATTTTTATTGATAATGATATTTCCAGGTGCAAAAAATGTTTAAAAAACATTATTTAAATTATTTGGTTCATAATTTTCGATTCAAGGTTTTTCCTTTGAAAGCATTGAAATTCTCCGATATTTAAATTTATTCTAAGTTTGTAATATTTTTAGATTAATTTGCATAAACCTTTTTTTTTTATAAAATACAGGGTGTTTCGAAAATGGTGGTAGGACCGAGCTCCAGTGGGTTCTATGGGTCATTTTAAGACGAAAATGTTCTATGACGTTTTGTCGTACGGGGCACCGTTAAAGAGTTACGAAATGAATCATGCGCGGATGACCCCTTATCGTACATTAATAAACGTATACTCAATGATAAAATACGATTAATTATTTTGCTGGTTTTTTAAACGCACGCGCTTGATAAAAATAAAATTTTATCATTGAGTATACGTTTATTAATGTACGATAAGGGGTCATCCGTAAATGAGTCATTTCGTAACTCTTTAACGGCGCCCCCGTACGACAAAACGTCATAGAACATTTTAGTCTTAAAATGACCCATAGAACCCACTGGAGCTCGGTCCTACCACCATTTTCGAAACACCCTGTATACTACATATATTTCAAAAGGTTTGAACTTAAAAAAATTTACATAAAATGTAATATTAAAAATCAAGATCTGTCATACTTAATTCCTGGAAATATTTACTTAATATAACGACTAAAAAATTTGACCAATCACTGCACTGACAGCAATGACGTAACGGTACCATTCTAACAACTTCCTACCGGTACATAAAGATTATTTTTAATTCGAGGATCTATCGGGACATCAATCTTGTCCCCCCGCCCCCCCCCCCCCCCAAAGAAACGGAGGGGGTGTGAGGAAAGGGGATCGACTAATCTTAATCAAAGTTCCCCCCTCCAACTCCAGAACACGCCCGTAATTAAAACCAAACAAGCTTTATTACATCATATCTGATTAATTAATCAAAGGACATACTAATTAAGTAGTGATCAATTAACACGTAATACATATTTGACCGGAGTTGATACTAGAACCCCCTTCCCTCGATTCCATCGGAAGGTTGGGGTGAAAGATTCCCCCCTCGTGCCCCAGAATCTTTTTTTACATTCTACCCCCAAACCCCCTCTCTAGCTTTCTCATTTAATCCCCCCTCCCTCCCTCTGCTACCAGCTTTGACTGATTTTTTTTTTTTCTCGGCTAAGCAACGATGCCTTCGGGTCCTAGAGTCTGTTCATGTTAATATTAAGAATAAGCTTTAAAGCTATAAAGGCCAAATTTCTAATTCAAGATAGGGATAAGAACTTCGGATCACATTGGGTTTAGAGTGGTTTCCACGCTTAGATCTTACGAATCTAATCAAAGAGATACTGGGATCCCTTAGGTTTGAAATTTAAAGTGATAGTTGCCACAAAATTTTGGAATAAAACTAATTAGGACAAATAATAATTTAAATAAAAAATTAATTTACGCGTGTATTAAAATTTCCGAAAACATTTTTTCGAAATTAGTCTTTTCAAATATCTTGATTTGAATTAAATTTAAAAATGATTTAAAATAACGTTTAAGTCTTAGTTTTATTATGTCGTTAATTCTTTCAATTAAATTCTATCGCGTAGTTATTTTAAACAAAGTTTAATAATTTACAATGTTCGGACTTCAGTAAATTTTCCCCTGGAAGGTGCAATAGGTTGGGCTTCACCCTGAACACCGAAGCGCGAAGATTGGAACACTTTTACAGGGGCTAAACCAATTTATTCACATCAACGTGTCCGGGATTTTTCACGCGTTTTCGCTAGTTTAATATTATTTTAATTAACCTAAAAATGTATCTATTTAATCATTAATAAAGTGAAATATTCAAATTAAATTCAAATACGATTTTTATATCGGAAATTAATAAAATGTCACGCGCCAAATTTTATTTTATTTCAAACGAAATAAAAACGAGCGCGTGAATTTCATTTTTTTAATCGGATGTTGGCTCGTTTCACGCGCTTGACGTCACGAGGGGAATAATTTTGTTTTCGGTTTAGCGCGAGATTTGAGCACGCGCTTGACGTCACGAGGGGAATAATTTCATCATTTCCAGTTTAGCGCGAGATTTGAGATCGTCTTCGAATTTAATTCGTAACTTTTCTACTTATGTTCCGATTTGGACGTAATTTGGAGCATTTGAAAGATCTAAATCTAGTCTACTCAAATATATATAGACCGTTATTAATCAAAATGTGAAAAATCCACGAAACCCGACCTTTATCAATCCCTATTCATTAATATCATTCACCCTCATTTCGTGGACGAAACTTATCATTCTCGGAACTTAAAGCAATACGTTTGGAAGGCGGAAGACGACCCGATCTCAATCTCGAGACTTCCTATAATATTAACCCTGGAAACTTAACACCAGTTCATTCGATCTAATTACGCGAACGAGCTACAGACGCGCTGGCGGCCGAGATCAATGCCTACGCTACCCCCTATCTCCGCCCCCATTCACCCCCGCAAATTTAGCCCCACCCTCCGTTCCCCTTAAGTCTTCCAACTTCTCTACTTTCACTCTCGGATGGAAGCGCTAACGCCAATATCAAAAAATCGATGTCGCTCCTAAAATCAATAACTAACTTTAGTATGAACATTAAGAAAAAGAAGTCCAGGGTGGTGGGAAGGGGGGATTAGTGGGGGGAAACACCCCAGTGTCGCGCTACTACGGGGTGAAAGACTGAGGGAGGAAGGGGGTTTGAGAACGGGATGTGCCAATACGACTAATAGACAAAAAAAGGAAAATATATAAAAAATTCAGGGAAAAAACCAGGCTATCTTACGATATATTTAATTACAACCTTAGAATGGTTGAAAATTATCATTAGAAAAGTGATTTTATAATGGAATTTAAGGCTTTTTTAAACTCGTAATTAATAATAAATATATATTAAATTACAACCTAAGAATGGATTAAATTAAATTTTAAAAATAAAGAGCTTATTATGGTTAAATACTATTTAATTACAACCTTAGAATGGTTGCAAATTATCATTAGAAAAGTGATTTTATAATGGAATTTAAGGCTTTTTTAAACTCGTAATAATAAATATATATTAGATTACAATCTAAGAATGGATAAAATTCATTTTTAAAAATAACGCGCTTATTATGGTTAAATATAACCAACTTAGGTGGCAAATAATTATCCACGAATCCTCGTTAAGCCTAATTTAATTATATTATTATATTTCTTATTAATCGATAAAGAGATAGAAAAATCATGTTTTTTACTTCATTACCCCTTTAAGTACATCTACATTATTATAAATACTACTTTAACAAGACATTAAATTTAACATTTGAGTATAATTCCGCAATTAGCTTTAACTTCATTGCAAACTTATCTTGTTTAAAATATATCCCCAAATTTTTTCTTTTATTTAAAAATGGACCTTTTTCTATCTGTAGCCACTCTCTCCTTTTCTCTCCTCTCTTGGAAATTCGATTTGATTTGAAGTAGCCAATTGAATTACCAGACACTTCCCCTTAGTTGGGGAAAGAGGGGATTGGGGGGTAGCTAGAACTTTAAGTTAATAAGCCCCACAACATAAAGGGGGGGTACTCGCCTAAATGAATTAAAAAATGATTCAATGATTCATTACACACGTTTCTATCTATTCACTATACTCCAACTAATATACAGTTCGTCAAAAACTAATTTTAAAATAGTATACTACTTCTATTTCAAACAGATTTATCATTATGTATAAATCCGCCTTAATATCCGCTTTATTGACAATTACTTTCAAACAACATATACTTATTTTCGAGAGGATTTGACATAATGGAGAAAAACTAAGGCGGAAGGATACGTAATACTAAATCTATTACAGAAGGAAATAGTCTTTTGAATGTTCATCAAAGTTTATTTATAGATTTTTTCATTCTATGAAATGGTAGGGACATGGATTAAAATTAATAGGATTCAGTCATCAAAAGGGGGGGGGGAGATAGGGGTAATAGGAGGAAAAAGGGGAGGAGCTAACGTCATTAACGAATTATTGATAGAATTAAATTATATTTTAATTCGTAATCATTACTAATGCCAGAAGTAGATGAAACCCTCCTTTGAAGTCTACTACTCTAATGTTCCACATAGCGCTCCTCTCTGTATGGGTAAAATTCACAATTTTACGAGATCGGAGGGGTCCTACTTCATCCCCCCTGTCTACGGAAAATTGGAAATTCTCTCTCTCCACAAACGACGACGTTTTTTTGACGAACTCCGAGGCTGCTAGAGATATTCGGTGGACGAACTCCCGCTCCGAAAATATCTACCGTTAGGAGGCGTACGAATCGCGCTTTTTGAAACTAACCCATACAGAGAGGGGTAAACAAGACCAGGGAGTAATAGACTTCAAAGGAGGGTTTCATCTACTTCTGCTAATGCTTGGAGATTATATAACTTTTATTAATTGAATATATTGGATTTTATTCTTATATAATATACTTATAATCACTGAAATTAACTTATGTAATTAAAAATTCTGGTTTTTATCCAAAAACGTCAATTTTTCATAGAAATTGAGTTCAAATACAGGTATTAATATTTTTAAAGGCAAACTTGGAGCTAAAAATTTAATTGAATTTATTTTCGGTATCACAGTGTCAAAAAACATATGCCAGAATTTTTTCTGAATTTTTTGACACGTTTACGATGTTTTAATTAATTTCTTAGTAATTTTTGAATAAAAGTAGAAATAAAATAGGACCAATCATATTATTTCAGCCTTCAACAGTGCTTGTAATGAAGTAACATAAATAATAGGGTGGCGTTTGTGGACAAGGTATTAGGCATCAATCGCGGGCCTATTCTTTTAATGTTAAGACAAGACATTACAAGCGCTGTTGAAGCCTGAAATAAATATGATTGGTCCAAAATTTATATCTTATATAGAAATTTTAACCAAACTTTTTAATTTTTCTAAATCTAATATATATTAGAAGTTAATTCCACCTTCGAAAATCAATACTGATTTATTCTATATTATCGAATAACGGGTAGAAATCCCAGACTTATTAAACGCGTATTCTAATTGAAGATTAAATTTGAAATGAACTTTAAATTTGAATCGAGCCAGATCGAACTTTTAAGTTTCGAGAGAGCAATTTATTTAATGTTTTATTTTGTCATTCTTATATTTGAAAGGATGTGGGGGGTTTTGGTTGGTCCTTTTGTGTTTCGTGGCGCCACCTGGTCCCCTAATTAAAGGGGGCTACTAAAACACGATTTTTTATCCCACCCCCTTACTACTCGGAAAAAAAAAGAATGGTTACAATTCAGTTTGAAAGTTCAATACCGGTAATTAACGTTATTTATTTCTCAACTGGTTGCGATCAAACGCAGAAGCGTTAAAGACATGTTTCTTACGAAGGTTTTAAAGGGAGAATTAAGTGTAAAAAGAAATTATTTTTAATATATTAATTTAAAAATATCACAAATAAAATTGGATATTTAATTTTTATGTTAATTTAAGGTTGTGAAGCCTTTTTTAATTGGAAAGAATCACGTGTTAATTACTTCACCCAATCAACAGCGTTCATGAATTAACATTTATAGAATTAGGATTGACGTAAATTAAAAATTAATTTAAATATTATATTATAAATAAAAATTAATTTTGCCATTTTTGGAAAAATTTTAAATAAAAATTCCCCGCTATACTACGTCATCGCCTTATGGTCACGTGATTTCGCTGTCGTTTTCGCGCGGTCTGTTTCGTAAAGGTACTTAATTCGCATCAAATCAACTATCTTTCGTACCAAAATTAATTAAATTAGGTATTAGAAATAATCTACGTCATATATTGCGAAAAAACCTATATATTATTACGTAGTGAAGTAGTAATTAAATTTAAAAAACTTTACAGTTCATTCTCCCTTTAAAAAAATAACATTTGAAGGTCATACTAATTAGACACGTCAAAAAGAGATATATACAAATTACACTTAAATACGCTCGAGTCAAGGAACAAAAAATATATACCCCTATATATTCTTTTAAAAGACCCTTTTTAAAAAAAGAAAAAAAAAACGCCTAATCAACTTCTTTCGAATTTAATATATATTAAATATATCTACGGTGTAATGATTAATAGAGACGAAGCTATAGCTATAACTATAGATTAGATTCTATCCTAATATTGGTCTTATTACGGATATTAACGCGAACGCGTCGAGTTGTATAGGAAATTGGGGGGTTTTGGAAAATTCACCTTGAGTGTGTTAATTACATTTTTTGTACACACGATCTCGAGGAAGGGGAGTTTAAGTCGGCCGGCAACTCTTCGTAATTACTAAGATAATCAAGTTGCAGTTTGAGCATTTAAAAACGACGCCATTCGACAGAAAAACACAGAATGGGAAGACGGGGATGAAATATCTTTGAAAAACAGAATTACTAAGGAGGGTGGCTAGCTTTAAGGATGCCCTCAGTTACCTACACGTTACATACATTACATTAAGGCGCTGGATATAAGATTGTTCGCATTTATTGGTTCTTAAAATAAATCAAATAAAAGTAGACAGGGTTGGCACAGTTTTTTCAGATTCAAATTCCCTGACTTTTGCAGGTTTTTCCCTGACCTTTTCCAACGATTTTCCCTGACCGTTTCGGCTAATATTACACAATTTTTAAGCTTTTATTGTTTTATATAATCGCGTTGGCCAAACTGCAGGCGTATCTTTGTTCTAATCTATACAACTGACACGCCGTCAGCTGAGAATCTTTTCCGCGGATAATGATTGCAATTTCCTGGAAGCTTCCTGAAAGATCTTTAAATTCCCTGACTTTTCAAATTATCTCAAAATTCCCTGACTTTTTAAAATATCTTAAAATTCCCTGACTTTTTAAAATATCTTAATATTCCCTGACTTTTAACTGTTTTCCTTGACCTGTGGCAGTCCTGGTAGAGCTCAGAAATAGATAATGAAGAACTTGGAATTTTTTCAGATATTTAAATCTCTGATAAATTAATTGTTATTTAATTATAACCGATAATTATTATCAAATGAATATGAATTATCCGGAGATAAAGTGTTAAAGCTTGATTAATAAACAAATTACGCGTTTATTCAAACGGATATAATTAAAAATACGACGTTTCTCGAAATACGTGTAATTTTAATCTGAATTGAAATTGACAGCCTATCATATCTTCCCCCATATAACTTAAATGCGAATAAAACTCTGAAATATCAATAATGGGAATTCACGTTAGTGGTGAAAAAAATATAACGGGGGGAAAAATAGGGGGAAAACTACTACTACGAAGAGAAAGAGAGAGGAATTAAAAATGAATTCGTGCATTAATATATGGCCTCCCTTCCCCACAATCGTTTCTATATGTTTTTCCGTGAACAATTTTAATTCGGGCCTTAGTCGCGGCGGCGGACACGTTTAATTGTTGCTTTCTCTCGTTTTTTTCGATTGACTTTTCATGACTAATTCCACCCCCTTTAACTACCGGCTGCCTTAATCACCGACCCCCACCGCTACACCCTCCCTTTACCTTCGCGAAATCGGGGAGAAACAAAATTAACAATATTTAAGTTCAGTTCGTACCATTAACAAAGCGAGTGCGTACACCATTTGGTTATAGTTCTAAAGAGATACTGTCACCAATATTTCATCCAATCAAAATTGAATCACTACAACCTCCCTTTACATTTTACTTTCGCGAAATCGGGGAGAAACAAAATTAACAATATTTAAGTTCAGTTCGTACCATTAATACCATTTGGTTATAGTTTTAAAGAGATACTGTCACCAATATATCATCCAATCAAAATTGAATTTCAGAAATAGTATTTGTTAAAAATAAATTTCAAAATAATTAATAAGTTTTACGTCATCATGATTAAGCGGTTATTAAAAATATGGTACCATTAACGCAGTCTTCTTCGCGAAAGTACTTAATTTAAATACTTTTAATTTTAAATTTTTTAATTAATGTCATTAATCGTAAAAATTAAATTAAAATTAACCTAGAGGTGTAATTTAGGCTTAGCAATAGAAGCTATATTAAAAACCCCTAGGAGTTATATTTTGAATATTGGTATTTAATAATATAAAAGAATTTAAATATATATTTCATAAAAATTAGAAAAAGGTGTCAGTATCACTTTAAAACAAAATTATATTCAATTAGAGTTTGCGTTAAGATAAAAACTACGGCGGATTAATAAATAATATTAAAGCAATATTTAAAAAAAGTAGTTTAAGACGATTCCTATTGACCGAAGAATTATAAAACATACCTTTCGTATATGGTATAAAATCAAATTGAAAATTATATAAAAATCACTATATATTTCAGCTTAAACTTCCAAAAGGCGTTAACAATATTGTGGAAACTATGGCGGAATGGTACATAATGTTAAAACAATATAAGAGTAAAAAAAGTACCTAATTTCATCTTGAACTCGAAAATATATTTAATTTATATATAATATATATTATTTTATATTCAAGGTTGTCAAAAGGTATATAATCTAAGGCGAACGAATACTTAATGTTAAACCCCATAGAAAATAAATAGATCGAGTCAAGGGTATAAGAAGTATTTAAAAACTTGTAACATAATATCGTGACGTATCGTGGAAAAACACAATGGTTTAGTTGGAAGACTCAAATAGTAGATGATTGGCGATCATAGCGCCGCTAATTACAAGCTTCTAACGAAATATATATTACAGAAGAGCGAATGGCTAGCGTTGAGTAGGGCCTGTCAAAAATATAAAGTTAAAATCACGCCGCAAATTTCTAATAAGAATTTAATTGTTATCTCCTTGGGAATATTAAATACAATATCAAAAAAATGATTCTTTCTCCCAATCACCCACAAAAACACTATTTAAACTCTAAAAGGATTCAAGGGATGATGAAATGCTTATAAATTTAATTATGAATAAAATGTAAATCTATCATTTATTTAATAGGTACGAGAGATGCGCGAAACCGATGCGCAGAATAAATAAAACTGATTTATTTCTATGGCACAATTTTTTCAGATTCAAATTCCCTAACTCTTTCAGGTTTTTCCCTGACCTTTTTCCAACGATTTTCCCTGACCGTTCGGCTAATACTACACAATTTTTAAGCTTTTATTGTTTTATATAATCGCGTTCGCCTAACTTTGTTGCAGGCGTATCTTTGTTCTAATCTATACAACTGACACGCCGTCAGCTGAGAATCTTTTCCGCGGATAATGATTGCAATTTCCTGGCTTCTCGAAAGATCTTTAAATTCCCTGACTTCTTAAAATATCTTAAAATTCCCCGACTTTTTGGTTCATTTTTAAATTCCCTGACTTTTCCCTTTTCCCTTGTTTCCCTGACTTGTGGCAACCCTGATACATGTACGCGCTTTAAGGGATAAATAATGAAATTTCGAGCTAAAATATACTTTGAGATCTGTTTAAGTTAATTATACATTTTAAAAGAGGTTTCATAGTCCCTTTAGAATCAGGTTTAAAATTTTTAGACTAGGCATAAATATTTTAAGAAATCATATATTCTAACTTTTGAATAAAACAAGATTGATATTTTTAATTAATATCAATTAAAAGTACTCGGTACTGGTACTGGTAATTATAATAATGATATAACGTTGGCAGCTGAAAAATATATAATGGATTGAGTTGGAAGTTATGATATATAATAATAATTAATAATTTTGTTCTATCATGCGAATCTATTTGGCAAGTAATTAAGAAACAGAGGGGGGAGATGTAAGGGGGTGCCATTGCTCGAAAACTTTTTTTTTCTAGAATAAATAATAATCCGAGTCACGCTACTATTAATGTAAATTAATGCTTCCTAAAACTGGTAGACCGTCAAAGAGTAAACTCAAGTGAAAATTTGACAAAAAACAAAAAAAAAAAAAAAATACAATAAATATTTTTCTAGAATTATTATTGAAGTCAGAAGCCGATGAAACCCTCCTTTGAAGTCTACTACTCCAATGTTCCATTTAGCGCTCTTCTCTGTATGGGTAAAATTCACAATTTTACGAATTAGAAGGGGTCCTACTTCATACCCCCCTGTCTACGGAAAATTGGAAATTTCTCTCTCCACAAACGACGACGTTTTTTTGACGAACTCCGAGGCTGCTAGAGATATTCGCTCGACGAACTCCCGCTCCGAAAACATCTACCGTTAGGAGGCGTACGAATCGCGCCTTTTGATAATAACCCATACAGAGAGGGGTAGACAAGACCCGGGAGTAATAGACTTCAAAGGAGGGTTTCATCGGCTTCTGTTGAAGTCTAGTTCACGCAAATTTTTAAAGAATTGGGAGGCAAAATTTGTACAAACCCTTGGCCATGCTTAATACCTAGACCGTTACGTAATCATTTTTAGGAACCATTTTTGATATTTAAGATTGGTGTATTATATTTATGATAACAATCACGGAAAAATATTTGAATCTTAAATTAGTTTTCAACCTCGCACCCTTTTAATATTGCATTCGAAAATATAAATTGCTAAAGGGAGAATGAAATATAATCGAGGGATTTTTTGGTAATTATCTACTTTTAACTCGAAGAATTAGTAGGCTAAGAATCCGCGGAAAGTTTGATATCTCTGACCAATGAGCGCCTCTTTAGCTTAGTTTCGAATTAAACCTAGGTATATTACAATACGAATAAAGCTTCACTGATTGGCCGGAGACTCGGTAACGACGAGATTTCAAAACTATATCTCCATAGATCCTTGTTAAGCCTACTAATTCCGAGTAAGATAATTTATTTGTATCCGAATATTTGTTTATAATATTATATATTTATAATTCTATAGGTACGACTGTCAGTCTGTCTGTCGGTTGGGAACTCTAAAGTTTACACGCAAAGTTAGTTCATACAAAATTCGCTTTAGTTATGGGTCTATAGATTTAGAGATTTTAACCAGTTTAATTTCGTGTGTTAAATTTGGTTTAAGTGAATTGAAACCCTGTTTCAAACAATTATTTTGTAAAGAAATGAAAAAAAATAGAGGAATTTAAGTATAAACTATATAATATGATTATATTTAATTAACTAGCGGCTGCATTCTCTCTTGAAACCCTAAAGCTACGCGGCGAAGAATTATTTCAAGCGTGATAAGTGGCCTGACCGCTTAAAAGTAATTGTTTGAAATATTAATTTGCGCTAATCCTCGCGCGACGGTTTAAAAACTAGGCTAACCCCCTATGCTATAAAACCAATTTCAACTTGGGTTGGGAAATAATTGGAAAATAATTTTCCTTTTTTTATATTTTCTTCTAAATCTTTAAGAAAAAAAGATTAAAACGTATTAAAACACGAAGCGTTAAAATGGTTTTAGTTAAAATTTAAAAAATTGTTTTCAAAATTAGATTATAAGTTTGGTACAACATTTCAATTTGTTAAACCAATTTAATTAATTTTACTAATTAAATTTAACTAATAAAATATGATATTAGCGTCATAAACTTTGTAGCAATTAAGTACTTGTAATAATGAAAATTAGAAGTTAATTATTGGTTTTTAAGAAGAATCTTATATTCGTGAAACAGGAAACAACGGATTTCTGTTCACGTGAACCAGAGCTAACACTTTTCTCATAATTTCCACGATTTCCCATAATTATGCCACATTTTAAAGATTTTCCCTGATAATTTAGATCCGAAAGGTAGTTGACTTGATCTGGATTAAGTACTTTTACGAAAAAGACCGCGCGAAATCACGCGATGACGTAGAATTGCGGGTAATTTTTATAAAGTGACTAAAATGAAACCCTATTTGGTTTAATACTTTTTTTAAGTATTTACCTTCATTATCCCTTTAAAAATAAATTCAAATGAAATCCTCCCGTCTATAAATTAGGGATAGATTTTGATTATCCACGGATCAAAGACGAATTCGGCGAAAGACTAACGGATTACCCGTTTATTTCTCATTGAATTTAATTTTTTCTTCAATCTATTTAGTTCTAAGAACGGAACGAAGTTAACCCGAGGCGCTAGGGGTCGCTTTTTACCAGGTAACGCCTTCCAATCGACGCCATCGCTATCACCATCCTCTTATACTTTCTACACTACATTTTATTTTGTTTTATTTTACCTATAAACATCTTAACCTACACATTCCTTAAAATATCCCATATATCGATAACAATATTATCATCCAATATCAAGTTAAATTGCTATTCATAAACATATGGGAAAAATTAAATTTTTCCATGTTTAAACAGGGAATAATTAAATTTTTCCAGGTTTAAACAGGGAATAATTAAGTTTTTCCAGGTTTAAACAGGGAATAATTAAGTTTTCCCAGGTTTTAACAGCGAAAAATGAATTTTTTCCAGGTTTTAACAGCGAAAAATAAATTTTTTCCAGGTTTTAACAGCGAAAAATAAATTTTTTCCAGGTTTTAACAGCAAAAAATTAATTTTTTCCAGGTTTTAACAGCGAAAAATAAATTTTTTCCAGTTTTAACAGCGAAAAATTAATTTTTTCCAGGTTTTAACAGCGAAAAATTAATTTTTTCCAGGTTTTAACAGCGAAAAATAAATTTTTTCCAGGTTTTAACAGTGAATTATAAAATTATTTTGACAAATAATCTTTACATTTGACCCCAAAAAAGTCAATTTTGACCTTTCCGCAAAAGGTTAAAAATGTTTTCAAGTGCGAACGAGGCTAATATTTCCAGACTTACGAAAGAGCATTTTGTAAATTTTCATTATACAAAAGACCAAAGATTTTAAGAAATAATTAAAAATTGGGTTTTACCCAAATTATTCTTAGCTAAGATCCGGTTCAGGGCCGAAAACCTTTCAATTTTTAAATCGCCGTAATTTATTTTTCTTCTAAAATTTCGAATTGTTTAATTTCTAATTTTTAAATTTAAATATTAAATTTCTATTTATTTAAAAGGTTTAATAGAAATTAGAATAAACTCGTTTTTTTTATAGAAGTGCGAAGTAAGTCCGTCTTATTTTAAAAAATAAATAAATTTGGATTTAAATTTAATTCGTTATGTCACGATTCCTTCGTGTTGTATTTTCATTTCAGTAACGGGGGCAAAGTTACCATAGAATTGTACAACGAAATGGCGGTTTCATTCCAGTATAAAGGCGAGAAATATGACGTCACGCGCAAACTTAATTTAATTTCGAATAAAAACTCCGCCGTATAGAATAAGGGATTAACGCGAGCCCAATCTTGACAAATGGCTAACATGGGCGTAATTTTGGATTAAATCTCTGTTTCGTCAATAATCCCCTTCTCAAAATTAATCCTAGGCCCTCCTAGCATCCGTTTAGAATTTATTTTAAAATATATTTTATTGCCATTTTTTTTTAAACCAATCAGATTAAATTAAATATGAAATACGGTTTTGAAATTTCAAGGGTTAGTTGCTTCGAAATTAAATGTTTTTAAATAATATTTGCCTAACTTTAAAAAGTGCGCGTCATAGTTCATGACCCCCTTCCATTGGAGATTGGAGGAGGGGCTACGGGAAAAGGAGGCGTGTCTAATTTTCCTTAGGCGAAACAAATATATATTTTTATCAGTTTTTTAGGTTTTTCTCGGTCGAAATGGGGATAATTTTGCAAACCACCCCTAACCCTTTAAAAGCTTAAAAATAATAATACGTTTTTCCATTGACGTAATTTAAACGCTGACAGATAGCTTGTTAAAAATTGTTAAAATTTTTACCCAACAGTGTGGGTGTTTAAGTATTTTTTTCTTCTCTAAAATCTAAACTGTAGATTAGAGTATTAATAACCACCCCCATTTGTGTCAGCTCAAAAAGAAAAAAAACCAAATATCACCCTACCTTTTCTGTCAATGACATTAATTTTATTAGGACCTTTAAGGCCATATCTAACCAAATTTGGTTTGTCCTAGTAAATTTAACAAAGAGGGTTACAATATTTCGTAATTTTCGTAGGCGGGTATTCTAACTTCTAAAAAAGTAAAATACTAGGTTCAATTTCATCTTAATTTGACAGCGCGTATAAAGCTAAACTACATTTTATTTCCACGTTATATTTATTAAGAAATAAAGGGAATTTAACTCACAACGCGCTGTCAAAACAAAATGAAATTTAATATAGTATTAATCTTACGAATTAATTCAACTAGAGTTTTCAATACGCGTTTTAAATCTATTAACGTATTTTTTCTTCGAGAGATAGGGAGACGCGAGCCTTAGTTTATTATTGTAAACTCAGGGTGATTCAATCGGATTTTTAAAAACGCGAGCGCGCGCGAAATCACGAGATTTAATTAGAATCAGTCGGAGATTTCATCACGAGCAAAGTTAAGTTAAAATTGTCGTTATTTGGTTTCAATAAGAAAGAAGGTAGGTTAAGGTTCGTATCCGTTGTAAACTCCGATTGATTCTTAACACTATGGATATCATTTCATTACAAATCGACGAACTTTTTCAGTTTGAGAGTTCATTTGGTGGAAACTCGGGTTTCTTTCTATTTTGTTAGAGATGTTGGGGGAGTGTAGTTTCGAATAATAACGACCAAAACCTCGAAAAAAACCAAATTCTAACAGTACATTTATTATTTCGGCGATCTCACCTAAGGTGCTTATACTAGATAATCGAAATCGCATTTTCCACAAATTTTTATACGCCCATTCAATGATAAATTTGCGCCATCGAAATATAAGGGGTCTTGCCTAAATAGTGTCACGTTCATGGGGGCCGAAATAGAATAGAAATTTGAAGAAAATATTTTTAAAATATTGAGCATATTCTTTATAATAAATCTAAATATTGAGCATATTCTTTATAATAAATCTAAATATTGAGCATATTCTTTATAATAAATCTAAATATTGAGCATATTCTTTATAATAAATTTAAATATTGAGCATATTCTTCAGAATATATAAAATATTGAGCATATTCTTCAGAATATATAAAATTGGAGAGCATATTCTTCAGAATATATAACAATGGAGAGAATATTCTTCAGAATATGTCAAAATGGAGAGAATATTCTTCAGAATATGTCAAAATGGAGAGAATATTCTTCAGAATATGTCAAAATGGAGAGAATATTCTTCAGAATATGTCAAAATGGAGAGAATATTCTTCAGAATATGTCAAAATGGAGAGAATATTCTTCAGAATATGTCAAAATGGAGAGAATATTCTTCAGAATATGTAAAAATGGAGAGCATATTCTTCAGAATATATAATAATGGAGAGAATATTCTTCAGAATATGTAAAAATTGAGAGAATATTCTTCAGAATATGTAAAAATGGAGAGAATATTCTTCAGAATATATAATAATGGAGAGAATATTCATCAGAATATATAAAAATGGAGAGCATATTCATCAGAATATATAAAAATATAGAATATTATTCAGATTATACAAAAATATAGAATATGCAGAATATATATATAAATATATAATATCCAGATCAAAATATTGATTAGATATTTTCAATTCTAACACTATTTAAGTTTATAATTTGAAGAAAGTTTGATTTCATGTCTTAGAAAGGCGTAGGTGGTGTGGCATAATCCTCATAGTAGCGTGAGATTCTTTAGCGTCGCCCCCTAACAAGGATATGAACTTAAGAAGGGGGTGGGGGGATCTGGGGATTGAATCTGTGTGGAAATAATTTGTAAAAGAGAGAGAATGTCGGTCCTCTGTAGTGTTTTACGGATTTGGAAAATGAATAATAGTTGAAAGAAGCCAATTGATTATTTTCTTATTTTATCTACCTCAGAAATTCAAGGCTGCGTGCGAGAGGGGGGGGGGGGGCTAATCTTTTTTTATTTTATTTCAAATATATCCAAGTGGTCCCGCATTCAGCCCCATTAATTACTTTAAAGCTAGGCGAGAAACATACATTCATTAACATTTTTTCAATCGAAAGCAACCGCGCGAGAAGTGAAAATTAAAAGGGATACTGAAACGAATTTTTACGAAACTTAAAAACCTTTCCTAACACGATTTAAAGTGAAACTGACACTTTTTCACGAACTATAAATAAAAATTGAGTAGCATTTTCGTTAAGATCGTGTAAAAACGATTCAAAATATATATATACATATGTCATAGAACAAAATTCCCATAACAGTAAAAATACATATTTTATAACCACCATTTTCGAAATTTTAAATTAAAATTTCCCGCGATCTACGTCATCATTATGGTCGCGTGATTTCGTTATTTTATAGAGCCTACAGTTGATTCTCAGCACGTGATAAGATCGTTTTCGCGCGGTCTTTTTCGTAAAAGTACTTAATCCAGATCAATTCAACTACCTTTCGTCATTTTTATTGAAATAAAAATGACCTATATATATTAACATTTTAATTTTAAGATTCTTAGTTCACGTGTCAACCGGTAGAGGGATAAAATTTTGAATATGACGTCTTAATAGCATGATAAAACAAAATATAAATCATAATGAATTGGAAAAATATTGGTGACAGTATCACTTTAAAATACAAAACATGGAGTTAATTTTGACACGAAAATTAAATGTAATAGAAGTAGTAATGAGCCTTTCTCTCTATTGCGTCTAAGTCAGTAAACGAATTACGGCAAACGAATCACCCATCCATTAAAATTCGCGTCAGACTTCTCGAGAAAATTAGAAATATCGGTAATTAACATTCTAAGAAAAAAGTAATTAGAAATTTCATTTCTTTACCTGGCACGTAATGAAAATTAACAGTAATTATTACATCATTAAAGAATATTCGGAATTTCATGAATTTTTTTTTATTTCCGTTGCAAAGAACTTTCAAATACGTTTGAAATACGTTTTTTTATTTTTTATTATTTATTCGTCTAGCCTTCCGCTACGTTAAGAACTAATCATACTTAAACTAAAATTAACTTCTAAATTCCATAAAATATAAATTATTATTACTACGAATATTGAGCTATAATTAATAGTTTTTAAAACCCCGTTTTTAAAACTAAATTTAATTTGGCCTAATTTAGAAAAATTAAGAGCTCCACAATTTTCTATAATATGTTGAGCTATAAATAGTAAGTTGGCCTATAATTGTTGACCAGTTCAAATTCTTTAAGAGTTTCCCAGGCTCCAAAAGATTTTAAACTTAAATTAGACTATTTGGTAAAATGTAATTTGGCCTATTTATTAATTGCAATTAAGCCTATTTAGTAGGAAAGAAGTTCAAATTCTTTCAGAGTTTCCAAGGCTCCAAAAGATTTCAAACTGAAGTTGCCCTATTTGATGTAAATTGGCCTATTTATTAATTGCAATTTCGCCTATTTAGTAGGAAAGAAGTTCAAATTCTTTCAGAGTTTCCAAGGCTCTAAAAGATTTCAAACTGAAGTTGCCCTATATAATGTAATTTGGCCTATTTAGTAGGAAAGATGTTCAAATTCTTTCAGAGTTTCCAAGGCTCCAAAAGATTTCAAACTGGAGTTGGCCTATTTAATGTAATTTAGCCTATTTAGTAGGAAATAAGTTCAAATTCTTTTGGAGTTTCCCTTGCTCCAAAAGATTTCAAACTGAAGTTGTCATATTTAATGTCATTTGGCCTATTTAGTAAATGGAATTTCGCCTATTTAGTAAATGTAATTTCGCCTATTTAGTAAATGTAATTTCGCCTATTTAGTAAATGTAATTTCGCCTATTTAGTAAATGTAATTTAGCCTATTTAGTAGGAAAGATGTTCAAATTCTTTCGGAGTTTCCAAGGCTCCAAAAGATTTCAAACTGAAGTTGGCCTATTTAATGTAATTTCGCCTATTTATTAAATGTAATTTGGCCTACATATTAAATGTACTTAAGTCTATTTAGTATGAAAGAAGTTCAAATTCTTTCAGAGTTCCCAGTTCTCCAAAAGATTTCAAACTGAAGTTGGCCTATTTAGTAAAATATCACAAGTTACTATTTTAAGTTGAGCTATTTAATAAGAATATTGACCTACTTATAAGTAATTAATAAAATGTAAGAATAAATTTGCCTATTTAAAAATACAAGATTAAATTAACCAATAAAATTCAAATTAATCTCTATAAACTTATTTCTAATATTAGACGCGCAAAATTCCTTGGAATTAGAAGCCAATTCTAATTTAGAACAAGGGTAGAAGGCTCTTACGCTCTAAATTACTTGGAAGACGATCGAGACAAAATTACGATTGGCAATTTAAAAAATATTCAATTTTCCGAACAAGATTAAATACCTAATTAATCTTTGATTAAAACGTCTATTAACTTTCATCACTACGAGAAATAAATTCGAACGAAACTCGATAAATTTCGAAAGAGATATTTCGAAAAAATGGGTGGGAGAGAGTAATTAAAAAAAATTTTCTTCCTTCTTAGAGCCGTAACCAGCTCCCCACCCTATTACAGATGTCGTCATAAAATTCAATTCATTTTAATTTATATTATCACAATAATTAAAAAAAGAAAAAAAGGTTTGGTGCGAAAATAACCTTGACTTTCTCAAAAATTAAAGGGATAGTGTCACAAATATATTTTTTACGTGACGCTGACATTAAATTGGTAGGCCAGCCCGATGGAGATATATTTGAAGAGGCCCGAAATTAGTTAAAACCTACGTCATTGACCAAAAAACACAATATATTTCATTCAAATTTTCTTAGAATGGTAACGAAAATTTAAATATTAATAATTATAACGCGTTACTACACCTTTAAATTAAAAACTACAATTTACTTCGGATATTAAAGGTGATAATTAAATATTTAAGCCTGGCTAAGCGAAACTAATTAACTCGTAAAAGAAACGAAATTAAATATAAAAAAGTCCAAATAACGAAAAAACATATTTTACAGAAAATAAATTAGCGGAAATATATTTTTCCTCGCGAAATTAGCCCAATGAAAACTAAGTATAACCTCATGCGCGTGTGTTTAATTATTAGCTGTCATAATTATTATATCTAGAGCTTTGCGCGCTTTTTATTTCCTGGCCACCGAATATAATTACTCATAAGAATGGACATATTTTTTTTTTCTCTCTCTCTCTCTCTCTTCTAAGTACTACAGCTGAACAAGTAACAACTTTCGTTCGTTGAAGGTCGTGTCGCGATATTTGCATGATAAATTGAAGTCGGTAATTACCGGTACACGCGGGTTTCTTTCTAAGGGTAATTAAATATAATTACCCATTTTTTTTTCCTTTTAATAATTATAAATCTACCTTAACCATATTTCCATATTTTTTTGTTTTATTTTTTATGATTTTTGCTTACTAACCGTGAAATAATTAAAAGTAATTATGGTACCTACAAGAAAATAGGTCATTTTAATTACCTCTACATTAATAATAATAGTATAATGGTCAAAATGTTAATTAACCTAAATTGAGAATATTAAATTGGCGTAACGGTAAATTTATCTTATTAAGGGTGAAGGTTTCATTTTACGTGTGCATATTTAAATTTAATTTTAAGTTTCTAACCCTAATTTTCCGTAAAATTAGTTTAAAATTAACATAAAAGGGTATTAAATGTTTTAAAAATAATTTACGGTTTATAAAACAACGCATTTGAATATATTTAATAACGTAATTAGATCCTAATTTATGCATAATTTATGGTAAATAAATATTAAACAAGTTGGTCATAATTGTATAATAGTTTCACTCATGAAAACTTCTGCAAAAATCTTTGGCTTTAAATTGTTTATTCAGCAACTCCTCGTCACGGAATACGTAACGAATTAGCTCTAGGAAAGGCACGTGACGTATACCACGACTACTTGTTTATAGCTACCATTATATCAAGAAGGATCAGACAAGGAGAGGAAAAGTGGGAACGGCGCGGTTTCTACTGCGTCAGCCTAAACTCCCACTCTGGGAGAACGGGGGTAGAGATGCTTCGTGGTAAATTGTTGTCACGTGAGTAAAATAGATCCTTTATGAGACGCGTAGTTGCCGACGACGCTAGCGACCACGTGACAACAGTTTACCTCGAGAATTTCCTATCCCCCCTTTCCACCCGAGTGGGAGGTTGGCTCTTCTCTCTCTAACTCAACGCAGCCCTACTTTTCCTCTCCTTGTCTGATCCTTCTTGATTATATTAAATAAAAAACAAGCTGAATAAGTCATTTCATCAATAATTTAACCCTAAAGAGTTATTTTCAAAATTCCCTGACCTAAAATACCCCTAACATACTCCGTGACCTAATAACCTCAATTTAAAATTCCCTTAACCCTTAACACCCAAATATGGGAACAAAAGAGTCCTTATTAACCTAGAAATCGCGTAGGCAAACCACTTAAGCTATTAACGAGATAGGGGGGTTCAATCCCCCCAAACCTCCAACGTATGACAAACAGGCACCTCGAAGGAATAACGGAATAACCCTCTTTATATACATCGGATATAAAGAGGCGCTTTAATTAAGCGATGCCTTGTAAGCGTCGCCGTTAAGCCTTTGTTCTTTCTAATTCAACGCGTATAGCTTCGGGCTACAATACGCTTTGGCTTCTAAGAAAAAAACCACCCCACCCCGTGGAACGCTAAACCTTACTAACTCCCCTCCCGGTTACTTCCTGGCCATGGTGGAAAAACAAGGCCTTAGGACAAGTAGGCGGCAAATGAGTTTGAGCTCGACGGTGGCGGGGATTTCAGAGACGGAGGAGGATGAGGAAGAGGATTAGGAGGATAGCTAGATGCTGAGTAATTAACCATTCCTCCCTCTAGGATTTTATTCCCCCCAAAACCACAGATTAATTACCGCGGGGGCCCTGGCGGCGACCGAGACCCAACCTTTAGCCATCACACGCCCGCTAGGCTTAACCGCGTCATCTCCCGAACCCATCCTAAGACCTACACATAGAAAGGGCAGAATCAGATTGCTTTTTCAGTTCGCGAGAACCCCATGTATATATAGCTTTCGAACACTCATGTTTAGCTTTGGTTATAAATCTTCGTTGGATTAAGTCCATAGATGCAGAGTGTAAAGATTAATTTGGTTTACATCATTTTTTCGTCCCTGACATTTGACATATTTTTCAATTTCCCTGAAAATATTCTGAATCTCTATTTCAATTTCTCCTGATATTTTAACCTGTTTTTCAATTTTCCCTGATATTTTAACTTTTTTTTTTTTTTCAATTTTCCCTGATATTTTAACCAATTTTTTCAATTTTCCCTGATATTTTAACCAATTTTTTTAATTTCCCCTAATATTTTAATTTAATTTTTATTTTACCATGATATTTTAACATATTTTTAATTTTCCCTGATATTTTAACCTATTTTATTCATTTCCTTGATATTCTTTTAACTATTTATCCATTTTCCCTGATATGTTTAACCTATTTTCCACTTCCCTGATATGTTTTACCTACTTTACAATTTCCCTGATATTTTTACAGTCATTTTTTAATTTCCCTGAAATTTTTACAGTCATTTTTTAATTTCCCTGAAATTTTTACAGTTATTTTTTAATATCCCTGAAATTTTTACAGTTATTTTTTAATTTCCCTGAAATTTTAGTTATTTTTAATTTCCCTGAAATTTTTACAGTTATTTTTAAATTTCCCTGAAATTTTTACAGCTATTTTTTAATTTCCCTGAAATTTTCACCTATTTTTAAATTTCCCAGATATTTTCACCTATATTACAATTTCCCTGAAATTTTCACCTATTTTTAAATTTCCCCTGAAATTATTAGTTATTTTTCAATTTCCCTGATATTCTTAGTTATTTTTCAAATATCCCTGCAAACATTACGAATATATTTCAATTTAAACGTAGTCTGTTTAACATTTCCAGCTTAATTATCTTTGATATTATTATACACTGATATTTTCCAATTTCCAGGGATTCTAGGTTCCATAGAAAACCCCCAAAAAAAATGGTTTGAATCTTATAGAAATAGAGCATATTTAAGCATCCCTTGGCGTTGCAATCCGAGTATGTTTTTCAGTATTGTGGTTTTAGTAGTTAGCCGCGCGGCGCGCACCTTGGGCGTGTTATATTTGGAGATCTTTTAGCCCAACATTTTTTTTTTTTTTTTTATATTTTAGCTTCTTATATGAATCTAAAATAAGATTAATTGCTAGTATATTTTTTCGGTGGTCGGTTCCTATGTAGCTTTTATCTATCTGACTACAGGGCGTTTCGGGTTACCTTTTATCGCGCTCCGTGGACCGCGATTCAGACGCTAGCCTACGGTTTGGGCTTTTAATTATCTATCGTTAATAAAATATAGTTACCAAGATCGTTATTAATGATTGGCTTAGCTTTTAAAGTTGGGTTTTTTTATTTTACCAAAATTCAAACCTAAGTACGTAGAGAGGTATTTTAAGGTTCCTAAAGGGAGGATGAAAAGAAAAGTGACTTTCAATTAATATTGCATTTAATTAAAATAAGACTAGTCTAATTACGCGATAAAACATTCAAAAAATGTCTCCGAATTAAAAAAAAATTATTTTGACGTAGAATTTTAACGAAGTTAAATAGTTTTAATATTAGAATGTATTATTTTTCCTTTTTACACCATCGACCATAGTAATTAACTCATATAATATAATTAATTAATTAACGAAGACAGACAGCTACTTAATTTTTCTTTTCACTCTCCCTTTAATAAAATATTCACGGGCGAAACAAATTTTTATTCTTAATTCCAGTTTATTTAAGGAATAGAATTATTTTGAAACTTAAATAACTATATATAGGTAGTTTCTTGACCCCAGTATGACCCCTAATGACCTCCGCGGTTAAATTTAAGCTTTAAAACGTTAAAACTCGTAAGCAAAAACAAAAAAATAAATATATATCTATGAGAAATCATGATATTCATTCTCGGTATAAAAACTTTCCTATCGCTTAAAAATCAAAGAATATATAAGCACGAAGTAAATTTCTTTAAAATGAAGGACCGGGGGCCTCTTTCTAGCTACAAATATACAATATACACTCTTTTTTTAAACCCCTGTTACCAATCCCATATTGTATAACATTCGACGGTTAGAAGAGAAATAAAAAAATTAAAAAAACTTAGAAAAGGGGCGGAAATACTTAAAAATTTCATACATTTCGAAGAACAAATCAAGCGAAAAGCTAAATTCAGGTACGAATACCTTAAACATTTTAAAGGGATAATGAAACGACAATTCAACAATAGCCTCGTTCACACTAGGGCTTGGAATCGATTTAAACCCTTTTTAAACGTTTTCCTAGAGTCGTGGGAACGGAAAAGCGTCTCTTCTCGTATCGATTCGATTTCTTTAAACTGCTTCGGGAACCAGTTTAGTACCGATTCGGCTGGTTTCAACAACCGATAAATGAAGCTACCTTAAAATCGATTTATAAAGATAATGCGTGAAGCTTAAAACGATTCCAATTGATTTGAATATTGGTTTGACTCAATCGATTGATCAATTTCTAAATCGATTTGAAACTGTAAAATCAAACCGATATTAAAAACGCCTGGAACTGTTTTAAGCGTTATTTGTTCACGCATAATCTTTATAAATCGATTTATCGTAGCTTCATCTATCGGTTGTTGAAACCGAATCAGTACGAAACTGGTTCCCGAAGCAGTTCAAAATCAGTAAGGTTTGAGCTGGCAAAATTATGAAAATAGTAATTATTAAATTTTTAAATCCTTTTGATTAAAATGAGGGATTAACAAGAGCCGCTAGTTTTTGGATTAACATAACTTTAAAGGTGTAGAAACAGATACTTAATCTTATAACACGATTACACCATGGTGGAAACTAAGGCGAAGTGATACGCGTTGTTAAAAGGCGATAGAAAAAAGTAGTCAAGAACTATTGTTCATTTAAGAAATAAAAACCGTGAATATTTGAAAGTGAATTTTTTTTCAATACCCATATTTATATATTTTTTTATTCTGAGCATGCGCTGTATAGTATTTCTCGCATCTTTTTTATCGAGGTAGGGTAGGCTCGTTGGCGCCTTATAAGAAATATAAGTTGGGTTTTTGGGGATTTTTAAAAAACTATACCTAGTTATTATATTCTTCTCCGGAAAAGATTTCCACGCGATGTTATACGAAGCCCACTATTACGACGCCGAACATAATTGGCCCCATCAAAGACAGATATATTCTAAGAGAGCATCCTACTCCCCCTACCCCCTAGTACCCCTCTCAAAACCTACAGAGTGGTATTGAAAATTTAACACGCACACAAAAAAGAATGGTTAGACTAAAGCCGATGTATATTATGTAATAACAGACTCATTTACTTAACATGGATATTTAGACTTTTGCTCGATTTGTATCGAGTGGCGAAACACCTTTTTCGAGTGACGAAATAATATTTGGCGATTTTAAAATAATCTAGGGAATGTCTACTTTCTAATGGTGCTATTGGTTTATGTCTAGGAGGTCGAGGAGAAAAGTTACGGTCATTTGAATTTTGATCTAAGGCTTATTTTTGGACTTTTGCTCGATTTGTATCGAGTGGCGAAACACCTTTTACGAGTGGCGAAACAATATTTGATGATCTTAAAATAATCTATGGAATGTCTACTTTCTAATGACGCAATCCGTTTATGTCTAGGAGGTCAAGGAGAAAAGTTACGGTCATTTGAATTTTGATCTAAGGCTTATTTTTGGACTTTTGCTCGATTTGTATCGAGTGGCGAAACACTTTTTACGAGTGGGGAAACAATATTTGATGATCTTAAAATAATCTGGGGAATGTCTACTTTCTAATGACGCAATCCGTTTATGTCTAGGAGGTCAAGGAGAAAAGTTACGGTCATTTGAATTTTGATCTAAGGCTTATTTTTGGACTTTTGCTCGATTTGTATCGAGTGGCGAAACACCTTTTACGAGTGGCGAAACAATATTTGATGATCTTAAAATAATCTATGGAATGTCTACTTTCTAATGACGCAATCCGTTTATGTCTAGGAGGTCGAGGAGAAAAGTTACGGTCATTTGAATTTTGATCTAAGGCTTATTTTTAGACTTTTGCTCGATTTGTATCGAGTGGCGAAACACCTTTTTTCGAGTGGCCAAACAATATTTGATGATCTTAAAATAATCTAGGGAATGTCTACTTTCTAATGACGCAATCGGTTTATGCATAGGAGGTCCAGGAGAAAAGTTACGGCCATTTTCATTTTGATCTAGGGCTTATTTTTGGACTTTTGCTCGATTTGTATCGAGTGGCGAAACACCTTTTTTCGAGTGGCCAAACAATATTTGATGATCTTAAAATAATCTAGGGAATGTCTACTTTCTAATGACGCAATCGGTTTATGCATAGGAGGTCCAGGAGAAAAGTTACGGCCATTTTCATTTTGATCTAGGGCTTATTTTTGGACTTTTGCTCGATTTGTATCGAGTGGCGAAACACCTTTTTTCGAGTGGCCAAACAATATTTGATGATCTTAAAATAATCTATGGAATGTCTTCTTTCTAATGGAGCTATTGGTTTATGTCTAGGAGGTCGCGGAAAAAAGTTACGGCCATTTTAAGATGGGGGTCATTTTTAGAAATTTTGTTAGATTTTTATAATCTTGAAATTGATATTAAATTAAATATATAAACCTGTTTTTAATATGAAAATTGGATAATTCTAAGGTTGCAATTTATTTATATTTAAACCTATTTATATCCACTCCTAGCTTTTGTTAAGTTGCCCGGATATTTTCGATTTTCTATAAGGCGTGTTTTCATAATCGTTCTAATTGCCTATTTGAAAAGAAAAATCAGATTTTTTTTTTCTTTCAATATTTATTTCTCGATAAATTTTATTTCAATATAAATTGACAATGCATTTGAAGGTAGAGCCTCTTATTATCTATACAATTTTCGTAATTGATAAGGCTTCGTTTCCAATACAAATTCAAAATGAAATTTACGAAAGAGACGGCCTATTAAATGGCCTCTTTCATTTCTATTTCAATTCCAAGTTGAATTAGCGACACTGGAAAAGATTAAGGCTACTCCTAAATCTTTAATCCATAGAATAATAAAGATAAAGAGGTACCCTGCCTTCTAACGCGCTGTCAACTCGCGTTGCATCGATAATTCAAGCATTCAAATATTAAAGTATAAAACCAAATCGGTTCACGATCTCGACGCTTCGAGTCCGTAATAACTACGAGGAACTCCGTGGGAAAATTATCGTTCACGCGAAGATGAATATAAAATTAAACTTTAAATGATTAGCCATTCAAAATTTATAATAAATTATATTCAATCCTTCAAATATAATTTATGATGAGAAAATTCAACAACTAATTTATAGTTAACTAATACGAATAATATTTACGAAAGTTGAATCATGTTTGATGCAAAATATATCTCGGGAAAATTTAAGTTAAACTAAATTAAAGGGAGAATGAAACCTTACAAAAAATATCGTTTAAATTAATCTAATTTAACAAGTATTAAATTAGAGGGTGTCTGTATATCTAAACTACTGGTTTAGAGATTATAAAAATTCTGTTTATAATTATGTCACAACTAATAATTAACTAATATTAAAATTATATCATATCTAATTATTTTTAAAGCCCATTTTTGATGGATAATAGATAAAATAAACTAATACTAGTTAAATTTATGTTAATACTAATTCTAATATAGCAATAAATACTAATATTATCAAGTGTATCTAATAATTAATAAACTAATACTAGTTATGAAATTATGTTAATTCAAATATAGCAATAAACACTAATATTATCAAGTGTATCTAATAATTAATAAAATAAACCAATATTAGTTATAAAATTATGTTAATACTATTTCTAATATAGCAATAAATACTAATATTATCAAGTGTAGTTAATAATTAATAAAATAGACCAATACTAGTTAAATTTATGTTAATACTATTTCTAATATAGCAATAAATACTAATATTATAAAGGGTAGTTAATAATTAATAAAATAAACCAATATTAGTTATAAAATGATGTTAATACTAATTCTAATATAGCAATAAATACTAATATTAGCAAGTGTAGTTAATAATTAATAAAATAAACCAATACTAGTTAAATTTATGTTAATACTATTTCTAATATAGCAATAAATACTAATATTATCAAGTGTAGTTAATAATTAATAAAATAAACCAATACTAGTTAAATTTATGTTAATACTATTTCTAATATAGCAATAAATACTAATATTATCAAGTGTAGTTAATAATTAATAAAATAAACCAATATTAGTTATAAAATCATGTTAATACTATTTCAAATATAGCAATAAATACTAATATTATCAAGTGTAGTTAATAATTAATAAAATAGACCAATACTAGTTAAATTTATGTTAATACTATTTCTAATATAGCAATAAATACTAATATTAGCAAGTGTAGTTAATAATTAATAAAATAAACCAATACTAGTTAAATTTATGTTAATACTATTTCTAATATAGCAATAAATACTAATATTATCAAGTGTAGTTAATAATTAATAAAATAAACCAATATTAGTTATAAAATCATGTTAATACTATTTCAAATATAGCAATAAATACTAATATTATCAAGTGTAGTTAATAATTAATAAAATAGACCAATACTAGTTAAATTTATGTTAATACTAATTCCAGCATAGCAATAAATACTAATATTATAAAGTGTAATACCCTCTTAAAGAATAGTACCCCTTATATCCACAAAAAAATACCAGAAAATAAATTTAAGTAGGAAAGGTAGGGAAAATTGTAACCAATTGAAAAGTGGCAAATTCTTATTTTCAGTCGCATATCTCTCTCTCTTTCTCTCATTCGAGAAAGACACGCAACATTTCTTAGACTTTTTTTTGTTGTTATCAAAAAGAAACCCCCATTTTCATTCCTCTATCAAATATCTTTCACTGCCTAGCTCTCTTCGTAATTGGCCTTATTTTTTGATTCTATATTTTTCTCACTTTCTCAAAAACCGATGCCAAAGGGGGTGGAGGGGGGTTTGGAGGGGGGTTTGGGGGTTACGAAACGAAGATAGGGTTTTGAGTTAACAATAGGTGTCATTATTACCAACAGCACCGTCCGTGGCTGGAGCTTCATCTACATCTAGACTTATATCTTGTAGATTTATTTCATTTATTTGAAGAATATTGAAAAATATTAAGCCTAAGGGGCGGGGGAGGGGGGCGCAAGCAACACGCGTTCACGCTGCCCCCCTCTCCTCTCCTTTAATGCAAACCAACCAACTAAATTGGGCAATACATTGAAGATATATAAAAAAAAACACGATTTCATCTTAACAAATAGGATATTGTTAGAATATTCAATTTTGAAATAACAGCTAAAATATAAATAATACACAAGACAAAGCTTGAATGAAAAAATGACACGATTAATCTATTTTAGGTATTAATATTTAAATATTTTTTAAATGGGAATTTTGCTCGAATTTAAGGAAATAATTTTATCCATGAATGTGTTATTTTTTAAAGTTTAAGAGCGTTAAAATATAAATAAAACTAAACTGTACTCGTTTAACATTTCTCGTTAATTTTGCGTGCTAATTATTTACAGTTAACAGAACGTTTCTAATTTAGTTAATTAACCAAATATTACTCGTTAATTTTGTGTGTTAATTTACAGTAAATTAAAAGAACATTTCTCGTTGTGTGTTAATTTCACAGTTAATTAACCTAACATTTCTCGTTAATTTTGTGTTAATTTACAGTAAATTAACCTAACATTTCTCGTTAATTTTGTGTTAATTTACAGTAAATTAACCTAACATTTCTCGTTAATTTTGTGTTAATTTACAGTTAACCTAACATTTCTCGTTAATTTTGTATGTTAATTTACAGTTAATTAACCTAACATTTCTCGTTAATTTTGTGTGTTAATTTATAGTTAATTAACCTAACATTTCTCGTTAATTTTGTGTGTTAATTTATAGTAAATTAAAAGAACATTTCTCCTAAATTTTGTTTGTTAATTAACAGTTAACCTAACATTTCTCGTTAATTTTGTGCGTTAATTCACAATTAACCGAACATTTCTCGTTAATTTTGTGTGTTAATTTACAGTTAATTAACCTAACATTTCTCGTTAATTTTGTATGTTAATTTACTGTTAATTATGTCATTTTTATAATATAGGATAATATACGGATATTTAAGCGTGGTTTGATTGCTTAAATAAATTTCTTGACTTCCTAAATAATATTTAAATCCTTGATATTTAAATTTGTATATAAAAAAATTTAACCTGAAATTTCTATCTCCAAGAAGACGCGGATGAAATTTTTAGCTAAAAAAAGAATTTCTTATCAATAAAGAATATCTTCACTCATCATCAAACCTTACTCGCGATAAATGAATCGGAAGATGGAGAGAAAAATAAAATAAAAGAATATATAGTAATACATTTCGATCAGAAAACGAGGATCCCGAGAAAAATTGGAACATCAATCTAGGATAATACATTCCCGAGAATTGCTGGGCGCTAAAAGTTCGCCCTAACCCTTCTTCTTCTTAGTGTTTACAAATAAAGAGAAAAAACAAATACGAAAACTAAGGAAAACCGTGTTCTAAAAGGGGCGAACAAAAGTGGACATGATCAAAATAACTCCTTCTTAGACTGCGAAATACTGAAATACACAAAATATTTATATTCCTCCGCTCGTAGCTTCACACGCACTATCAATTCAAATTGGAATCAGCGCCTAGGAACGTTTGCACTCGACAAATATTTAACTGTTTACTAATTCAAAACAAAAATTAAAAATAGTCTATTTTCAATTTTAAATAGAATAGGTAAATATTTAAAAAGCTCAGTTCGGCTTGATCAACTTGTTAGTTTAGCGGCCGCGTCACTGTAGGCGCCACTCATATCCCCTAGAGTTCCGGACATGGACGGAAATAAGCACAAGTCACTGGTCATTTGTCCGATAAATTTTCCAAATGTCCGATAACTTTTTATTTTTAAGACGGGGTCACTGGACAAATGTCCGATAAAAAAAAGTACTTTTCAATACAGAAAATGTAGCATTGTCCGGTAATTTTGTTAAATGTCTGATAACTTTTGAATTTTTAAGGGGGGTTACTGGACATTTGTCCAATAAAAACAATTTCTTATTTCCGTCCCTGGTTCCGGATGTAAAAAGAACGCGGGCGCGCAGAAAGCAGGCGTTAAGCTTGAGAGTAAAACTAGAGATCTTAAGAATTTTGTCATTCTGACTGCGGGCGCCGTCTTTCTGTACAAGAAACGTCACCGGTGACGTCGACGCTCAACTTACGAAAAAGGACTCCTCCTTTTTATATATTTACCTATTTTGATTGGTCGATAGAGAAATTGTAATTTCCTTAAATTTTAAAATTCGAAAAAATATATTTATTGGATAGTTTTTTACTGGCTATCTTTTAAGCCAAAATTTTTTATTAATCCGCTGTCTCCCTTCCTTAAAAATAATTATTTATATAACTCCACTAAAGCATCGAAACCCACTAACAACAATATTAAGTTTCCCAACCGAACTGACAATAGCTTTCCCTTTTTACATTCATCAAACAACTGAGAAAAATCGAAAGAGAATGAGCAAAAGGGGTGGGGGGTAATAGTGATGGGGCAAACGCCCCACCCAGTCGCCCAAGTTCTTAATGCGGTTAGCCACCGCTCGTCGCGATCGGGCTAAAAGAAAAAGGCGAAATAAGTTGGAACAAAAATGGCCGACGCTACACTAAGATAGTATTCAGTTACATCCTTAGAAGTAATCAAAACTCTACTAGAAAAACCGGTTTTCTAATAAAAATTCGGCTCTTAACAAGAATAACTCCGAATATAATCTATAAGCTGTATAGAAGGAAGCCCGCTATTAGGGGTTGGTGTTGGGGAGGAAAGCTAAAGTCATAGTGGTCTTAGTAGGAGAACGCTTTCGGGGTTAGAACAACCACGAGGCTCGTGGTGGTCACTGGTAAGAAGGGGGAGACAAGAAAGAGGGGGAGGACTAGTGGTCATCGGGCAAATGGATCGCGTTAATTGACCTCGATGGAGAAGTGGTTTTTGGCCCGAACGCAACGCCCGAGAAAGACCAATACACACACAAAAGCAGACAAAAACCAAAAGAAAAAAAAAATGGATAAAGAATAGAACATCCACTTCGTTTTACGAATCAATAACTTAACATGAAATGGTCACTAGAAATACAAGTCGAAATGTTTAAGACTTGGAGCTGGGATCTTTCGTAATAATTTTTAAACGCATTTGTTTTCTAATACGATTCAATTGTTAAAATTAACCTTGAACTTTAGTCTTTAAAGGGAGGATGCAACCTAACAACAAGTGATTTTTTTATCGATTCCTTATTGTTTAAATAGGCCTAATCCACTATTAAAAAAATTTACAAACAAATATTACACTAGAAATAAATTTAAAACTTACCCTGAAAATAGGCTTAGTGGGATTCATGGAGCTCCTGATTTCCTCGCGTGTAAGGTCTAGCGACCAATCGCGCGCGACGTAAGTCTCGTGGAGATCTCGCGTGAACGACGGGCCTTCGCTCATTGGTCGCTAGACCTTACACGACGCGATTCAGGATCTCCATGAATCTCGCTAAGCCTATTTTCAGGGTAAGTTTTAAATTTATTTCTAGTTTAATATTTGTATTGTAAACTTTTTATCGATGGATTAGGCCTATTTAAACGATAAGGAATCGATAAAAAATCACTTGTAATTAGGTTGCATTCTCCCTTTAAGCAGACGATACGTATCGTCCAATAATAACAAGCCGTTGAGGATAGAAAAATAAATTATTTTAATTATCTTTTAGATACGAACGCCTACGACTTTTACGTCAACGCGAAGATAAACCTACACGTAACATTACATGAAAATTTAATTTAGCTACACGTACACGTTCTAAATTTTTCAAAACTATTAAACCCGTATCTTCAAGTAATTACTTCAACGTGTACGTTGATTTAAACTTAATTATTTAAATATTAAACTATCAACGCTTGATGTAGAAATATCTACACGTAGATGTACTACAGACACGTCCTCGAACGCGTACGTCAACTGGAAATTATCCATTAATATCAGAACGCGTAAAATAAGGGAATAAATGATAGAAAAATCGGTATAATTTCGCAATTCATTAAATATTCAGCTATAACGAATTCGTTATATCCGTATATGACGGCTTATATGGCTTTAAAAGAGTCTGTACGATTTGACAAATCTCTCGGATGAAGAAACGACTAACTGGTCTAACCGGTAGATGAGGAAAAGGGTTAGGGATGAAAGGAAGCTCAAGAGCAAAAGATGGAGTCGGGGGAAATAAAGGGAGAGACGTGTAGGCGCGTGGTGGCGGTTAGCGAACAAATGCGTCGGTGGTCTACCCTAGAAAAGAGAGAGGTTTCCCCGTTCCCAATCTAATTTGTCTAAGCAATGGGTCCAGCCACTCCCCTTTATCGCCCAAAATCCCTTAACCCCCCCTGTCCACCATCTCAATCCCTGTTTCTATCAATCGGCGACTGACCACCACGTCGGGACGAACCACGAAAGAACTAAAGAGAATTAGTGGGAGCCTAGAATAACAACACTTCTTAAATCTATAAATCGCGCTAAAATTCGCGATTAATTATAATAATTAGTAGTTTAATTGGTAATGATTAATCTAAGTCAAGGATTATGGTAGAACGTAACTAGAGCTACAAATTGAGACAAATCGCGTCAAAATCGGACAATAATTAACCCGATTAATAAAGTATTGCTTTTTAAATATAACTTCAATAGTGGGTTTGATTCGGATATAATTTTTATCAGAAGCCGATGAAACCCTCCTTTGAAGTCTATTACTCTAATGTTCGATATAGCGCTCCTCTCTGTATGGGTAAAATTCACAATTTTACGAGATCGGAGGGGTCCTACTTCATACCCCCCTGTCTACGCAAAATTGGAAATTCTCTCTCTCCACAAACGACGACGTTTTTTTGACAAACTCCGAGGCTCCTAGAGATATTCGCTAGACGAACTCCCGCTCCGAAAATATCTACCGTTAGGAGGCGTACAAATCGCGCTTTTAGAAACTAACCCATACAGAGAGGGGGAAACAAGACACGGGAGTAATAGACTTCAAAGGAGGGTTTCATCTACTTCTGTTTTTATACAATAATTTGTTAAGTTTAGAAGAATATTTAGGTGTTGATATTTTAAAAATTTAATCACCAGATAAGTTAATTATAGGTTTCAATCTTAAAAAAATAGTTTTTTTCAACTACGTAATATTCAAATACAAATTCAGTATTAGCTAAACTTTAAGTGAGCTTGAGATCAACAGAAATTAAAATTAATTTAAATAAACCATTAAAATATAATAAGATTTAATTAATATCATAATCTAACGTAATTAAAACCTCCGTGAATTGAAATTTTTCCTAAAAGCAGGCGTTTCCTGGTAAGCTAGGTGGGGAAGCTCCATTCTAGGGGGTTGGACGAAATTAAGAAAAGATAGAGGCCATGCGCGGAAGTACGCTATAGTTCACCCTTTCTCTCTGGCGCAGCGAACGCGCGATCTCTAATTAGCGGAGGCCCTGGGATTAAAAAAAAGGGCAGGCGAGGACTCGAACGAAGAAGATCGTACGGAGGAAAAGGGAGGACAAGATGAAAAAGTCATTAGCGAATGAGAAGACGGAATGAGAGAGAAAACAACTAAGCAAGCGAGAGAGTGGCTTCCTACGCTAGCGCATGCTCAATACCGTACTTAAATATTATAGCGAGCTCTTATAAAACTAAAGAGAAAAGGGAAAAAGGGGGGGGGGGGGGCAGAAACTAAGGGTGGGCGAATGCCCCCGTCTTAATTATCTTTTCAGTCACAAAAAAATACCTCGTTAATAAACAAAAACAGCGAAGCCTAAAGAAATATAAACCATTTTAATTTCTACGGTTGAGAAAGAATAGTTTGGAATGAATTACCCTGACCATTTTTATAAATTTCCTTGACTAATTTTAATATTTTTTTCTTCAATTTATTCTTACGAGAAATTCTCACTTATTTGACATAGTTTATCAATCAGGATCAGGATAGTTTACTCGCAATATGAAAAAAAAATTATCTTAAAGCAAATATTACGATTAATTGGTAAACCAATCACGTATCAAAATATTTAATTTCTGACCATTTGGTGCTCATTCTCAAATTCCCTAACTATTTATGTCAATATACAAATTACCGGACTTTACCCTGACCTTTTGGGTCAATTTCCAAATTCCCTAACATTTCCATGACATTTCGGGTCAATTTCCTAATTCCCAGACTATTCCCTGACCTTTTGGGTCAATTTCCTAGTTTCATGAATTTTCCCTGACCTTTTGAGTCAATTCCCTGACTTTCCCTGATCTTTTGGATAAATTACCAAATTCCCTGACTTTTCCCAGATGTTTAGGGTCAATTTCCAAATTCCCTGACTTTTCCCTGATCTTTTGGATAAATTACCAAATTCCCTGACTTTTCCCGGATCTTTAGGGTCAATTTATAAATTCCCTGACTATTCCTTGTTACATTCCCTTTAACTATCAACAATGTCAAAAAAATCATTCGTTAAGAAACGTATAAAATCGAAATAAATTGAAGTTAAGAATCTTTTTAGCAGATTTCCTCCGTCGTTATAAAATAAAAGCAACAAAAATGTGCGAAATAAGTTTATACGGAGTTAACCTAACATCTGTGTCCTAATTTTGAGCCATCATTTTTTCATTAAACCAAAAAAAATAAAAAAAAAAAAAAAAGAACAGATTTGGTGAGGGATTTCTAAGCCTAAAAAAATAAGTCTGTTAAGTGTATTAGAGCCAACACAGTAAAACGTGGGGAGGTTTAAGGAATAAAGCTTCCTCTTTGCATTTCACTCTATTGCCTCCGTCCTTTAAGATGTTAGACAGAATATATAATATTTTACTCCTAAGGTTAAATCATTTAAGTTACATCCACACGGAGATTTTGAATCAACATTTTGAATCCATTTAAATTAACCATATTAATTGGTATTTAATTATATATATTTAATAGCGAAATTAAAATTATAATTCAACGGTAAAAAAATCTATGAATTAATTTCAATCTTCCCGAAGCGAAAACTTAACTTTAAATTCAACAAAATAGTTAAAAATAATCCTAAAATGTAATAATAAACTATAATTAATCTCCGTAGTTGTAGTTAGTAGTAGGTTGTAAGATGGGTCTTAGTTAATGGAGAATTTTGCAAAGAGGGTGGGGTCCAGTACGGGGTCTCCTTCATTCGGGCAGTGGCCGAGGTGATTTATCAGTTAGAGGTGGCAAAGACGGAGCGGCTAGTCAATACCCTTACCTCGCATCCCATCTCCGAACCCCTAGCTAAGACTAATCGTCTTTTCCTACATTCAAACACCCCGCCAACTCTTTCCCCATTCAATACATTCAGTTCTACATTAAGTTTGCGCTTCTTACGAAGTAACGTAAAGCCCTAAGGCCCATTTTCATCTCTACTGTTTGGTTTATTTAAGAAAGAACCGGGCCTAGCTTTATATTAACTGCAACTAAAACTAATTCCATTCACAAAAAAAAATACTGAATGGGTAGAAGAAAAAAAAACTTGGAAAATACAAGTCCATTTCATTATTAGGTTTCAATACGACTAAAGCTACGCTGATTTCAAATTATAAATATAAATATATCACTTTCATTTAAATTAAATTATCTTTTGGTAGTATATTTGAAGGTCTATGGGAGGAATAATACAACAGAAGCTAGCAGCTTACGGTTAACCCAAGTCTATCAAATGAAATTATTTTGATTTCAATACCTCTAAAGATACGCTGGTTTACGTATTTCAAATTAAAAATATAATTATCTTACTCTTATTTAAATTAAAATTTAGTTAAATTTTAGGATAATCTTTTGCTAGTAAATTTCATGGTCTCTTTGCGATGAATATTATTACAGAAGCTAGAAGCTTACGGCCAACGCAAGTCTATGAGATGAAATTAATATTTGGATTTCAATACGTCTAAAGATACGCTGGTTTACATATTTAAAATTAAAAATATATCTCACTCTTATTTGAACTAAAATTGACCTTTTGGTACTAAGTTTAGAGGTCTCCATGGGAGGAATCCTACTACAGAAGCTAGCAGCTCACTGGTAACGCAAATCAATCAAATGAAATTCATATTTAGAATTAATTTCATTGAAACTTCGAACAAATTTATGGTTTAAAGTTAAATTTAGGATGTTTACGGGAGGAAAATAACTATCCCTAACTAATTACTCATTTCGATCTATATTTTTAATTAATTTTTGCGTAACTTCAACAAATTTATGGTTGAAAATTAAATTTGTTTGTTTACGGAAGGAAAATAACTATCCATCCTACAATAACTTTAAGTCAATCTAAAGTAAATATTAAATTTTTATCATATCTTAATTTATTCAATGTTGATCAACTACGGGAGGGAAACTACTATCCAACTTACAATAATTTTAGTCTATCAAACTTAATTTGTAAAATTATTTAGGCTCTAAAAATCTGAAGATATTTAAAAATAGTTTTCTCTATAATACTAAAATGTGAACCTTCTACGGAAGGAAAACTACTACATAACCTGCATTACATGACTTTAAATTTGGAGGTTTACGTCGGAAACCCACCATGATACAAACCATAGTAACTTAAGCCTAATAACTTGTACTAATTTTTTATCAGACCTCAGAACTTAGATTACCTAAGTTTTAAGAGATTGAAGATCTACCGGAGTGAACTTAATATCCAGTTGGTGGATTTCAATTATAAGCTGTAAAGCGTAGCGTAGCGCAACTTGTATAAGCTTAACAGGCTCATCTCCCGAGCCAATAAACTTGAGACTCGCTCGTTTGACTCAAAAGCTCCCCAAGTGAGCGATGATTTCAAAATTAAACCATCATCGTTAGCGCGTAATTAAATGCTTGCAGATTTACCGGAGTAAACCCAATATCCAGTTGGTGGTAAAGCGTAGCGCAGCGCAACTTGTATAAGCTTAACAGGCCCATCTCTCGAGCCCATAAAGGGTAGAAAGCGGAGTAATTGAAGGCCTCGCTTTGGCAAGGCAATTTTACAATTCTCGCAATTTTTGCGCAGCGCAGCGCAACTTGTATAAGCTTAGCAAGCTCATCTCTCGAGCGGTGTTATGGGTTGTTAGTATAAACTTAACAGTAAACTTGACACTCACTCGATTAACCGAAAAAAAATTCCGAAGTTGAAAGCGTGCGATATACCGTATGATTTCCCAATTAAGTCATTATCGTTAGCGTTTAGGTGTACATATCTCATCCAATCCTGATTCATCGTCAATAGTAGAAGAATTTTGTCCAAAACCTCATCCTCGAAGATCATTTCATGGCTACGATTATTATTAAGGTAAATTAGTTTCCAACCCTAATTATTTAACAATAGAAAAACCACCCCCCTGGGCCTAGCCTTGATCCAAGGCCTAACACTGAAAGAAATGTAGGCCAAGTCTTACTTTTAATGTGCATTTAAAACACCAATTCTCCTTGAAGTATCGAATCCGGCGTCTATTTTTAGACATTAAAACTCTATTTACGCTTTACTTAATTATAATTTAAAATAATTGCGGGTAATAATTACTAATTCTAATAATTAACGAGATAAAAAAAAATTGCATAATCATTCCACCTTATTACATGGTCAAGATTCTCCTTAGTCACTGAATAAACCTGATTGGCGCATGTGACCCAGTGACGTAATTAGGTAAAAACGCAAATCATCTATGGAAACCATGGAGGATGGATACAAAAGCAATTGGAGAAAAGGGCGCTAAAAATTAAAAATATTAGGCCTAACTCACATATTTTGAATTTATTTCTGTATAACTTTTCAAATTTAGTATATTTATGGGGGGAAAACTAAAGTCAACCATATACTTATTATTACATATTATGAATAAATTTTTCCTAACTCTTAAGATTTCTGAATCTTTAACAAATATATTGTTGAAAATTAAACTTAGGATTTTATAAATGAAATACAACTATCCCCTACCGATAACACCGATAAGTTCATTGATGGACATGCTTTACATAATTTAGTACAGTGGAAGACTTGCAAAGTGTGGCGCAAGTCTTCCAATGTACTAAATTCCATGAAGCATGCCCATCATTGCCGATAACTTGAGTCGAAATTAAAAATATTTTGTTTATGGGAGGAAAAAACTATCCATCCTACGATAACTTCAGTCTATCTAAAGTAAATATTATCTGGTTTATTATGATTTATTTCTAGGGACAATAAAGTAATACGTGGTGTTAATGGGAGTAAAATTACTATCAAACCTACATTATCCCTAATCCAAATTTGTAAATACAGAGTTATATTTTTACGATAACATAACTCAAATTATTTCAATGTTAATCAACTACAGAAGGAAAACTTATAGAGCCTACGATAACTACAGCCAATCAAACTTTATTGGTAAACATCACTGGGTTCACTGTAAAGATTCGCTTTGGGGTTCTAAAAAATCTAGTGTCACCAGCTGATACGCTTACGGTAGAAAAACTAATATCCAATTTACAGTAGCTTCAAGCAATCAAACTTTGTAAACACGGATTAAAAATTTTAAGATAAGTCAAATTTCTTCAATGTTCAACAAACTGCGGGAAGAAAACTACTTTCCAGATTACGATATCTTCGGGATATCAAACTTCGTAAATATTTAACTTTATATTTCTCAAAGATTCACTATAGGAGGAACCTTCTATCCAAACTAGGACAACTTCAACCAATCAAACTTTGCAAGAATTAAATATATTTGATCATTTTTTCAAAACTTGTTAAATTATCATCATCCATGAAAAAGAGGTTGGGTCACTGGTGGGCCCAAACTATGAACCAAAGCTTTAAAAAAACAATCCCTTTCCCCCTCCGTGATGAACTCCAAAAATCAGGATAGCTACCAAAGGTGGAAGCAATAGACGATAATATAAATTCTGACTTCATCCCAACCTTGAAAAAAGGCAACATCTTCCATACAAACGGGTTCTATTTAACGGCTCTTTCTGTTAGTTTCAAGGTTGGCAAAAGTATAGAAAAACCTAAACTTTGTACCAACCTTGAAAAAGGTGCTTTTTAACGACTCTTTTATCCGTTTCCAAGATTATTTTATAAAAAGGCCTATTACCTTCTAATAGCTTTGGACCCATTCTCTGCTTCTTATTCTATCCTCGCTTCCTTTATTTATGGAAACTTAACAGTACTAAATATTCAAATACGTAACCAATTAAAAGAAAGTGTGTTAATGCATCCTCGGCAGAGAAATCCTAACCAAGGGAAAAATAACAGCTTTGAGCCGTAAAAAAAGCCAACTTGAAAGTTGACCATCCTAGCAAAGACGCACTTTCACTTCGTGATACACCAACAACCTAGGGAAATATTTGAATTCCCTTCTGGACACTTTATCGTTAATAAAATATTTTGTTCGTTAGAACTTGAAATATTTGTTTTGAATAGCCAAACAAATATTTCAACTGTTTCAGTCCGGTAGATAGATACTAACCAAAATAGCTCTCAAAACCTTTTTATAACGAGAGAAAACTCTGCATGATAATGGTATTATTTTACCAGACCTCAGAATATCCGCAACATTACCTAGGATTTAATTAAACGAGTTTTAAGGTTTACCGGAGTAAACCCAATATCCAGTTCGTAAATTTAAATAATAAGCTGTAAAGAGCGGTGCAACTTGTATAAGCCTAACAGGCTCTTCTCTTTAGAAAATGCGTTATGGGTTGTTAGTATATACTTTACAGTAAACTTGAAACTCACTCGTTTAACTCAAAAAATCCCCGATTTGAAAGCGTGCGATAAATCGTATGATTTCCCAATTAAGTCATCATGGTTAGCATTTAAGGAAACATATCTTATCCAATCCTGATTTGATCCCAAATATCATCCTCAGAGATTATCATTTCATGGCTGCTATTTATTAAGGTAAAGATTAGTTCCCAATACAAAAAAAAAATCCTCCTAACCCTGTGTAAGAAATGTAGTCCAAGGCTTACGTTTAATGTGCATTTAAAACACCTGTTCTTCTTCATGTAACGAATTCGGCGTGTATTTTTCGACTTTAAAACTCTATTTACGCTTTAATTAAATCTAATTTAAGATAATTTTATGTAATTCTTACTAATAAATGACATCAACGTGATTTATAAATTTGCTTAATCATTCGGCGGTCCACCACGGTCACTGGCTCTATCAATTACGGATTAGCGCCTATGACGTAATGTGGTCAAAAGGAAACCGTCTGTTTAAACCATGGAGGATGAATACAAACCCCAATTGGAGTAGAAAAGGGAGCTAGGAGTACCGTCGTAATAATATAATTTTTTCTCGGGTTACAATATGATAAATATTAGGCCTAAACTCACACTCTTTAACGCGGCAACCTAGCAGCGATATGAGACCCAATATCAATAGATAAAGGGTTTCCCATTAGCCCATACCCCATTCGTGTAAATATAGCATGGAGGTTAGACAATCGAAAGTGGAGGAGCAAAAGGGGGCTATAAAGCACCATCTCAAATTTTTAATTTTTTTGCCACGCGGAGCTTTTGAAACGTCGATTTTTCTCTCGTTATTAAAAATCTGTCAAAATTTAGTTGGGGGGCGTATGGCGCGTATAGCGTGATGGAGAGAGTTTTTATCATTTTCCATAGATCCGGTTCCATGAACCTATACGATCACGTGATAGTCCAAGGAAATAAATAATTCGCGGGTGTAAAATAGAGAGAGGCGAACGGAACGGTTCACCCCACCAAGTCTGCCGGCGCTGCCCGTTTTTAAAGGAAGACAGCCAACTGATTTACAAAATCACAATATTTGTGGGTTTTCAGTTTTTCGGAACAGGGTTAATTACGTCAGATATCATAAGTTAATTTCTAGATTTAATTGTAAATAAACAATAACTATAATAAAATGCCCTGACGAAGCGAAAACGATATTATTCAAGCTATCACTTAAAAAATAATTCACTTTTACACCAGGAAAAGATCTTGGTGGTTGATTTTAAGCTAAGCCTAATTCGGGCCTAATTTCGTTTGGAGGTTTGCGCTTTTGGGGCGAGCGTTGACATGGCTACATTCTGATGCGCCTGGTGTCTCGTGGTATAATCTCGTGAAGATTCACGCGCTTGGTTTAATATTTTTGAATGAAAAATTGTATGGGTACTTTACACTCAATGCTACACCCATTCGAAAAAGTTTTTCCTAACCGTCTTCCTTTAATTTTTTTCGGCCTAGATGGTGCTGGTCTAATTACATTTTTTTTTTCTCTCTCTCTCTTCATCCCAGTGATTCGCAGTTTCGCACGGACTACGAAAGTATTTTCTAGTATTTGCTTTTCCATTTCCATTAGCGACTAAACCAAAGCGTGTAATTCGAAGCATGGGCATGAAATGACTTTGGTGGAAAAAATAAAATAAAAAAAACTTAAAAACGGGGGGACGACCTTGAGCCGAATAGATACGAAACAGCGCGGTCAATATTATCTCATACTTTAAGAAAAGGAATAGTATATTCGCTTTGCCTATTAGTGTACTCTTAGGTGACATTGATTCCTAATAACGCTACCAGCGAGGATTTATAGTTAGATATAAATGGGGTTTTCAGAAGGCGCAAACCTATCCTACCATTTGGTTCCAAAGACGATACATAGTCAACTCTATTGGGAGAATTCAATAACTACAAATATATACCCTCGTTAAAAACCTTTAAAGTGATTCTGTCAACATTTTCTGCCAAGGCTTAAGATTAATCCTTCATTCATTTCAAAAAGTTACTTTTAATTCAATGTTTATATTACGTTAACCGAAGCAATACGGTGAAAGGGCCAGTAGTAAGAGATACTAGCCTCTAAAGAAAGCAATATCCGTATCACGTGACTTAATGTTATTGGTTCTTTTATAGCGATGACGTATAATTACGTTTCTGATTTTGATAATTAAAAAATTTCAAGTATAGCATATGTATATATATTTTGATTCGTTTTTAACAGATGTTTCCGAAAATGCTACAAAATTTATATTTGGAAGAGATGGAAAAAAGTGACAGTATCACTTTAATAAATTGCAATTTAAAAAATATTGCCGATGTTTAAAATTCGTCGTTGTATTCTCATAGTGGAACGTTTAGCCTCGCGTATTTCTTTCGATGATAAAGATTAATCAAAAGGAAATTAGTAATTAAGGCTATTGAAGTCGGCCCGGGGGGGAAGGGGGTTTGTGGGGAGACTAGGGGTTGTTCTTTGTTAGCGGGATAATTTTCTCGGTCTAACTGTCAAATCGTGGTTTCTGTTTTCAATGCAAGAATGACCATAGACTTCGTGTCTACTCCTAAGAGACTCATTATTATTATTATTATTATTAATTTCCCCGGATTTTTAGACTCCGAGGACACCGGCCTTAAGCTATATACTTTAACATTAAACTATACTAAGTTCACGCCGAGTTTACAACGTGGGAAAAGATTGGGCGTAGTGATTCCATATTTATCTATTATTTATTTATTTTAACTCCATAATGAATAATAAAACCAGGGGTTCGTAACCGTCCTCTAACGGCAAACACTGCCGGGCAAAAGTGAGTGGTTGCTATGATAGAGAATATACCTTCTAAAAACGAAATTTCGCTGAATTAGGGTTAATAGTTGGAATTATAAAATAATCTTGGAACCAACAATAATAGACGTTAAAAAGCACCTGTTTCTATTGAAGATGTTGCTTTTTTTCAAGCTTGGGTCGAAGTATAGGTTTATCTATACTTTTGCCAACCTTGAAACCAACAAAAAGAACCGTTAAATAGTACCCATTTCTACGGAAGATGTTCCCTTTTTTTCAAGGTTGTAACGAAGTGAACTTTTATAATACCAACTATTTGAATCTTCTTGTAATTATTTTAGACCAAATAAGTTGATTTTTCCTTATTACTTGAGCTAATTTCTTTGGTTTTTCTATGGGAGCACATTGAAATTAAAAGTAAAACTGACGTCACAGCTCCAAGAATTTTTTTCTCGTGATTAAATAGTCCTAGATGACACGAATGTCATTTTTGTTAATAAATTTTGTATAAATTTCTAATTTTAAATGATTTTAAAAGGGCTTATATTTTATATTTACTTCCTTTTGACTTACAGAGCTAAGCCTAATGAATTATGAGAGAAATAAAGGTTGGTATTAAGTTATTTAGTTAAGTAATGGGAACCAAACCCTAAAGTTAAACATCCGTTAAGAATTTTGAAAATTCTCGAGATTTTGTTGGCATTCTATTGGCGAACGGGCCAATTTCGAGTTCATCGACTCTATTTACTTTAATCTTTAAATACGTTTTAATAGGCAATGTTAGTTCGCTGGTGTAGGATTAAAAAAAAAAAAAAAAAAAAAAAAAAAAAAAACTCCAACGAGTATATTACCTTTCATCATTTCTAGAACCTGTTCTTTATTTCCTATTCTACCCGAGAAAGAAGTTCAAAATGAGAATGAGGGGGTGGAATAAAAAAAAAAAAAAAAATACTAAAATGTATGTTTTATAAAAATATTTAAAATCTGCATGAGGATCAGATGATAATTCGACCCTATGTCTCGTCTTTCCCATGACTACATTTTTTTATTTTATTTTAAAGCTATTTAAGAATTTGTCGAGGGGTGTGGAGCGGAAACTGCAATTTTACGCCGTCCTAACGACGCGGTCAAAAGCCTTCTCTAATTTCATCCGGGGAAACTCTAAATAATATTAAAATAATATATTGACAGATACATTGAATGGAATATAGGCTAAGAATATTTTACAGGAACCTAAGTTAATTTTAGTCGAGTCGGATTATCATAGAGGGAGGTAGCGGTCGGTGGAAGTGTGGGAGACGACACTAGAAAGAGAGATATATGGAGGAGTGCCATCTACAGGTTATAGGGATAGAGGCTCCTTGGAAATAGTTTGAAACTAGACCTATATCTATTTTATTTCAAATTTAAAACGAGAATTTTCGTACGAAAGGTAGTCTTTCTAGATTAAGTACTTTTACGAAAAAGACCGCGCGAAAGTTACCTTATCACTGCGCGAGAATCAACTGCAGGTTCTATACAATAGCTAAATCACGTGACCATGATGACGTAGTATCGCGGGGAATTTTGTTTCTGCGTGAAAAATACCGTGACATCCTCACTTTAAAAAAAATATTTTTTAAAGCTTAATGATTTATTTAAATTGTTTGTACGTTATTTTTCATTGTCTCATCATTTACAATTAAAATTCGTTAAGTTCTTCGATCTGAAAGCTAAATATGTTTTCTTTTGTGTCTAGAAATAAAAAATAACAAAGAAATATAATTTTCTAGCATTTTCCGCGTTTGCGCGTCGAGGGAAATTATTAAGGGGCGATTTAAAACTTGATAATTATATTTAATATATCGAGGAAAAAAGCTTTTCCAAAATTTCTTTCTCTTTGACACGGCAAACTGACTTTTATTTCTTAAGGCTAGTTCTCACCATAAATATAAGAACTAGATCCGCGATTCTTTTTAACATCGAAGTACAATATAGAAGCTTTTGTTCCCTGCCTTTGACTATACAAATGTCACGCGCCAGAAGGGGATGAGTCCCCCACTGGCGCGTGACATTTGTAGAGTCAAAAGCGAGCATTAGCACGTGAAAATATTTTCAATTCCTGACATTTTTGGGCGCGTGACATTTGTACAGTCAAAGGCGAGCATTAGCGCGTGCAAATATTTCCTATTCCTGACGTTTTTGGCGCGTAACATTTGTAGAGTCAAAGGCGAGAGTTAGCGCGTGAATATATTTTATATTCCTAACATTTTTGGCGCGTGAAAAATTCACCGCGTGTGAACTAACCTTGATGCGTGGAAGTTTTTTTTTTTTTTGGCGAAAAAAGCGGAAAGATCGGTATTTTTAATCGGGGTTTTACGACTGTAAGCTTCATCGCGTTCTCAGCAGCTACTATAAGGTTTAAACGCGATTCCGCCCACTAACGATTAATTTCGAATTAAATTTTTCATTATTCTCGGAAATGATTGCGTAAGATTTTATTTTATCTCCAAGCTCTAAGCTAAGGTTCGTTTAATTTTATTTTGATGACTTTGTCCCCCGCGCCAGATACATTTTTCTTTCGACCTAAGTCATTTATTTCCAGCCCCCCAATCTTTTTTTTAATGTATAATAATGTTCTTAATCTCCCAATATGGTTGGTTAGCTATAAAGGTTTACGCCTTAAGTAATTTTCCAAAAAATTCTCACGGTCGTTTTATCTAGATTTTTTGCGGGTTTTTTGACTGGTTAATTAATTAATTTGTTAACTAATCTAACATCAATGGGGTAATATTTTAAATTATAGAATGGTTAGATATAATTATTGAAATATAGAAAATAATTTTTTACGTAACAATTCAAACTTTTCAAATTAATGTTTCACTAACACGCTAACGCCTAACTTTCTTTCAACCAATCACGTAAGAGAGGTTATTTTAAGCGTTATAAATATATAATTGAGCATGAATAAAATTATAAATGAAAGTCTGTTCACATTATTATTGAAATTTTTGTTTAATTTAATTCAAATATGAAATTTTGGATACGATTTTCTATAATTATTCTTAACACTAAGCCTTGGCTAATTTCCAAGACTACTTTAGCTAGTGTTGGGAGTTTGTTCAAAATTTATTAATTAGAATATCTAGGCCTAATTAATTATATTCAGATATTATCCGTTTGCTTAAAAGATAAAATTAAATATTTAACAAAGTTTTAAACTTGTTTATCTTCGGATAAACTCAACATTATCTATAATCTGAATTTAATAATTAATCCGAAAATAAAATATTTGAATAATTATGAGCCATAACTGTTTGATTTTGATCTTAATTAACAAACATTACCCAAATTTTTTGAACCATTTAGAATAATAAAAAAGTTACATCCGTTTTACTAAAATTCAAATTAAAATAATGTATTACATCAGGCGCCCTCCGGCATTAATTACAATTCAGCGTGACTTTTATGACCCCCCTATCAACCAATGAAAACGTTAGAATTCCATCATTAACACTAGATATATAAAAAAAAGGGCGCTAATATGCAAATATATTTATTGAAGCGTGCTAGTCTAGGTTATTAATTAAAAACTAAAGTCATTAACAAAAACGCCTAGAAATAATACCAAATTAAAAATGGTATTTATTTCCGTTTCCCTTAGACACCATCTGTCTACTTTTAAAAGGACTAAGCCTCGGTCGTAATAATAGTAAGGCTTATAATATAAAGATGGACCCAAAAATTACGATCAAAACTAGCGAGGCCTCACTCGACAAAAATTAACACTTTTTGGTAGGTACCATCTGTCGATCTCTTAGCCCTCAGTCAGATACCAGTTTTAATTTACATTCCCTGTGAAACTGAGCTTACCCGTTAATTCTAATCTTTGGCTAAAAGGGAGTTAAAAGGCGAGACTACCTTCTTACGAAGTGAAAACTGAAATTGAAATAACTACATCGACTTGGTATAATGGGGTAAAGCTAGAGGGGCTTCCGTAATGAAATGGTTTTAACACAATGTATAAAAAGATTTCGTTAGAATTGGTTCACCTAGAAAGATTTAATAGAGTTTAAAGTTAAAGGTGGGAGAGTAAAAACCACGGATTAGTATTTTCTTCATTCAACAAAGTTTCGTGGACGGAATTCATTTTGAATTTACAATGGGTATTATTATAAACATTCATTCTAACTCTATGATTTATTATAAAGAGATATATAAGGGGAAGAGATTCGCACGCGCTGCCATTTCAAACTGATTCGAAATCAACATTTAAAAAAAAATTGAAAGCGCGCGCGCTAATTCACGAGCTATATTTATAAATCACCTAGAGATTTCATCACGAGCGATTAAAACTTCCCTTCAATTTCCATACTTTTCTTATAGGCCTACAATAAGGATAGATTTCTACGCGCTGAAACTATAAACTGATACCAACTTCGTTTCATTTCAACAAAAGTTTGCGTAACGGCGAAAGTTAAGGCGGATTAATACGCAATAATAAACCAGGTAGAAATATAATATCATTTTACAAACTAAAACCAAAACGCCTCCAAAAATAAGTTTAATTTATTCGAAGCAATTAAATTTAAAAGGGGGAAAGCGGAAATATCAAACGGTGGATACTCTTAACTAAAATCAATCTAATATAACTTTAACAACGTTGCTTGAAATTCGTTAAACAAAATTCCCCGCGCGCGTTAAATTTATAAAAATATTTTTTTCCGCTTTTTTTGTTGTTCTTGAAGAGTGTTTGATTTTTCGCGAGCTTAGATTGGATTAAAACATTGATAGAGAACCGGTTTTTAACGGTAAAATTATCAACCTTCTAACGTTGCTAAGGGGATTTTTTTTAAAAAGCAGATAGTGCTCGTAGGGGAAGAGTAGACAAAGGGGTTCCTGTACCCATTGTTCCTGGGCCATTATTGTCATCGGAGAATTTGACGGACGAGCCCGGACTAAGTTTCTCATGGTTTCTCAACCCTTTCTATATACGATTAGAGGGGGGTTATACCCCTCAGAAGGGGCCCCCAAAGCTAATAATTGACGACAGGGTTACGCAAACCCCTAAAAACCCCCGTGCTTTTATCTTTCACCCTTTTATGGGAGCTTCTCAGAGACTCTGGTTAGGGGTGGCCCTAACTATTTTATGGCGCTTACGCGTGTTATAATGGATTACGTCATCTTTTCCCGTCATTATGTCTAACGGATTTATTCTTTAAATTCTAAATTATTATTATGTATAAATTTGGTACAGAAATTTTCCAAGGGCCCCCTATTTTTTGGTAGGTATAATGTATACGAAAAACCGAATTTTGACATAATGGATTTAGGTTAGTTCCCTCCAAAAATATTACTATATGACAAATTCAAGGCTGAAATATGTTGGGACAACGATCTCAACGTTTAAACAGCTTGGAACCGTTGTAATTGTATAGATTTTGTATCAAATTTGTAATAAGCCCCCCCCCCCCTTTTTTAATTTATTTCCCTGAGATTTCCATGTTTTCCAGGAGTATATAAACACTGAAATATACAGGATAATGCGAAAGACACCCTCGTGTAACCCTGGCAATGCTAATTACAGTTCTATAGACATAAGGTGTGTTCGCACTCGCGTAACATTAATCGAAATTACGCGGGAAATAATTTAAATTTACTATTCTAGGAGATACTCAAAAATTTTCGCGTGTTGTGGAATTAAAAATGTCTGGGTTATATTTAAAGTATGGAATCGTAGAATCATTTAAATTACGAGGCGAGCATTTGATATATAATAAATAATAAATAGTAAGCCTAGATAAATATAATGAGTTATTTCCCGTAGGCCAATAAGGAAAAAATAAATAAAGAAAAAAAAAAACCATTTGAAATGACCGAAGAATTAAATACAGAATGGAAATAATCCCACGTTATTCAAGGATGCATTCGACAAAAAAAATACCAACACGCGAAACATATTTTTCAAACTGAAATTGACAACGAGCTCGATACTAAGCGACGCTTTTAAATTATAAAGATTTAATACACGGACCGTAGCTTCGAGCTCGTTGCCAAAACGACACGAAATTAACCGATCGTATAAAATATTAAAAGCTTTAAACCGAGAAGCAATTACCGCCAGCAAAAAGAAATATGATTTAAAATACCCCAAAAATAATCAACCCGAAAATTTAAACCCTCAAAAATTTCCGCTTAAAGGGTGACATACGGATAAAGAAATTTCAAATATATAAAAAAGGGTGTAGTATGGTCTAAAAAGTCTATATACAAAATTCCACTCAAAAATATTCAACAGTTTTCTCACAAAGATGATTTGAAATTTGCATCAAGAGAAATTAAAAGTTTCGCGCCATTTCTACATATCTCGCGCCATTTTTACATATCTCGCGCCACTTCTACATATCTCGCGCCACTTCTACATATCTCGCGCCACTTCTACATATCTCGCGCCACTTCTACATATCTCGCGCCACTTCTACATATCTCGCGCCACTTCTACATATCTCGCGCCACTTCTACTTTTATTGTAGTTCTATCTTTCGAGGAAAAGCGCGCGAATTTCCGCACGCGCCAATTTATAAATTTCATTAATTTTTTACGAAAGCGCGCGAAAAATCTCGCGATAGTTCACATTTTTTTCTCGCTATCTCACACAATGTAACTCGAAGCTTTCTATTTGCAACATTTATTGTTGTCATTGTTGCGAGTACTTTTTAAATGTACTAAAACTAAACATATTTCCATATTGATTATATTGTTCTCTATCTTTTTGTTTTTTTATTTATCCGCGTGTGACCCTTTAAATTACTCAAAACGCCATAATTCACGACAAACTTCGGTTAAACAAAAGATTTTTTTTTATCTTTTAAATAATAAGTCATATACGAAACCCAAAATTTAAAAGCAATAAAAATAAAGCAGGCAAAATTTAAGGAGATGATTTTTGAGAGCACTGACCTTTTTTTTCTTATTTTTCTAAATCCTTCAGGGCGCTCAAGGATGATTGGTGTCATGATTCATGCATTGTTTTTTGATTGCAGGAGGATTAGATAGAGAGAGGAGAAATTGAACTGAACTGATTTAGGAGGATCCCATCATGCCATGCGCCAATCAAATTCGGCCTACGGGAACACAATTGGATTTCCTACTAAAAATAACGAAATAAAAAAAAACACAAAAAACCGCTGATTAATAATGATAATTCTAAAGCTTCGGATATATTTTTAATAAAATGAATTTTAAAAACTGGTCTATTTTTGGCCTATTAATGATCAGAGCTCTATGAAATTAGCATCATTCGATAGAAAATTTCAATGGCTTTCTTTTAGTATAATTTTTAACTATTTTAAACCATTGTAAGTTTGTGAAAACTTAAAAATTTGATTTTTTTGTCGCAAAAGATTATTTTTTTTTGGAAATTATTGTACGATAAATGATATTTCCTAAACGCAAACGGATACGTGTAAGATAACTTCGTAACGTGACTTAAGCTTCACGTATACGTAGGCGTTAGAAGTACGATTTCACGAACTAATTTCTCGTTAGAAAAAAAATCAAATTTTTATCAAAATGGTTTAACTTTAATTAGACCAAAAATAGACGTTTTTAACACAAGCTATTGTTATTTAATATGATTAGATTATTTTAATACCTTTTAGTATAGTTTAAACAATCAATTTCATCCAAGGTGTTAAGCATTTTGCGAGAATTCAAACTGCAAAAGTTCGGCTGAAGTTTAAAAATAAATTGAATTTTTTTAAATTTTTTTTTATTTTATATTCCCTTTGAACCGGATATTAGGCTTAGTTTGAATATGAAAATGCATTGCTAAAGACATTTAAGCGTCGTCTGCTCAATAGGTACGGGTCTACCTTGAACAATACATTCTAATTATTATCGTAAATAAATTTTGAAAATTTCTTAAGTAAAATTTTCAAAATAAAAGTATATATTCTTTAAGCCTAATGAACGGTTAAATAGGGAAGATTTAAAATTAAATCTGTGCTTATTACGATTTAAATAAGATTACAAATACTAACCGTTTAACGAGCATACGTACATCGCGGCTACTTTGATGTTTGGCCAAGTTGAATACGATAACACCAGCGTGTAGGATTGAAAATAGGCTTAACGTTAAATCTAATGTTTCATTGTAAATTAAAATATTTAAAAAATAATTTCGGCTACATCTTAAGATCAAAAATGTCTGAATAATTTGAATTTGAAAATGAATGAATTTGAATTCAATAATAATAATTTGAATTTGAATTCAATAATAATAATTTGAATTTGAATTCAATAATAATAATAATTTGAATTTGAATTCAATAATAATAATAATTTGAATTTGAATTCAATAATAATAATAATTTGAATTTGAATTCAATAATAATAATAATTTGAATTTGAATTCAATAATAATAATAATTTGAATTTGAATTCAATAATAATAATTTGAATTTGAATTCAATAATAATAATAATAATAATAATAATTTGAATTTGAATTCAATAATAATAATATTTTGAATTCAATAATAATTTGAATTCAATAATAATAATATTTTGAATTCAATAATAATAATAATTTGAATTCAATAATAATAATAATTTGAATTCAATAATAATAATTTGAATTCAATAATAATTTAAATTCATAATAATTTCATTTAAATAATAATTATAATATAAATTAAAGGTAAATTAATAATATTTCGATTCGGTTATAATAAGTTACGCGGTAGAAAAAGCTATTAATAAATTTGGTAGCATTTAGGCCCTATTTTTTCCATCAATTTTATTATAATGAGTCTAGACTGTATTAAAGCCTATATAATCGTTAAATATTAGGCAAAAATATGGTTTGGTTCCTTTAGTCGCCGTACCCTCACCTTTCCCCGTTATTGAAATGGGGGCTTATAGAGTAGATATAAGTTCTAAGGCAAATCGGTTAATATTTATTAATGATTTGTCTTCTCGGAGCTAGGAGTCTACGTGGCTTCGTCTTCTTGAACATATTAAAAGGCGCTGACACGGAATAGGCGTCCATATTAACTACGCTATTTTGCGCGCCAAGTCGACCAACTCGTAGGGCCATATTACAGAGCGTACTTCTCAAATGAAATTGCTATCTATTCCTATACCAATCTATAGCTTGTTTGCTAGATTTACGTCTATACGCTTATTGAATAAATATTATCGAATATCAACCACCACCAAAAAAAGGGATCATATTTCTACCGATCAACATTTTAGGCTAGTTTTAGTGACGTCATAGGCGCCTTATCAAATTAGATTATCATAAAACTAAGGCTCGAAATGGTTACTTTATCTTATCGTTGATTAAAGTTAATTTGATTAATTTACTATAGTTATATTGGGTTATTTATTTGATTTGCTTGGTATTTTTATTTGATTAGTTTAAATTATGGTTATTTGAATAGATAAGGTTATTATTCATTGGTTGGATTGAAATATATTTCTTTGGTTAGATTGGAATATTGTGCTTTTGTTAGATTGGAATAATTATATTTTGCTTTTGTTAGATTGGAATAATTATATTCTGCTTTTGTTAGATTGGAATAATTATATTGCTTTGGTTATATTTTAATAATTATATTTTGCTTTGGTTATATTGGAATATTTTGCTTGGTTAGATTGGAATATATTTCTTTGGTTAGATTGGAATATTTTGCTTTGGTTAGATTGGAATATTTTTGCTTGGTTAGATTGGAATATATTTCTTTGGTTAGATTGGAATATTTTGCTTTGGTTAGATTGGAATATTTTGCTTTGGTTAGATTGGAATATTTTGCTTTGGTTAGATTGGAATATTTTGCTTTTGTTAGATTGGAATAATTATATTTTGCTTTGGTTAGATTGGAATATTTTGCTTGGTTAGATTGGAATATTTTGCTTTGGTTAGATTGGAATATATTTCTTTGGTTAGATTGGAATATATTTCTTTGGTTAGATTGGAATATATTTCTTTGGTTAGATTGGAATATATTTCTTTGGTTAGATTGGAATATTTTGCTTTGGTTAGATTGGAATATTTTTGCTTGGTTAGATTGGAATATATTTCTTTGGTTAGATTGGAATATTTTGCTTTGGTTAGATTGGAATATTTTGCTTTGGTTAGATTGGAATATTTTGCTTTGGTTAGATTGGAATATTTTGCTTTTGTTAGATTGGAATAATTATATTTTGCTTTGGTTAGATTGGAATATTTTGCTTGGTTAGATTGGAATATTTTGCTTTGGTTAGATTGGAATATATTTCTTTGGTTAGATTGGAATATATTTCTTTGGTTAGATTGGAATATATTTCTTTGGTTAGATTGGAATATATTTCTTTGGTTAGATTGGAATATTTTGCTTGGTTAGATTGGAATATTTTGCTTTGGTTAGATTGGAATATTTTGCTTTGGTTAGATTGGAATATTTTGCTTTGGTTAGATTGGAATATTTTGCTTTGGTTAGATTGGAATATTTTGCTTTGGTTAGATTGGAATTTCCACCTTTTAAACCAGACGGTTAGTTTGTTAACTATTATAAGTGTTAGTTTTTAACGTCTAGTAAAAGGATGCAGCGTGTTAAGATATTGGTTCCGATCTCTAGCGTACTTTCATTCATGCAAAAGACACTAAGCGAAATCTAAGAACCTCGTGACATCACGTAAAAGAAAAGAAAAGAAAGCAAAAAGCGGGAAATTATCAATCAGAATAAATATCAACCACCAGCTAATCGAAAAATTAAAACAAAAACGTGTGAACGGGCCTTTGATATAAATAAACCAAATGCGTAGAACTTTATACGCGTTGCATTCTCAGATTGAAAATCTAAGTATAGCTAGATATTAGCGTCTATTCAATAGACAAGAATGAATAGTAGGAAAAGCTATTGAACGCTTGTATTTCTAATCCCAAGGCTTACCCGTTTATTTCTCTATCGCTTTGCTACGGGTACGGCTTCCTTATACGATACGAGTCTCATCCTTATATTGGGTGCCATTTTTCCCTGATCCCTAACGACCGGAGAATCGCTCCTCCATAGTTTTCTGGTCAGTTTTACGGTCAAGATCACTCGCAAATTTCCCTACTATCGAAACTGGACAGCCTAAATACATCTATCATATTTTTATTATAGACAACCGTCGAGTTTGCTTCGTACGTGATGTATATTATAATATAACTGGGATATTCTTGGACAGTGGGTGCGCCCGCCAACCAGGGTTCCCCAAACCCTCTTTGCTTAATTTAAGAAGAAGCTCGCGTTACCATAGTCACGCGCGGACTTTAGTTTTCAACGCGTACGGAGCTAGAGGGACCTTTATATCTCGTGAAATATTAAAATCACGCGACATTAGTACGTAGAAAGGCAGCGCGAGAAAAAAGCACGCGCAGTTTTTTTGTTCCGCACGAGACAAACCATAATTTCGCGCGCTTTTAAATTATATTTCATTTTTTATATGCGCGTGAAAATACCAAAATTTCGCGCGCTTTTAATTTTTTTAATAAGCACGTGAAAAATTATTATTATTTTGGGGAAAAAACACGCGCAAATTCTGATTTCTTCAGCCTTTTAGATCCTTATCGAAATTATATTGTTTTGGGTTTCTACGAGTTTAACCTTATGTAAGAAGTTCCGCCATAGTGTAACCCATTATGTAAACTGAATAGAAAATACGTATTCTCAGTTAAAATGTACGGAAATCTGTCCATGAACTGGACTATGGCACAAGGGCAGTAAGCGTCAAATCTAGGTCCGAATCTCCTTTTACAGGAAATACACCAAGACGGCTGGACTGTGAAAATTCCTTCTCAGAGTGTCCGGGAAAATACTGGGGAAGGGGGGTGGGGGTTCTGAAACGCATAATAAGTAAATCCTAGAACGGGTCGATAATATTGGCCCCTGGCCTAAATCAATGCTTTGTATATAGGAGGGAGGGTATGGTATGGTGGCAGAGGGGGTGGGAGGAATAGCCCCTCGGCTGACCATCGCGGCCACCCCTCTCCATCATAATTTGGGGCCTACCCTTCCCTATCATCTCATCTCTGGACGATTTCCTCTCAAAACCCCCAACTCTATAGCATAGAATATAGGGAGGGAGGGAGGGGTGTCACCCCTCGCCTTCCTTCCAGCCATCAACTGTGGGGGCTCGCAACTGGTCAATTATTACAGCATGAACTGGACAAGGGGATGCTACGCTTAAGAAAAGGCTAGATTATCGATTTTTATTCAACCCAAAAGGGGGGATAGTTCCGGGGGTTCGGGGACGTGGATATTTTGCGCTAGCCTTCTTTCTCTCATTTTCCATCTTTCTACGTGTATATTGATAAACCTTATTCACACCAGTTTCTTCAAATAGAAGAAACTATCTAGTTTTTTTCCTACTATAGTTGGTTGAAAATTAAGTTTTTCCTACTATAGATGTTTGAAAATTAAGTTTTTCCTACTATAGTTGGTTGAAAATTAAGATTTTCCTACTATAGTTGGTTGATAATTAAGTTTTTTCTACTATAGTTGGTTGAAAATTAAGATTTTCCTACTATAGTTGATTAAAAATTAAGTTTTTCCTACTATAGTTGGTTGAAAATTAAGATTTTCCTACTATAGTTGATTAAAAATTAAGTTTTTCCTACTATAGTTGGTTGATAATTAAGTTTTTTCTACTATAGTTGGTTGAAAATTAAGCTTTTCCTACTATAGTTGATTAAAAATTAAGTTTTTCCTACTATAGTTGGTTGATAATTAAGCTTTTCCTACTATAGATGTTTGAAAATTAAGTTTTTCCTACTATAGTTGGTTGAAAATTAAGTTTTCCCTACTATAGTCAGATGAAAATTAAGTGTGTATTCTTCTATATATGTTTGAAATTTACCTAGAGTGTATCCTACCACATTTAGGTGCAAATTAACAGTTTATCCCCTACACTATAGTTGTATAATGGTTATCTATTCTTAACCTAACACGCTTCCTCCATAGAATCCATAGAATATTCTATATTATTGCTGGCTATTTCCAGGCTCCTTATTCTCTATCAGGGCGTTTTTACCGCATGCATGATTCGGATATGGAAGCCTAGGCCGAGAGACAGCCAAAGCGGGCTACTTATTTTCGTCTGTCCGTTCGTGGATAATAAGAAAAGATGTAGACAAAAACCGAGTCGTATTCGCACCTCCAAATCTAAAAGAATTTCTAACTGAAGATTGAAAATGAAAGAAAACCCTAAAGATAATTTAATTCAGCCTGTATTTAAAATAAATCTTTTTATAGTTTTAATAATACGAATAGGGCATTTAGGGTATAATTATTTTAACAATATATTTTCGAAACTATTACACCATTTAAACTTATACGAATACTATATGTCTATATATACGCGTGTATATGTCCAATCTCTTTCTCTTGACCGCGGTTATATATCTCCGTGAACGGGCACACCTGTCAAGTGACCGACCACGAAAAGCTTCGACTCCAGTGTCCGAGCCTTTCTTCACCCCCTTCTCTTTCTCATCGAGTCCCGACTGACCCTAAGACCGTTCGGCCGCTGGTCAGCCTCTAAAGCGCAAAACCGCTTAAGCTCCTAGCGGTGACAAAAACCCCCAGTCTCCCACCATTCCTACAAACGTTTGTCCAATCGTAATATTCATCGAATATAAATCTACTCGACCTTTTGAACCATAGAGACTGATTTAGAGCGGTCAAGCCGACTACGCGTTGAAACCTAGGTAGAGAGTTTGGTAGTTGTACGATTCCCAGTTGGACATTCGACTCGATCTCTAGCCGTTCGAGGTTTTTGAGTGTCGCGTGATTCGCGAGGTTTAACGGCGAAGGACCAGCGAATTGAATGACCACTAGTAACCCGCTTTCTCCGCCTTACACGCTATTAAAAGGGACAAAGCGAACGAGATAAAAATACACGAATGTCCGAGAGACGGGTGTAAAAAGGTTCAAGGCAGGATTTTGCGGTTTGCCGCCTTAGGGGGGACCAGGGGGGGGGGGGGGAGAAACAAACACTATATACTATAAGAGTATTACAGCTATGGGGGGAAACGGGGTAAGAAGAAGGTGGGGGGAGTCGAGTATATCGGTCAAGCCTACGTACGTAGTTGGTCTACTTCATGTACCGAGGCCGTCTTCGTCTATTTGCTAAAGCCTACTTTTACACACTGTTCTTGTAAGATCACTATAAAAGCTAACAGATATCTTACAAGTCGAAATAATATATTTGCTAATGATTCTGGATGCGTGATTTTGAAGTTTAAGAATGGTATTGTATTATTTCCGGGTGATATTAAAAATGTTGTTTACTTTTGAATATGGAAATTTTGTGTACTTTTGATATTAGAAATATATTCCATTGTTTAATTGTGATATTAAAAATAAATTCCATTGTTTAATTGTGATATTAAAAATATATTCCATTGTTTAATTGTGATATTAAAAAAATATTCCATTGTTTAATTGTGATATTAAAAAAATATTCCATTGTTTAATTGTGATATTAAAAATATTGCTTTGTTTAATTGTGATATTAAAAATATTGCTTTGTTTAATTGTGATATTAAAAATATTGCTTTGTTTAATTGTGATATTAAAAATATTGCTTTGTTTAATTGTGATATTAAAAATATTCCATTGTTTAATTGTGATATTAAAAATATTGCTTTGTTTAATTGTGATATTAAAAATATTCCATTGTTTAATTGTGATATTAAAAATATTGCTTTGTTTAATTGTGATATTAAAAATATTCCATTGTTTAATTGTGATATTAAAAATATTGCTTTGTTTAATTGTGATATTAAAAATATTCCATTGTTTAATTGTGATATTAAAAATATTGCTTTATTTACTTGTAATATTAAAAATATTGCTTTGTTTAATTGTGATATTAAAAATATTGCTTTGTTTAATTGTGATATTAAAAAATATTGCTTTGTTTACTTGTAATATTAAAAAATATTGCTTTATTTACTAGTAATATTAAAAAATATTCTTAGTTATATGGAATTATTTGTAGTATTAGAAATATGTTATATTATTTACTTGTGATATTAGAAATGGTATCAATGGTTTATTTTTAATATTATTATTATTAATATCATGAGAATTCAGTGTTTTTTTTTTTTCAGATTCTTAAATAATTAATGTTATATTTTAAATTTCATGTTGAAATAAAATAAAATATTTCAAATGAAACTTTAAAAAGTGTTAGAAAGTTAATTGAAATAAGAAATATTAATAAAAGGTGTTAATCAAAAACATTAGAAATATTTGTATTACATCTAAACAGTTAAATGTTTTTGCAAAATTTCACACGAGGATGTGTTAGAAAGCGTATAGGAGTGTGGTATTAATTTTTCGTGAGTTTCATCGATTACGTCATATTAAAAATAACGAATCATATTGAAAACAACACGGATTGCAAAAATATGTTAAAATAAACATAAATATTAAATATATTCGTACGTAATAAAATTTTGAAGTTTGTTAGAGAAGAAAATTAATTAGTTTAAATATTTAAAGATTTTCTTTCAATAAAGAACTTCTAAATTTTAATTGATAAATGTGTTAGTGATAAGCCTTGGTCTATTTTTCCGTGCGTTACAAAAAAACATGATATTAAAAAATCAATGTTTTTCTTTATGTAAACAACACGTTTGCAAAATGTGCAAAATTAAAAAAAAATACTCACAATTAGGTTTTGGATTTCAAAATGAGAACAAAAAACACTTTTTTTTTAAAACAGAAAAGAACTGAAATGAATGTAAAAAAATCAAAATTAAAATAAATTTAAAAAATAATTTAAAGCGTTGCTGTTACTAATTAATTTTGGATTTTTTTTTATCATAATACGAATTTATATTCAAATTTTTATATCTCCATAAAAAATAAACTTAAATTTAAGTTTATTAAGATATTATAGGCTGTATTGTTTTTTAATTATATTTCCAAATATATTTAAATTTATATTGGGAGACAAAACAGTAACAGCATCGCTTCTTCAACATAATAAAATAAAATAAAAATAAATTATACAGAAATTATACTCACAAAAATAAAAAAAATGTGTGTGAATCCTAGGTTTGATATTCAAATTTGCCAAACTTTTTTTTTTTTTTTTTTTTAAGAGAAGAAGTCGTTTTTATTTAAATAAACAACAGATTTTAGCTGATTTTTCCATACGTAGCGCGTCAAAATTCAATATTGGTTAGTATTTAGTTTTGTTAGTTTTACCCGGGCTGCAGTGCAATTTTTAAAAGTTCACGTAAGAAATAAATCCAAAATTTTCCCGAGTCACAATTTGGTTTTTTTTTTAAATAAATTATAGTACCTTTCAATTTATATTCACTTAATCAACTCCCAAATTATCAATAATGGTTAGGTTAGTTTTTATTTTAACTAGATTAATTTATGAGTCGAATAAGTGGACCCAAATTCTTTAAAAATAATAATTAGACTTGAGAGATTTTTTTTAATTACGCTTTTAATTGAAAAATACCGTAATTAGATTATAATTGTGACCTTAGGAATATTATTGGATATTTCAACTAGCTGGTACAATTATTATTATTTTTTTTCCCCAATAGGAAAACTTTCCGATCTTTAATTATCTGAATAATTAAAAACATTCGCTTACTTCCAATTAACGCGCGCTTTTTTTACTTAAATTCATTATCATTTTTTTTTTTCCATCTTTCTCTAAGGAACTAGACCATAGTATTACAGTGTTATCACAATTACAAAGGAACTTTTTTAGTGTATTTTTTTGTATTTTTTTTTTTTTTTTTTTTTTCGCGTTAGGAACTTGTTCAGTTTACTATACATTTTTGTGTTTTTATCTTTGTAATTGGAATTTAATTTAATTATCTAAAATTAATTGAAATTAAAATAAATATTAGTTTTAAATTAAAAAAGTCGTCTAAACCTGTGTAGTGGGCGTGGGTTGAAATTAAAATATAAATTAAAAATTTAATTTCAAAATTATATATGATGGGGTTTAAATGGTTAATATTATTTATATATCTAAAAAATTGGTTATTGTTAGTTACCAAGCAATGAAAATAGTCTTTTTTTATTGGGGTAGGATTTGTATTATGGTTATTTTTTTTAGCCCAAAAATATATATAGAGAGATGGTAAAACATTTTTGCTTTACCTGTTTTCATATATTTTGAATAAACCATTTGTTTTTTTTTAAAAAGCCTTGATGATGATTAATTAGTTAATAGTTATAATCACCACTTAGGCCCGCGGGTATTTCTCGAGCGGTTTTTAGGAAGTTGCTTACCATTTTTACCCAGTGTTATTTTGTATTTTTATAAAATTATTTTTTTATTATTATTATTTTCACGTTTATTTTTTAATTTTTTTTTATTCGAAGGAACTTATTACTTTTGCCCTTTATTACGCGTATTAGTTTATTTAGCTAAGAAAAGGGTGGGAAGGGGGTTATAGTTATAATAGTTATCGTATAATAGGCGGTGATTAGTTAAGATCTATTACGGTGCGTCGAACTGAAAAAATTAATAAAATAATAATAATAAACTATTTTTTTAAATATCCTGTAAAATAAAAAATTATGTTAATTAAAAGTGCCTAAATATATTCCTAAGTGTTAATTAAATGTCGATTTTTTCTATTTTTTTCATTTTTGAGCACGAGTCACATTGTTATTTAAATTCGGAAATTCGCGAAAATTCCAAATTTTGTTTTTGTTATGGGGGGTTATTTTTTTTTATTATATATAATATTCAACAATGGGGTTTGGATTTTCAATTTTTTCGCAAAAAATCATATTTTGTCGAAAAGATTTCGATTTTTGTATTCCATGCAAAAATGTATATAGACGATTTACGGGAAAAATTGGGGAAATGGATGATCACGTGACTAAAAAACGAAATATATTCTTAAAACATTGATTCCACATTGTCAAACATCCATTCTATCAAATTCGGACCAAAATTATAAAATAAAATTAATAACTCATACCTTTTTCTAAAAAAAGAACGAAGCTTATATTCGGATAGATCTCGTCACAAGCTTTCAAACGAGACAAATTAGGTCAAATTCGGACAATAATTAAGAAAGTTACGAGTATTTTAAGATATTTTATTTTACGTCACTATGACGTAAGAATTTAATATTAAAAATGGCGCGCGCCACTAATGTGACGTCACAAATACTTATTTTTTATAAAATCGTTCGTAACTTCGTTATTTACCGGCCGATTTTAATCTAATTTGTCGCGTTTTAAAGCTCCGAATGTGCCCTTTCATTTCGTTCTTTAAAAAAATTATAATATCCCTATCTATATGTCCCTCCTCAACTAATTGATTCCCCGGGGGTTCAAGCGTTCATCGATGATAACTAGCTTTCCTTATCGTAATAAAAACGAGACAAAAAAGAACCCAAAATGGATTTCTACAGAAAAAAACATTTATTATACATGAACATAGACAGAATGGGGGTACACTAGTGCTGTCGCTTTTAGTATTATGTACAAATAAAAATTATTTACCGTTTTCAGCTATGAGGAAATGTACAATTGTATGGTTAAAACATAAAAAAAAAATCTCATCGAGTTTTTTACCTTAATTAAACTTCGTTAAAGAATATTTTAACGAATTTTTTTCTTTCTTATTAAAATTTAAAAAAAAATGATAAAAATTAAACTGAGAATTTGAGATTATAAAATTAAAAAACGAATCTTGCAAAAAAAAAAACATCATGCCGTTTCATGCCAATATTCGACACATCACCAGAAAAAAAAAAATTGACAACAATTTTTGGATTTTTGAAAACCAGTTTGCGAGCGAACGATTCGTTTGGTTTATCATTAAAAAAATAATTTAATTAATTATCGTTTATAGATAATTAAACTGTTCAGGCATTATTTCCAGTTATCAAATAATTAAAAGGGGAAGTTTTTAATCCTAATTAAAAATAGTATTAATCAGGTTTTTTTCGAACACGTTTTTTTGTCGGTCTATCACAAATCTAAAGCTAAAAAAAAATTAGTTCCGAATGTTAAGCCTTGACTTTGGCTTAATTGGATTTTTAATTAATATTCGAGATAATTAAACCTAAAAAAATGATGATTAAATGATTTCAATGTCAAATAAATTAACGAGACTTATTAATTATTAAAAAATTAAACAAAAAAATACGAGGGTGTGTGGTGTAAATAATTACAACCAAAATTGAGTTTTTTTCGGGAATCGAGTAGATTTTGTCACCTCCCGAGAATAGTAAAATTAAATAACGTTTTTAATTAATTCTAATTAATTAATTGATAAAAACTTAATGAAAACAATGCCACGAAGAACATTTTTCGAGAGCGATTTATATTGAGAAGGTTTTTGGTTAAGGGTTAAACCTAACCTAAATTAACTAGCGCGGGAGAAAATCCTAAAATTTCTTGACGGGACTCATTTTTAGGGATAGTTAAATTAAAATTTAATAATTAATTCTAACCCCCCAAACATTTTTTTTTTGTTTTTTGTTTTACGTTATTTTTAAGTCATATACAAATCTATTTACACACGAAATATGTTTTATAGCCCTGTCGAAAACAAAAATCTTCATTTTTCCAAATTTATTTTTGGTAGCTTATGGTGGGGGGTAAAAAGGGATTGACGACTTTTTCCGTTAACTTTTTCCGGTAATTTTTTTTTCCGGAAAAAAAAAAAAACCAAACGTTCTCTATACACTGATAATCCGATTTGGGGGCAAAAATGTGCAAAATAAATTTGGCCGAAATTTTTTTTTTTTTTTTTCGGCAAAAACTTTTAAATTTTTATCATTTTTCATAATAATTAGACAGCAAATAGGAACTTGTGTAAACGCGGCATTTTCTCATGATGAATTCCGTTTTTTGTATGTTTATATATATATTTTAAATATAAATCGTCTTTCGCGCGATAATTATCGAGTTCGTCGCGATTTTTTTTTTTTTTTTTTTTTCATTTTTCTACCGATTTTGCGATTTATCTCGCGAGAGAACGCGTAGGAAGTTTTTTTATTGTTTTTATAGAATTATTTGTTCCCTGGACAAATAACTGACCGCCCGTCTCGCGCCAATATGAGTAGTTTTAGTAATAGTGGTAGAAAATGATCGAAATGTAACGATATTTTCAAATCGTTTTTTTTGTTTTTTTTTTTTTTTTTTTTGAATGGGAGGCAAGGGCGTGTCATTAATCTCAAACTGAGTTTTTAAATAAAAATCGAACTAATTAAGGAGCTAAATAAGCGTTTCTAATAAATACAAATATGGTGGGGGGGGGATGATAAATACACGTACACGTATGGCTTCGCTAACGTCACGCGTCACGTTAGTTTACTAATTTTAATTTCGTTTTTCCCCTCCCGGATTTTTAACATTAATTAGGTAGGAACTTAAAATTCGCGTATTTATTTTCGTTGAAAATTTTAAATTAAGGAGTATATATTTAAAAAAATGATTTTCTAATTTCGGAATCCGATTAAAACTTAAAAAGATTAATTATTTATAAAAAAACAAAATTGTCGTTTTGTTGTTGATTTTCCGAAATTGTAGAATTTGAAAATTTTGGTTAAAGATTGTTCCTACCTGAATACATGGTGGGATAATAACCGGTGTAATAGCCGGGGAAACCGGCGTACATGAAGGGAAAAAGTCCAGCAGCAGCCGCCGCGTCCGACGTTGGTAACGCCAAGTCCCCTAGGGCCCCCAAAAGGGCCGCTTGTTGTCCTTGTTGTTGAGACGAAGAGTTGTTATTGGGCGAACTAGCGTCCTTATTCTTAGCGTTGCTAGCCGAATTACCACCATTCGCGTTTCCTTCTTCTTTCACTTTCACTAAGGTCGCGTTCTCGTTCGCGCTAGACGTCGCGACCATCGCGATACCCGCCGGGGATTTGGTACCGCTCGATTTCGCGACTTCGGACGCGTTATTCGCGGAGGCGGCGGCGTTTAACTTGTTAGTCGCGTTATCCTTTTTGGCCGTCGATGAGGCTTCGGCCGCCGCCGCCGCCGCTACGGCGGCAACGACAGCTTGAGACTGTCCGAAATTGGGCAACGCTACGGGTAAACCGGCCATCTGCTGAAGACCCATCATTTGCAGTTGTTGCATGAGACTATTTTGTTGAGCCACGTTCGAGACCGACTTGGGAGTCGAGTCGCAGTTGACGTTGGACTCTTGAGGATTGGGCGTTGTCTGGCGCTTGGGGGTCGTGGGCGTCGCGCCTTGAGATTGCTGCTGCTGTAGTTGTTGCGCGGCCTGATGGGAGGCCATGGCGTCCCGCAGTTGAGGTTGTTGGAGGAACGAGGGCGTGACACCCCCGATCGCGGTCACCGCTGTCGAAGAGGAATTGCCCGGCAAACTGGACGAGACGGGGGACGAGAGATAGTCCATTTTATCGATTGAGGAACTGGAATCTTGACCGTCACCACCGACTTTTTTAAGATTGTCCAAGTGAGCCCTGAGGTTGTCGATATGCCGTTTGGAAAACAGATGGTCTTGCATACCAGTGTTGGAGTATTTGAGGTTGTACTTGACGTTGCAGATCTTGCATTCTTCGGGCGGTTTGGGCGCTTCCAGTTCGTGGCCGAAAGTTTTTGCGAAGGCGATCTTGGCTTTCTTCTCTTTGGCGCGCGCGTTCTGGAACCAGACTTGCACGACGCGTTTGGGCAGTCCGACTTCCCGCCCCAACATCTCGCACTCCGCCATCGACGGCGTTTTGTAGTCGGCGAAGATGGTTTTCATGGCCTTCAACTGAATGGTCGTCATCTGGGTTCTAAATCGCTTACCTCCACCGCTTGTCGAGCTCCGCCCTCCGTGATGGTTCGAACCCCTGGAATGTCCCGGCAAACTTCCTCCTCCGAGGCCCCCGGGCGCCGGAGACGTCGGGTTGCTAGTCTCGTAGGACATCATGTCGTCGCACTCGCCATCCGACGAGTTCTCGGAGTGCGTATCGGATAATCGGGCTTCGTCAACGCTGCAACCGAACGAAGCTCCTTCTTCGAAGCTGCGATCGCTCAAGTTAGTCGAGACGCAATCGGCGTTGCGCTCGTCGACGTTGACTTTAACGGGCCGACTCAAGTCGAGGGGGATATCCCCGGCGACTTTAGTGGGCTCGTTTTCGCTCTTGATTTCCGTTTTAACGACGTGTTGGGGTGAGGCCTTGACGCTCAAATCGGTCGGTCCACCGCCTTGCTCTTTATTGTTCGGGACGCTCAACTCGTCCAAGTATTTCTTCAGGGAATCTTCGTAGTACTTTTTCATGGTATTGTGCATCATGTCAAGGTTGGTTTGGGATAGATTGGCAACGGTGGGCGGAACGGAGCCCGAGCCGGCTCCCAAGATGTTCAGAAAGCCGGGAGAGGCGCTTTTGCGTTCGTCGTTGCCGCCGTTTCCGCCGCCGGGCGTACCTTCGTTGGAATCCTGGTTGGAATCGTCTCCGTCGGGTAGGGCGTCGATGTTGATATCGCCTTTGGTGTATTGGTCGGCGTGCCGGGTGGCCAGATGCGACTCGAGGGCGGACCGGGCTTTGAAGAGAGCGCGGCAAAATGGACACCGTTTATGGATGACCTGTTGATGAGCGCGGAATTGTCCTTTACGTTCGCGAGCTCTGGTGTTTTGAAACCAAACTTGGACGACGCGTTTTTTTAGTCCGACTTCGCGAGCGATATTTTCGAGCATTTTTCGACTAGGGTTGCTTTCAATTTGATATTTTTGATACAAAAAATCCAATTGTTCGGGCAGGATGGTGGTTCGCAGTCTCTTGTCTTTGGGCGTTTCCATCGAATCTTTCGAATCTTCTTCTTCGAGCATTTTTCGTTTCTGGGCGGACGCTTGGGCGGCGGCTACTTGGGCGGCGGCTTGGGCCACGGCCACCGCGGGTGACTGCTGCGCTTCGTACTGAAGAATACCGAAAGAGGAATTGGGAGGATAATTGGGGAAAAGGTTGGGATTCATGATGTGGACTATTTGATGTTCCCTCCATAAGTCGAACCTAGGGAAAACTAAGCTACATTTGTCGCAACGGTAGGAGCCGTTCTGGACGAATTTCGGGTCTTGATTCTGTTGGTTTTGGTGTTGTTGTTGCTGTTGCTGCTGCTGTTGTTGTTGGATTTGGTGTTGTTGTTGTTGTTGTTGCTGCTGCTGTTGTTGTTGTTGTTGTTGTAGGGTTTGGGGGTTAGTACGCGGAGCCGAAGTGGAGATCGCGTTGGGTCCCAAACCGGAGGGCGAGGGCGAAGCGACGGAGGAGGGCGTGGGAGTTCTTCTGTCTTCGGTCGAGCTTTGCGAGGCGTGCGAGGCGGCTTTTAGTTGGAGAGCCAGCGGGTTTTCGTCCTTGAAACAAGCGCTTTTTTGATGTTTAATTAGTTCGTAATAACGCTGAAAAACTTGCAAGCATTTTTTGCATTGATAATTAAGTCCGGGTGTTCTTTGGAAGCGGCCGGAGCCTTCGTCTTCCTGGGTGACGGGCGGCTGATTTTCGTAGACTTTTCTCGCTTTTTGGCGAGCATTCTGAAACCAAACAACGATTACTCGGGGACTAAGATTTAGTAATTTCGATAAGTATTCGAGATCGTCGTCCTTTGGGTAGGCGTTACTCTCGAAAAACTCTTGCAATACCTTTATTTGATAGTCGGTGAAGCGCGTTCTATTGGCTCGTTTACCGGAAGAACCGCCGCCGCCGCTCGACGTCGGCGTATTCGGGTGATTCGATTTTGGCGATTCGGACGCGGGTGGCGTTTGGCCCGGGTGATGTCCTCCCATCAGAGCCACGGCGTTCGGGTTCAATAACAAAGGAGACGACGGCTCCGAACCCGCGGACGCTTTCAATCCGAATTCGGACATTCCCAATGACGTGATCAAACTGTTGGTCACTTTGCTGAAGTTGGAACTCGACGAGGGCTCCGAGACGAAAGTGTCCGAGCTGTTCGAGTTGGAGTCAAAGTGCGGCATCATCATTTCGTGCCGGTCTTCCGGCTCGTATTTTCGTTCCATCTCTTCCATGGCCTTTTGAATGTATTCTTCTTGTCTCTGGCGATGATTGGCTTCGGCCAAGGCCAAAGCGTTATTGATGTTCATGGTCGCGTTTAGACTATTGATAGCGTTGTTAATCTCGTTATGCGAGTGATTGGTAATGATCGGGACTTCTTCCAATTTCGGAACAGGTGGTGGCGGGGGTAGGGCTAATGCCAAAGGCCCCGCTATCTCATCCGCCGTACTGTTCGTAATGGTATTCCCGATAGAGGAAGCGTTAGGGGTTACGGGATTGTTATTGTCAATAGCCTCTTTCTCATCGTTGACGATGTTAACTACTTTAGCTTCGCCCGTTTTCTCGTATTCTTCCAGGTTTAGAAACGTGGAAGGTGGATTATTGAAATTATACGGCGAATCTTTATTTCTTTGTCTTTCTTTGAACAGGGTATTTCTGAACCAATGCTTGATGACCTTTAACGGTAATCCGGATTTTTCGGACATTTCTATCAATTGTTCTTCGGATGGCGAGTTGTTAATATCGAAATAGGCTCTCAAGATTTTTAACTGGTCGTCGCTGATTCGTGTTCGGGCTCTCTTCTGTTGTTGTTGCGCCTGCGCGGCGGCGGCAGCGGCGGCCAATTGTTGTTGTTGCTGCTGCTGTTGTTGCATCATCTTCTGTTGATTAGCGAAAAACGAGGGATCGGCCGCTGCCTGATTGGACATCATTTGGTGGTTGAAAGCGGACGCCATGACGGGGTCGAAGGGAGGCGGCATCATGACTGGTAACAATGGGGGATGCATGTTCATGGCAGCCGCGAAAGGTACGTTCATACCCATGGGTAATCCCATACCCAAGCCCATACTCATCAGGATCTGATTAAATTGAATTTGAGCGGCCATCTGATTGGCCGTCATCGAGTTTTGGACGTCAGTAGGGACCGCGTTAGAAACGGAAGTAGCCGGAGGCGTAGTTGAACTAGCTACCGATAAGGAAGGCGAAGCGCTAGTAACGGCGACGGTTGAAGTCGTAGCGTTATTATTGTTGTTATTACTAGCAGTCGGAATGGCATTCACGTGACTATTATTATGGCTATTATTAGCGGTGTTCGCCGTCACTTCGGCGACGACCGGAGTAACTTCCGTTTGGATGTTTTCAACTACTTCCGGCGGTTGTGGCTGAGGAGCGTGGTTCTTTTCGTATTCTAGCCGATATTCGTCGGCGTATTTATGTAGAAATTCAAATGGGACGACTTCGCGATGGATTTCTTCCTTGTGAGCCTTTAGAACCCATATACTGGTGAACTCCTTTTGACAAATGTTGCAAACTGATCGATTGATTTCTGGGAGATCCGCTTTACGTTTCTTTTCTACTTCTTCGTTGTTATTATTATTGTTATTCGTCGATGCCGCGCTATTCTCGTTTTGACTGTCCTTATTATTTAAGTTATTGTTCTCCGCGTCTTTTTCACCGTTCACAACGGCGTTAGAGTTAGGGTTAGCGATGTCTTTCTCGGTTTTAATTTCTACGCCGTTAACGGTAGTATTTGTAGTTGTAGAATTATTAGTATTAGGAGTTTGTATTTGTTGTTTATCTTTGTCTTTTTTGTCGCCATTGTCTTTGGGTCTGGGTCTTCTTTGATGGTTTTCGTTAAACTGCATTACTATCTCGAAACCGTAACTTTCAAGTAGATGTTTATACATGGGCGGTTTGCATCGAGCGAAGTGACATTTGGCTCTTAGTAATTGCTGACTCAATTGGGCGGCAGTTTGCATCTGGGTACCGTTATTCTGATCCATTTGAAAATTAGCGTTGTTAATTTCCATAGCAACGATGTTTTGAGCCGCGGCCAGCTTAGCGCTTTCTTCCTGGGCTCGTTGTTGTTGCTGTTGTAGCTGTTGTTGTTGCTGCTGCTGTTGTTGTTGTTGTTGCTGTTGTTGTTGCTGCTGCTGCTGCTGTTGATGATGATGTAACTGCTGGTTCAAAGCTACGGCCAGGTTATGATTATGAGCTTGCGCTTGAGATACCGTGTTGGTGCCGGGTTGTTGTAAACCGCTCGAAGAAACGGCGCCCAGGAAAGACATAGCGGCAGCGGCAGCCGCTTGCTGTTGTCCGAAGAAACAATAGTGTTGTTGATGTTGGACGAGAGCTTCTTGGTTGACGAAGGCGGCTCCGCATCGTTGGCAAGCGAAAACCGTTTGATTGGGTGAGATTTGAGCCGAATTGGGCGGGGCGAAAACGGGGTGTTGCGAAGCGGCCAAATTAAGAGACTGTTGAAGCGAGGCTAGACTTTCTTGGTGAGACTGGTGAGGCTGCGCTAATATTTTATTAATAGGAGAGGCACTGGAGACAGGAACATTAGTACCGGAAGGAACTTGAGATAGATCCAGCTTGGTAGGCTGGCAAGCGGCGGAAATGACCGGACTCGATACCTGAGTAGAATTAGTAGGCGTATTTTTCTCATTGTTATTGTTTTTGTTGTTGTTGTTATTATTGTTGTTGTTGTTGTTACCACCGGAAGAGGAACCGATAGACGAGGGTTGAGTCGCCGCGTTTAAAGTTTCTAGGAAATTTGTCGTCGGTTTTTGTTCGGGAGTTTGAATCGGCTCGGGTCTCTCGATCAACGGCGCGCTCAAATCGACTTGGCCCGTCATAGCTAATTCTGGTAATTTCGAGGCCCGCGATTGGTGCATAACGGAACGCAAGTGAATGTCCAAGGTCGAACCCAGACTGTACGATACTTTGCAAATGTTACATTTGAAGGGTTTCTTGTCCCCTTCGGGTGACGGCGAAGGGCAAGGGGGCGGAGCCGGATCAGTTGGCGAAACGGACGTGACGATTTCGACCGGACCGGAAGCTGGGGCCGTTGCTAGGCTGGTCGAGGTACTGTTCATAGAAGCGGTCGTCGCGAGACTGTTCGCGACGATAGTGTTGATGGTCGAAGCGGACACTGAGTTGGAATTGGCGTCTTTCATGCTTTGTTTCAGTTTGTGCAAATGGGAGACCGAATTGTAATGAACTAATAAAATGTTCTTTTGCGTGAAGGATTCTTTGCAGATTTCGCATTTAAACGGTCGATTTGGATCGAGGTATTTTTCCATCGGGTAGCTGAGTTTTTCGCCCTTTCGGTGTAGCAAGGTTTTATTATGACTGGTCAGGTAACTTTGTCTCGTGAAGGCCACTTTGCAACGATGGCACTTGTACTTGCGCGTCGGGTCGTTGTACGTGTCTTCCGCGATCGATTGACTGTTAATGTAGTCCTCCAGGAACTGTTGGTCTTTGTAGCTGTTTTCGTTGAGCGGAGACGGGCTTTCTCGATTATCCATGGAACAGTCGTTGTCCATCGGACCACCGTCTTCGGCGTTGTTGTTTTCCATCTCGTCCCCACGGGGGTCTTCGTCCCTCTCGCTTTCTTTCTTGAGTAGTTCCGTGGTTAGCGGATCGAGGACTCCAACGCCGGCGGCCGCCAGCAACGGGTTATTGGCTAAACTGTGTCTGTACTGTTCGATCTCTTCTTTACTCATGTCGGTGTGAGAAACTTCTACGTGTTTCTGTAAAGCGGCCACCGTTCGGAAACTTCGGGCGCAGAGAACGCATTTGGTAGCGGCCCGGATCAAATGGTATTGCGAATGTAACTGCAATTTCTCCAAGGTCTTGAAGGCCAAACTGCACTGATTGCAACGGTATTTATAGACGTGACGTTCGGAGACGGATAATTGGGGTTTTTTGGCGTGAATCTCGCGGAAATGTATCTGCAAGGCGGCCGTCGTTTTGAAATACTGATTGCAGCCTTTTTTCCAGCAGAGGAAACCCATTCCCCGCGGAGTCTGCTTCAATTCCAAATGACCTTGTTCGTTCTGATGGGCGAAGAGTTCGTCAACGGCCACGAAGATTTGGGCGCAAGTCGGGCAACAAAATTCTTCGGGAGCGATCTCTTCCGGGACTCCGTATTTCTCGAGTCTTGTAGCGAGATCGCCGTCCGGCGACATTTTGCGGAGAAGATCCGATTCGCCGTCTCCGTGATGACGCGTCTCGGAAACTCCCTCGTCCAATTGGCTAGACGAGGAAGAAGCCGATGAGGCGACGGATTCGGCGGGACTAGCTTTGGCTCGGTTGGGACTGACGTCGCTCGGTCGCGTCCATTCGCTCTGATCGACCATCATCATCAGACGTTGCACGCCTTCTTGGTTAACGTTATGAACGGCCATCAGATGGTTCTCTAGTTTGGCGTATTCTTTGAAGCGTTCTTGGCATAGCGGGCATTGGACGTTGGCCGGTCGGCGCGAATGTTGAGAGACGACGTGCATCTGCAAGCGGACGTCGCTGGCGCTCGTGTACTCGCAAAAGGGACACGAGTGATAGGCGCCACCGGCGTCCCCGTTGCTTTCGGGAGTCGACGATGGCGTGGCCCCGCCGCTTTTGGCTGACGGGTCTAAGAGAGCTTGTTTCAACATGGACGCCGCAGCCATCGCCGCCGCGTTGGCCGAATTCGCACCGGGACTCTTCATCTCGATGGCTTTGGGCGAACCCATCTGGAGTAGGCGCTGCTGTTCTTCACCCATTCGAGGCGCTTCTAATTCTTTCATGTCCGCTAATTGAATATCTAGCGAGACAAAGAAAAACGAAAATTTCATTTAAAACCGAGAACATTACGTACAAAATTTAATTTCCAATCAAAATTCGGGGTAAGCGCGTTTTAATCATTTAGATAAGGATATATAAATGTATTTTATAACTCCAATATAATAATACTTTGAGTAATATTGATATATATATCAAATAATTTTATAAATTTTAATATTCGATTAATTATCGTTATATTTTTAAAATCAATCAACAATTTTATTTCTAATTTTTTTAGCGGTTTCTTTCCATTACAATAAACCCAAGCTATCTTAATGACGAAAAATTTGAGAAATAATACAGCCTCTGGTTCATTTTAATATTTAACAAGACTTTTGGTTTAAACTGCAAATTTCTCGTTTAACGAGTATTTTTTTTTTTTTTTTTTTTTTTTTTTTCTATCTATCCCCCCTCTCGAAGTTGAATATTCATTTGCATTTTGAAAGCTCTATCCAGAGGGATTGTAATTACCGGGTATCCGCCTTCGACCATTATTATTCCAATATCCCTCCTCTCTCCGAAACGGAAAATAAAGCGCTCTTTTAATCACTACCGCTTACGCTCCAAAACGAAAGAAAAAAAGAACCCAAAAAAAATCCCGTCTTTGTAAAAGGGGATGTTATACAGAAGTCTTTAAATTGGCACGCGCTATAAGAATGCACCCTCGATACCCGAAAGAGATTCAAGCCCAAGTTTCATCACTTACAAAACTATACACCCTATTTAAACTATCGAATAAAATAATTTTCCAAACATAGAGTTTCGTATATATTGAAAATTGAAATTAAATCTCGTTACTTTAAAGGTGTCTCTGAGACTTTATCCAATTAGAACGTTAATTAAATTTAAACCAATCTAATAATATTAATACAAAAGGTCAAATATATTAGTGTTGGTTAGGCTTAATTAAGCGGAGCTGTTGAATTAGTAACGAAATAACGAACGAACAATTGAAGAAGGGCCTCTCTGCATAAATATCATGTCTATTCTCTTTAAAAAAATCCGAGGGGCTGACCACTCCAAGTAATCGGTGTACACGCGTCTGTAGCTTTGACTGTACTAAAGTGATTACGTAACTGACTACTCATTTAGTACTGCCAAAGGCTGTAATCATTTCCGTAATCGCGTAATTGTTTTACTACAAAATAAGTAATTTTACTGTTTTTCTATTATGCCTATATTCTGAATATTTTTTAACTATCAATTTAAAATTAATCTCGAAGAAAAAAATGATATTATATATACATGTAGTCAGAAGTAGATGAAACCCTCCTTTGAAGTCTATTACTCCCTGGTCTTGTCTACCCCTCTCTGTATGGGTTAGTTTCAAAAAGCGCGATTCGTACGCCTCCTAACGGTAGATATTTTCGGAGCGGGAGTTCGTCCAGCGAATATCTCTAGCAGCCTTAGAGTTCGTCAAAAAAAAAAACGTCGTCGTTTGTGGAGAGAGAGAATTTCCAATTTTTCGTAGACAGGGGGGTATGAAGTAGGACCCCTCCGATCTCGTAAAATTGGGAATTTTACCCATACAGAGAGGAGCGCTATATCGAACATTAGAGTAGTAGACTTCAAAGGAGGGTTTCATCTACTTCTGATGTAGTGAGAATTAGTTTTCAATTAGAAGAATTTGGGGGTTAAGTAACTAATCCCTACCTTGATATTAAATGAAATCACAAACTGTAACCTATCCAGCTCTTAAAGACGTTTTAGAATTAAGGCTCGAGGAGAAAAGAGTTTTTGAAAGTGTAAAAAAAAAAAAAAAAAAAAAAAAAAAAAAAACCCTTGGTATTGTTCGGTGTAAAAACTTTCCCACTAATTAGAAAAAAAAAGGAACTTGGAAAGTCATTTAAGCAAAGGATCGGGGAAAGAAGAGTGCCTCGCTAGTGTGTTTCTATCTCGAGAGTTAAAAAGGGAGAGTAATTATTGCGCCCTTAGTCAAGACAACTCACTCTTCTCGGCGTTCTACGCCTAAATATATATTGATTTTTTTTTTTAACGTAATCTTAGCCCAGTTTTATTTAAGAGTGGTTCCAAAAAGAGAAGGAAAAAAAAAAAGGCCCTTTAGGCTGATTTATCGCGCGACGAATTAAAACCTAGACACTGAAAGATTCGTTCGCACTAGATACTAATTTACTACGCAAACGTTTTTTGATATTAATTTAATTATGGATCTAATAAAGAATTATTTATTGACTCCCAAATGATTGATATTTGATCGACAAACCAAATGATTGACAATGGCTTAACTAGATTAATTTCCGTCGAACATTTGGGAGTCGATCAAGTGGACCCAAACTCAATAGGCGGTGGGAAAAGGTGGTTAGGCAAAACTAACTCGTAGCCATGGCAACCGAATATCTATTTTATGGAGTTTGATCAATTCTAAACAATTTTTGAACGCAACCAGATTTGAATTTCGATTATTTTAAAATTGGCCAATTTGAAATTTAATTTAACAATATAAACAATATCCGAAGTTGGCAATCTTTGAATTTGAAACAATTTTTGGATTTGACAATTTTTCGATTGCTTCTATAATTGAATTTAATTCGTTTTGAAACTAATTTTGAATTTTAGGATCTTCTAACTTGAAATTTTGCCAATTTTTCAATTCGCGATTGTATTTGAATTTGGCGATTTTAAAACTTGGCTAATGAACAATACGTAATAAAAATAACAAAGTATGGTGCGAATTAGGCTTAAAAATGAAAATATCTCTCGAGTGGGCCTTGGTTTCAAGGACAAGAAGAGAAATTGATTTCCACAAATTAAAATTCCCCTCCTCCCGGAATCAAGAAGAATTATTTCTAGTTGGGGTCGGTGGGGGAATCGAATGAATTAACTGACATTCTTTATATTAAATGTACGAGTGTTGCTAAGTTAGAGTTAGTGGCCCCAGAGACTAAATTCTTTTAATTGCCCCCGATTGATAAAACACCGGATTTTGAACCTTAAAATATAATCCAATCCAAATATTTGGTTAATAGTTTCCTTCGAGATATTTAAGTAAATTCCAAATCCCGCGTCTATTTTGAAAAATATTTAAATTGTTTAACTTACCAACGTCGGCGTCAAAAATGATTTTCTCGTTTCCGGTATATTCTGCCACGGCGAAAAGGTCTCGGAGATCTTCTTCCGGATCGGTTTGAGGTCGGCCTTCCGCTTTCCTCTGCAACTGACGCATATTTTCGTTGCGCAGATGCCTCAAGGAGTGCGCGTGTTGAATCAGGTTGATTTTGGCGCGAGTGGCGAAATTGCAGAGTTTGCAGTGATAGTATTTGGAGGCTTCGGGTTTGAGACGGGCTTCGACGCCGCCTAAATGCAGGTACAAGGTGGCGCTGGCTTCGTGTCGCGGGTTGGCCGCGTGTAATTGCAGTTTATGAATGCTGTTGGTGTAGTAATCGCACGAATTGCAACGCACTTGCACCGGGTTGCTAACGTTGAGGTATTTGAGTTTCCAATCGTTGCGGGCGCCGCCCTCTTTGATGTGATTGACTTGTTGCAATCGCTGCAAGTGTTTGTCCGTCTTGCAATGCAATTGGAAATTGGCTTTTAAGTTGGTCTTGTACGTACAAAGTTTGCAAATGTAACTTCCGGCTACGGCCATCAGGACTTCCTCTTCGCGTTGCCGCGTTCGATCTTGTTGCAAATGGATGTTAAGCGATTCGACGGAATCGGCCGAGAAGGCGTTGCAGACGCAACATTGAAACAACTTGCCCGCTTCGTCGTAAGGAGTGTCCGGCCTGAAAGTCGGGTCCGGATGTTCGATGTCGACGGTGGGCGTGCAAGGCGTGGGCGTCGTCGATAAGTTCATGGGGGAAGGCATGGGGCTCGGTCCCCCTCCGCCACCGCCACCGGGAGTAGCTATGCCCGGGGGTGGACCCCCTTTGTTTTGAGCCATAGCCGCCGCGGCGGCGGCCGCGATCGCCCTCTGTTGGTGTTGTTGACTAGCCATCATGAGTAGGGCGTGGTTGTACGCCATGTCGGCCAAGGCCGCTTCCGGTTGCAACTGAGAATCGCAAGGTAATAACAAACCCGGATGGAACTGGAACATGGGGTCCAGACTTTGGGCTTGAGCTTGTTGGAGAGCCGATAATTGTTGCATGTGTTTGACGTTTTGTTGCAAGACCATCATGTTATGAGTGTGCTTTTCGCTGGTCATGTGAATTCTCAGGTTTCGAGCGACGTTCGTCTCGTAATTACAGACGTCGCAACGCCAAGTGGCTTTTGGTTTGGAAGCCGGAGGACCGACCGGTTTTTTCGCGGGGTCGGCTCCCGCTCCCGGTCCGGGAGGGGCCGGCATGGAGGTAGGATTTGCCATCTGTTGCGAGTTGATGATGTGATCGGCCGTCAGCGTGCCATTTTGGAGTTCTTGCACGTTGTTGATGTGTTTGTCGGACTGCATGTGAATGCTGAGATTGCCTTTGGTCGTCGTCGAGTAGTTGCAAACTTCGCAACGATACGGTTTGTATCCGCACGTGTACGTTTCGCCGCGGGCCAATCGCGGATGAGGTTGATTCGTCAGGCAATAAATGCAGTTCATTTCGTTTTCCGGATGTTTCTCTTTCATGTGAATCTCTAGCGTCTCTTGATATTTGTAGTGCCAGTTGCACTTCGGACATTTTAAGGTCTTGCAGGAATTGCGCGAATGCATCATGGTCATGTGTCCGCCCAAGGAGCGCGAAGAACCCAAGACCATTTCGCACTTGGGACATTCGACGCCGTTGGTTTTGCCGTCCGGGTGTTGAGCGCAGCCTCCCAGGACCAAACCGACCGATCCGGCGTTCATAATGGCGGCCAACGAAACGGGCGGTTGGCCGTGAAGCGGCGTCGTCGTCGTAGACGACGGCGAGGGAGATTGGCAGGTGGGCGCCGTCGTGGGCGGGCTCGTTAAAACTTTGGGAGAGCCTCGGGCGCCGGGCGAAACGCTTCCGCTACTGGCGGCACTAGCGGGCCTTTCCAAGGAACCGGCGTTGCTGTTGGGCGTCAAAGGCGCCGAACCGAGAACGGAAAAGGGACTACGCCTGGTGTCTTCGACGGGCGTCGTCAGGCAATTGGTTCTGCCATTATTTCTGGGGGTCCCCGCTCTATTGGCGTCGCGGGAACCATTGGGTGAGGCTCGCGAAGAGCCGTTGGCTTCGGCGGCGGCAGCGGCTGCCGCCGCTTTGGCCATCTTTTCCAGATTGGCTAGGTCTTCTAATTCGGGCGCCAAGGCTTCTTCGTCGTCGGATCGGGTTCGCGCGACCCGCGCCGATAGCAAACAAGAGTCTAGGTTAGAGTTCTGGGCGCCGAAGGGTTTGATTTCGGGCACGGAGGAGACGGGACTGGTACTGGCCGAGACGAGTTTGGTGACTGCCATCGACTGAGCGACGGCGCTCGGGACCAGGGCGCCGGGGACCGCGTTTAGTAGAGAGGTCACCGCGGACTCAGACGGAGCGAAAGAGGAACTAGAACGCGAAGGTCGCGCCGCCAGGGCGGAAGCCTGTCCGAAGAAGGCTTCCGAGAGTTTTTGGGTTAATTGTCCGCTTTCGAGCGTGGGAGCCGCGTTGGCGGAGACGGGCTCTAGGAACGAGAGGAGGGGCTCTTTCTCTTTGCCCACTCCTTGGATGATGGCCGAAGCGTTCTTTTGGGCCATGATGCGCCTCTCCTCCTCGTTCAGGCCGAGATTATGCTCGCCCGTCGCGTGCGCGACGAACGACTTGGTGTAACCGAACGAGAGCTTGCAGATGAAGCACATGAGAATGGGCTTGATGGGAACCGAACCGTAATCCCTGAGCGTGGCCGGGAACGACGTTTTGTTATCGGGCGCGTCGTGACCGGACGAGGCGACGTTACCGTTCGAGGAGGATTCTTCCGCGTCTTCGGCGCCGCGTAACCGACTCGAATTGGCGCCAACGACGCTCTCGGACACGCGCGTCGCGCCCGACACGGGCGGCGAACAAGAAGACGAGTTCCGTTTCTCGCGCAAATTGAAGACCCTGTAGCTATGCATAATAGGGATATCAGGAACTTTTTTCTCTCGCAAGAGGTTGTAGGCTTGCCCGTATAGGGCTCCGTAGAGGGCGGCCGGGTTCCGACAAATGTGAAAGGCGTTCACTACTTGCGGGAAAACCCGAAATTGTTCCGGAGGGGACATTCCGCGCGCGTCGACGATGCTACCTTCTTGTTGAGGTAACTCCAAGCTACACTCGTCGTCGCTGAACTCGGAATCGGCTCCCCCGGCACCCTCGATGATGTACGCCGACCCGTCCGGGTTGTAAACTATCTTCCCGGTAAACGTCTCGACGTCGCTCAGCGAACTGCAGTCCGATAAGTCCACCGCTTCTCGACATGGCGGCGACGTAAACTGAACGCCACCGACCACGCCACCGACAACCACCGTCGACGGTGGCGTCACGCTACGCGTCACCGAAGCGCGTCGTTTGTTTTCAAGGAACTGATTGCTCGTTTTGAGCGGCGATTCGTCGCTAGTCTCTCGGGCGCCGTCGCCCTCTTCCGAACTGACTCTCGTCGCTACGTCTTCGGGAGTCATGATACCGCCGCGTCTTTCGAGGTTCGCGTCGCGGAAATCCGAAAAAACCGGCGATGACTTTAAGCTCCCACCCGGGGAGCGTGCCGTGGGCGTCGTTGTCCTTTCGGACTGTCGCGGCTCGACGATCCCCGACGATCGGTGGACGACAGCTCCGCCACTAACTAATATCCGCGACGGGGATGACGTCGCCGGTTGCAATCTACCGGCGGCGGCGTTGGGCGAATGGATAAGCTGCTGCTGCTGTCTATGTCGCTGCTGCTCCGAAGACTCTGTCGTTGTCTCCGATAATGTTGGACCGCTCTTCTCCATTCCGTCACTCGCCTCTCCTGCTGACTCCATGTTAAGAGGGCATCGCTTACGTCATCGCAACTACTTCGTTGCCAGGAACTTAAGATCGTTTCTACAAAAAAACAAATCAAATACAAACAACAAATTAATCATCTTTTCGATACGATACGCGCTAGTTCAATCAAAACGTAATATATAATAGGCCTAGCTTCGCTTCGTTAATTTCAAAATTACACTAAAGCGGGATTTCCCGCCCGGACAATCTAATTAAGTATATAAAAGAAGGAAAAAAACATTAGCGACGTTTAAATACGTTTAACCATTTAGAAAAAAAAACAAGAGTAGGGTACTTGTAATAAAACTGTAAAGACCGAATTAGGGTTAACGCGCGGGGGATGAAGCCCCCAACGGAAATACACGCGCAAACCATAGCGCGTTCGGTTAATATTCCAACAACTATAACTAAGGAAACGCGGGACGATTTAAAAGAATATAAGTTTTTTTTTTATTTGTCGCTTGGCTGACATCCAAACCAAATCAACGCCAGCTCGAATTAAAAAGCCCGACCGAGGATGCTTAAATAAACCACGCGGACATTAATTACCGCGCGCAACTATATAGTCCCGTAACTAGTCGTCCTTGGATAATATTTCAACCTTAAATTACATTTAAAACGAAGCTACGAATACCGGGTTTTATTACCAAAGATTTAAGTATCATTCTCAATGAAAATTATAATTGTTTTCCGCTACGTAAATTAACTCTATTTTAAATTGCAACGTTTTAAAGGTATAATTTCGCGTATTTAATTTAGATAAGAATGGAAGGATGTCCAGCATCGAACCGCGTTGTAAATTCGGGATGAAACGGACTCCAAAATCGCCGAGCGGTGAAGCGAATGAGAAATATTTCGCAATTGCCAATGACAACCCCGAGCGATGACGGTTTTTTCAGAGGCCGAAAACTAAAGCCGGGCTTAAATAGCCAAAAATTAACACTCCAACGCGACAAAGAGCTCGAGATTTTTTAATAGGGAAAAATCAACGCTAATTTCAACACGGCCCCATTCAGCTATTTTCTTTGATTAACGTCTAGTTAACTTCAATTATATTTTATAGAAATCCTCTTCTACGAGGGCCAAGAACCGCCTTAATGACTCGCGATAAGGAACAAACATGATCAAATAAATTTATTGTTCAAACTATAATAATAATAATAATAATACGTTGATGATTTTAAAAGGGACACTATATTAAAGATTAGTCGAGTTTGTTTCAGTTTGAATTAAATCACACCTTAAAATTAAAAGTTATTAATTTAAAATTACAATTAGAAAAACAAACTATGGTAGATAAACTCTTATAAGACGGTTAACCAAAAATATTTAAATTGTTTAACCATATTTGTGAAGTAATGTTTCTGAAATTCAACCTGTTGTTGAAAATATTCTCAAGAGATTTTGAGATTTCAAAACTATTATTGGGATTTCGATATTATCCTAATTGTCCATAGATTTTAGGATTTTTGTGGACCCCTAGATTAATCTAATTTTACGGCCAAGTGGTACCATACATTTTTAGATATAATTATCCAATCTTAAATTTAATTTAATATAGCTTTCAGTTTCCCTTTAAAATATAATCAACTATGTATATATAAAACAAGATAAAAACTTCTTTTTAACCCGTAATCGATTCGGTAGAATTTCTCTGATCGCGTGGCTGGCTCTAATTAAGATATAGATTTAAGAATATTGACTTAATAAGTAAGGTTATCTTTACTATTATTCAGATTTGATTAACGTTAAGATATAGGGGGGGGGGCGGAGTTCATTTTAGTTTGAAATTTGGGCTTGAGATAATTCAGAATGTCATGATAATATTAAGAATAGAAATCTTTTAAAGGGAAGGGTGAAGAGAAAAAGTTTTTTTTTTTAATATAAGACACCTTCTGATACAGAAATATTATCTGTACATCGATTTGAAAAAGAATTGTGGATCTAATTCATTTTTCAAATATCTAAAAATATTTTACGAAGCCAAAGATGAAGAGGGGAGTCTTTTGATTGGTCGGATTTTCCCCTTTTTAATTTTAAGCGCGAGTATATTTCAGGAATGTCTTAATTTTAGAGTAAATATCATTGATTTTAAATCTTCACTCTCCCTTTAAAAAGGGTAGCTATAGCCGACAACAAACCTAATGACGTCACGGTGACAATTAAACGGAATGGGGAAAACTGCAGTGATTAATCCCCCTAGGGGGGGGGTGATTTAAAGGGGGAGGAACAATTATATCTAGCTGTACAAATTGAATATAATCACATGGTTTTAAAGAAATAATAAAGGAAAAACAATAACCAAGGTTAAGTTTTGATAAAATATTTTTAAAATCTTATTTCCTCGAAATTAAAGATTAATTTTGGTTAATTAATAAAAAATAGTAAATACTTAACTAATATCTTGTTTGAATTTAATATAAGTTCAAATTAAAAAATAAATTTGTAAATTGCACTGAAATTAATCTAAATTACGTTGGAATATTTAAATTTTATCTTAAAAGATATACCAATCAATTATTTACAATTAATTTAATAAAATATTTTAATTAATTAAAAGGGCTAAAGCGAGGCTATAAAAATCATTTTCTTTCGAATGAAAACTAATTATAATTTAGTTTTATCAATTTAAATATAAAAAAAATATTTAAAAATATATTTCGTTATGCAAATTAACCATCCTAAATATAAAACTGGTTCAAAACATATTTATGTAATCAGAAAAATAAAATAATAATAATATTATTTAAATTGTCACGAAATAATTGATCGTATAGGCAAGAAGGTAGAAATAAGTTCCACATGGATTTTGGTATCCACGTTTAAAAATATACGCGAAGGATATTTGGTTCTATTTAAAAATAGAAATAGGCCATCAATAGATATTCTTACCTACCATGTGTGCTTTCTTGAAAGGCACGCGGTATAGATCTTAGAGCGTAGCGTGTAAGGGACTCCCTAGAGAGCTTAACGAGGTACGGCCCGTGTCACTATCCCCGAATAGGTCCGAAGTTCCCCCTCCGTTTTTATTACCTTAAACTATTTTAGAAAAACCATTAGCAAGCCATTGTAAACTATCTACTAGTTAGAACATTTTAAAAACACGTGTTGGTATTTTAACCATTTCCTTTTTAAAGAATCAAGGGTAAAACTTGGATTCGCCGGCTACTTAGAGCCCGGGTAGAATCGCTCCTCTGAATGTGCAGTGTTAGGCACATGTGTTTGCATTTTTGAATGACATAGATAAGAAGAAGCAATAAAGTAGTTTTACTCATTATCGATTTCTATGGATCTACTTTTGGAGTAGTAAAAGGAAAGGGCATATGTGTCGTTGTGTTATTGTATGTAGGCCCATTAAAATAAATTAAGACCAGATGCCAATTTAGAGAGAGGGTAAAAGACCAGAGCCGACCCGAAGTTTGAGAAAGTGGGTGAAAAGGTCACGACCAATAATATAGTACTGGAAGTGACGCGTTTGACTTTTAACCAATGGTAAAAGAAAATTAAAAGTGACGCGGGAACATGCAAGATCACGATTGGTGACCAGGCTTGGGCACGCAAGAAGAATTAAGCAAAAAAAGGCGATGTTGGATGGAAGAGAAGGGAGTCTTGTTTTTGAGTCTTAAGCAGAATCACGTAACAACGTATTAGAGAATGAACGAGGGTTACGAGCCATACTCGGAGAAAAGGAGTTGAGCTAAGTTCCGAGACGGAATAAGAAAACTTAGAAGTTGAGGCTCGCGCAATTTTTAAATCATGCAGCGATAGAGTTAAGTCCGGTTAACAATCATCGAACCGAGGACGGACATGACGAGTCGGTTAAAGTATAAGCGGTACTAAGCAAAGGCCACGCGAAGTACGTAAGCGTTAATGAAGCCACTCGGAGCGGAATCGTCTGCTACCAGCAATTCAAGGGAAAGTCTCACACTCCAGAATCGTCTGCGTCGCTTCCCAAGCCGGCAGGGGTTATAAACTGCGCGGAAAACATCCCACCAGAATCGTGCGCGCCCGTGAAAGACTTATCAACTTTCGAAATGAACCGTGAGTCGTATTGTGATAAGAATATAAATATATTGTAGATATTTAGGGTGGCATCTGGTCGAAGGCAATAGAATAGTTAGGAGTATATATTATAGATATAAGCCTACTATTAGTAATATTAAGAGTGTGCATGCAAAACTATTTTGTATGTATTAGAACGTAAATAGTTTATTTAATTATATAGAATTAAATTAAACATTGGCTTGCTAAGTCTGCGTTATTGATTTAGTTAAGTATGTCACACTCCCGTTAAACCAGATAGTTATAAACAAAGATGACAACATTGATCCTTAGCGGCGAGTGCAGTTTAGAGCACCACCATAGCGTTGCGTATAGTAAAGGAGGTTGCACTTTTTGGGGGCCCCGCCGGGATAGTTTTCCTATGCTAATTAATTAGTAAGAAGACTATGAGCGTATAGTTTTGTAGCGTAATTTGCAAGTTAAGATTTAAATAGATGACTAGTAAGCGTCAAAATTTATATAGTAAATTTAATGACGAAATACACCCCGATTGTTTACCCGAGTACGGAACACAGATTAGCTGTGAAAAGTGTTATTTAGAACACCAAGCATCGAAACGTAGAGCGCGACTAATTAGTAGAGCGTCTTTAGTCCAAACCCAAATGCCAAACTCGATAGACTCTACCAATAATAATTCGGATTCAGGGGATGACAATAGTGTCATAAATAGATCTCCAAATATGAGTCAATTAGCTAGTGGTAGTGGTAGTAGTTCAGGGCCTGTAGGGGGAGGAAGCGGAAATACTAGTCAAAATCAAAATCCCACAATGGTGCAAATTACGGCGACAGAACTTGATGATTTAAAGACGGAGCTGCAATTTTTAAAGAGTCAATTGGCGGCTTATTTAGCCACGGCGGCTGTAAATGTAGGTACTGCGGCGAATAACACCGCGCCGACAGCCCCGCCAATTCAACCGGTGAATATCACCGCTCCCGCAGCTCCTCCGGTAGTTTTAAATACGGCGCTTAGCACCGGAGCTCCATCTGTGACAGGGACTCCTTTAGTTCCCTTGATCACGGGCGGAAGTTCTCAGTCTGGCAGCGTAGCATCGCAAAGTGTAGGTGGTCTATCCAATATAGGCCCTAATCAGTTTGGGTTAGGGTACGGAAATTTAGCCCCCGCGTCTTCTCTTGGTTCGTCTCAGGGGACTGCGTTACCTAATATAAAATTGCCAAAATTTACGGGGAATCCTACCGAGCAAAAGGGGTTTGGTATTTCGACAAAGGATGACCCCACCGAACTTAGTGTAAAGGGATTTTTAGCCCAGGCGCGACAAATTTTTGAAACTCGCGGGTTAGATGATGAGTGGTTTACGAAAACGTGGGTGCCAAACATGTTACAAGGCGCGGCTTTGTACTGGTGGCAAAAATTAGCCGTTAAACCAAGATATTTTGCTGAGTTTGAAGCGCTGTTAAAAAGCGAATTTTCTTTTGAGGTAAAAGATTCCATGATTATGGAAGCGTTATTTAGCCGTTATCAAAGGAAGGGGGAGAGCGTTACGAGTTACGTGACTGATATGAGGGCGTTGATGCAACAACTAGAAACCCCTTTAGAAACCTCCCTTCAGGTTAACTATGTTTTCCGAAATCTCGATTTCGATTTGAGGCTACAACTAACATCGAGAGAACACCAAAATTTGTTTGAATTAGTTGCCCACGCGCAGAGAGTCGAATTGGTGCATGCGGGGAAGCCCAAATACGGGGGTACCGCTTCGCGAGATTCCAACCGCCATAATGAGAGACAGGGTTACTCTAATGAGAGGCAGGGATACAGGTCTGAACCGACTTGTTTTCATTGTAAGTCTAAGGGTCACGTGTTACCCGATTGCCCAACTATCGAATGCACTAATTGCAAGAAAAGGGGGCATATTAAAAAGAATTGCACTTGGTCGGGAAAAGAGAAAGGGGGAGGCCGCCAGTAAGGACTGAGGCCCTCCCCCATAAAATGGTAGTACTTCGTAATAACCCTTTTAAGGACGCAAATTCTGCCATAATTGGTGACGATTGGGATCAAATGGGGCGAAAGCATCTGATAGAGATTAAAGTAGGCAATCGGCCGTTACTAGCTTTCGTCGATCCAGGTAGCGACGTCACCATATTGGATGGCAGTCTTTGCGAACAAATAGAAAAGGACGGGTTCGAAATCAATAGAGTAAATTTTAAATTAAAAGTAATCAATAGAAAAACTTATTCAGTACAGAAGGGTGTTACTATCCCTTTTACTCTACCCGGAAAAGAAGTATTACATTCGGCATTGTTTTTAGACAATTTAGCCTACCCAGTAATTATTGGGATCGATTTTTTACATTTATATAGAATGTCAGTAGATTATGGGAAATTAGTTTGGCATTGGAACGATAGCCCCGCCTCCGTGAATCCTTTTAGGACAGTTAGAAAGAATGCCATTGAGAGCATCTTGTCGTGTGAAGCGGAAAGCGTTAGCGAAGATTTTGATCTCGAGGGTGTAGAATTAGCGTTAGCCAAAGCGCCCATTTCGGATGAGCAACGTCAAAAATTGAAAAATTTAGTGTGCAATTATCACAGTGTATTTTCTACTAAGCCCGGCTTAACTAAAGCGGTTGAACATATTGTCGATACCGGGGATAGTTTACCTATTTCATCGCCCCCGTACCGTTATTCCCCCGCTAAGCGCGAGGTAATAGAAAAGATGGTGAAAGAGATGTTAGATCTCGACCTGATAGAGCCTTGCAATAGCCCCTGGAGCGCTCCCACCCTTTTAGTTGGAAAGAAAGATGGAACCCAGCGACTTTGCATTGACTATAGAAAATTAAATAATGTCACTCGCAAGGATGCTTATCCTTTACCGAGAATTGACGACATTTTAGAGTCAATAAAGAAACCAACATATATATCCGTCCTCGACATGAGGTCAGGGTACTGGCAGTTAGGGTTACATACAAATAGTCGTGACGCCTGCGCCTTTGTTACACACAACGGTATTTATAGACCTAAAGTAATGATGTTCGGTTTAACGAATGGCCCGGCATCCTTTACTCGGATGGTAAATCGCGTCTTTTCAGGATTATCTGATAAAGGCGTATTTGATTATTTTGACGATTTGTATATAATTTCCTCCGATTTCGAATCCCATTTAGAAACCATTGAAATAGTCCTCGGACGACTGCAAAGGGAGGGATTAACCGTGAAGGCGTCTAAAACACAGTTTTGTGTACCTAAAGCCCACATATTGGGGCATTTAGTTTCCAAAGAGGGGATAGAAGTAGACCCGGGAAAAGTAGAAAGTATCACCGAGTACCCCGCCCCTAAAACTGTTCGACAGCTTCGGCGTTTTCTCGGATTGACAGGTTATTATAGGAGATTCGTTTTGAACTTCGCGACGATAGCGGCCCCCCTGTATCAGCTCTTACACAAAGATACGGAATGGCGGTGGGGGGTGGATGAGGAGAACGCTTTTACCCTTTTAAAAAGTAAATTGGTCACCGCTCCTATTATTAGTGCTCCCGATTTTACGGTTCCATTCATAGTCCAGACCGACGCATCGTGCTATGGTTTAGGAGGAGTATTAATGCAAGAGATAGGGAAAGATAAGAAAGTAATACAATACGCTAGTAGGTCCTTAGATAAGGCGGAAAGAAATTATTCAACAACGGAACGAGAATGCCTAGCTATTGTATGGGCGGTCGAGAAATTTCGAATTTACTTAGAGGGAAGCCATTTTGAAGTATTAACAGACCATTCCTCGTTACAGTGGTTAAATAGAGCGCGAGACCCTACAGGGAAGTATACCAGATGGAGTATTAGACTCCAAGCTTTTGATTACCACATCAAACATATCCCCGGTTCCCAAAATACCGTAGCAGACGCTCTTTCTCGTATTGCCGAGCCTGATGACGTCGGTGCCTGCGCTGTTGAAGTAGAATGTTTAGCCGCAATTGGCGGGGACGAAAAGGATTTAGATTCGTTCGATAGAGACATTTTAATTGAGAAACAGCGCACGGACCGGACGATAGGGCCAGTTTTTGAATTATTGGAGAAGGACGAGAAACCGGTGGAAAGCAGTGAAACTAGTGGTAAAATCGCGAAAGCCACCCGACTTTATAAGTTAGAAAACGGGTTAGTTCACAAATACATTGGGAAAGAAGAGACTAATTTAAGATCGGCAGATTATCGAATTTTAGTGCCCCACACCTTAATCAAACGGGTCATTCAGTCGTGCCACGATATTGCATCGGCCGGCCACCAGGGAATTACAAAAACATTAGAGCGCGTAAGAAAATATTATACCTGGGGTGGAATGACCAAAGACGTATTTAAATACGTAAAATCGTGTTGGATTTGCCAAATTAGTAAGAACCCCCACACTCAACAGGCAGGATTAATGAAATCGGCGGAACCATCAAAGGCCTGGGAAGTAGTTGGGATTGACATAAAGGGACCGTTCCCCCGCAGTAAGAAGGGTAACACGTGCATCTTAGTTGTAGTAGATTACGGTACTCGGTGGGTGGAGGCGTTTCCCCTTCGTAAGGCGACCGCGAAAATAATAGCGACAAAATTATCTGATGAAGTTTTTACTCGTTTTGGAGTTCCAAAAACAATCGTTTGCGACAATGGTACCCAGTTTAGGTCCAAAATAATGTCGAATGTAAGCGACTATTTCGGAGTCAAAATGAGATTTACTTCATATTACAGTCCGCAGGGAAATCTCACGGAGCGCGTAAATTTAGATTTAGGCGTGATGATTCAGTCCTTCGTTAGCGACTGTCACCAATTATGGGACGTAGGCCTCCCTCAGTTTTGCATGGCTTTGCGAACGTCGAAGAACGAATCTTCCGGCGCATCGCCATCGTTACTAAACTTCGGTAGGGAAATTAGAGAACCCTCGATAGCGAAGATAGAAACATCAGGTAGCCCCGACATAGAAGATGAAGACAACGTGATTAGCGCGATTGCAGTAGCGTCTCGTGTTCGGATCGCTTTTGAAAAAGCGCGGGCTAAACTTGACATTTCTAGAGCCAGGCAGACGTTGCTTTACAATAAAAAGCATAGGGATGTCCAATTTAGCGTTGGAGAGTTAGTGTTGCGTAAGACGCATTTTCAGTCTTCCGCGGCGCATAAGTTTACGAAGAAAATTGCTCCGAAGTGGGAAGGACCATTTGAGATTAGTCAAAAATTAGGGCCCTTGACATATACACTTCGAGAGAAAGATAAAAACGTTGAATTAAAGGGAACATGTCACGTACGCCAGTTGAAACCGTACGTAGCGCGGAATGAGGACGACGAGTCGAATCAGATTCCAAAAACCAAAGCTCGTAAATCCACTAATGTAATAGTACATTCGAAGGGTGTAATAGGGGGAACTGATAGAGTTCTTCGCCCTCGAAATAGAGTGGTAAACTATAAGCAGTAAGTTGAGGGGTTGTCTATGGTCGGTCGTTTGGGGTGTTTAATTTATGAATTGCTCAATCGGTGGAAGGGTCATTTGAGTCGTCAAATACTAGGACCATCTTCTGAAACTAATTTGGGAGCTTAAGCTTAATTAATCATAGTCAAATGCGCCAGATTGAAACCGCATTTTGAACCAAGCGACGGGATCTAGAATGGTGAGGGGTGTTTCAGTTGGGAAAATAATTCTATAATCTCATTATTGTAATCGTACAACCGGGGTGTAATAGGGAGGAAAATCTAGAGTCCTTCGCCCTAGGGATAGAATGACGAACTACTGGTATTAGTGTCCTACCCTGAAAATCCCAGAATTTTATAAGCCACGTTTGAATACGAGCTTATAATCCTATGTATAAATGTATTTATCGCGCGCCGCAATATTTTAGTGTCAATTTTATTTAGTGTCCATTTGTTTTTTTTTTGTTCTAGTGTCCCTTTAATTTTTTTTTTTCCCATTTGCTTCACGGGACGTTCAGCCTTAGGAGGGGAGGAGTGTCACGAAATAATTGATCGTATAGGCAAGAAGGTAGAAATAAGTTCCACATGGATTTTGGTATCCACGTTTAAAAATATACGCGAAGGATATTTGGTTCTATTTAAAAATAGAAATAGGCCATCAATAGATATTCTTACCTACCATGTGTGCTTTCTTGAAAGGCACGCGGTATAGATCTTAGAGCGTAGCGTGTAAGGGACTCCCTAGAGAGCTTAACGAGGTACGGCCCGTGTCACTATCCCCGAATAGGTCCGAAGTTCCCCCTCCGTTTTTATTACCTTAAACTATTTTAGAAAAACCATTAGCAAGCCATTGTAAACTATCTACTAGTTAGAACATTTTAAAAACACGTGTTGGTATTTTAACCATTTCCTTTTTAAAGAATCAAGGGTAAAACTTGGATTCGCCGGCTACTTAGAGCCCGGGTAGAATCGCTCCTCTGAATGTGCAGTGTTAGGCACATGTGTTTGCATTTTTGAATGACATAGATAAGAAGAAGCAATAAAGTAGTTTTACTCATTATCGATTTCTATGGATCTACTTTTGGAGTAGTAAAAGGAAAGGGCATATGTGTCGTTGTGTTATTGTATGTAGGCCCATTAAAATAAATTAAGACCAGATGCCAATTTAGAGAGAGGGTAAAAGACCAGAGCCGACCCGAAGTTTGAGAAAGTGGGTGAAAAGGTCACGACCAATAATATAGTACTGGAAGTGACGCGTTTGACTTTTAACCAATGGTAAAAGAAAATTAAAAGTGACGCGGGAACATGCAAGATCACGATTGGTGACCAGGCTTGGGCACGCAAGAAGAATTAAGCAAAAAAAGGCGATGTTGGATGGAAGAGAAGGGAGTCTTGTTTTTGAGTCTTAAGCAGAATCACGTAACAACGTATTAGAGAATGAACGAGGGTTACGAGCCATACTCGGAGAAAAGGAGTTGAGCTAAGTTCCGAGACGGAATAAGAAAACTTAGAAGTTGAGGCTCGCGCAATTTTTAAATCATGCAGCGATAGAGTTAAGTCCGGTTAACAATCATCGAACCGAGGACGGACATGACGAGTCGGTTAAAGTATAAGCGGTACTAAGCAAAGGCCACGCGAAGTACGTAAGCGTTAATGAAGCCACTCGGAGCGGAATCGTCTGCTACCAGCAATTCAAGGGAAAGTCTCACACTCCAGAATCGTCTGCGTCGCTTCCCAAGCCGGCAGGGGTTATAAACTGCGCGGAAAACATCCCACCAGAATCGTGCGCGCCCGTGAAAGACTTATCAACTTTCGAAATGAACCGTGAGTCGTATTGTGATAAGAATATAAATATATTGTAGATATTTAGGGTGGCATCTGGTCGAAGGCAATAGAATAGTTAGGAGTATATATTATAGATATAAGCCTACTATTAGTAATATTAAGAGTGTGCATGCAAAACTATTTTGTATGTATTAGAACGTAAATAGTTTATTTAATTATATAGAATTAAATTAAACATTGGCTTGCTAAGTCTGCGTTATTGATTTAGTTAAGTATGTCACACTCCCGTTAAACCAGATAGTTATAAACAAAGATGACAACATTGATCCTTAGCGGCGAGTGCAGTTTAGAGCACCACCATAGCGTTGCGTATAGTAAAGGAGGTTGCAAAATTTATCTGGAAATTGTGTCTAATTTAAATAAAAAAAAATTGTAGACTAATTAAATTTAATTCGATTAATTTAAAGTTCAACGCTATAAGTTACGTCAAATTTTTGACATTACTAAGAACGAATTACGAATAATTATTTTTGGATTGTCTTAAAAATAATTACTAGAATCTGAGTTTTTTTTTATCCCTTCAAGCTAAATAATCTTTCTAAGAAATTAATTAAAATGGGAGTGGAATGAATTATAATTACCTCGAAACTCTCCTTAATTTACAATAATATTAATTATACAAATTAAATAGATACCAGAAGACATCTCACGGCATAGAAAAGTTCAAACAAAAAATTATAAATCGTCGCAGATTCAAAATTTATTTATTTTATTTGTTTAAAGATTATTATTTTTCAAAAAGAGCGAAGCTAAGATTATATCTATATCTAAGTAAACAGATAAAGATGCTTCTTAATAAGGTCAAATAACCAGAGGTCAAATAATCAGAGGTCAAATCAAGATGTAAATAAAAATTAAAACTTATTGAAAAACCAGTTTAAAAATGACTAATTCAATATTTTTTTTAAATTATAATATTCGCAATGTAATTAAAGCTGAGGTGTAGTAATACGTAATATTAAAGGTCATAGTTAAAAGTAGTTTATGGTAAAGTAAAGTTGTAACTAATCATCACCATCAGCCAGCCATTTCTCGCGTTAGAATATTCTAATGGCATCCAAAAAAACTCCGTAATGGAATCTTTTTTAACGGGGCATTATGGCCCTCTAAAGAAAATTTTGGGGGGATATTTCAACGCTACAACTAGTAAAGCATCTGTTCTCTTCAAGATGAAAATCAGGGTGTCTTAACAATGAAAGTAAGGAGCTCTCATCCCATCCCCTCTGTGGTTCCAAACCCCGAATCCAATCGCGTTTGCTTCGTTTATATTTAAGAGAGAAAAGGGAGAGGGTAGGGGGGGGGGGCAATTTCGAGCATTATATTGGACCGTGGGAAAATAGGGGTCCCATAAGACCCTGTCCAAACTCTAAACCCGGTCGCCCTTAGTGACATCTTCAATTCTTCTTATAAAAAGAATACCAATGAGAACTTAAGAAAAATATGCCCTATCATGACATGGAAAAAAATTATATCCATCTAGAAAAAAAACCACAAAACCAGATCAAATTATGGGACTGTACATTGAGATTTAATAAATTTCAAATGATGTGTAGATGATTTTTTAGAATTAAAACTTCTAACACTGATACTAGTTTGAAACTAAATTATCTAAAAAAATTATATTTTAAATAATGTTAATATAGTAACATATATTAATTTTATTATAATTAAACGAAGTTCAGCTTGAAATTGGAACTTGGAAACTATTTTTAAACTGTTCTAATCTTCAAATAAACTTTAGAAGCTGAAGTAGCGATATTTTCAAAGTTTTTGTTCTGAGATTTTTTTACTATCGAGTTATTGATATAATTATTTAAATTTATGCTAATTATTACATATTTTATCAACACTAATAGAGATTTCGAACTAAATTTGCCAGAAATATAGTAATTTCGATATTAATTACGAGCCTCGTAGAGAAAGAGGTCAAATTTCTTTAGATTTTGTTTCAAGAATCAGGGTTGCCACAAGATTCAAATTCCCTGACTTTTCCAGGTTTTTCCCTGACCTTTTCCAATAATACTACCCAATTTTTAAGCTTTTATTGGCCAAACTTTGTTGCAGGCGTATCTCTGTTCTAATCTATACAACTGACACGATGTCAGCTGAGAATCTTTTCCTCGGATAATGATCGCAATTTCCAGGCTACTCGAAAAATCTTTAAATTTCCCGAATTTTCCCTGAATTTTATGGTTCATTTTCAAATTCCCCGACTTACCCAGACTTTCTCCCGTTTTTCCTGACCCGTGGCAACCCTGAATTAAAGCTTTTTGAAATTAATTTCAATATAAATGTAATAACTAACAAAGATGTACGATACCTATTACGATTGCGGTCCGATTGTTCCCTAAATTAACTAGCAACATAATTCCAAGAGAGAATTTTAGTAAAACTTCGAGTGCTTTTTGTGAAGAGAAGATAAAGAAGGCAAAAATTAGTCGATATCTTGTAGTTGAGTCGCAATTAAAGATAACCAACCAAGATTCCTTAATTAATCTTTAAAAAAAAAAAAATAACCATCGTGTACTTAGGCAACGAATAACAAAGGGATTGGTTAAAATATAATATTATATACACCTATACTGTTACCTTATTCGTAAGCAAACAATTTTTTTTTTTTTTTTTTTAGATTATCTTTTAGACGAGAACATGTTAGTGAAATTAAAATAATATAAGTTTAAATTAATTAAAACTCATACGCTTTTCAGACTATCTGGTTTAATCACGATTATTTGAGGATTATTGGACTGAACCTCGGTTAAATCTGATTAAAATCGAGGCTAATTATGCAGCTCATCTGAAGAGGGTTTTTAAGCCTAAATTTCAATCAAGCTTTTTGGGTCAAAAAAACTTATTTTCAGTGTTTTAATGACGAAAAATAATACTTTTTGGGTCAAAAAACTTATTTTCAGTGTTTTAATGACGAAAAATAATACTTTTTGGGTCAAAAAACTCATTTTCAGTGTTTTAATGACGAAAAATAATACTTTTTGGGTCAAAAAACTCATTTTCAGTGTTTTAATGACGAAAAATAATACTTTTTGGGTCAAAAAAACTTATTTTCAGTGTTTTAATGACGAAACATAATACTTTTTGGGTCAAAAAAACTTATTTTCAGTGTTTTAATGACGAAAAATAATACTTTTTGGGCCAAAAAACTTATTTTCAGTGTTTTAATGACGAAAAATAATACTTTTTGGGTCAAAAAAACTTATTTTCAGTGTTTTAATGACGAAAAATAATACTTTTTCGGTCAAAAAAACTATTTTCAGTGTTTTATTGTAAGTTATCAACAGTTAATTGAGAAATAGGCGCATACTTCTAACGTAATTAACTCTGAATAATTAAACTATAACTCGAAAATAATAATTTCATTTCACTATCACTTTAAAACAATCGTGTTAAAAAAAACCTTATCTGAGCGTGTAGTTTTTGTCCTAAGAGATTTTCAGGTAAAAAAATAAATCCTAGGAAACTGGTATATCGAACAAAATACCTAAATAAGCTTTAAGTTATAATACATTGTTAAAAGTGGATTCGAGTTTGAATGTTCGTGAAGTTAGAACTACTTCGAAAATGTTTAAAAAACAATGATATTTCAATGTATGAAATTCACATTGAACCAGCTTCGTAGGGTATTAAATCTTTCCTCTTAAACGAAACTATAATTTAAAATATATCGAGTTTGTATCGAATATTTTTATATCTATGGGAATTAGTATAGAAGTATTCATCCGCCGTACCTTAATACGTACTCAAAATTACAAACTAAGAATTATTTGAAATATATTAATACGAGATAACTCTATAAGAAATAATATTAAATATAAGATTTTCAGTATTGACAAAGTTAGGTTGAATTTAAAGTGAAACTATCACAATTTATCGAAATTATTTGAATTATTTCATATTATGAATAATCTATATTCAAAATTACATCTTTGGATTCTTTGAAGAGTAAATAAGAAACTTGGAAATTTTGGACCTTTTGGGCTCATTTTAATTTTCCCAGACCTTTTTGGCTCATTTTTATTTTTCCCTGACCTTTTGGGCTCATTTTTATTTTTCCTTGACCTTTTGGGCTCATTTTTATTTTTCCTTGACCTTTTGGGCTCATTTTTATATTTCCCTGACCTTTTGGGCTCATTTTTATATTTCCCTGACCTTTTGGACTCATTTTTAATTTTCCTTGACCTTTTGGGCTCATTTTTAATTTTCCCTGACCTTTTGGGCTCATTTTTATTTTTCCCTGACCTTTTGGGCTCATTTTTATTTTTCCCTGACCTTTTGGGCTCATTTTTATTTTTCCCTGACCTTTTGGGCTCATTTTTATTTTTCCCTGACCTTTTGGGCTCAATTTTATTTTTCCCTGACCTTTTGGGCTCATTTTTAATTTTCCCTGACCTTTTTGGCTCATTAATTTTCCCTGACCTTTTGGGCTCATTTTTCCTTGATCACGATATCTGTATCACGTGACAAAACGAGCTAGAATAAATTGGACCTATAATAGATTCTAATTAAAAGCCTTTTTTGTCACCTATGAGGTAATTTATATGTTTCAACTTAAATTCCATTTTGATTGGCTGGGAGATGGAGGTGATAAATCAGTAACAGTATCACTTTAAAATTATATTATATCTTTAATATTGAAAACTACGATTTGAATAAGGCTTAAGTTATATAGCGAAATATATAAAGTAGAAAAAAAAAAAATCTATTGTTATTTTCATCGGGATCGAAACGTTACAATACGCTACACCGAATCCGTAAAAATACTCCCTACATTTTTCTTCTTAGTATAATTCTTATATATTCGGTAAAATGTATTCTATATATATTGGGAATATTCAAGTATTGTCTACTTATAGTCGTAGCATTGGCATCTTTACGCTTCGATAGAATAATAAGTAGATTCTTAAGAATAGGGTAGGAGAAATATTTCCAGAAAAGATTTAAAGATTTTTGACGATGAACGAAAAAAAAAAAAAAAAAAAAAAATCCTCCGAGGAAGCCCAAAAACATAAAGACTGGTACATATCCTAACCGGAGGAATCAATGGCCGATCGGACACTATAACAGTTGCCTACACACCAGGTGAAAATGACTACTAGGACCTCGACACAATGGGACATAGTTATAAAAGAAATTTTTCGTCCATTTTCTATCTAGCTCAGTTTCAAAAACCCCAACCTTTTGAAAAATTCAATTTCAATTTACATTAAATATAAGCTAAACCCGTTATTAATGTTTAATACGGATTCGAAGGAGAATAGCTTCCCACGTATTGAAAACCGAAATTGAATCGAACGCTATTTAATATATACGACTTGGCTATAAAAAAGGCTCTTTTCAGTTTTCATTCGAACCGTGTTTGAACTTTAACCATTAAGAGTTTCGATTTTTAGTTTAAATCGATAGCGGGTACGAAGGTAGGCTTCTTTTCCAATCTATATCGTCTCGTTACTAAGATTTAAACGGGTAAGGATAGGTTTAACACGCGCTGTCAAATACGAATCGAATCGGGAATACGAAATCGCGCGCTTTTTCACGAGATTTTATTATTTTCACGAGCTAGGTATATTCAATTCCAAGTTTCAGCGCGCGCGAACTTAGTCTACCCGATATCTCGAATAAAAGCTTAGTTCGTATCAATGGGAGGTATTAGTTTCGAGAGTTTTGGAAGATTCCGAGTGATTCGTCAGGCGTACCCTTCTCCTTATAAGTTGGCGTGACAAGAAGCAAGCCTTTGACGCTAAGAAGTTCCCCCATCTCCGATTTCCGATATAGCCCAGGTGTTCGATTGTCAAAAAAACATCTTTCAATCGAAAAAGATGCCAGTCTAATCAAGCGAGCGACTATCCAAGCGACTATCCTCATCTTAAATCTTTAAAAACATAAAAGGGACGGTAGAAATGGAACAAAATAATTCTTTCTTTCCTTAATTTCGAAATTAAGAATTTATATACTTTTTTGGTTTCATATTATCACCAATTTCTTCTTAATAAAAAAAATTAACGAAGATTAGATTATAATTAAAATACATAGTGATAATTTTAACTCTTGTAATTTAATTTAAAAAAGGAGACGATTGAAACTAATTACCAGTAATTTAATACTTTGATCTTCAAAATCTTGAGCAAAATAAAAAAAATTTTAAGGGAGGGGTTAATTAAAAATATTTTTAATTTCGTAAATTTCTATTGGTTAAATGTTGGAAACCATTTTAAATTTAAATATACGCTAAGCCTATTATTTTTTTTTATTTCAATAATTGTCCCTTATTTTATTCGAATTTTAGTAATTATTCGCAATTTTGCTCGAATTTCAATAATTATTCGAATTTTAATTAATCTCGATCTTCGCTTTACACTATCCCTTTAAAAGGTGAGAATTTGACCCCTTTTAAGATATCCAGGGATGCTGGAAAAGTCCTAAAGTAAAACTAGCCCTAGTAATACGTGCCTGAAGATAAACAACTGGGGATTTTTTTGGGACAAAAAGAACCTAGGATAAAAGCTAAAAAAAAAATTTTGTTGAACTTTTGAAGTTTACTTACTACAGTTAGCTAGGCCTAAACCTTTGTTCAAAATGCGAGGGGTTATGTTCCTTAGCCGCCGCGATAGGTAAGGCTATCCCGTTACCTGTCCCAGTCTTAATGCCCCCTTAAAAAAGGACCGGGACCCGAATTTGAAACCTTTCTTGGTAAGGAATATTTTGGGATTCCCATTGTGATGGGATTTATTTTTTTTGTGAAGTTTGTTCGCGCTATTCTAGTTAAAAACTGATGGAATAGATCCGTTCCTAAGAAAGGAACCAGCAGGGTGTTATAACTCAGAATGCGGGACCAGGGACGAGTATAACAAAAGGACCAGTTTTAGAAGCTATATACCATTTTTGGGGGTCGAAACAATCAAAATGATGGGTAGTTTTTTTTTTGGTTATGGCTAGTCGATAAACACGATTGAATTTTATTATAAATAAGGACCATATGGCCTCCCAAAATTATAATAAACGGGCATCTTTATATGGTAAACATATTCCCAAATTTTCTAATGGATTTATGTTCGTGAGTAAAGAGATAGTGACACGATTTTATTTTAATACGAACTTTTCGGTTTACTTTTAAATTAACCGAACCCATTGTATTTTTTCTTCTTTTAATTAAGATTAGATTAATAAATAAAATTAAAATACTTCTATTAATTAATTCAAAGTTTAATAAAAACGCTTTAGTTTTGATTAATATATTGTGACGTAATAGTATTGTTATAATTAAATTTAGTAATTTAATCTTTAAGGTTTATTTCTTGGAGAATTAAATATTCTTGGAGGACAATTTTTAAATATTTTCTTAAAGATAGGGTAAATATGGATTTTTTATTTATTCCGTATTAAAATATTAATTATAGCGTGTCAATATCCCTTTAAATCAAATTATAAAAACTTCCTCAAAATATTTAAAATTAAATATTCATCTAAAAATTTTGGAAGGTTTGTATATATAAAGTAAGGGGTGGTCCTATCTCATCACGCGTTCATCGGGGCGTCAAACATGTTCGGACATTCCCTACAAAATCTACAATATACCTCTGGTACTAGCTAGTCATACATCTCGGATGGTTCTCTTTCTAACTCCATCCTCGGTTGCTAAGCGACCGGGAAACATTTTTTCCATCATCCTTCTTAAGCTAAGTTCACACTTAACACTTTAAAACCGTTTTCCAATCGAATATTCAAGAAATATAATACCACGAAATATAATTATTTAAAATTAAATTATTTAAAAATCAGTTTCAAAATCTTTAATGTGAACGCGGCTTTAGTTAGAAGTCTAGTTTACAGTAGGAGGCAAACTTATTAAAGTTTTCTACGAGCCAATGAGAGCGACAAAGCTCTAGATGTCCTCTAAGCAGACGCGTGTATCCAAAATTCTTACAAGTTACAAATCACATTTCATTCGAAATTTAGTCTGAATTCTTGTAAAAGTAAATTACAAGTAGGAACAGAGCTTAATTTTATTCTTTTCCCCCCTATTACTCCGCGCTACTATAAGAATGACATAGTCTACTATAGACTAAGACTGGGTAGGTCTCTGTAGAGCAGACTGAGATGGGATTTCTACTTAGAAGATTTTAAAAGCTCCGGAGAGAAAATGTGTAATCTAAATTACGAACTAGGGCTTTTTTTTTCTTTTCGCGAGAAACCAGGGGGGTTTAAGGGGGAAATCTAGGGCAAAGAGTGTGTGGGGCTATAGCCCCCTTCGCCCACCCCCCCCTCTCTTCTTACCATTAAATTTTCCCTTCTTTTCATAGAAAATTCTCTCCCGCTTTTTCTCAATTTTTCCGCAGTCTTAAATTACAAAATTTTTTGGGAGGAGATTAGGTTTTTTTTCAGCTTTCTTTTTCTTTTTTTTTTTATAAGTCCCTCCCTTCATTTTGACCCCCCCCCCTCCCCTTTCTTTACGGTATTAGTTCATCCCCCCTTTAGAAATTATAAAGTTCGCCCACGGTGCTTAGAAACCAAAATTTTAAGATATATAATATTTATTAATAATAAAGAAAGTTTTTTTTTTGTACTGGGTATTAAATTTATTATTTCGTAATCTAGCCTTGATATAAAAGATTTTAATTAAATTTAGAAAAAAAAATTATGGTAAAAATTGTCGAGATTAAATATATTTAAAAATTATTCCCGGATTAAAAGTTATGGAAAATTATAAATATTATTTCATTTTTTCTCAAGATTTATTTTGGATTTAAAAAATTAGTTTTCTAAATTAAAAATTGAGAATTTAAATAAATTTTTTAGAACTAAAAATTGTGAATTTCAAATTATTTTTCTGACCTAATTTGAAAATTATAAAAAAAACTTTAACCAAATATTAATTAAAATTTATTTTTAAATAAAAATTATGAAAATTTATAGAAAAAAACTTCTACAACTAAATATTATATATTATATATAATCATAATTTAAATTAAATCCAACTAAACATCATTTAAAAAATATTTTGGGCGATTTTGGGTGATCAAACTCGAAAGTTTATTAAATTTGAACGCGACCTAGACCCTGGAGGGTTGGAGGTGGTGTTATTCAAAAAATAAATAAAATGAGTATATTTATAGTGCATAGGCGTAAAGTTGAAATTAGCACGAATGGTTGCGGCGATTGGAGGCCCCCCTAAAATCTCAATGTTTTTGCTCGCGCGCCTAAAGTAAACGGAGGAAGAGTAGGAGATATTGGGAGGGGGGGCCAAGACTCCAAGAGTCTCGATTAGCTCATTTCAAAATATCGAACATTCTTAAAATTTATTTCGGCTCGCGTACCACCAACGAGAGCCTTAAAACTCTCAAGAGATCTAGACAACTTATTTCCACACGCGGGTAAGGGGAATAATCTCTTCGCTGTCTTAAGAAACAATTTAAAGGGACACTGCAGTAACCGACAACTTTCTATTTTAAACGGATTAATAAACTACATACTGATAATCACGCGCAGAAAACGCCCTCCACTTCCCTTCTCGCAATCTGATTGGGCACAGACTCGTTAACGACAATATATCAAATTCTCTAGTTAAGTCTACTTTCAGAGCACTACTGGTAATGTTCGTTAACGACGAGATATGATCCTAGTTAAGCCTACTTTTCTAATAAAGTTAAATACAGATTTCTAGGTTAATTTTTGTTAGTAGTATTATTATTTTACAGGAGAATTAGGCCTATTTAAACGTTGCATTCTCCCTTTAAAGAGTTTTAAGCTTCTCGGGTAGTTAACGGCCCAACGGGAGAAATATAATTCTTTAAAAGAAGGGGGGCTTTCATCCGACCACGGACTGACATTCGAATATTCCAACCACGCCTAGAAATAAGAATAATAATAATAAAAAAAAAGATATATATAAATATATATGGCGAAGCTTTAACGTTTTAAGATTTTAGCTTCGCTCAGACTACACGCTGAGATTTTGTACATTTTCAAGTTGGAGATATTACGAAGGAAAGCGGTTAACTCCCCGCCAAAAATATCCGCCCGCTTCGGAGTTTTATTCGCATATTATTATTTAATTTACCCGACGCCCAAAATCATCCTTAAATAAATATACTACGGACTCGACTCGTGGCGCCACTCTCGTGACGTCATTCAAATTTAACGCGCAATAACATTTAGAACAGAAATTTTTTAGTATACTTTGTATACTAATAATTAATTCATTATTAACACGTAATTAAAATTAAATACGAACGCGACTTATTTTTTCTTTCTTTTAAGATAAAAATAAAAGGCGCTAAGATATTGGACCGAGTTTAAGGGAATTACGTAGTAGATTAAAAGGCGCACTCAGCAAATGCTTTCTTAGAATTCCTCGCCCAAAGAAAGATCTTAGGTACATCCCATAGCTACACTAACACGTTGCTAAGACTATCTTCTTAAAGGTAAGGTGAAAAATCAAGTGTTTTTTATCGATTATTCCACTAATTATAAGATCTATCCGCTTATTATTCGGGAAATAGATCCCTTCAACCAATCGCGTAACGCCCTGCCTTTCCAGGCAACAAAATACTGGTGGCACGCGCTTTGTCGCGCGCGATTACAGCGCGAGATGTGATATATAAAGCGCGCGCGATGTAAAAAACGTGGCGCGCGACATAGCGCGTGCCACGAGTATTTTGTTCGCTGAAAGGCAGGGCATTACGCGATTGGTTGGAGGGATCAATGATATCCGGATCTATTTTGATTTTTAAAATCATTGGGATATGTTATTACTACGCGGATACGTCTTAGAATTAGTAAAAGAATCGAATAAAAATCACATGGTGTTCCTCCTTACCCTCCCTTTAAAGACTAAGACAAGAAAGAAGTCACCTCGTAAAAAAAGGTTTGACCTCTACACGCCAAAACCAAAAATATATATATGTATCTCCATAAATAAATACGCTGATACTGTCAAAGGTATATGATGAGTAAAAGCTAAGCTTCTAAAGACGTATTGATATCACGCACGAAAACCACCGAGTGATATCTACGATTAAAGAGATAGTGAAATATTTTAATTTAAAGTGAAGACATCATGAATTTTTCACGAACTACAAATGGAAATTGAGTAGCATTTTCTGGCAGAGTTAAAAAACGATTCAAATTATATATACATACGCGGAATAGAACAAAATTACCGAACTGAAAAAATAATAATTTAAAATATTATTAAGCCTATTTCTAAAATTATTTCAATTTCAATTGAAAAAAATTTGATCTCGTTTGAAAATATATTTAGATTCTCATCTATATCTAACGTTAATTTTCAATGATACAGAAAGATGAAGTCTAAGTTAACAAGGAGAGATGCAAATTGCGATTGGTACGAAGCTCGCGAATTGGCTTGATGGATTTAGGCCCCGAAGACCAAATCATTTACATTTCATTAAAACTCGGCATGGATTAATAATACACGAGTAGAAATCAGGATTAAAGGGAGAATGAAACACAATAATAAGTGATTTATAATAGATTCCTTATCGTTTAAATCCAAGATTAAAATAATTAAAACTTGCCCTGAAAATAGGCTTAGCTGGATTCACGGAGATCAGCTGAATTTATTGAAATTAATGGGTCAGCAACCAATCAAATGGTATGGGAAGTCTCAAGGAGATCTCGCCTTAACGACTAGGCCTTTCTCATTGGTCGCTGAGACATAAATGCGAAGAAATTCAATGAATCCAGCTAAGCCTATTTACCGGGTAAGTTTTAAATTAATTCATAGCATAATATTTGATAAAAATGCGAGATTACATACTCCCTTTAAGTAGACTCTGAAAACATATCCACGTCATATCAGTTATACGAAATACGTCAAAATTACGTGGAACTTTCAACACGACATGTCGGGGAAAATAACATTAAAGACCAAACGAGCAGCGCGAGGGGCGTAGCGACGTTCTAAACGGTTCCTTACAAATTAATTCCCACAAAATATCCACCCGAAAGGGGATCGCGTCATTTTTTGGGGGTATTTAGCTATTTAGGAAAAATAAAACGAAATGAACATCTGGTATTATGTTTAAATTAAATCGTATTGAGAAGGAGAGAGGTTCAATTGGGCTCAATTGCTTCCATTAAAGAGAAACACGAATTATACCTTGTTTCTATCTTAAGTAACATCGAATTCAAATGGTTGTATATAAAATAGGTAATAAAATTACTATTCCAATAAAATAAATTAAAGGGAGGGTGAAGAAGAAAGGTTTTCTATTATTAATGCATTATGGAAATGTACTGGTCTGAATTGCGCCAAAAATTGGAGAAAAATCTGATTTTGGCATCGAATTAACAGGAGAAGATTCATCTGTACCTTTTTGAAGTAAAATATTAACGCGACACGCGCTGCTCTACGCGCGAGATTGCGCGCGCGTGAAAATAATCGAGCACGAGATTTATCGCCATGATTCAAAGATTGGCTCGCAGCAGCGCGTGTCGAGGGGATTTTATTAAGCCAAAGGTACGGCTGGGCGTCTTTTGATTGGTCGGAGGTACTCCTTTTAATTTAATAATGCCAAAACCAGAAGGTTTCCGATTTTTCGTACAATTCAAAGACTAACCAAAACTTGTCTCGTTTTAAGAATAAAAATTGCGCCATTTCTCTTCATCATCCTCATTTTAAGAACCCAAAGAAAATGGGCTAGATATTGCAAGTTGGTTTCATTTTATATTTATAAGTGGCAGTCTCATAATAAAATCAGGGATCAGTCCCGACCTCCCCCGTAAAGTTGGCCTCTCCCATCCTACGTACAATATTATTATTATCAGCAACTAGGAGAAAGCGGAAAAATTGCGAGTTTGGATACTTTAGCTCGCGCTTTTAGTATAGATAGAAGTTATATATGACGTATGTATGGAATGGATACGATGAAGATAAAGAAGGGGAGGGGGAGGGGGAGGGAGAGGGAGTGGAAAAGAAGAAAGAGGGAGGCTGCGCGCTTTTAGAAGAGAATATGGTTACCATGGCAACTTGGTGACATATTTAGATGACTGCGCGTGCCACCCTCCACCCCCTTCTCCACCCGCTATAAAAAGAGCTCCGTAGAGCGTAGAGCGAGCGCGTGTCTGCGGCTCGTGCCACGCACTGACAACTACAAAAAAAAAAAGGAAATCCCATGGAGGATATATACCCTAGGGTACACGAGGAGTAGAAAAAAGAAGAGAAATAGAAAAGGAAAAATGTGTAGTTCAAATGGAAATAGATCATCGCGTAAGGTGTCCAACGTAAAAACTTATTTTAAAATTACATATATGTTATATTTTTTAATATTCATTATAATTTTAATTAAAATTAATGAAATATCTATATTTATCGATTCGAATTAGTTTAAACTAAAATTGAATCACCCTACTATAGATTTAGAATAATTCCAATTAAAATAATTGTATTAAAATTAAAACAAATCGAAATTAAATTAAAATAAAATGTAATTAAAATAATTCTTATCAAATGAAAAATAAATTAATCTAATTGAAATTAAAACAAAACGAAATTAATCGAATTTAAAATGAACGAAAGTAAAAAAATTAAAAGTTATAAAAATAAAAATTAATCAAATTAAAATTAAAATAAAACGAAATTAATCAAACTTTAAAATTAAATTAAACGTAATTATAATATCAATTATTACATCAATCAAATGGTAATAATTATAATAATAAAATCAATCTATTTGTAAGAATTATAATTATTTAAAATAAAAGATTAAAAATTATATTGCCGCGGTAAATAGAAACGCTGCTTTATGTCCAGCCCCTTATACAATTTTTCCAAAGAAAGAAGGCGCGGAGAGAGAGAGAGAGAAAAAAAATACAAACGATAGACATTCTAACTGGCATCAGAAAAAGAAGCAAAAAGATGGCAAGCTACATACCCATAGATATTCTAAAAAAAAAAAGGAACCAGTATGCAGCGTAGTTAAAACTAAATCGGAATGTTACGTAATGTTAAAACATGACGGAAATAAAAGTAGATGACATTTTGCTTATTTCTCTACACAAACTACATTTGATCACGAAGCTGGGGGGTTAGAATGGTAAAGGGAGCTTTGGACTCGAGATGAGGTTATGGAAACTGTAAGAGTAAAGAAACGTACAGTAGAAAGGGGGGAAACGCCCCCTCACCCCCCCAAAGGAAAGATGGAAAGAAACGGGAATAAAGGGCGGGTTGGGCAGAGGGGGGTAAGGAAACGAGGTTATTGATGGCTAGGGATGAAAAAACGCGGGGTGGATGGAAGAGGCTGGGGATGAGGAGGATGCGGAGAGAGAGAGAGAAGGATGAAATGAGAAAATGGAATGAGTAGGATGGATGGAAAAGGAAATTCTGACGAGATGGGTCAGAGTTTCAGCAAAGAGGAAGAAGAGAAGAGGTGGGGGGGGGGGGGGGGGGGTTTGAACTGACCGATGGCCATTGGCCGAAAAAACGCCCCAGCGCCCAGTTACAATTTATGAGCAACGGACCAAGAGATTTTAAACGACAAACCCCAAACCCCAACGTATAATACTAAGAGCTCTCGCTGTGTTTCGAGAAGAAATGCCTCTACAAAAATATGCCCACCAGATCCTTTGACCATTATACATAAGTTACAGTCTTAAAAGGAACCAAAACTCGATTGAATTCAATTTTAAACTTACGGTTATATAACTATATTTCTAGAATGTAATTAATTTTAATAATTTTAGTACAAAAGGTAGTTTAATTGTTCTGGATTAAGTACTTTTACGAAAACAACGGCGCGAAATCGGCCTTATCACCGCGGGTGCCAGAACGCGCGAGAATTAACTGTAGGCTCTACAATAGCGAAATCACGTGACCCTAGTGATGAAGTAGATAGCGAGGAATTTAAAATATTATTAATATTTATTTTTACTGTGGCTGTAAATATTTCTATTCTACATATCAGAAGCCGATGAAACCCTCCTTTGAAGTCTACTACTCTAATGTTCCATATAGCGCGCCTCTCTGTATGGGTAAAATTCACGATTTTAGGAGATCGGAGGGGTCCTACTTCATACCCCCCTGTCTACGGAAAAATGGAAATTCTCTCTCTCCACAAACGACGACGTTTTTTTGACGAACTTCCAAGGCTGCTAGAGATATTCGTTCGACGAACTCCCGCTCCGAAAATATCTACCGTTAGGAGGCGTACGAATCGCGCTTTTTGAAACTAACCCATACAGAGAGGGGTAGACGAGACCCGGGAGTAATAGACTTCAAAGGAGGGTTTCATCGGCTTCTGTACATATGTATATATATTTCGAATCGTTTTTTAACCATCTTTCCCAAAATCTGACTGAATTTCCATTTAGAGTTCACGTGACAGCCTCACTTAAATTTTTCTGGCCTTTAAGGAAGTAATTTAAATTTCAAACGAGTCGTTTATTTGGAATTTCTCGTGTCTCGATTGAAGAACAGGAAAAACTTCCTCGGGGGCAAAACACGATAAACAAAACAATGTTAAATTATTGTTTACCGAGTTTTTACGGGGAAAAAATACGTACGTGGACCGGGAAATACCGACAAATAAAACGAATCAAAGAATTTACGGAATTACTTAGGAACAACTACAATAACAAATAATTCATAGTTTTCTCGAAATACTTTGAAAGGTAATTAAATTACTATTCAAATTTCAAAGACGAGTTAATTATCGATGGAAATTTACATCAATTGCAAGGTTACGACTTAAAATTTATATTTACCAAACCAGAAGCCGATGAAACCCTCCTTTGAAATCTATTACTCCCGGGTCTTGTCTACCCCTCTCTGTATGGGTTATTCTCAAAAAAGCGCGATTCGTACGCCTCCTAACGGTAGATATTTTCGGAGAGGGAGTTCGTCGAACGAATATCTCTAGCAGCCTCGGAGTTCGTCAAAAAAACGTCGTCGTTTGTGGAGAGAGAGAATTTCCAATTTTCCGTAGACAGGGGGGTATGAAGTAGGACCCCTCCGATCTCGTAAAATTGGGAATTTTGCCCATACAGAGAGGAGCGCTATATGGAACATTAGAGTAGTAGACTTTAAAGGAGGGTTTCATCGGCTTCTGACCAAACTAGTATTTATGTTGAAAATATAATAAAGCCGAGGCTTAAGTGAAAGCATCGAGCATTTTAACTCGAATTTTTTTTATTAATTTCTTATAAAACTAAATAAAATTTTAAATTACTTCCTCGAAGAAAATCTTCAAATACGATTAAATTTAATTATATAAATTAACTTTAAATTTCGCTAAATATTGTTAAATATAAACCCACTTGTTATTTATTTAAAAACAGTCCAAGTTTTTTATTTTTTAAGAGGAAAATTAAATATTTTAGGTAGTTTATCGGTTTTAATTAAACTTAATGATTATTATAATTAATTATATAACTATATTTCAAATAATTTAAGTATCATTAAACACTTTTCAACGACTATGACGTAACAAATAATGAACGCTACGCCACCTACCGAAGAAATAAAAATAAAAATAATTATATCAAACACGTAGTATCTTTTAACCTCCATCTTTATCAAGTTAATACGTTTTAGCTCTTAGGGTACTTTCCTTTATATATATTTGGGATAAGTTGATGGTGTGGGTAAGCTAAGGGAAGAAAGAAAATATTAGAAAGAGAGAGCGCGGTCAAGAATAAGCTGGAGGGAAAAAGGGATGCTGTAGAGATGTTAGGGAGGGATGGAGAATGGGAAGCTCAAGATCAACAACGTCCAGCGCATTCCCCCCTTCCCATCCCATCCTAAGAAGATCAAGGGGAGATTTTTTGCTCTCTTTCTACGTGGAGGATGCTACGTTACAGTTTAGCCGGGATCGGAAGAGGCTGATCTACCGAGAGAAGCCGACAAAGAGGACCCGGCGACTAAAACGACGCCAAAGCCGATTGGTTCCTTCCCCTACCACTTTCCCCTCCATCCAAACGCTAAAACACTAAGTATTTTCTATAAATAGGTATATATCTTAATTGGATTTTATCAAAGTATATTTATTAAGTATTTAATATTAGATTATTTATTAATTTCAGATATTTCTGTTCAATTAAATTCGGGTATTATCCGTTCAAATCCTTAAAAATATACAGTTTATCATTTAATTTAAGTTATCCGAAGATAAAATAAGAAAAATAAGACTCGTATCCGATTTAACTGTTATCTGAATCGCGAACAGAGCTTTATAGTTGGAACTAAATGGGACCTCCTCAATCCAAATAAAACATCGATTTCAGCGTGATTTCCAGCCAACACTTAACGAAATCTAACAAAAATAGCTTTTTCTATAGTCGAGAAGGAAAAACCTAAACAATTTATTGAAAAAGAAGGGGCCAAAATTCGCCAAAAACTGCTAACTGACCCATTAAGTAGAGTGGCTTTAGACATCCTTACCTACAAGCTCCAATTCTAGGACGAAAAGCGAATAAGGATAGGTATATTTCAAGCTTCTACTCCATCCGATAAACGTATTATTTCTCCATTATAATCTCATTCGGTATCTAGTCTTTAGCGCGTACGAACCTAAACTACCCCGTTAACTATATTATATATTTACTTAAAGATATAAAGGGAACCCTAAGTTCGCGCGCGCTATCAAATCAAGGTGAAAAACCCTAACGTATACAATATTATCTCATTCGGTTTTGGGCGCGTGAACTGACTATAAATAAAAAGTAAGCGCGTGCGAGATGGGTTCGCGCGCGCGCCATTTTTTTTTATATACTTTTATTCACGATTAGTTTTCATAAAGGAACAAGGTTGAAGCGCGTTGATACGCTACGTTTAAAACTCATAGGGGTAAAAGTAGTTCATTCTAACCGTCGAAGTTGGAGAGTTAAAACGTGGATAGAAACAATTAGACGAAATGACGTCGTAAAAATAGTAAAAGGGGGAGGTCCCATTCCAGACTGAGTAGGAATATGGCTATTATAGACCGATATGGTTAAACGTCGAGCGCCCATAACCAGCTCCATAACCGTTTATTCTTACGACGGGAGCGCCCTCCTACCGTCGCCTAAAAAAACTTCCAAATCCCGTAGAAAAGATCTAATGTTAGAACTTAGCCCTGAAAAATTCGAACGGTGCCACATGTCAGAAAAACATTAGCGCTAATGGATAGCGCGGGAGGCGCAAATATTACCCTTCAAACGTAGCCCACCCCCCAAAAAACATCGCACCCATGGATGGTAACACCCAAGAGGCTACTAACAACTTCCCCATAGAGGGATTTAGGCGAAACTAGGGGAGGCTTTTTATTACGTAATGGTACATTTCACAAAACCTTCTCGAGGTACCATGGCGCTCTTCATGACCAGTACAAGTATTACCACTCAAAAATTACATTTTCTACTGTTTTATATAACTTTTTTTAATATCATATATGATAATTAATTTATTATATTAATTAATAAATTATAATTAACCCACTTAAGTATTAACGTAAAATTATTCAAATTAACATTGTTTCTGTAACGCTTTGATTTGACTAACTTTAGCTATTACATAATTAAAACGGATTCAGTTCACAGTCCCTTTAAATAATTTACTCGATATTTTTAGTATTAATTTAAATTGGTCTTAATATTAATAATATAAATTAAAAAAATTAGTCCAAATGATAATTATTAATTTAAATTAACCAAAAATTGGTTTGAAGGATAAAAATTTTAAATTTAAATCATTTAAATATTGATTTTAATAATAAAAATAAAAACACAATTTAAATTATTTTAAGTATTGGTTTTAATGACGAAAAATTATAATTTAAATTGGTTTTTATATTAATTAATTCAATTATAATTGAAGCCAAATATTTTTTGATAGAAAGATGAAGCTAGGGTTCATACTCTTCTATTTTACAAAACATCTGTTTTAATTTAAAGGCATATAGGTTTACTCGAAATTGCGTTAAATAGATGAACTTTAGTTTCGACTAAACTACGCGAATGTTTAGTAACTATGATTATATTCTTGTAGGCAGGATACGAAACCGGCTATTAGCGCTCAAAAACTCGCTCCGAATCCATATAATTACTAAACTCCGCTCGCTGTTTCGCGTTTGGTCCCCCAATTCGACTTAAGACCCTAGCTGCCAAGCAAGGATGGACCCCCTATAATTATCGCGTTCCTAAACTGGGGATCCCATATAGCAGGTACAAAAGAAGAAAAAAATCCAAAAAGCAGGACAGCCTGGGAACCGAGATAGTTTTAAAGGGTTACCAACGTTATAAGCACTAAATGTTCGCGTATTTTAAAGTTATATTTCACGACAGATTTCAACACGATCCTTAAAATATATATTTATATCTTCATTATCAAATTTTGAACTTGTAAGTAAAAAAATTCCTGTAAAATAGCTAACTCTCGCGGAATAGTTTAATTGGGCAGCCTCATAATGACGCCACCCTAATCAGGGTAGCGCCTGACACTAGGAATGATTTTAAATCGTAATTTAGACTTAGCGCGCCACTTGAATATTTTTAAATCTTAATTTAGGTTTAGCGCGCGCCACTTGGATTTTTTTAAACTGTAATTTATTCTTAGCGCGTGCCACTACGCGTGTTTTTAAACCTTACTTTAGGCTAAGCGCGCGCTACATAAACTTTTTTTATATTGGTATTTAATCTTAGCGCGCGACACTGCGCGTGTTTTTAAATCTTAATTTAGGTTTAGCACGCGCCACTTAATTTTTTTTAAATTGTAATTTAATCTTAGCACGCGCAAATAGGAATGTTTTTAAATTGTACTTTAGGCTTAGCTCGTGCTGGGATGGATGTATGATTTTAAAATTAAAATTAAAAAAAGGAATGGTCCTAGCCCTTGAAGTAGAGTTCCAATTCCTATAGCTATGGGATAAGTATTCCCTTTTGAAGGAAACAAAGACCACGGTGTCTTTCTTTCTCTCTCTCTCTGTCAGGGGTGAAGAGAGCTTCAAGGTCAATGGTTTTGACCCCGTATGGTTCATGGCCCTACCTTTTTCTAAATCATCTTGGGCGACTATTATCAATCGCGTTCGTTGTATCATCCCAAGAAGCCCTTTTTTCCCCTTAGTTACAATCAATACGCTCGATGCCGTACTGGGACCATCTTCGATAGATTTTCGCGATACTACCAATGGGAACCACCTATATAATATACATAAGCTCGACCGATAGATTTGGGGGAGTTCCGTTCAGATTTGAAAAAATTTGGAGTTTAACATTACTGATATATCATGATATGTCTTCACTACGATGGACAATTACTAATATAGGACATATCTTCATTACGAAGGACAATTACTAATATAGGACATATCTTCATTACGAAGGACAATTACTAATATAGGACATATCTTCATTACGAAGGACAATTACTAATATAGGACATATCTTCATTACGAAGGACAATTACTAATATATGACATATCTTCATTACGAAGGACAATTACTAATATAGGACATATCTTCATTACGAAGGACAATTACTAATATAGGACATATCTTCATTACTTTGGACAATTACTAATATAGGACATATCTTCATTACGAAGGACAATTAGTAATATAGGACATATCTTCATTACTTTGGACAATTACTAATATAGGACATATCTTCATTACGAAGGACAATTAGTAATATAGGACATATCTTCATTACGAAGGACAATTACTAATATAGGACATATCTTCATTACGAAGGACAATTAGTAATATAGGACATATCTTCATTACTTTGGACAATTACTGATAAAGGACATATCTTCATTAAGGCAAATTGTACGATATATTAAAATCTCTAATTAATAATCAATATACTAGTTAGATAATGTTAGGTTAAGTATTTATTAGGCAGAAAAAATTTCAAATTTCCGAAGAGGCAGAAGTGTTGTAGGAAAATTTGATATTTTAAAAGATTAATTTAGATTTATTATTATTATTACTATTATTTTTTAGATTTATTTAAAAATTTAATTTATTACGTGGATAATATAGAAAATAAAGTTTAGATTAATGATAAATGTCAGATGACTGAGAAGCAGCGAGTTCGTTAAGCCTTATTCATAAACACGATTAATTCGTTGTTGTTGTTAAATAGGTATTAAATACGAACACGACCTTCGATAGTGACTGGTTTATGTCGTGGCTTCGTAGAAAAAGACAGCTATCCCCAAAAAATACAAAGAGAAAAGAAGCCATGAGAGTAGAAAGGACGGGCCATTCTTCCTCACCAGAAAATCAGTGATTGATTATTAGGGGGTCCCCCCTCCCCGTATTTCTTTCCAAAAGCATCGACTAGGACCAAAGAGAGACGCAGTTCCGAGGCTCAACTGTTCCTCTACCTAACCACTATTACTACAAATTCAGCCTACCTTTGTGTCCCCCGCCACCCACAAAAAAAAGAGACATACCTTCACGTCCGGTCCTCGCTTAGAAGAAAAAATTAGACCCCCAAGCCCCTAACGTATATAAGAATACTGGGGTTAACCCCCCTAAAGGTCATGACCTCCCAAAAGTGTAGGGAAAGATCGAAGCTTTAGAAATTTCGATCTTAAATTTAAAGAGAGGGTAAAATGTCAATTAATTTTATTTCGCAAATTATATTTGTTATTAATGATGCGAATTTGTCAAACACTGAAATAAAGTATTTTTTAATTATTTAATTATTTAATTAAATAATTAAAAATTGATTTATTTCTAGGCGTTATAAAAAATATAAAATTACAATTTTACTTTCCCTTTGAAATTCACAATCCCGAACCCAACTTGAAAGTCATTATAAATAAGTCGGAATAAACGCGTTTTTCAATAGTAAAGAGCAGTCTTCTTTGACTGCAACTACTACTAACTATAGAAATTGGTGCCATTATGTCCTGGGACACGGGGAGAAATTTTCCGAATCTGTGAATGGTTTGACAACCATTAAAAACCACGGGACCTTTCCCATATAGTACAAAAAGTAACGCTAGTTCAAATTGGAGTTTTCAACAAACTAGGAGAAAAGAAAAAGGTCACTCGTAGCTTTATATCGAATGAAAACTGACTTTCAATAAACGATTGTGGGAATTCAAGAAAAATATATATTTAAGATCAATTTAACTTTAGATTAATAGAGTTAAGATACTTAGGTCTTCCGTAGCCTTTGACAGCGGTTTAAGGTTAAGGATGATAAAAACGAGTATATATGGCGCGTGAAAACAACAATATAAAGCTTAGTTTCGTTAAGCGCGTAAAATCCTTGCGCGTGTCAAAGCCGAGAACTTTCACGCGCTGACATTAACGAGCGCTAGTGGAAACTAAGCTCGAGAAAGTTGGAGCGCGCGACATTAGTTTTATATTTCACCACGCGCAAACGTATTAGCTTCGTATCTAAAATAGGAAACGTTAGTGATATAGGGATCAGTATAGATTCGTATTCGTTGAAGACTCAAAGTGAACGCAATTCGCCAAATAGCAGGAATCATCCGTTTTAATATCGCAGCGCGCGCAAATCTAAAGCGTCTCTATCTAATAGGAAAATTAGAAGGCGATAAATGGGTCTGTAACTTTGTACGCGTTGAACGCGCTAATCATAATAATAAGCCATAATTAAAAAGCGCGCGCTTCAATCACACACACACGAAGAAAATCCCACGAATGATTCACGCGATATATCGTCAATCCATGATTCATCAATGTTAATGAACGCGAAATAGTAAGCGCGGCTATTGTTAGGAGCCATTACTAAAGACCCGCACTTTCTCTCTCTCTCCTTAGGCCTAGGCCTAGAGTTAGACCAGTGGATGAGTCAAATTTCCCACCCTTCGCCGCTTATTATTACACCCCTACCCCCTCAATCCACGATTAAATCCCGTATAGATTAAGCCAGGGGGGGTTAAGAAGATGAAGGGGGGAGAGAGAATATTCCATCCCACCACCGACGTACGCTCTTATATCTGGGTTCAGCTTCTCTATTGGCGGGACGTCCTTATAAAACGCTGATTCGAATTAATTACGAAAACCGATCTGGACCTGGGATAAGCCACCGAGACTCGCTACACCATTCTCCCTCTTCTACTGATCGATATTTTTACTCTTCGTTAAGCCTAACTTACAACTAGGCATTGTCAATTATAACCTAGTCATTAGTTTAAAAAAAATTTTCTCCTTTAGATGATTGGTTTATTTATAATATATAACTTCTATTATTAAAATACAATTAAAAATCTTATTAAAATACGCGAATAAGTTTAATTTCGCTGTAATTTTAAACAGTAATTATTAAAATCTAAAATTAAATGTTAGAATTAAATTAAGTTTCCATGAAACATCCTAAATTTTAACATTATGCCAATAGGGAAACAATAATCTTATATTTTAACACGTTATTACGAAGGAGGGGGTCGTTCCTAAAGATTTATTTCAATATCGCGACAATCTATGGAGTCTAATTTATAATTTTATCCCAAATCCCTCTAAATCTAAAAATCGGGGACGATGGGAGAGTCTATTATTTAATCCGACTACGTTTAAGGGGGTGGGCTGGTTTTCATTTTTGGCCCAAGTTAGGAAAGAATGGTATAGGAGAAGAAGGGAGGAGATAAAAAAGACCCTCCTCCAGATTCCCAGCCTGGATGATTTTACGACGATTTTGGATTTTGGAAAAGCTAAGCCGGGATGGCGAAGGAAGAACGAAGACTTCGGAGAGAATATAATTCCTCGGCTATAGCTTCTACAGAACGTTTTTAGGGAGCATCCCGCGTGTTTGCCGTAAATTAAGCGACTTCCTGGTAAACACCGTTAAAGTCAAAAAATTGCCCAAAATCCGAGAACACGCCGTCTCTCTCTCTCTCTCTCGCGAAGAAAGAAGAATATTAAAAAAAGAAAACGAAAGAATGGAAAAACATCGCTTTTGTAGCGGTCCTTTCTAAGATTGTAAAATATTATGGGAAAGTATAAGTAGTAACACTCTTAAAAAGGAGGGAAATATATTCGTGGCATTATTTTGTACGCCTGGAAGTCGTTCAATCACAATTTTTCAATGGCATATAGATTGAAGGAAGAAAAACACCCGATTCAAGCTATTATAACATATATTCCGTACTATCTTTCAAAACTCATTCCTTACTCGTTTCGTATATTTTAAAGGGAAGATGATATGGTGAAATTATTATTCAAGGTTCGTACACAATTTTGGAAGATACTTTCTCTTTATCAGGTTTTCCCTGACCATTTCGAAATAATTTCCCTGACCAATTTTAATAATATATTTCATTTCTCTCAACAATTGGGTTCATTTTCAAATTCTTCGACTTTTTCCTGACATTTTGGACCAATTCCCAAGTTCCCTAACTTTTCCAGGTTTTCCTTGACTTTACTCTGACCTTTTGGGTCAATTTCCAAATTCCCTGACTTTTCCCTTCAGATTTTGGGCCAATTTCCAAATTCCCTGACTTTTCCTTTCAGATTTTGGGCCAATTTTCAAATTCCCTGACAAGTTTACCTTGTTTTCTTCAAATAATTATATTTTCCCAGATATTTCCCTAATCTCTTTAACTTAAAATGAATTTCATGTTTGTAGGAACCCTGATTTAAGCCCCTTTAAACATTTCAATCGGAAGACAATTTATAATTACGTTACAATCCCTTTAAAACTCGTGGCAGTCTGCGAATTTGGGCAATTTCACGCGCAAAAATCTGGTTTGAACAGACTAAAGCCCTCCTCTAAAGCGACATCTATAGGAATTCAGATATATCTGCTTGTTTTTTTTTTTATAGATTTTTTTATTTGGCTTCTTCTTGGCGTTAGACAGATGAACTCGAATCAATATATGGTAGAGGCGAGTTATAGTAGCTCGTAGTTCGCCTCCCGTAATAAAAACGGGCCTGGCCCACCCACAACGTCTTTTCCGAGCTATTTCTTCCCACACCCCCTCCACCCCCCACACGCACAAGTTCCCTCCTTCAACCGTATATTTGCCGGTACAATGTCAGTTCAGTTTCAATAAAGCATTTTCCTCAATTCTGATTTGAGAGAATAAAGAAAATTGAGAACCAAAAATATACGCGTAGAAAAATCTGTGGCGTATTGATACATTATGTTAAATTTCATTAGGAAAGAAGTAGATCATAACTACAAAAAAAATAGATAAATATAGTTTAATATTTGATTCTGTTAATATTTTTTTAATTTAATTTAAATATGATATAATTAATAATATAATTAAATTAATTAAGGAGAGCTTTCCAGAAAAATTTGTTTAATAAACTGTTTTTCGTAATTATGAAGTAAAAGTCTCGTTAATTAATTAATTTAATATTTTTATAAATTATATGTTAATTAGTATTATTATCATGGTCAATAAATTTTGTATATAAAATACTAATTGAATTACTTTAATGATAATCATCTTCGATACGAATTAAATTAACAATATCCAATTTCTAATGGATTTAATATTGAATATTAAACGGCTTAATATCTAATATAATAGCGTTATTTTCCCCATAGTAGCGAACGTATTACTCTATTGATACGCTCATATTCAAGGTGAATTGTCTCTATATTCAAAGGTAGGGGCGTATTGATACACGATGCTAAGCCTAAATAATATGAAAAAAAGTAGGGACAACTCCCTTGGAAAAGGATTATAGGAAATATCGTGTATTTTACCACCCATATTTTCTTTTCTCTCAATTTTTCTATTGAAATGTTAAATAAAGGTCCCAGGGTTTAGTTTTCCAGCCCAATACCAAACGGAATACGTTGTATTCGTTTATACAACAAAAAACATATTTACTTAATCCATATTACCATATTCCTTAATATTCGAGACATATTTTCATTCGTTATCAATTTTATAGCACGATGTATTATCGCGCCGCGGCTTTAATCTACATTGCAAAGTGAGCAAAAATGATAGAATACCTTCGGTATTATGGATTAAATCTTACTAGGAATATATTGTATTATAGTTACTAAGTAGAAAGGGTGTAAAAGAAAACTGATTGATAACTTTAATCATTTAATGTAAACAGAAAATGGGTGTCACGAAAGAGGGCTTTCGTAATAACCAAAAAAACTCCTACACAATGTTGTAGATTCTCGATATTCAAATATTTTCGTGAAAATACATTTCGGTTCGACATTTTAAAATGATTCTAACCCCCATAAATGGAAAATTTTAACGCGAAACTTACACTTTATAGCGCGAGATAAATTTATACGTTTTCGCGCGAGATTAAAAACATTTTGGCGCGAGATTAAAAGGTTTGGCGCGTGATAAAAAGGTTTGGCGCGTGATAAAAATGTTTGGCGCGAGATGAAAACGATTTTGGCGCGAGATGAAAAAGATTTTGGCGCGAGATGAAAAAGATTTTGGCGCGAGATGAAAAAGATTTTGGCGCGAGATGAAAAAGATTTTGGCGCGAGATGAAAAAGATTTTGGCGCGAGATGAAAAAGATTTTGGCGCGAGATGAAAAAGATTTTGGCGCGAGACGAAAAATGTTTTGGCGCGAGATTTAAAACGTTTTGGTTTGGCGCGAGATTGAAATTATTTCCTGCTAAATAAAAACGATTCTTCGCGATATTAAAACCTCTTTAAATTAAGGCTATTTCGTGATATTATCAGAGGATTTGTAGGGCAAAACAAGAACCATTTTAAATATAAAACAACTGGTTTATTTAACGCCATTAGACCTCGCTGTCTAGAAGTTTTGTTTCCTACAATGAAACCCCCTGAAAGGTCTGAAACGATTAATTTAAATAAAAAACGAATTGAAATAAAATAAATTTGTTCGTTTTGGGAAACTATTAATCATAGAAGTTTTGCAGGTGGCTTTTTCGCCCTCCCCCTTATATATCGCCCACCCCGGGGCTTCGATATTTCTGGCTGAAATTATCGAAATAATCATAATGAAAATAAATACAAAGGCATTCGGTTGGCGGCACGCGTTCCCCCCTTCCCCCGTGCCACGGAGGCCTTCTTACGCAACTAACAAATATATTTTACCCTATTTTGTATTTAGTAAAAAAAAAAAAGATAATAGGTTAGCCATAGAGCGGGGGTGGCGGGTGACGTACCGAGCTAAGCCTCGGTTGCTATATAATTTTTATTATCATTTATAATATCCGGGCATTTTCAGCTAGAAAGGTGAAATCCTCGCTAGAGATATAAAGATAATGTAGAGAACTATAAATCTATTGTATTAGTAGCAATGGCGGACCAAATAAAACTATAAAGTCGAACAAAACATCGAAAATAAAAGGGAAAATGAACTTTAATTAGAAAGAAATTTAAATCTGATTAAAAAAATTCAGTAAGTTTCCATTTATTCTTTAGAGTTTTATGAAAACACTAACCGACCAATCAACAAACACGAATTAAATGAAAGAAAAATATTTAATTTAAAAATTAAATTAAAACGCTTATTTAATCTATATTAATTATTAAGATAATTAACTAAATAACTAACATAGTGAGAAGGTTCTTATCATTATTTATATATTATCATCAAATCAATAATTAAAAAATGACACTAATTAATTTAATTTAGGAGAAAATTCCAAAAAAAATAATTTAAGAAATAAAAGGCATTTCAGTATCCCTTTGACCCTACGCAGCCAGGTGGGTTTAGCTTCGAAATGGGAGGGATAAAACTGTAGCTTAATAAGCTAATATAAGTTTACTAATAATTGTAGCGGGCCAATTTGCTCGAGCTAAGTTTGATATATTTGTAGAAATGGAGGCTAACCAGGGAGAGCTAACGTTGGATCGGGGCTTTTAAGCCGACGACAATAGAGATTGTCACCGTTGTTTGGAGTTCATTGGAGTGAAACGAAAAAGCCCAGGGTTACTTTACTAGGATAGGGCAGGCTATCTATATGGATTCCCACCCACTATACCGAGTCCCACCCATCGCCTAAAAGGAAATAACAAATTATATTTACAGCCTATCTATATTTAAATACCAAAACCTAATGATATATTCGCGGAAGAAAACGGTTCCACGCTAATTTGTTTTCCCTAAAAATATAGAAAAAATATTGACTATGCTTTTTTATATACATAGTTTTCACTAAAGGGGGTAAATGGCGTTCCCCTAGTGTTTCCAACCATTTGCGAGTGCAAATTTAAACGGAGAGAAAGGCTAGCAGTTCAGTTTTGGAACTGACCCGTTTTGAACTCACTCGCAAGGTCCTGACAACCCCGTAATGAAAGTAAAGATGGGAAAGATGGGTAGAATTTTCTTTTGCCCCTTTATCGAAAACTACGTAATGGCAACTTTGAAATAATAGCTTAAATCACATTGGATTATATCTTTCTAATGCTATATTAAGAAATGAAATGGATATATGTTTGAAAAGTTTCTCAGATTAGAAGCGGGTTAAATCAACTCTATTCCATCTCCGGCGATATATTGGGGGAAGGGGAGTTAGAATTAGATATCTAGTACCGATAGTGATACCTTTTAGATGACACGAACGTCACTAATCTAAGAATTTTCCTTCTGAAGTTCGCAAATAGTATTTTTTCTCATCATTTTTACGATGAAAGTTAAATCTCTCGGGTTCTAAACTAGTTTTCAACGCGATAAAACCTAGGTAGTTTGATAAGTAATGTTAAATTGATTTCGAAAATTTCATTTTAAATTTAAAATATATTATTTTTTATAATTTTATATTTTTTCCCCCTCTTTGAGAGATAGTGGGCTTCACCGCGAACACAGATGCTCGTAGGTTAGAACACTTTTACAGGGGTTTATTAAAGATATATTGAATTACAATCTATTCATCGTAAATGAAAAACTTTCAAAATTGAACCTTATTTGTTTCAAATCTTAACCCTAATTGAACCTTCATACCCTCTTCAGATGAGCTTCGTAGTTAGCCATGGTTTAATCAGATTTAACCGAGGTTTACGTATCATTTTCAGTTCAAAATAAATCTCGATTAATCGTGATTAAACCTGTGTTAAATCTGATTAAGCCTGCTAGTTACGCCTCGTCTGAAAAGGGTATTATTAGCCCTGGTTTAATCACATTTACGTATCATTTTCAGTTCAATAAACCTTCGTTTAATCGTGATTAAACCTCGGTTAAATCTGATTAAACCGGATAGTCTGAAAAGGGTATTATCTAAATGAATTAAAATTATAATTAAAAGATCGAAATTTTAGGCAACTTTTCATATTTATATTGGAACTCGGTATTAAAATAGATTTGGTCTACAAACTGGCCTATTTTAACCCATAAATGATAGACATATAGTTAAGTATAGTGAGAACAAGGCATGTGTTTTCTAGCAAATATTCCTCCCCAAACGCGTCGACAATTACACGTAGTACGAAGAATTTTTTTTTAACAAACATATCAAGGGAAATAATTTATTTTTTTGTTTCCTAGGCTCTCCGACACACACGAGAGCTATAGGTCGATCGATTTTCGATATTGTTTGGCCCATATTTGGCTGAAGACCTTTACTTATCTAAAAAACTATTCCAGATATCGCCAAATAAAAATTGAAATTCTTATAAAAAAGTAGTTTTTTTCAATGGAAATTTTGATTGTTTCTAAGACTGGAACTAGATAGTATTGAAAATGGAGGGAATTGGTACGTCGTGTTATTTCCATATTCGAATTAATACGGATAAAGGCAGGGTATTGCTGATATCCTATAGAACGATTGTGATATCAAAATTACCTAGATTTAATATTTAAAACGTGAAAAATGGATTTTAGATGAAGTTATTCGTTAAAAATAATTAACAGTCTTATTAGATATCAAACTTTCCGTTGATCCTTGCTAAGCCTACTTTCAGAGTAAGATTTCTACGATTACTCCTAATTAAACAATAAATTATCTATCGAATATACAAACACCTTCATTCTACCTTTAATATTTAAATACGAAGGCGAGAGCCCAGTTACGATTAGTTAACCTAGTTTTTAGAAAGTTCTTATATAGTTAAGGGTTATAAAAATAGTTAATGTACGGTAGTTAATTATATATTTAAGGGCGCTAAAATAAATTAGTTACGGTAGAAAACGGGCTAGCTTTGTTCTTCCGTATTACCCTAGCTCCAAAAAGTTTAAACTCAAACTCTTAATTATATATAAATGAAGAACTTTAAGTCGTTTGTAGCGATAATTTTATTTTTAACGTTTCTTTGGCCCCCTACGAGTTTAGAAGGTCTCGAAATCCAAATAGAAACGTTACCCTAAAGGGCTAATTCAACAAACAAACCTAAAACTCAACGAAACAAAATGGACAACACCATAAACGCGTTCAACTTAAGGCTAACTCGTAAATATTGCCATCTACTTAATAAGACTAATTAGAGTTTTTCTAGGATTTTGATAAGATTATCTAATTATAGACTAGGATATAGATAAGATTATCTATTATAGTGTAGGTTTTAGATGAGATAATCTATTAAAGTCTAGGATTTGGATAAGATTTTCTATTAGAGACTAGGATATAGATAAGATTATATATTATAATCTAGGTTTTAGATGAGATAATCTATTATAATCTAGGTTTTAAATGAGATAATTATTATAATCTAGGTTTTAAATGAGATAATCTATTATTCTAAATATATTTTAGGTGAGATAATCTATTATTCTAGATTTAGGTGAGATAATCTATTATTCTAGATTTACTTTAGATGAAATAATCTATTATAGTCTAGGTTTCAGATGAGATAATCTATTATTCTAGATCTATTTGAGATGCGATAATCTATTATTCTAGATCTATTTGAGATGATATAACCTATTATTCTAGATATATTTTAGATAAGATAATCTATTATTCTAGGTTTTAGATGAGATAATTCTATTGCAGGTTTTAGAACACAATTTTCTCAGGTAAAAAACACTACGATACGTTTTATTTTAATAGCTTCTATCAATTTTGTTGGCCAAGTTTTTGAAAAAGCGTGTGCACCGGCGAGGGGGCAGAAAAATGGAGAATCCGTTAAAAGTAAAAAAAAAAAAAAAAAAAAAAAAAACTAAAATGAAGCTAATGCTTGTGCTGCAATTAATATCACGCATGAAGAGAGTATTTAATTGGCTCCACCAACACGAAAGCAATTACGCCGCCGACCATACCCCCCCTTTCCCCCTCTCGCTTCCACCATTAGAGAAATCTCAAGAAAATTACTCAACGAAAGACTAGTATAAACCATTTTTTTTAAAACTTTAATATTTAAACAAATCCTTAGAAAGTTGAAATGGAAAAGGAAATCGCGCACGAGGTAATCTTTCACTATCATCGATATATACGTATTTCCGGCCAACGAATGAAGTCGCGTATGACGTCACTCACCAGTCTTTCCACCCGAGAGAGATTAAAAAAATATTTAAAGGGAAGGTGAAAAGGAACGAAATGATTTTTATTGATGAATTCTAAAACTGTTAAAAAAATCATGGCCAAAATCAGGTTTTCCAATTGTTTTGGTACAATTCTAACAAATACACTTCCCGAATGTTTTACTAAACGCAAATGGGCATTTGTTGGTCCCCAAAATAACTTTTTCGTAATAATTAAGATATATAGTTACTACAAAAAGTTACTTTTTTGGCCACAAAAAATCTTTAACGTGCTCAGAATAATTTTTTTCATTTCACCTTCCCTTTAAATATTTTTATTTTTTATTTTTCAAATTAAAATCTAAGTTGTCAAGCAAACTTCCTAAAGATTAATATATATTCTTATAGTTAGCCACCATATTCTACGCGGCGGGGAGGGGGTTTAAATTCTGGGGGTTAGTGGGGTGTAAAGAGGGTGGGGGTGTGAGATTGTAGACTTCACCGAGAGGAAACAATGATTGGCTTCTCCGAGGGTGAATTGTTTCGTGGTAAGCGAAGCGCTAAGAGAATCACAAATTAAATCGTCATTAAGATTATTTCTAAATACACCCGCGCGCTCACGGTTTGATAGTCAAGGTAGCTTCCGACGCGCTTAAACTACAAGTACAGGAAGATAAAAAAGAAATTGTAATTAGCACTAGAAAGCTTCTATTATTATTATGATTATGATTATATCCCGTGCGAAGCTCCAAGTTTCCAATGAGGAAAAGAAAATGCCGATGCTTATAAATATTCTAATAATGGTTACGCTCAGTAATACTACATAATTACTAACATCCTGCCGAGTAACCCGTACACCCCCAAAATATATATTTAAGCCTCCCCCATTCACTAGATTAACGCTATAGATCTTTATAACAAAAGATTTCGCCAAAAAATATTTACCATTTTAACTGAATTTTAATACGGTTCGTGTGATTTCCAGAAAATTGAAATTAATCAAAATACTAAAATTAAAATGGACCTTATCATTGGTCACGTGAGATAATAGCGAAATCACGTGATCATGACGTAATATTATATTAAATTGAATTTTAATACGATTAAATTAAAAATTTTAAATTTTTAGCTCCAAGTTTCCCTTTAAATCTAATTTTTCCAAAATAAAATTCTAATCAAAACTTAAATATAAAAGTTAATTTCCTTAATCGTACTTTGAAGTAATTTCATTTGTTATAAATTTCTGTACAAACTTTAACTTGGGGTGAGGCTTTTTTTTATTGGCGCAAACTTTTAATTTTATTTAATTATATTTTAAGTTTATCACGGAGGTCTCGGCACTTTTAAATAAAATATAAAGAAAAAGATCTGAAGAAAATTTTCTTTTAAAAATTCGTAGAAATTAAAAATGGTGGCGGGAATTTTTAATGACTTTAGAAGCTTAATATTTTATATCTAAAACTTCCGAAACGTAATTTTCTTATAATCGTTATTTTTCGTACTCTTAAGATTTATACAAAGTAAAAAAAAATACTAAAAACACTAAATTAAATATGGCCGCCCGAAACTTAAAAACTAATTCATTTTTTCCTTAAATATTTTTCAGATCTATACCGTAGACTTTACAGTCTTGAAAGGGGGATAAAATCCCAATTAAAAACAAGTTTTTAAACTATAATTTCATTCCCTTTTACGATTGAATTTAAATATAGCGGGGCCAAATTTCGGAATCTCACGATTTCTTCTCGCTCGAGTCGTAAACAATTTGAATTTTCAACGAATACAAAAGCTAGCCTTCTTATATTTATCTATATCGTTTGCTATAGATTAAAAGGGGGTTTTAACTTCGTACGAATTGAATTTCGAACAAATACCGGATTTAAATAAATGACCCGAACGGGCCGTGTTTTAATAGTTTTGCACTTTTTGCTCAAAATTGGTGAATTTTTTTTTTTAGAAGAAAATTATGGTAAGCGCCCCCAAATTATGTCACGATTGTTTACACCTATCTTTAGGGTTCAAAAATTATTAAGTAATTATCTTTATCGCGAAAGAAAAATTTAAACTATCCCCAAACTAACGAAAACACCTGTAAAACAAATTAGTTCCAATTTAATATTGAACCTCTTACAACCTAACTAACCTTTTAATTTAGCGCCATCTATAGGTATTAAATTATTTTATATATTAAACACTATATCCTAGCAGACGACAAAATATAGTGACGATTCATTTTTAGTTTTCAGCACCTATAAAAATATCCTTAGTCTATTTCGTATGAAAATTAAATATATAGAAATAATATTAAGCGTAGAATTAATCCCCATTGAAAACTGATTTTTATTAATTCTAGCGCGAGATTTCATAGATCAATTGGAATTTTCAAAACGCGCTAATGTATTCCCCTTACCATCTCCACGCGAACAAATCATGGATATAAAAAGGGGTCTTATCTTTTCACGCGATGAAAACAAAGGTAGTTCATTCGTTTCAGTTCCGAGCTCGCGCGTTCGTGATACAGCTCGCGAATTTGCGCGTGCTTTCGTCTTTTATTTAATTCGCGTGATACCGATTTAAAAGTTCAGCGCGCGCGAAGCTATTCCCTTTTAATATCCCAGTAACCTATTAAGGGTGGCGTAGCTTCGTAGGCGGTGAAAACTCAAAGAGGTTAATTGTTCGGTTTTTAATTAGTGAAACGTGTTGCTGCTCGGCAGCGCGAGGGTTAAATAAAAAAAAAAAAAAAAAAAATCTCGTCACGCGGTGGTTAGATAGTAATAAAAGAAAAACCATCTTGGAATAGGAAACCTTTTTTTTTTTTGGTGAAGGGAGATGTTTTAAAGGGAAAACGAACGTTCTTTTTAAGCGGTGGTTGTTGAATTGGCGGCGTGTAGCGTGACTGGCGAGGAGTGGGGAAAGCCTAGGTTCTTCATTAATGGGGGTTCACTCGCGCGCCAGTCTCATCCCGTAATTACCGCCCGGTAAATCACCTTATAAGAGAGAATCCCCGACGCCCGCAAACATCTCAAACAAAAAACTGTATAAATAGCGTATTAAAAATCGTGTAAAGTCGGTGGGAAGAAACGTACAGGAATAGAAATATAGCAGGTGATAGACGATGAACATTCCCAAATGAATTTTATATTAGGGATAGATTTTATTATTTAGATATATAGAAACTTATAGATACTTCAAGTTTATATTTAATTTATAGTGTTCATTTTTAATTAAAATCAATTTTATTTAAATTGAAATTATTTTAAATAATTGCCAAAATTTGACATTTAAAATTCCCTGACTTTTCCAGGTTTTCCCTTGACCATCTATGTCCATTTTCCCTGACCAAATGACTATACAATATATTCCCATTTTTTGGCACGATTATTAAATTCCCTGACTTTTCCCTGACCTTTAAACCCAGCTTTCAAATTCCCTGACTTCTTCAGGTTTTTCCAGATATTCCCTGAACATCACACGCCTAATAATAAAAATCTATAATCTAATTACTAACGTCATCACGTGACTAAATCACCGTATCAGATAGCATCACGTACGCATTCCTAAGTTTAAATTAAGTCTAATATTAGCGTAATATTAATTACCATCAAATTACCGTAAATTAACTAAAATATATTTAAAAAAATATTTTTAATCGCGCTTTATATACGCAAAATTACAACCTAAGAAAGGTAACCTTATTCCCAAAGAATAACCGGTTTTTCCAATCGTAATTTAAATCCATTCTAAGGTCGTAACTAATTCGAAATAATTTTGGCTTAATAACTTTTGACAATCGTCGTATATTATTTTAATCGTACTAAAATTTTAATGGCGGCGTCTAGAGAGACCTATTTAAACGTTAAAAACTCGGACTGCGGGCCCCTGGAGATTATTAGAAGATAGAATATAATATAATATAGCTTAGAAGGAAAATTCGTGACTCGTTTCAGTCATTTTGCTATAATTATACGGAAAAACACAATAATTAAAAATAATGAACTTTAGCGGCGAAATCAAATTTCCCAGATTCGAAGCTAAGGCGTTAAGAACCCGAGCGAGATAGAGATAGAGAGAGAAAGATATTTATCCAAGCAAAGCGGAGATTTCGAAGCTTATACATCCATCGCGCGGCTAACAGATTTTAAAAACCGCCTGGATGCGTGGCCTTGTTAAAAGCCAGCCAAGAACATATATGTACATATTATAAACGAAAAAAAAAAAAAAAGATACATAGATATATAAAATACGTATAAAAGTTATCTAGCCCGAGGCGACCGAAATTCGTCAGAATATACAAATTTAAGTTGGCACAACGAGCCGATAACACGCACGCAACGTAACCTCAACTTAAAAACCGAAACGACAAAATTAAAGGACGACTCTCACGACGGTTTTTATACGTTTAAGACGTTATAATGAAATTGGATATTATTGATAGTAATTTAATCGGATAGAACGTTTTCTAAGCTTTCCTACGAGCTTAATTACGTCAAAATCGGTTGATAATTAACAAAGTTATGATTTTTTAAATATTTATCTATCGGGTGCCATTATTAATAATATTAAAATCACGTGCTTGATTTTTATTTAAGTCACAATAACGCGCGCGCGCTCTTAATAATTTAGCGCGTGCAATAAAATATTAAAATCACGCGCTTGTTTTTTATTTACGGCATAATAACGGGCGCGCGCTTAGTGAATAATTTAGCGCGCGCATTATAATTAATCTTAAAATTCGTAACTTTGTTAATTATCAACCGATTTGGACGAAATCGGATTCATTTTAAAGGTCTAATTGAGATCCATCCACATCCGTAAGAATGTAAATAATAAAATTAAAAATTTACGTTAAACTTATCCTTTAAATACCTACAACAAATTATAGTTTCGATATGCAAACCGAATAAAAAAAAAAGTTTAAATAAATACGAACGTATTTGATACGGTAGAGCGGGCAAAAAAGCCACGAAAACCCGACGACGAAAACTAATTATAACTTTAACAGCCCGACCTCGCTGGAAAAAAAAAACGATTGTTTAGCCACCAATTAAGGTTAAATTTCTCTTATGAAGCAATAGTTAATGGTAGACCTAACGCTCGCTTACTGGTTCAATCATTTTTTAACACTATTTAACTATATAGTTAAATTTAAATTATATATTTATATATCGGGAAACAATTTTCAAGTTTCAACTATTTATAAAAATGCACTAACCTTCTTGGAATCATTTTTGACAATAAAAACATGTTTTTTTAATCGTTAACTAGTTCGTAAAGCGCTTTAGAGGGGAGGGGGGGTTAAAGAAATTATTTTTCTTGAAAATTTTACGTTTCGAAATCGAACAAAAGTCAATCATATTTTTTTTTTATACTTAAATTATCTCAAAAATAAAAATAAAAAAACATTTTTATTCTATAATTGGCGTTTGTGGCGGAATTACTTATAATCTAAAAATGTGACCCAGATAAAACCCTACTTAACATTAAGATTAAAAAAAGAAAATGAGAAATCCCCAATCGAAATAGAAGGCTATAATCGTACGTTTTTAAAAATTGAATTTTTAAAAATCTCATTTATCCTAATTCAATTCGTTTTAAAGAGTTTTATTACCATATAACGAATATTATTAATTTTTTTTTTTTGAGTAGTTGAATAGTTTGAATGGTGACGGGCTACAGGCTGGTTAGTTATCCAATTCAAGCTCGGCCTCAAAAAACGGACTATCCTATCAATTAACAAAACTGGTTTCGACTCCCACAATTCTTATTAGCGTTCCCTTTAAAAAGCATTTTTAAATACAAAAACATTCTTATACCTCCCCCCTTCAAAAGGAAAAAAGAAATAACACTTAAAAAGATTTTAAAGGGAAACTATACTCACAAATAAATAAAAAAAAATTGACACTACGCCCCATATATCAATAAATCAAGTTAATAAATATATTTCGAGGGGCTAACGACTTGCCTAAAATCTGTAATGATTGCAGCCTTTGGTAGTGCTAATTGCGTAGTCAGTTACCTAATCATTTTAGTGGAGTGAAAGCTACGGGCGTGTACAGCGATTACGGGGAGTGGTCAACCCATCGATATATTGTTAAAAAATCAAATTATCCGTTTTGTACGCGATTTTATGGATTTAACAAAGCTTTCAAAATGACATAGATAATTACCTCGTCGCCAGGTTCATAGGCGGAATTATTAATTAAATTCTATGAAATATTAAAGACTATCCTAATAATAAAGGTAAAAATAATCTTCAGGACATTCCGAGTTCAAATATTGGGAGATTATAGGAACCATGAAATTTCCCTAAATATTTTTCTATAAATTTCAGTGTTATTTTGTTCGGTTAAAATTGACACGCAACTAGTAAATTTTCTAATTAAGATTAATTTACAGGGAGACTTTGTTTAGGCGAGACTTTCCCTTAAGAGCTGAATGGTATCAATGGTAAGAATACAACGGAGATATAAAAGGCGCGCGGGGTTTTTTTTTTTTCTAGGCATTCGTCCAATAGCGTGATTCTTGAAAGTAATTAACCTAAAAACGTAGTTCATTTTATATTTCGAGTGCATTTATATCCTAATCGTATTAAAGGGCTTTAATTAGACGGAATTAAACAAATTGATTTGAACTAAATAATTCGCGAAAGAGGGTGGAGGGAAATTTTTACGTTTCCTGTTTGAACAAAATGACTCACGTTTAAAAACCTTTTTGCACATTTTTTTCTGTTAAATACTTCTTTCACCGTTCGTTAATTTTTCTTAAAAACGATTACGCTTTAGAGAGAAATTTCCCTAATGAATTATTAACACGGCGAATTCCTAATTAAAAACGACAGAGGAGGAGGAAAATGAACTTTAAAAAAGTTTACTAAGAAAATTTCTCAATATTTTAAAATAATTCAATGACGTCATTATCGAATGATTTTTCAATTCATTAGAAAATTAAGGAATGATGATGCGATTTTTTGTGACACATGGTTTGCGAAACTATTTATAACTTCGTTAATTATCGTCCGAATTTGATCTTAGTTGTCCCATTTTGTAGCTAAGATTAAGTTCTATCTAAATCTATTATTTCTTCCAAACTGAAAAAGATTTTAATCACATTTTATGGGTATTTTCGAAAAACCTAAAACTACGATTTTTTTATTGGTTAATTAATATAACTTTGTTAGGATTGGTCCGAACTTGACTTAATCGGTCCCATTTTGAAGCTACGATTAAGATCTATCTAAATCCATTACATCCCCCAAACTGAAAAAGATTTTAATCACATTTTATGGGTATTTTCGAAAAACTATGATTTTTAATGATTTTTAAATTAATATAACTTCGTTAATATTGGTCCGAATTTGACTTAATCGGTCCCATTTTGAAGCTACGATTAAGATCTATCTAAATCCATTACATCCCCCAAACTGAAAAAGATTTTAATCACATTTTATGGGTATTTTCGAAAAACTATGATTTTTAATGATTTGTAAATTAATATAACTTCGTTAATATTGGTCCGAATTTGACGTAATCGGTCCCATTTTGTAGCTAAGATTAAGCTCTATCTAAATCTATTACTTTCACCAAACTGAAACTTATATTAAATACAATTTCAATTAAATAAACTTAATAATACCCATTAATATTTATATATAATTATAAATTTATATAACTTTGTTAATAATGGTCCGAATTTGACGAAATTTGTCTTATTTTGAAGCTACAACCGAGTTCAATCCCATTCCAACATTTTCCTAAACCAAAAACGAAATAAAACTTAATATATATTTGAATCATTGAACAATGGAAATTTGTTGTGTTTAATTAATAGTCAAAGCTATAGTTTATAATATTAACATTCTTTCCATCAGGCGATTATAATTAGCAATAGGAAAAAAATTTCCACGAAACAATTAGTACGAAAATTATAGATATTTTCGTCTAAATCTGTTTCGACAAAGTTGCCGAGGTTTCGAGGAATTAAAACTGTAGACGCAGCTGAGAAACTAAAAGCCATAAGTCGGTTCAAAAAAAAGTCAGAACTATTTTCATCACTACCTGGTTTAATATAGAGTATTAATCCGCGAGGGATTCCGATATATTCTTAAATAAAGCTGGAACTAGAGTCTATAATGTACGCTTCATGAGAAAAATATAATAATAATATAAAAGCAAAGGAAGGAAATTAAAAAAAATAAAAAAATAAGCCTTAGTTGCTGCCAAAATTCTTAATTAACTTGGCACGAAAATTAACGTGCCACGATAATTAAACAACATAGAACACCTTGATAGCAATTCAGCTTAAACTTACCCTCTACTCTGTCTACATTAGCCGGGGCCAAAAAAATATAAAGGTATATTGAAATATAAATTATAAATTTTGATTTATCATAATTATTTATATTTATCAAATTTACTGCCCTAATTATCATAAATTGTTTATTTAAAATTTAGGTTCGAAGAATAAAATTTTAAACAGCTATATAATCAGTAAAATACCTAAAGGGATACTGAAATATACAGAAAATTATATTTTTCATAATTAAATTGATAAATTTTAAAAATTTATTTTGAATTATGATTAAAAAATTAAAATTATTACAAAATACCTAAAGGGATACTGAAATATAAACTATATATTTCGTAATAAATTAAATATTAAAAATTTTACAAATTATTTTATTTTTAAATTTTAAAAGTTATAATTTGAATTTCAATATCCCTTTAAAATATGGGGATTAATAAAACACGATATACTATCTCAGAATATTAATTACAATTTTGGATTTTTTCCCAAATTTTTATTTAAAAAAAAAAATATATTAAAAAATGAATTTTATTTTTTTATTTTTTTGTAATTAGAAACGGTGTTCACCACACCGTGGAGTTGGTGTTAAGAGGTCATATGTTATTAATACAACGTAAATGAACATTTTTACCATCTCCTCCTCCTCCAAAAATATATAAAAACCCATTAATTTTGGCGGGAAACTAAACGCCAAAAGCGGCGTCCGTTTTTGAGTACTAAACTTAGTCACTAAGCGAATCTTTTCGCACCCTTAAATCGGCTGTTTTTTCGCTTATATGGTATATAAATTAAACCCCTTTCTAAGAATGCAATTAGCTATAAAAATCATTAGTCCATTACGAGGCCAGCCAGCGAAATCATACCCGGGCAATTTTTTTCGATTAGCATAAATTAACAAAAATTGGTAATTAACTCTATATCGCGGTTTCGGAGTAATTTAACCAAAACTACTTTAAATTCAACGAGGTTTAACGTTGGATATTACTCCGCTTCAGCTTCGTTAAGTTTGTTAACCGAGCCTTTGACCGAAGCGTAGGGATAAAAATATATAAAAAGGTATACGATTTTGGCCCACGCAACTTTCAAAAAAATCGACCTTCGAAAATTACACCTATACAGGCGATAACGTAATTAAAAATTCCCAACACATTTTGATATCATCAGTATAGCGGATAATATTAATAACTTGGAAGATATTTCGGGGCTGAAAATATCAAGAGAGGTTGAAATGAGAAAATTCATTTCAATAAATTACTAAGGAATTTGAGAGGGGGGAATTTTACGCGGTTAAAATCACGCGCTACTTTTATAGTTAGAAAACTGCGCGAGAAAAATCGCGCGCTTTTGCGGAGGGAAAGAAAGAAGGCGCGAGAAAAATCATGCGCTTTTTGTACTAAAGCCGGATGCACACAGACCTATTTTCACGCGTTTTACGCTCACGCGCTAATGGTTCTTCTATGAGCGCTCGAGCGTGAAACGCGTGAAAATAGGTCTGTGTGCATCCGCCTTAAAAGAAAGAAGGCGCGAGAAAAACCACGCGCTTTTTGAACAGAAAGAAAGAAGGGCGCGAGAAAAATCACGCGCTTTTTGTACTAAAAGAAAGAAGGGCGCGAGAAAAATCACGCGTTTTTGAACAGAAAGAAAGAAGGCGCGAGAAAAATCACGCGCTTTTTGTACTAAAAGAAAGAAGGCGCGAGAAAAACCACGCGCTTTTTGAACAGAAAGAAAGAAGGCGCGAGAAAAATCACGCGCTTTTTGTACTAAAAGAAAGAAGGCGCGAGAAAAAGCACGCGCTTTTTGAACAGAAAGAAAGAAGGGCGCGAGAAAAATCACGCGCTTTTTGTACTAAAAGAAAGAAGGCGCGAGAAAAACCACGCGCTTTTTGAACAGAAAGAAAGAAGGCGCGAGAAAAATCACGCGCTTTTTGTACTAAAAGAAAGAAGGCGCGAGAAAAATCACGCGCTTTTTGTACTAAAAGAAAGAAGGGCGCGAGAAAAACCACGCGTTTTTGGAAGGAAAAAGGAAAGAGACGCGAAGGAAAAAAGCTCGCGCTTAAACTGTCAGCGCGAATAAGATAGAAAAATGTAATTTAGCTAGAACAGCGGGTAGAAAAGTAGGATTTATTTCGTTATAAATAAAATGGCTATAATATAACTAAGCGCGTGGTTTTGTATAATTATCACCGAATAAATTATAGCGTCCCTTTTAATAGCTCTCTTTCTCGCCAAATATACGACATCGTATTTGGGGTTATCATTAATAGGCGAAGCTTGTTTAATTTATAACGCGTATTTTTCTTCATAATCCTGGTATTTTTAATTAATGTTATATTTATGCGCTAGAACAAATATTCATGAAGAGGTGTTTGTTGGTTATGTTCGCTTTATTCGCGACCAAATCTTTAATAAGAATCAAAACCGAAATAGATTCAATTCCAAACTGGCTTTCAATCCGTGACGAAACGTCATATCTTTAGTATATAATGATGGCTTTATTACGAGAATCGGGTAAAATATTTGATATAAAGATTTAAAACTACGTGGAAGATTGTAATTTTAAAGTGACGCTGTCATTAATTTTAGCCAAGGCTTAAGAATTCAATTTTTAGTTTTGTTTTAACTATTAATAACTAAAATACAAGTTGACGCGCGTAAATTAAAATAAAATCTTAATTTAATTAGAAAACTATATCTAGAAATTTAAATTACCCACTTAATGACGTCGAGAATCACGTGACGAAGATGTACCTGATTTTATCTCCCAAAAAATGAAGATTTTAAAGCATATTAATATAATTTTCAGTGCTTTTTAAACACTATTTCTTAAAGATGAATAAATTACCACCTCTCGGGCACTCATAAGCGTCCGCTAACGGCAAAACAAACTGGTGATAGCGTCACTTTAATCTTTGGAAGCTTTTCCCGCGTTAATTGTAGTTGCGCGAACAGGGCGAGAAAGTAGAGACGGAGGGGTTGCGGGTTCGGTGGTGGTTGAATCATTTTATTAATGTTCAAGGGAGGAATAATTAGGACTAGGTCCTCTTAATTCGAGATTTAATATTCGGGCACCTCCTTTTAGTGGAACTCGATAAAATATTTTCTAACCGCGTCGTCGAGAAATAAATTGACTACGAATTCCCCTTCTCCAATTAATTCCGATATGGATTTGTTGACGAGGCTTAAAACTAACCGATTAATTAAAACGTATTTCAACAAAAATCATCATTTCTATTTGAATTTAATAAAATGAAAAATGATACCCAGTTATATAGGAGAAAACCTTCGATTATAGGAATTTATAGGAAGGCGTTGAAAAAAATATAAAAAAATAGGAAATCTGGTCACCCCGTAATTGCACCCTAATTATAATTATACTAGATAGTGGTACCAGTATTAAAATATTAAATTTAAATTAATTATAGATATAGTAGTTAATATTGATACATCTAGATTAAAATAGTTATATTAATAAAAAAAATAGTCCCATAGGGAATATCCAACACCCTGAATTTGCCTGTATTAACTGGAATACGGGAAACAACAACTCCATATATATTTATTTAATAACTAAAATTTTTCATTTAAAAACTATAATTATATCATAATTATGTCCTTACATCTAGGTGTTTAAGTCCCCCCAGATTCCAGCGACATTTTAATCCATTTTCAGCAAAAATGGCGACCTTTTCAATCAACTCGTTGATAATTAAGAAGCCCTAAAACGTATCTTGACCGTTAGCCGCCTTCCTCCTCATCTACTCCCGCGAAAAACAAACTCGTCGGTAAACCTCGCCCCCCGTAGATCGTCAAAGTCAAAGATGGTAATCATCAATAAGGCGCCCATGACTTACCCCTAAAAAAATGCAATTTCTTAAACTCACCGAATTTGGGGGGACCAAAAGAGATTACATTCTTAATTCCAGATAGTTTAGACATCCTTCGCTCACGTATTTTAAGGATTAACGATATTTTAAACGCGAATTAAACCGAATTTAATTTTAGTAAAACACCGGCGTAACGTTACTGTCAAGGCGCCATATTACAATCTCTAGACGGGGAAGAAGGGGGAGGCCCGAGGAGGGGGCGTAACGAGAGGGCATGACTGGAAATAAGCAAAAATAACCTAGAGTTGTATTATGGGAGGAAATACCCAATAAAAATAATAAATAAACACGTAAAACTATGAATATTTAAATTAAATCATTTTGAAGTGTTCTAAAGCTAAACTAAGGTTGAAAATAATTATAATAGTTTTAAAATTTATCCTGACACGCGTTAATTGTTATTAAATGTTTCTAAATTGATAAAAATTAACTGAAAACGAATATTAAACAAATAATTAGAGTACCCATGGAGTAATAACACTAATAGCTATAGGAGTAGAAGGTATAAAAAGTTGTATATTTTAATTTTAATTAATATTGACTTTCCCGTGAACTTTGAAATTAATTTTAAATATTTTCTGACTTTCCTTTGACATTAGATGTTAATTTTAACTATTATCTAGCTTCCCTGTGACCTTAGATATTAATTTTAATTATTACTTAACTTTGACAGTTGGTTTCCCTGACCATTTCATAAATATTTAAAAAAAATATTAATTAATAAACATTTATTCGGGTTCGGTAACTTTAACTGTCAAATCTCTCTCTTACGAAATTTTCGAGGTATTCCAATATTTCAAAACGTAATATTACAACCCCATAATTATTAATAACTCCTAGAGATGCGTCTAAGAAACCCCCGAAATTTTTTAACTAATTACCGTATACATCTGTGTACCCGGGAGACACGTTTATTTTTTTGAAATAGATTAATTTTAGTTTAGCGTGGTCCTAACAAAAAATATTTGGCAATATAAAGAATACTGTAGGTGTCAAATTTAATTTAGATGAAACACTATAGGGAGGTTTGGTTTATTACATTTCAGATTTTAGTTTCACTGGGACATTTCAAATGAAGAATCATTTCAAAAAAAAAAAAAAAAAAAAAAAATGTTTTTTTGGGAACACGATTTCCCCCCCTCAATTCAATGGTGATTAAAAAATTATTTCTATTCTAAGAGCCTTTAGAAAGTAGAAAACTAAAAATCTGTAAAATTTACAATCAGTACCACCCTAAGATTGCATTGGGTATGATGGTTAAATAAATAAATAGATAAATAAATAAATAAATAAATAGTTAAATAGATAAATAATTAGATAACTAGTTTGATAAATAGATAGATAAATAAATAAATAGATAAATAATTAGATAACTAATTTGAAAAAAAAGATAAATAAATAAATAGATAGATAAATAAATAAATAAATAGAAATAAATAAATAAATAGATAAATAATTAGATAACTAATTTGATAAATAGATTGATAATTAGATAACTAATTTGATAAATAGATAGATAAATAAATAAATAAATAAATAAATAAAAATAAATAAAAAAAAAATAAAAAATAAATAAAAAATAAAAAAAAAATAAATAAAAATAAAAAAAAAAAATTAAAAATAAAAAATAAATTAAAAATAAAACATTGTATGATCAAAAGAAAAATCTGTATGCAAATGAAAATATATAGAGTTTTAGTACATTTAAAACACTATTACTAAATAATCAAATTATATTTTAAATTTATATTTCTGGCCATCATACTAACTTTCATCATATTTTAAAATCCATCCCAGTCTAAAATTTCAGTAAATATTAACCTAGACCTATCTTATACAAATATCAATGGTAGAAATATCTTTAAATAGTAAAGATTGAAATTTCATTATGATAAATAAAATTTGAAATTAATGGGGGATTAGGTTCATACTCCATCGAACATTCCGAATGAATCTAAATCTATAGTTAATATATAATTGGTATTTAAGAAGTTGGTCGACTTGGGGGGCGCCTATGGTCTTAGTGACGTCACGTGGTCAATGCCTTCTTCATTCACCATCATAGAACCAATAGAAAATATAAAGGGGGGATGAAAACAAAGAGAGGGGGGGACATTTCTTCAAATTATAGTAAGACCAAATAATTTCAAACGAAACTGTTTAAGAAATCCTCCGACGCCAATCTGGCTCCAATTCAAACGTAATTTTTTACTTCGGGAGAAAAGAAGAGAGAGATCTTTAAGGACAACCCCCTTAATTACCACACGACCCCCTGATTACCGGGCGCCAAAGCGAAAACTTGCAACAGGAAAGAAACCTAAGAAAATAATCACGCCATGAATTTTGAATGTACGTAACAGACCTCAACGTATCTAAAGTGAAAAGATTTTACTCTATTCAATATCTACTTTTTTTCAACTAAGTTTAACATAGCGTATAAATCCGCCTTAACTTTGATCATAGTGACAACTCGCATCGAATAAGAATATAGCTTTCTTTAAAATTTAGAAAATTCACTGTAAATTCTTTATTGAAGTAAAATTTCGTTGAAATGTGAATAGGTTTTTATCACAACCATTGGGAAATGAAATTTTATTACGGATTATTGACCTTTGGGTGTTATTACTCCATGCATCATGGTTGCAAAAATATTTACTCAAACTCTATAAGTGATTTTAGACCTACCTTAGGCCTAGTTGCCAAATCTAAAGTTACAATTATTATAGTTTCAATGTATTATAGTATTACACTTGATCGTCAGCCCATAACATACAATGTTAGCGCGTTCTCTGAATTAAAATTTCAAATTATCTGACTCTTTCAATGGTCAGGGAAAACCCTGACCATATTTGATTCCATTTTGGCGCAATTTTTAAATCCCATTGACTTTATCAGGTTTTCCTGATAATTTTATCAGAAGACTGAAATTATCAACCAATCAATTGATATCATATCTAACCCAAGCGAGGAACAGAAATTTAACTTTAAAAATCTATTTGGTTTCCATTAAAAATATTATTGCAAATTCCCTGATTTTTATCACGTTTTCCCTGATTCGTGGCAACTACGCTTTATCTATAACTTTATCAGAAGACTGAATTTATCAACCAATCAAGTGTTATCATATATAGATCCAAGCGACGAACAGAAATTTAACTTTAAAAATCTATAGGGTTTCTATAAAAAATATTATTGCAAATTCCCTGATTTTTATCAGGTTTTCCCTGACCCATGGCAACTCTAATCAAACTATGTAATATCAAAAGTCAGATTTGATAATTATCAACGATTTTAGACTAAGTTTAGAACTTGGAATTTCGTTTCTATACTAGACAAAAACTTTTGACGTCTGCTCGAGAGAGAGCGTGCGAAGAAGCAAAGAAGGAGGGGGGTAGGGAGGCTAGTTGGTTGGTTGGTTGGTGGTGGTGTTTTCTCTTGGGGTGATTATGCAAGCGCGCGTGCTATCACCGTCCGCGTGATTACGTGGCCATAGCCGGATCTACTCATTATCAGCCGGTTTTCCACCTAACCATATATATATATAAAACATAACCCCCCTTTTTCCCCTGAGGGTTGAAATCAGTATCTCATTTGGTGTTTTCAATACGCACAAAGTCAAAGGCACACACATATATAGCTTTGAATTAAACCCAAATTTTTCAAGTGATTTAAAAGCTACCAATTCATCTTTCATATCAATATTAGTGAAAGTAATGAAATTTATATCGTTTAAAAAACAACCAATAGGAGCTCGAGATAGGGGGTTTGAATATTCATAAGCGGAAAGATGTTGGATATCATTTAAATTTAATTGAGATTTAATTTAAATTTAGATTAGATTAAAAAAATAGATTTTTAATTTTTCACGTTTTCCAAATACAGTATAAGTTAAATGCTTGACGTACACGTACGAGTTTCATGATTTCTAATCTTAAACTATTTTACGTTTAATTCTAATATACCGAATCACTAGTGTCCAAACTTTTCATAAATACTGGTCAACTATTAGACTGAGTCTTGGTTGACCATCCAAGCGTTTAAATTGAAAGAAATATAGAAAATTGGGGGAGAAAGGGAAGGGAGAGTGTCTGGACCACAATTGAGGTCGGAAAAAATTGACCAAAACCGATAAGAGGGAACATTCATAAAGGTTTGTTTTACAACTTAATATTTCATAATTTAATTTTATTATTGGATTAATTAAAAATTAATACAATTTAATTTTTATTAAATATTATTATTTATAATTAACTACCAATTTAAACTAATTAATATTTTATTTAATAATAATAATTAGGTATTTTTTCAAGCGGGAAGATCCCCAACTATATTTCCCAGAACGGTCAAACTCTTAATATTTTTTCATCCTTTAATTTTGACCAAGGATGAAAGGTATTTCCAATCATAAATCTTATATACACACTCCGCCTTCTACTCTAGTATAGTCTAATCATAAAAATTAATATTACTTCCATCAGCTTGAAGAGAAAGAAAACTTGCAGGGGAAGAGATTGGGGGGGAGGGGGGGTTGGAAAAACCCCGGATATAATTTTCCCCCTTCATCCCCCCTTCGTTCTCTTCATCCCAAAACGGGGTTGGGGTCCAAATGAAAGAACGCCATAATGAAATTTATTAATCGATAACTGACCGGTGGGCAGAGGGGCCAAAGAAGAAAAAAAATAAATGGGAGGGAACGAAGCTAGAGTTTTCAACCAATCAGGAAAGAGAGAGAGAATCAGATATGGTTTCGAATAACACTGACCATAAAAAGACGCTAATGGTTAGTAACATTAATATTTTAAAATTAACCTAACGTAATTAATTAAAATTATATTGAATTTAATGAAATTTTCTCCTAATTAAATTTTAAATTTTCTTTGACTTCTTAAACAAGTATTGGAATAAAATTTTCTAGAATTTTCCATGACTTGTTTAATTTGTTATTCCAATATAAAATTTGCCCAGATATAAATTTTCAAACGAGTTTAAAATATTAATTATTACAAGATATAATAAATTATTTTAATAAAAAATGAAAATCACTTTACTATCCCTTTCTTTGTTCCCCAGATCTATTTTAAAATTAAACTACCATAATTAATTTACAAATATTAAAATTAAATTGAATTTAATGGATATTTCTCCTAATTTAATTTTGAAATTAATTAATTTTCTACGCTTTTTAAACAAGTATTGGAATAAAATTGACTGTACTTTTTCTTGTTATCCCAATACAAAATCTAAATTCATCCCACAATATATCCAAGCGAGTTTAAAAATAATTTTAAATAATTACTAAATATACTAAATTATTTTGTGATAAATAAAAAATAAAATATGACGTTACTAACCCTTTGTTTTAAAGATATTGGGTAATAGTTTTCCCCGATTAGTGCCGGTCTAACCCTACAGATATCTTATAAACGCGGGGGCCAAACTTCGAAGGTAATATAACGTTTAAATTTGGAAGGTAACCCACCTCCCTCTTACCCCACCTCATTACCATCTTTCTATAGATTTTTTCTAAAGTGGGAGTTAGAAAAAAGCAGCTGCTCCAATCTCTAATGAAAACGTTTTAACAGAAAGTTTTTTTTCTTTCTCAACCAACTCAGTTTCGATGTTGATAAAGGAACACTTCTGTAACGTTTTGAACACGTGATACCGTAAAGTTATTAAGAATAAATTGGGGAGAATTGGGAGGGAGGGTTAAGAATTTCGTGGGTTTTTTTCTAATCACGAAATACGAACTTAAAAAGTGAAGATTCAAACGGCAATTATGACTAGTGTTCGAGAAATCTTCAAAATAATCATTCTTAAAACTAAACCTCACGGTTAAAATAAAATAATTATTTATAATTAAATATAGTCAATATGATGTTAGTTCAGTCTAAGGTTGTATTTATTGCCTCTAATCCAATGGACAAAATAATACTAACTTTACGAAATTTGGCGGGAAATCATTAAAAAATAAATTATATTAAAATTTGGCGGGAAATCATTTAAAAATAAATTATATTAAAATTTGGCGGGAAATCATTTAAAAATAAATTATATTAAAATTTGGCGGGAAATCATTTAAAAATTATATTAAAATTTGGCGGGAAATCATTTAAAAATTATATTAAAATTTGGCGGGAAATCATTTAAAAATTATATTAAAATTTGGCGGGAAATCATTTAAAAAAATATATTAAAATTTGGCGGGAAATCATTTAAAAATAAATTATATTAAAATTTGGCGGGAAATCATTTAAAAATAAATTATATTAAAATTTGGCGGGAAATCATTTAAAAATTATATTAAAATTTGGCGGGAAATCATTTAAAAATTATATTAAAATTTGGCGGGAAATCATTTAAAAATTATATTAAAATTTGGCGGGAAATCATTTAAAAATTATATTAAAATTTGGCGGGAAATCATTTAAAAAAATATATTAAAATTTGGCGGGAAATCATTTAAAAATAAATTATATTAAAATTTGGCGGGAAATCGTTTAAAAATAAATTATAATAAAATTTGGCGGGAAATCATTTAAAAATAAATTATATTAAAATTTGGCGGGAAATAATTTAAATCACGATAATATAATAGGGTGGTGATCATCTAGTCCTCTTGACCGAATGACCAATAACATTGTCTCTAATGATAGTAGTACTTTTATGACATCACACTGTAGTAGAGTAGAGAGTCAAGATGGAAACTATAAAAGGTTAGAGTAGGAGGATGAGGAGGAGAGGGATAAAGAGAGGATAGGGTGTTAGAGAGATGGTTGACCGTGATTCTTCTTCTCTTTAGAACTATATCCTTTTTTTCCCACCCATGACTGGCGATTCTTAGCTAGATTCGTTTGATAGCGGGTTATAAAGCTAGCCGCTAGATGGAGGTAGGCCGCGGTAGTAAGTGGGTGGAGGAGGGGGGGGGGAAGAAAGATGAGAGTGAAAAGAGGATGTGTTGGGAATCTCCTTCAGGTGACGTTGTGGTCAAGCTGGCCTAATCCCCCCAGCTCCCCCGCGCGATGACCCCCATCTCTATCGATTGTTAATGCCCCCTCTTGGCCGCCACCTATAGATATACTACTACTTCTATTATACTTCTACAACCCCAATCCTTAGAACCCCATTGGTCAGTTAGAGTTGCTATTTGAACTCCCGTTTTCGTACTGTACAGTGTACAATAGATATAAGATGGGTCGCGTTCTTAGAATGGTTCAAATAAAGGTAGGATAACTATGGTACTTCTAATAGTGTTTCGTTTCCTTCTATAGTTGCAACTAAGTTAAGGAATAGGAGCCAAATATAGGGTTTTTCTTCCCATATCAGAAGCTATTCCGTTTGGCCACAATACTACTTTTTTTTTTCTCTATTTTTGACACGACGCTTCTATCGTTAGATATAAAGCCGCTGATGTCTATTTGGTGGTTCCTTTTTATTCGCGTGTGACGATCGGAAAGGTTTGGGGGTTTTTGGTACCAATATACTTTTACGCGATTTATTTTACCAGGAATTTATTTAATTATTATTTTTTTGAGATTTTATTAAAAGTTATCTTTTTTTTTTTTCTAAATTAAAATAATCAGGAGTACTCTACGAATTAATGTCATCACTTGACTAAAGCGGCCTTTGACAGACTCAAAACGTTCGAGAGGGACTTGAATTTGTCGTTAACCCCAGATAATTGGGTTTGAACTCTAGAGTTCATGAACCTTAGTTCATACGAGATTTGGAAAACAAATTTTGCAGGTTTTATACTGAAGTGAATTTTCCTTCAGAATTTTTTCAGTGAAAATTTCCTGATATAATTTTAAAAATATTTCCCTGATTTCTTCCAGATATTTAAATATTTCCCTGATTTCTACCAAATATTTAAAAAACAATTCCCGAATATTTCCCTGATTTTTACCAAATATTAAATATTTCCCTGATTTCTACCAAATATTTAAAAAATTCCCGAATATTTCCCTGATTCTACCAAATATTTAAAAAAATTCCCGAATATTTCCCTGATTTCTACCAAATATTTAAAAAAATTCCCGAATATTTCCCTGATTTCTACCAAATATTTAAAAAATTCCCGAATATTTCCCTGATTTCTACCAAATATTTTAAAAAATTCCCGAATATTTCCCTGATTTCTATCAAATATTTTAAAAAATTCCCGAATATTTCCCTTATTTCTTCCAAATATTAAATATTTCCCTGATTTCTACCAAATATTTAATATTTCCCTTATTTCTTCCAGATATTTAAATATTTCCCTGATTTCTGCCAAATATTAAATATTCATATTCCCTGATTTAAATACTTCCCTGATTTGCGTAATGTTATTTCCAGATTATTCTCTACGAACTAGAACGTGGTAAAAAAGCAAAGAATAATCATTGGGAATTTATTATTCAAATATAAGCGAGGCTTAATAATTATTAAAATATCTAAATATGTATAGATATAACGGTGTCTAAAACTCATTTCTTTTGTTTACGTTGTATATAACCTTTTGTATTTTCGGTGACTCCCTAATTTGCAAGTAAAATTAATATTAATATTAGCGCGTTTAAGCTTTTATGTACTTTGCAACTCGGCTATAAATTATTTATCGAACGTCGTTGTCTCAAATTTTTATTAATAAACTTAGCGTTCGTTATCTTATCTGAATTTCATATTAGTCGGCGAACAATTCGAGTACCCAACATATTATAATCAACAATTAAGACAATTTAATAAAGTAAGCCAGAGACCACGTGACGTCAAAAACTTCGCCACTCAAAGGGACACTGAAATATAATGAAAGTTTTAAAGGGAGGTTGTCACCATTGGATTATATTTCTTAGTTTTATCACACTACTTAATTAAACGCGAATTTTGCTGGTGATTTAAAAGCCTTTTATACGAATATTAGTGAAAGTAATGACGTTTATATTGTTTAAAAACCAACCAATAGGAGCTGGAGATGGGGTTTTGAATAAATATATGCGGGAAGATGATTGGGTTACGTCTAAAAATTTGAAAGACGCTTCAAAATGGAAAAGATAAAAATATATTGGTTAATTTTATTTCGATAATTAAAGGTAGATGAACTGATCTGGATTAAGTACTTTCACGAAACACGCCGCGCGAAATCGACCTGATGACGTGGCAGATCGCGGGAGAATTAACTGTAGGCTCTACAATAAAATCACGTGATCATAGTATTGTGGGAAAATTTTATTTTAAAACATTTCTAAAATGGTGATTATTAAAATATATATTTTTACTGTCACTGTAATTTTGTTCTATGACTATGTATATATATTTTTAATCGTTTTTTAACGATCAATTTCTATTTTTAGTTCGTGTTAAAAATTCGTGTCAGTCTCACTTTATATTTAAATTTTTTTTATGGTTTCATATTCTCTTTAATCGTAAAATTTGACGGGATACACCAAAACGTTGTCGCTACAAATATTACCGTAAACTACGTCTAAACTAAACTAACTAAATTAAAGAGAAGGTTTATAATGACTTTGTTTTAGTTAATTTAACTATTAAAGATCGACGCGTGTTGGGAAAAATGTCCAGACAAAAATAGAAGTCAATATTTAATTTCAAATTGAATATGATTTAGGTACACGAAAGAGGACAGTCAAACATCAAAACATAAAATATAATACGGTGTTAATTGAAACGGAACTAATATATTAATACCTTTAAAGGTATTGGGTATAACTAAAACTATACACTTTTGACTGTCTTGCTTCAATTTAATCGAACGAAATTTGACCCCAAACTATCATGGAATAAAAAATTACTAATTAATACAAATAATTTTAATTTATGTTTTCGACCTTTTTGCGAGCGTTTTAAAGTGATAATGACACGAATTTTCATGAACTCTAAATAGAAATTGAGTCATATTTTCGGAGTTAAAAAAATATTCAAAATATATATACATATGTCATAGAACAAAATTATCATAACAGTAAAATACATATTTTATAATCACCATTTTCAAAATTTTTAAAATTAAAATTCCCCGTAATACTACGTCATCACTATGGTCACGTGATTTCTTTATTGTATACAGTTAATTCTGGCGCGTTCTGGCACCAGTGATAAGGTCATTTTCTCGCGCGGTCTTTTTCGTAAAAGTACTTAATACAGATCAAATCGTTCGAAAATTATGTTAATTATATTCCAGAAATAATCTACGTCATAATTAATTTAATAACTGTTAAAATCCGTTATTTTTGACTGTGGGTATACCAACAAAGAAAGCTTGAAAAAAACCGTTATAATTAATTTAAACTAATTAGGCGCGGGGAAATTTTTTGGGTCCAAAATCTTAAATTCATTCTAGAGGGAAATAGGAAAAAAAAATAAATCTTAATTAATGTTTATACGGATATACTAATCATACTTGGCTAGCTCTTTTTGGAGTGAGAGTGTCAGGGGAAGGGTGGGCTAAAGAGAGAGAGAGGGGGGGGGCAGGCACACCACCCGTTGCCTTAGTATTTCCTTAGTCGGAGGCGAATGTGACGTCATCATTAGCTACTAGGGAAAATATATATATCTCCAAAGAAGAAAAAAAGTACAGCATTTTATTAAATCCAATTAGAGTTACTATACTAGGCCCATAGCGACAAAAGACACACTTTTTTTCCACCACGGTGTCAGGCCCCTAAAACCTATTTAATATCCCAGTACCAGAGTTCAACACGGTTGAATACGAGTGATAATTTAGACAGTATATTCAGTTTAGGACTAATGAAATCCATAAATGGTTGAACGAGTACTAAACAACATAGGGTTCATTACTTTGGAACGTAATTATTGCGCAATTACGTAATTAAAAGGGTAATCGCGTAATTCGCTTACATATTTTACAGTTAAGTGGTAATCAAGGGGTAATCTTTATAAAGTTTTTTGATTCAATTTCTCGAAACTGCTTCGGGAACCAGTTTCGTAGCAATTCGATTTCAACAACCGATAAGCCGCGTTCATACTAGGCAGCTTGGAATCGATATAAATCATTTCAAAACGTTTAGTTAAAATCGTGTGAATATTAAACTGTCATTATCCGAATCGATTTGATTCGATTTCTCGAAACTGCTTCGGGAACCAGTTTCGTAGCAATTCGGTTTCAACAACCGATAAGCCGCGTTCATACTAGGCAGCTTGGAATCGATTTAAACCATTTCAAAACGTTTAGTTAAAATCGTGTGAATAGGAAACTGTCATTATCCGAATCGATTTGATTCGATTTCTCGAAACTGCTTCGGGAACCAGTTTCGTACCGATTTGAGTTTCAACAACCGATAGATGAAGCTAAAACGAATCGATTTATAAAGATGACGATTAAAATATCAATTTGATTTTATCGTTTCAAATCGATTTAGAAATATTAGCGTTACCGTATATTAGGTGGAAGCAATATCACCTAATTTAACATTGATTATGACGTCCGTATTAATTATTGTAAAAAAAATAATTAGGTTGCGTGTGACGTCAATTTCTAGCCTTTTTACGCGCAATATATCGGCCATTTTGTTTTCCTAACTGTATATAATTTAACCTAGACATTACTAACGCTACGTAGCAAATTGCGTATGAAATGAACGATAAATTCAGTAGCTAGAAAAAAAATTGTATAATGCCATTTAGAAAGGAAGACTTACAAAGATTTTTTTTTTTTTTTCTCTTCATAAAAAGCTTGTTCCGCGTGTTGCGCTAAAATAAAGCTAAAGCTAAGGCTAGAAAACTGTTAATTATCCCGGCAAAGCTAAAAACAACTTCAACCAGTACCTGACACCCTAATATACCCAGTGTTTGTCCAGCTTATTCCAATCGAGGACATTTAAATAATAAGTTTTAATAGCAAAAAAAAAAAAAATCCGTCTTTCATTAAAATTTAGACAATTGTACCTGAGAATGTCGAAATACAAATTGTTCTATAGGTGCTTAACTGACTTTACACTGACTATTATAATTGACTATAAATCTACGGGAGTTAATGACTATATCACACGTGATACAGAGCTCTACCAACTTCATTAAGTTAGATATTTCATGTAAATTAACCCCAAAAAAAAAATAAAATAAAAATGAAAGGTTAACGTAGAGAATAGTCTGTAACAATTATTTTAGGGTTATTTTTAGATTAAGGTATCTTAGGGTTAGGAGTGTAATTAGATAAACTAACTACAAGTTGGTTGGGAATACGTACGCGTTAAACTACAACCCTAAGTATTAGTTCTAAGGTATACCGTCAAGTACACGTTTTAACAATGCAATTTCACTAAATTTTAGTCATGAGATCTAACTTTAACTTTAACTAATGTTATCACGTGTTGAAATTAAGCAATATGAAAATATCTTGACGTACACGTGAGTTTTCACGTACACGTTTGAAATGTACGCAATTTTTAATTAAATATAGAAACGTAATATCTATCACCTGATCAAATAATGATATTTATCTTGACGTCTACACGTACACGTTTCAATTACGCCATTTTCCCTTAAACTTATTTAAAATTAAATCTAAACTAAGAAATTAAATCTAACTTTAATTAAAAAGTCTAAAATTATCACGTATTTAAATTAAACAATGTAAAAGTAATCTTTATTAAAATTAAATCTAATTACGAATTAGAGTGATCAAATTAAGATCATAATTCGTATCTCTACGTACACGTACGAGTTTCAAGTACTTGTAATCAATTTCACGTGAAATTTGAAAACAAATTAAACTTAAATAAATTAATGACGTCATCAATTAAACACTAACAGAAAATATCTTTAGGTACACGTATGCATTTTTAAATAAATATCTCAATCCTCTTGTCTAAAAACACAAGAGATTTTTTTTTTCCTAGGAACAGGGATGGTTTTTAGCTAGAGGGGAGAAAGCAGTCGGGAGTCAAAAAAGGAGATTACGCCAATATGAAAATTAATTATCAAGGAGGCGAGAAGAAGAAGGGGGGCAAATGCCCCTCCATCCCATTACCCCCAACCCCTAGGGAGAATACAGTTCTATCTACACTAAGAAACGAACGCGCCTAAAACATTTCGTAGGAAGGGGGTTTTGATGATAAATTAAGTAAACACCATGAGGACCGAGAGCGACCATCGACGATGCCTCCTTTTCTCCTAAGCCTTATCATCCAGGGCTAGATGTATAAAGAAGCGGAAAAACTTTGGCTGAAGCGACGATGAGAAGGACAATAGCTTACGCTGAACGGAAAAAAAAGCGCTAGCGGGAAGCGCACTATCCTCTAGAATGGATAAATTTCACTAGACCGATTTCGCGACGGAAATTAAGGCGAAAAAAATATATATAATAAATCAGCCTCGCCATGTTTTTCCCTGACCTTTTCCAACGATTTTCCCTGACCGTTTCGGCTAATTCTACACAATTTTTAAGCTTTTATTGTTATATAATCGCGTTCGCCAAACTTTGTTGCAGGCGTATCTTTGTTCTAATCTATACAACTGACACGCCGTCAGCTGAGAATCTTAACAGCGGATAATGATTGCAATTTCCTGGCTTCTCGAAAGATCTTTAAATTCCCTGACTTTTTAAAATATCTTAAAATTCCCTGACTTTTTTGGTTCATTTTCAAATTCCCTGGCAACTTAATCCAATTAATTATGTAATTAATTATATAATTCAGATAACGAACAATTTAAAGCATCTTTTTATTTTTTTACTATTTTCTACGAACTGTAAATTTGAATTTGAATTATTATATTTTAAAAATTAATTTTTTATCCAACGTTACTCGTTTCAATAAGAATAACTTGTTAATAAATAAAGTTTTAAACTTGTTTATCTTCGAATAAACATAAAATATATTTAACTATAAACAATTAATAAGAAATTAAAATATCTAAAAAAATATGAATAATGAATAGGATTCCGTCACGGAAAATAAAATATTTTTCGCTAGTGAAATTTATCCGTAACGGAAAAAAACTATACTAGGGTAAATTTCATCTTGAATTGACTGAGAGTAGGAAGGTAGGTTCCCTTAGAATCCTTTAGAAATAAATACTAAGAAATAACTTTCAATACAGTGTCAAATCGTGACGAAATTAACCGGTTAGGTCTTATCTTCGGCTAGGGTTCTTGCAGGGTTATAACTTTGATTCTAGGCTTTTAGCGCCGAGGGAAAAGCCAACCCTGACACGCGAGGATCGAGGATTCGCGGGAAAAATTAATTAAGATTTAGGCAAAAACTATGCCCAACGTAAAAGTTCACACACACACAAAAAATATGTTGTGTCTACAGTGGAGCGCGTTAAGCAACGGGATGATGATCTTTTGTTAAACTTTTAGGTAAACATTGACAGCCCCTTTTTTCCAAACTTAATTATTTCATTATTAAGATACCAGAATTCATTTTCAATATGAATTTCGCATTTGAGTTAGATTTTGGGTTAGGGGGAAATTTTAAATTTTTTTTTGATTGTTTAAAGTCTAATAAATTAAATCTACTGACAGTATTGAGGCGGATTTATACATAATGATAATATTCATAGAGAAAAATAGTACGTATTGAAATTAAAGCGAGGTTGTCACGAATACCAAATGGAATTTAGAAGAATTTTCGGAAATTAAAATAAGTTAAAAATGATTCAAATTATTTAATCTCCATTTTTGAAATTATTAAAATTAAACGCTTCATATGGTCACGTGATTATTGTAGAGCCTTTATTTAGTCAATCCTCCCGCAGCGCGAGTGATAAGGTCGATTTCGCGCGTTTTTTTTCGTAGAAGTACTTAATCTAGATCAAGTCAACTACCTTTCGTATCTAAATTATGGTTAATTACGTTCATAGAAATTCCAAAAAAAATGGTGACAGTATCCCTTTAAACAAAAATATATTTGGTTTAATCCCCTATCTTACACAGACACGGGAAAAACAACGATAACGAGCGAGCGAATTTCTTTCTCCCGAAGATGGGAATAGAGAGATCGGCGGAGAGAAGCCCGGGAAAACAGCGTTCCAGCATCCGCGGGATGATCATTGACGTTGTCGGCGGAAGAAGAGGACGGAGACGACGGAAAAAAGGCCCACCCACCGTATCCGAAAAATTGATTCATCCGAAATAAAAACGCGCGTAGTATCATAGCACGTTCTCCTCGGAGATATATCAACGAAAACTAAAAAGGGTTGAAAACTGGCCTTTCTCTCTTTTTACTAGTGAACAGGGTTGCCAGATATAGCGCGGAGAGTCACAATCTAACTGCCTGCCGGGGGAAGGAGATATTCCCAAAAAAAAAAACCTACGTAAAAAATGAAAGCTCGAAAGCTGGAGCTTCAGGCTAAAAGTTCTCTAGTTTCGTTGGATCTTCTCACTCACAAGTTCCAAAACGTTCCGCCGCTCCGATTCGATAGCCCCCCTCCTCCTCCTCCATTCTCAGTACCCCCCCCCCCCTTTCCCTGATCTCTACAACAGAGATCTCTGTACTATAATACTATAGGTATTAGACTGGCCTGTTGATATATACTGGATGGAATGTACTACGGTGGAAAGATCCATATACGAATGGGGCATGACGATTTTTAGAAGTCGCGTACGTGCACTACGAATACGATGGATTTGGCTGGGTTTAAGATAACCCGCAGTATCTATAGCCTACTTTCTATGGTTTGACAGGAACCGCGTACGACATTATTTCGGTATAGAAGTATTTGTGGATGATGGCACATAGAGGAAATTAAGGCGTTTAATTTTACATAGGGTTCTAGGTGTTAATTTTAGGGTTTTCTATGACTTCTTTTAGACGGTTTTCGGGTTATAACAGTGAAAGATTTTGGGTTTATAGAGTGAAAGATTTTCGGGTTATAGAGTGAAAGATTTTCGGGTTATAGAGTGAAAGATTTTCGGGTTATAGAGTGAAAGATTTTTGGGTTATAGAGTGAAAGATTTTTGGGTTATAGAGTGAAAGATTTTTGGGTTTATAGAGTGAAAGATTTTTGGGTTTATAGAGCGAAAGATTTCGGGGTTATAGAGCGAAAGATTTTGGGTTTATAGAGTGAAAGATTTTGGGTTTATAGAGCGAAAGATTTTGGGTTTATAGAGCGAAAGATTTCGGGGTTATAGAGCGAAAGATTTCGGGGTTATAGAGCGAAAGATTTCGGGGTTATAGAGCGAAAGATTTCGGGTTTACAGACTGAAAGATTTGGGTTATAGAGTGAAAGATTTGGGTTATAGAGTGAAAGATTTGGGTTATAGAGTGAAAGATTTGGGTTTATAGAGTGAAAGATTTTGGGTTTATAGAGTGAAAGATTTTGGGTTTATAGAGTGAAAGATTTTGGGTTTATAGAGTGAAAGATTTTGGGTTTATAGAGTGAAAGATTTTGGGTTTATAGAGTGAAAGATTTTGGGTTTATAGAGTGAAAGATTTCGGGGTTATAGAGTGAAAGATTTTGGGTTTATATAGTGAAAGATTTCGGGGTTATAGAGTGAAAGATTTTGGGTTTATAGAGTGAAAGACTTTCGGTTTATAGAGTGAAAGACTTTCGGGTTATTACGTGAAAGGTTTTAGGGTTATTACGTGAGAGATTTTAGGGTTATTACGTGAGAGATTTTAGGGTTATAAAGCGAAAGATTTTGAGTTTATAAAGCCAAAGATTTTGGGTTTATAAAGCAAAAGATTTTGGGTTTATAAAGCAAAAGATTTTGGGTTTATAAAGCAAAAGATTTTGGGTTTATAAAGCAAAAGATTTTGGGTTTATAAAGCAAAAGATTTTGGGTTTATAAAGCAAAAGATTTTGGGTTTATAAAGCGAAAGATTTTGGGTTTATAGAGTGAAAGATTTTGGGTTTATAGAGTGAAAGATTTTGGGTTTATAGAGTGAAAGATTTTGGGTTTATAGAGTGAAAGATTTTGGGTTTATAGAGAGAAAGATTTTGGGTTTATAAAGCAAAAGATTTTGGGTTTATAGAGTGAAAGATTTTGGGTTTATAGAGTGAAAGATTTTGGGTTTATAGAGTGAAAGGCTTTGGGGTTATTACGTGAAAGGTTTTTGGGTTAATAGAGTGAAAGATTTTAGGTATTCTACAGAAGAGATTTAAGTTTTCTACGCGAGAGATTTTAGTTTTTATACAGGAAGAATTTTTGGGTTTTCTGGTAGGAATTTTAGTTACCTACATTATTTTAATTCCGTTATAACTAAGCGTGTCTATTCTGTCTATCGTAATAGCGTCGAAAATAGCATAATTAAGGTAAAAAGGTACCAAATATTGTCTGTTAAATGTCATTAAGACATAACAGACTAGGTAAATTACGGTATCTGGGACAACGCGATCGAAACTAAATCACGCTTTATTCACATTAACTAGGACAGAAAAGGTTAAATATTATTGGCTAGAGAGGAAATTAACTTTTCTTCCTTCATTTTAGACGAAAATAGGAAAAATGTCGAAAAGCATTAGTTTAATTAAGTTACAAATGTAACGCGGACATAATTTAGAAAACTTGTATAAATTGGACACTCGATCAATATATTTATATCTCTGAAAGTTTAAAATAAGAATTTCAAGGATTTTTCACCAACTACGTATGGAAATTGTGTATAATTTCCGGAAAAAATAAAAAAAAAAGTTTCATAATATATACACATATGTCGAATAGATCAAAATTACCTATTTTATAATTGCCATTATTCTGTATTTTTAAAATAAAAATTGCCCGTAATACTACGTCATCCATAACTATGGTCACGTGATTTCGCTATTGTATAGAGCCTATACTAGCGTTCCGGCGCTTTCACGCGGTCGTTTTCGTAAAAGTACTTAAACCAGGAAGTCAAACTACCTTTCGTACGAGAATTTGTAATATAATGTCTAATTGTAATGTTGGGAAATTGGTGAAATTATTGGGTTCGTGTACTAATATGCCCCAATAAAAGGAAAGTGGGTCCAAAATCTACAAGGTTATTTTTAGGTGCATATTGAAATATCATGGAAAATCCATTGACAAGGAAAAAATACGAAAAATTAAATTTGAATTTAATTTTAAATTTAAAAAATGAAATATTTTAAATATACACCCTTATCTATGATAATTAATTAATATTTATCTATTAAGTTATTTGGTATCCATTGTAAATTAAATTTAATTTCAAAATTAAATTTATTGATAAAATAGTCCAGTTAATTCTCATATTAACCAATTGTAAAAATGACTCAATATTTTTCCTCAACTTATAGGAATATGGTACAAAATATCCCGGCATGAATCGAGCCGAAGGTATCATCAACTAGAGGGGGAATCCGATCATTACATAGCGGCGGAAAAACGATGGGTCCCCGCGGCTAGAAACATAAGCTAACCGGAACAAAGGGAGCCGAGAATATCCCGGCAAGGTCTCTACTCCCTAAATCTAATGGCGCGAAGATAGGAGTGTTTAGTAACACTCACTCCTTGTTCGTTCGTTCGTTCATTAAGGGCGCCTATGAATCACTAATTAAACGCGGGAATGAGGAGAAAGAGAGCCTCTCCTTCACTCCCTCGCGAACGAACGGTGAATGATTTTGTTTAAAACAATGGGCCATGTCCTCCCTTTCTCCCAAAACTCCGCGACGCGACCAAATCGAAATGTAAATATCTGATATAGTAGGCGTACATATATACCTCGGTTTCGCTCTAACGAAGATTATGTAAACCAATTTTTAACCACGATTTTACTACGCTACGATAACTCTAGAGATAACGAAAAAAAATATATTTTTAATATTTACCAGTTTTTAAAATAGAAAATAAGCCTTGGTCAATTTAATTCATATTTTAGAGTTTAAATATACGCCTCTGTAAAAGTGTTCTATCCTTAGTACTTCGATGTAATCGAGGTAGCTGAACTAACAGGGGTTATTTGAATTTTCCAAAGAATACTTAGTTTTTGATTTAATTTCAAATACGATTATCGTAATTATTAAGTATTTAAATTTAATTTCTATATTAAATTCCGTTGTTAATTTTTATATTTTAACTGAAATTTTGTTTTTGCGTTATATTACTTAATAGTTATCATATATTTAAAATATTTAACCTTTAAATCCATTCTAGAATTAAAAGGCAAAGGGGAAAGTTATATTATTTTGAACTAATATTTTCAATATTTATTAAAAATAAAGATTAGGACCTAAATTCTAATTTTGATTTCTAATTATTCAAAGTAGGGGTTCTATAGGGGCCAAATATAACTTAAACAATATAAATAAAAATCCCAATTAAATATATTATTTCTATTTTTAAAACCTATCAAATATTTTCAATGGTGGAAATAACTCTGCAAATAGTTTAAAAAACCCTATATCATATAGAATTTACTCCCAAATCAGCGCGAAAATATTTTATTTGAATAAAATCTAAAACAAAACGGCTATGATATAGGGGGATCCTCTTGTAAAACCTATCGAGGATGGGTTGTTTCGAACAATAGTAGCTAGGCCATTAATTCCTCGGTACCACCCTAACCGTTGTTCCGCGTGTCCGTCCGTCTTTTACAAAACAGAGGGATAATTGTTCTCCGGCGAACGCGTTGGCGGCGCTAATTAAGCCTCATCAAGGATCTCTAGCCCAGTCAGCCGAGAGCGAGAGAGAGAGGGAACCTTGATATCAAGAGAGGAAAACCTAAGGGGAAAGATCATCATGCGTGAAGAGTACCACGCAACCAAACCTCAAAGAGAAAAGTGTATATATAGAGGAGACTGGGAAGAGAGGGCGGTGTTGGTAAAGGCAGCTTTTAACGCCTTAATGAACTTCATTAATTAGGAAAGAAGGGCGAGAGAGAGAGAGGGCTCTTACACCCGTTTAAAAACTACTCTAAAGCCCCTCTAGGATGACCGAACGCTGTTTGCATAGGATGACATCATCTCCATCCTTAATTAAGGGATATTTCGAACGACCTGATGAATCTTAATAGCTTTAATTGCTCCATGCCATAAGGGAATGTCTCTCTACGCGTTTAATACCCGCTACAATAAATGAACGTGGATTAATTAACTTAACTTAATTAAATTAACGGAGATACTATATATTATGCTAGAGAATGACGGAGATATATGGATAGTGAAGAATGACGTAAGGTTTTTGGACAATTAAACCTAGACATATATTAGTCATAAATTAAGATTAAATTTAATTGAATTGAATTAAAATGAATGGGTATTTAATTTTAGAATTTAGTTTAACCTCGGTTTTAAATTATGTTTGTTTAAGTACAGTTTTATCTACAATTAAATATAATTAATTTATTTCAATTTAATTATATATTGGTATATAAGTTAAAACGTTTTAATAGTATAGTTAAACTAGTTACGCAACGGTTAATAAACTAAGTTTATCAAAATCTAATTCACTAACCAAGTCCAATACTAAAACATAATGATCTTTTAAAAAATCATTACAATTAACTTAATTCTAATCAATACCCAATTTAATTAAGTTACGATTTAACTATAACTAACACAAACCGAACGTTAGTATATTAAATTAATCCCGATAAAGTTTTAATTATTAGTTAATTGTTAAAGAAATATATACGATGAAAAAAAAATTAAAAAATTCCTACCGGAAATCCTGCGATCAATCCTTTCAAATACAAATTTACATTTTTTTTAAACGTTGAAATTTACTGGTTGCACAAACGCGAGCTGTAGTCCAAAGACAAATAACGAAAACAAAAGATGAACGAAAGATAACGTATACGTTGCGAGGCGATCGAAAAACACGGTTAAAAGATTAAAAGAGAGAGAAGGGAGGCCTCGCCCCCGAGCCCAACGATTTAATCTTTCTTTCTTCAACGGTAAAACTTTTAAGCGGCTGGCGGCGGCAACGGGCGCCAGATTTTTCCGTTTCCGTCTTAAAAAAAGGAGAGATATCCCCCCGATGACGCTAGCGGCCGTTTCACGGCGGTCCGAACTTTTTACCGGCGAGCGCCTTTACCGAAAGACGAGGGGGGAAGGAAATAAAATCGCGAGCATCAACCGAAGAGAAACGACGGAGGAAAAACTAGAATCCACGCCGTACTGACTCCCTCTCAACGCCGACGCCATCCCCTAAGATGCTCCATACTAAGTATCGTGGTAATTTAATCGGGGACGGTCGCTATTTAAGGGTGATATAAATGTCCGTCCATATTTTCACTTTTTAAATAATATTTATATCCTGGCTATTATTTATTTTAAGGTAATAATTAATAACTACCTAATTTCGTTGATTAAACCGCGAAATTACGTACGCTTCGATTAAAATTAACCGGTATTGGTTAATAACTTCCAATTAGTTTATATCCTGGCTGATCACCGATTATTAAAACAAAAACTGAACGATCCCGATTTAGCGGATTTTTTTCGGTAAAGACCGATGGCGACTATGACGAAAAATTTGGGGGACCTTCGATGGGGTTATTGAAACTTTGGGAAAAAAAGGGGGTTAAACTGACCGGCGAACAAAAAAGAGACGAAGGAAGAGGGGTCGAAGGTTGGGGGGAGGGAATGTCCGAAAAGCCGGGTGGCCGTGATCCCGCGCTCGGTCCCCGGGGGGATATTTCTCCTTTTTTGGCGTCGCGGGGAAGGGGGCCGAAGAAGCGGGGGCGCCGAGGTCAGCGAAGGGGGATATAAAAAAAAAAGTGGTAGAAGGTCGTTGTTGCGGGGGGAAAAGCGCGAACGATATTTTGTTTGGTCTAACCTGCGCTGTATGTTGCGGGCCGATTTACTCCGGGGAGGATAGCCATCGTTTTCACGGTCGTTGACGGAGGAGCTCGAATCCGGAGACTCCGAACGATAAAGAAACGCGTCCGTTACGGCGGCCAAACATGTTTGTCGACGGGCGAATCGCGACTGATTCTCTCTTCTCGCTCAGCTAGTCGCCGCCGACGCCGAAGCGAGTTCTCGCGCCCCGCGATAAAGCGCCCGCCGAAAACCGCGCGCCCCGCGAAAAAAGGGGGAAAATTAAGCGCGCGCCAAAAACGAGGGGGGCGATAGGAGAGTGGGAGGGGAACGGAAATAACGAGAAGGAGACGCGCAACCTACAGGGGCGACTAAAAAACGAAGTAGGGGGTGAACCGAGGAGATCAAAACCGAAGAGAACCGAGGTAGCGAGGGGGTGAAATAAACGGGACGGAGAGGGGGAGGGGGAGTAAAAGACTCGCGCTTCTGCCTTTTTTCTTAGGGGTGAAATCTCCATTTTTTCATTCTCCTCTTTTTCTTTTTTTCTCTAAAATTTTAAACCCCCCTTAGCGACAGAATCCGAAAGTTGAGCCCCCCTGGTTTTTTATAACACTTCGTCCCCCCTTTATCATCTAGTACCCGCCCTTTACCGTCTTAAAGGGTAGTATAAAAAACGGGGGTGAGATATTCCTAAGCAATTCGGAAGGGGGGAGGGTAGGGGGTAAGATGGCCCAACCCTATTCTATCATTCCCCCTTTTTCCCTATTCTCTTTTGCCTACACTACGTAGTTTTTGCTTATTTCCAGTTCTGGCCGCCCTTCGTTCATTTTCATTTCCCCCCTGGTTTTTTTTTTTTTGGTTTTTTTTTAAAGGGCTCCGTCGTGAGTTTCATTTTCATTTTCTCTTCCCTCCCCGGGAATGCGAGCGACTTTTTCCAATCACCGGCGCCGCGCGGGGCTCGAACGCGCGCGCGCGAAAAACGGGGGGTGAGACGAAGGAGGTAGGAGGGTGGCCACCGAAAAGGGGGGTGGATTAAAGGGGGTGGGGACTCTCGTTTCTTTCGGCGGGCGGGCGAGCGCGCGCCAGATCTGCATGCGCCCGTCGCCTTTCCCGTAATTAATTCCGGAGATTGCCACTCGGACCAATAGCGGCGCTGCCTACGCGCAACACACCGTCTCGCTTTTATTGGACGCAATTATTTTTTTTTTTCTTTTTCCCTTTTTTCTTTCGTACTAGGATAAAAGAAATATCCGGCTAGCGGCTAGCTAAAGAAAGAAAGGATAGGAGTAAGGGGGAGGGGGGGTCGAGAAAATGGCGAAAATTATTTCTACTCCTTAAATTACTCGGACCGGAATAGGGATCATTACCGAAAAGTAATTAAAACTAATATATAATTAAAAAGTCGATTATATATCTTTAATAATAATAAGAGGAAATGGGACACGTTAAATCGTCTTTTAAAGATAATTAAGAAATAAAAATTTAATTACTATATATGTACCGTTTAATTACCCAAGTTATTTCCCATGACAATGAGTATTACGTGAGGGTTTAGAATAAACGTTTTTCCATTATATTAACGAATCATATCGCTAAGAATAAAAGTTAATTAATAGACGCGAAATTGACCCTGACCGGAATTGAAGTGTTCTAAATAAAGGTTTCTCACGTAATCACCTTTTTAAATAATAAACATTACAAGGAGTAATGTAAAGTAGTTACAAAAATCTAGCATCGACATTAGATTCGGGTTAAAGACTCTAAAAAGTTGATTTTAAGAAAATTGCATTACAGATGATGATGGGCCCATAACATTGACCGCTATCGCGTTCACTGAATTACAACGAAAATTGGGGCATGATATGAAAAGGCGAATTTATGTTAATAGATAAAAAACCAAATTAATTTCGAAATTAAAATCATATTAAGATTAATAATAATTACGACTTGATTACTGGTGTATCGGTCAATAATTAATGAAAAGCAATGAGTGTAATTGCGCAATTATGGTCAAAAATTAAATAATTTTATAATTATAATTCTCTATTCTATTTTTTTGGTTTAAATTTGGTGATAATTATTCTTATATGATACTCTTATTTTCTTAAATAAACTGAAACTATAATGGGAGTACTTTTTCATTTATCGTGCAGCGCAATAAAGTTTAATTTGCATATTAAGTTTATAATTATCAACTTAAAAATATTATTTATTAGAATTTCAGTATTACGACGATAAAATATCCTAAATATCTTGAATTAATTAAAAAACCTTTGGGAAATAATGGAAGATATAAGAAATGGTTAAGGAAACGGGCATATTTCTATATTAAAATCATAAGAATATTCTAAAAAAATATCAAAGTATAGCTAAATTAATAAAAACACTAAAAACGAATATAATTTACATACCTGTCGAACTTAAATCCATACGAATTAATCCAAATTGTTTGTAATTAAGGTGTTTATTAATTTAATCCGTATTTTGAGGGATGATTTTAAACAGTTTATTAAGTTTTGATCATCTATAGCTTTCAACACAAGTTTTCAATTCAGTTTTAAAAATCATCTTTAACATTTATTTTCTTCAGTTGTTTCTTATTTTTATATATATATATATTTTTTTTTCAGGGTCTAGGTCGAAGGGGTTATATTTTGATTCTTTTTTATATCATCCCCTCTTGTCATATATTGAGGGGGCTTTTTTTTTTGGCTTTTCTATACTGGAGCCAAAACCGGGTAGTCCCGGAAAAGATGGAGTAAATCGGATAGAGAGAAAAAAATCGTCCCTATTTTTTTTTTTTTAGGGTGAGGGGGTCAGGATTGACGGGGGTCACTACCGTAGTGGACACACAACTATTTTTTTTTTTGGCTCGCTTGCCCGAATCCCCGACTACGTGGGGGGGATTGGAGTAGTAATGTAGAAGGAAAAAAAACCCTCCCTGGGTATAAAATCGAGCGGTACGGAGTAAAAACGGAGTAGCTCCTCGGCAATGGTTAACTAAACGATCTGGAGCAGTTCGTGGCTGCCGCGGGAACCAAATACGTTCGGAGGGGCATTTCCTCACGCGCGCACTCCCGAACCTGATAGTAAAATGCGACGCTATCCGGTAAAGTTCCCTCGCATTCAACCCCCCCTTTTTCGGTTTAACCCCCCCATTTTCCTCGGGCTTTTATTTCCCTATACCGATCTCGGAACCCCACGTCTCTCCCCCCTATAGTTTATGACACCTAAAGATTCAACGCGCCGGACAAGTATCGCCATCTATTGTTTTTTGACGGCGCAAAAAAATCGTTAAAAGCTTCTAACCCCCGAGATACCCCCGTAAATTTTTTCTTCCTCGACTCTCCGGTTACTCTTAGAGGTTGAGGGTGGTTGCGGGGGGATTGGGGGGATTTCGTATATGGAGCGACAAACTTCCGTTCATAGAGGGCATTGCTGTCACGCGTGTAGGGAAAGAGGAATAGACGAGGGAGGAGGGGATCGTGGATAAAGGTTGCAGTCGTTTTGATGAGCGGGGGAGTTTTTCGATAGTATATCGCGCCCGACTGACTCTGCCAAGCGAAACAGCTGGAGCGAGAAATACCCTCCGAAAACTGGGAGGGTTACAGAGAGAAGAGAGAGAGAGAGAGAGAGAGAGAGAGAGAGAGAGAGAGAGAGAGAGTAGGAGAGAAGGACGATGCTCCATTTGACAGTTTCATAAAAGTAGGGGAGAAAAAAACACGTGAAATTATCTGGAGCGAAAATATCGCCATCTAGTTTGAGTTTTTTAAACTAAGATTAGAAATTATATTGAAATATATCTACTATTTATGAACGTATTCGTTTATTAATCTATAATTAATTTCACTTAAATTTGATTAACTATAATTAAGGGGAGAATTAGTGGTTAATTAACTAATCATCGTGTTTTATTGTATTATTAAAATTATTCATCTATAAATGATCTAGAGTTAAATTAAATTAGTTTCACTCAAACTTAACTTGAATATTTGTAATTACTACCATATACTTAAGCGGCTATGTTTTAAATCAATCCGTTTTTCATTCAAGAGATTTAAAGATAATTAAATTTAACTGTTAAAAATTAAAACTTGGCTAATAATAGTTAATATTTAAATTGGCAAATGTTAATATACTGGTTTTAGAATTTTAAAATTTTCATATAATAATAATATTTGTTGGTTTCTCCGCCAACACCGAAGCGCGGCAGAAAAAACACTTTTACAGGCGTTCTATGGGAATCGCGTGTTAAAGTTTACCCCTTAATGGTAGCCGCAACGTACGCTCGATTGCGCGTAGGCTGAAACATTTCTACAGGGGCTAAAATTTCCACCAATTGGAGAAATTAAAGTTAAAGTAAATAAACTTAGAGAAACCACTGTTTACATCTAAAATAAATATTTATAATTTTTAAATTTTAATTAAACTTTTTCCAATATAATTAGTTAAACCTAAACTAAAAGCTGAAGGTTAAAGTTAATTTAAAAATCTAAGTTGGTAATTAAAAATAAAATTTTTAATTTTTCAATTTCATTATTTTCATATTTTCCAGTTTCAATATTGAATTTTTAAATTTAATTTAACTACAATTTAAACCTAAACTTTCAAGAAACAACGTTTCCATGACAGGTTCGCTTTAAAGTAAACTGGTTTTTTGATATTTGGCTGCCAACTATGAAAAGTTTAATAGCGGTTTTTACCGGGAACATTAAAGAGGTATTTAATTCGAACAATTTTCCCGTAACTTTGGGACGTCAAAACAAAATAGCGCGCTAAGCCTAAAAACTATTATATTCTTTACAATTTTGATATACAAGGTAACGAAGAAAAGGTTATTTTATACTCGTGGCCTCAAATATAAAACGCTTTTACTGACAGCGTTTGAAGCCAACCAATATGGGCTAGAATCATATCTGCCACGAGTGATGATGCGCGCTTAAATAACCTAAAATTTTACCTTAAAATTAAATCTTTGAACTTGATATTTAAAAAGAAAGCCATAATTTCCGCAGTAAAATTTACCCTTAAAATTGTTTGCTAGATCAAAATAGTCAAAAGTTAACAATTACATCGAGGCCTTTTCAAAATTAAAACCCAGTAAAACTTGCAAATTATTAAATTAATTTTTAGAAATTAAAAAATCCCGCAATTTATCGTGACGTTGGTTTTACTTTTAATTTCAATCTCCTCTCATAAAATAACCAATGAAATCGGCTCTGCCAATGATGAAAATAATCTAATTTAATCATAAATGGTCCCAAATTAGAAAATTCCATCAAAATTCGATTAAATTGGACGAAAATTAAAAAATTTGGTCTAATTCTGATATAATTATCCAATTTGAAGCATTTGTTACTAAATAAGACGCTTCCTGATTGGGTAAGCGTATTTCTTGGGAATAAAAAGTAAAAACTACGTCACACTAAAACAATTAAAATAATTTTTTCAATTTCTCGTGATTAATTAGCTAGCTTTAATTTTTTAATTTCTTAATTTAGGCGTCAACCCAGAGGTGTAAAATTAAAAATCTATATTTCAAATATTACAAAAAAAAACTAAAAAATATATAATTCATAAAAAAATGGTGATAGTATACCTTTAAAAATAATATCATTTTAAAATCTAAAGGTTTAGATCTAACTACAGCCACTCTTTCTGAATCGATGGAGCTATCAAATACTGAGTTATTTACCATAGAAGTATCTGTCTTACTAACAGCCTTTCGTAATATTGCTTCCTAATCGGTAACATAAACGTGGAAATAAAAGTAACGATTTTTAATAAATATCGTCGTTGTAAATTTTTTTCCTCTTAATTTTAATTTCAATTTTATATCCATATATATTTAAATAGCGTTTCATTTGTGAGAAATAGTTTCGCGTGACGTTTGAAGGTCACCGCAGACACGAAAGAATAACTTCCACAGATAATTATTGTTTAACGCCAACTTTCGGGAAAAATAACAAAAAAAAAAAAAAAAAAAAAAAAACCCCTCTATAGAGGCATACTTGACCAATTTTCGCAATAAGAATAATATAAACTCTATAGAGCTTAATTACGTCAACTTATTTCCATTCACGTAATTAAAGCGATACGTAAACCATGTTTTAAAGTGACACTTCTTAAATAAATGATATTAAAAATATTACACCTCTGGGATGACGTTAGAAGAAAGAAATTTTTAATTAAATCGACAAAAAATTATTTATAATTTCCCCGTTTTATTTGGAGATATAATAACCACGTGACCGTAGTTTTATGACGTACTTAATGTTGGTTGAAGCTATAATAGTCACGTGACCATATCCCGATGACGTATATTAATTCTGATTGTTTTAAAATTTGATGTAAATTATATATATATATATTTTTGATTTTACTATTTTAGTGATTTTTTCGCCATATCCATTTTGAATCGCTTATAAGCTGAGCTCCCCTAAATAGGGGAGCCGCCCCGTTTCAAAGGGGTGTACTTTGTACGGCTCCGAAATAAACCTGTAAACCTATATCGAATTTTTTTTCTCTAAAAGTTTAATTATTAGATATTTAGGGGAGCTATAATAGTCACGTGACCATAGCGCGATGACGTAGACTCTTTCAAATAATTATAAAATTTAAAAGATAAAAATTGTATAATTTTTGTTTTACTATTGTGGGGGGGAGCTAATAATAGCCACGTGACCACAGCACGATGACGTGGATTATTTCAGATTATTTTAAAATTCAGAAGATGTAAATTACATATTTTTGTTTTCCTATCATTTAGGGGAGCTATAATAGTCACGGGACCATAGCGCGATGACGTAGACTCTTTCAAATTATTTTAAAATTTAGAAGATAAAAATTGTATAATTTTTGTTTTTCTATTGTGGTATTTTTTACAATATATATATATTTTACATATCAGCGTTTTTCTTTAAAACTTTAATTATTAGAAATTTAGGAGGGGGAGCTAATAATAGCCACGTGATCACAGCACGATGACGTGTATTATTTCAGATTATTTTAAAATTCAGAATATAGGCATACAAATTATATATTTTTGTTTTCCTATCATTTCTTACAACATATATATATATATATACATTTTCCATATCAGCGTTTTTCTTTAAAACTTTAATTATCATAAAATTAAGGGGAGGAGGAAACGAAGGCCGAGGGAAATTTTGAACAGCCCCCCCCCCCCCTTCCCGCACCCACATCTCTCTTATCCATTTACATAATTGCCACTATGGTATATCTTTAATTATTAAACAAACGCAGCCCGTTTTTAAATAAACACAAAATAATTACCCTAAACGTTAGAAAAATGGTACGGGTTTCCTGAAAATGATATTTTACACTGGCTCAAATGGAAAGTTTTTCAACTACAGTTTGAAATTTATAGGGAAATTTCATATCCGGTTCATATATTAGCATCTGCTTTATATAGTTCTCTCAAACAACCGCGATTTTAAATCATAAATTAAAATTAAAATCACGCTTCAAGTGAAACTGACACGTGACCATTGGGCGATGACGTATTTTTTTTTTTTCTAAAAAATTTGAAAATTATAAAATATGCATTTTTAATAAATCTAAATTTCCATCTAATTTATAATTTGAATAATTATTAATTAATTTGGTTTAAATTCTCAAAACTTTAGCCTTAATTTTGTTAGTTTAGTAATTTTGGTCCGATTACGACCTTGACCCTTTATTGACCCTCGGTTCGAATTTATTTTCTCACGCGTGGCTTCGAAAGAGAATCGTAAAATACGGTAGGGTCTTATACAGTTCTAAATATAGCGAGCTAGGAACCAAGTGATTTTGGCTTGGAAATATGATTTAAACTATGGAAGGAGAGCTGATTTCAAGACTGAGTCCCGAATATAATTGAAACTTACTTGGCTTCCCAAAACCCCCCCAAAAAAACCTACATCTTTTTCTTTTTAAGAGCGGGGATGAGATGGGGTCCTTTCTTTTTGGGGGAGGGAAGGGAGAAGGGGCATTTCCGTTTGCCCTCGAACTGAGGGCTATTTTTAGCATTTGGCCCAGGGGTCTTCACACCCGAATCTACTCCTCCCAAAAACACCCACTTTGATTGCGAGGGGATCAAACCTAAAGTTCACCAAGCATCAAAACTCGAAAACTGACGTGACCTTTAAAGGGAAGATGAAACGCGAAATAAATTTAATTTTTAGGTCAATCTTTTTGAAATAAAAATAATGGATTTTGAAATCGAGATAATTCCCGATATATGACGTAATCTCAAATTTTTGGAATCAGTTTAAAGGGAGGATGAAAGAAATAATCAAAATAATATAATAACAAATTTATTATTAAGCCTAAATTCATTAGAAATTTAAAATAAATTAAAATGGTTTCATACTCCCTTTAAAATTTATTTTCAACCCTAACGAGACTTTGTAGAAATTTTTAGATACAATAACAATTGAGTGAGGGGTTTATGCCCCCCTATAAGTGGGAGTTTTTTTGGAATTTGGGGTGTAGCGCCCCTGCTACGCTACTGTTTAGAATTTGGGCTATCGTCCGCTAAGATCTATGGGGGCAGTTGTTTTGGTCGTGGCCGACCTCCGGGAGGTTTTAGAAGGAAGGGGTCATCTCGGGGTCAGTTCCATTTTCACGGTTTCAGTCAAATAACGCCAAAAATTCCCTCCATAACGAAGTTTACAAAAGATTCTTTCGAAAAGAGTTACGAAGGGGGTTTCGTGAGGATCAGAAATGGGGGTCCTTTTTTATTTATAACCTTTTTACAACCGATTTTACTACGTAGGGACCCTAACTCATTCATTCTTGGTTCACTATAGATTTGCCTTCAAAGCATTATTCCTAACTATAATATATCTTGATGGTTATTTATAGATAACGTACTGGCAGCCTAACAGGGATGACATGCGAAACTATTAATTACAGTCTTACAAGGTACGAAAATTACTATTGAAAAACATGCGTCTTTTGATGCCTATGAGGCTTTATAAACTTTACTACTAAATAAATATACAGTATAAATAAATAAAATAAAAAATAAACTAAGGAAAATAAAATTAGAAATTATGGCAAAATAAATAAATAAATTTACCATAAAATAAAAATAAGCAAAATATAATAAAATTAAATTAGAAGCTAAAATATTAAAATAAATAATATGAATGTATAAAAATGTAAAAATTAAATGTCAGTAAAAAAAATAAAAAAAAATAAAGTAAAATAAAATAAAATAAAAATTAAAATATTTACTTTGCCGTAATATATTTTCATTTTTATTTTATTAATTATAAAGTAAAATAAAATTATATTGAAGCAAAATAAAATTATATTGAAGCAAAATAAAATTATATTGAAGCAAAATAAAATTATATTGAAGCAAAATAAAATTATATTGAAGCAAAATAAAATTATATTGAAGTAAAATAAAATTATATTGAAGCAAAATAAAATTATATTGAAGCAAAATAAAATTATATTGAAACAAAATAAAATTATATTGAAGCAAAATAAAATTATATTGAAGCGAAATAAAATTATATTGAAGCAAAATAAACTTATATTGAAGCAAAATAAAATTATATTGAAGCGAAATAAAATTATATTGAAGCAAAATAAACTTTTATTGAAGCAAAATAAAATTATATTGAAGCGAAATAAAATTATATTGAAGCAAAATAAAATTATATTGAAGCAAAAATAAAATTTTATTGAAGCAAAATAAACTAGTATATATTATATAATATAAAATGACATAAAATCAGTATTTTTAGGCGTAGAAATGGTGTTTAACGGAGAGGACAGGTGTGGTTTAAATTTAATTCGCTAGGTACTCGTATACGTAGAATAGTTTTAGCCTTGGGCACATTTTTTCTACGGTTAAGTTTATATTTTGATAACCGCGAGAACTTGTAATATAGCGACCCCGAATTCCACCCCCGCCTTAAAAAAAAATATTATTTATACTTTTAAAATTCAAGTTTTTTTTTTTTATTTTATATTCTATCTAAGCCTCGGTCTCTACACGCTTATTTGAACTCGAAATAAAACCCGGGTGTATGAGTTGTCGTCCCCCGAAGCGTGCGAAATTATCGGTCCATCGGAAACCACAGCGAATTAATGAGTGGCGAGGCCCAAAATACCAGCGAAAGGTAGAAAGGGGGGAGGGAGGGAACCGAAAATTAGTTTTTATAGTACCAGTATTACTATAGGTACACGCTAAATCGTCACAATGAAACTAGTTTTGATACGGCCATAGAGGGAATGGCATCGAAAAAGGGGTTTACAACTCGCCAAGAGACACGCGATGATACGTTTCTAGGACCCACGCAAATGACTACGAATACCTAAATACCTATACGACACTAGAACGACAAAAAGTAGCCCAAAAGTTGCGTTCGGATTAAACACGATTAAATTTAAATATAACCATATATTTTTAGAAAGACAATATAGCCCGCCTAAATTCCGTTCGTCTCTTCAGACTCAAAATATAGAGGAAGAGTTCAAATCACTGGAGCCAAACAGGGGTGGTGACTTTTTTGTCTATTTTTAAGTGATGGGCTATGATCTAAAACTGACCCCTATTAAGCTAAGGGGTGTTGTTTACTTTTATGGAATAATAGTCATAAACTTATGATAACGTAGAAGAACTCTGATTTTTTTTCTTTTAAACATTTTTAAAGATGGCGATTAGGAGTTTTTGGCCATCTTTCCGAATACCGTGGGAATTTTGAGAAATAATTTCCAAAAAAAAAAATCGTGTAAATTAATTTTAAAATTGTGGAAATGTAGATTCTAATCCGGACTAAACTTGTAATGATTATTAAACTTTAAAAACGTATAGAATCTCCGTGGCAAAGCGGCTATTTTATTTTAGGGGGGTTAAAATATATTTAGGAGAATTAGCAAATAAATTTTTATTGTCCTCATATAGACTTTCCGGGAAGGAACAGGTTTTTTTTTTTTTTTTAGAAAATAAAATAAAACTACAAAAAAAAAAAGTTTTTCGCGACCCTGTATACAAAATATTACTCGGTTCAACATTGTCCGTAGTAATAACCTTAAAAAGGGTGTCATTTTACCATAAAAACCGGCTTTATAATTAATAAATAAACCCTTTCTTAGACTGGGAACCGATTTCGAGCGAAAGAAGGCAAAATTAAACTCTAAATTCCCCAAAATGTAGACAAAAAAGATGGAAAAGCAAATGTTTTGGTTGAAAGGCCAAAGGGAAGATAAAATGACAAATTTTAAACCGGGTTTTTAAATGAATATTCGATATTTTTAAGCGTTACTTTATATAAATAAAAATAATATTGACATCTTTAATTTTAAATTAAAAAATTTGTAGGTCAATAATTTTGTCACGTGGGTATTGTTAATTCTCGCGCATATTTAATCACGTAACAGAAATATTAACTACGTCATCAAGTTAAATAAATTATTTTTGAGTAAAATCAGTTCACCATCCCTTTAAAATCCATGATATAATTACGTGATAGCAACAATACTTAAGTAACGTATAGAACTTTGAGTCGACCGGAAAAATCTAAGCGGAAAAAACCGAACGCGTATTAAGGGCCTCGTTAGAAACGCTTTACAAGCCTCGTTTTGGGCTGTATAGTTAAGCCTAACGCGGTATAACCAGCAGTACGATGATTAAAATTGCATTTTACTATAGGAGGAAATTAAAATAGAATGAATGAATGAGAAGGAGCGATTAGGACAAAAATAATATAAGAATCTCCGTTTCCTATTCGTCAAATCTCTATTTCCATAAATAGGATATGACCTCAAGGCTCTAGACTCTCTAGAGGTTTAGTTTTTAATTCGCAATTTCAGCTAACCGAGGCTTAAAGCTTCGTTTCGTTATTATCTTGTTTCTATAGATATATCTCGTATTAAAAATAATAATTATTTTTAGAATTTGAATTCTTTTCGATATTTTAATACTTTAATTAATTTTAATTTTAATTTTAATACTAAGGGTTTAAAAGAAAATAGTACTTTTTGAGTTGGGGTGACGGGTAAGCGCGGCCCGCCTAAATAAGGCTCCTCTCTCCCGACTCAAAATATCGTGGAAGAGTCCAAATCACTCGAGCCAGACAGGGGTGATGACTTTTTTGTCTATTTTTAAGTGAGGGCTATGAAATAAAACCGCACCTTTGCTGATAGTGTTAAGCTACGTGGCGTTGTTTACTTTTATATCAGAATAAAGTAATGGACTTTTGATGTTACCCATTTCGAAATTATACCCTTAGAGAATTCAGACTATTCTATGGTTTACAAAAACTCTACAAATAATATCTATAAGAAATAAAATTAATTTCATAATTATTATTCCAAGTTCCTAGAAATAAAATTAATTTCATAATTATTATTCCAAGTTCTAGAAATAAAATTAATTTCATAATTATTATTCCAAGTTCTAGAAATAAAATTAATTTCATAATTATTATTCCAAGTTCTAGAAATAAAATTAATTTCATAATTATTATTCCAAGTTCTAGAAATAAAATTAATTTCATAATTATTATTCCAAGTTCTAGAAATAAAAATAATTTCATAATTATTATTCCAAGTTCTATAAATAAAATTAATTTCATAATTATTATTCCAAGTTCTATAAATAAAATTAATTTCATAATTATTATTCCAAGTTCTAGAAATTAAATTAATTTACTAAATATAATTTTAAAGTCTTGTAAATGACTTTCAATGCCAAATAAAAACGAGGAACAAAAATGAAGTTATTAATCAACGAAGACAAATAATTTCAGGGTTTCTTTAATTCATTTTTGTATTTAGTGGTCGAGTTGGAATTAAATAATAATTTACAAAATGTATGACCTTCGACTAAGAACGTAACTAAAAAGCTCGATGAAATTTTACGCCAAATTAAAAAAACTGGTTTTAATTATTAGTTTCTTTATAGCTTGGAAAATTTCGAAGGGAAAAATTATTACATTTTAATTGACGTCATCATTCCTACACCTAGAATTAAAATTTGACGTTTTTCTTCGAACTAAAGACGATATTTTTCCGCTAAAGAAATAGTCTCACTTATCACTTTTGGATATTTTCGGATAGATACGAATGTAAGCTTCAATTTAAGACCAATTAGACCAAAATCGGATCATTATTAACAAAGATATTAATTAAATTCAAAATTAAATTAAAAAATCTATATCAATTGCACGTTGATTTTCTATCGTAGATTCCTTATGGTTCCATTTATAGAAAATAACTAACAACTCTCAGAAATTAGGCTTAACGGGGATCAACGGAGAATTTAATCGTCGTTAACGAGTCTCCCACCAATGAAAAAAAGGTTTCACTGTCGGTATAAATGAGGAGCTTTTCGCCTATTAAAAATAACAAGATATCCAAATATATATGGATCCTTGTTAAGCCTACAATAATTAATTTCTAGCTTAAAATTTTATTAAAAATTGCTATTTATGATAGAAAATTAACTTTTGGAGCCGATCAAATTGTCTGATATTAATCGTATTAATTGTTCAAGGTCTAGGACGATGTGACCTCAAAATTTAAAAACAAAATTTGACCCGAATCGAAAAGTGTGATTTAAACCCAACTCTAGTGTGAACGAGGCTTAATTGTTTCATTATCCCTTTAATTTGTAATACGAAAAATATGTCTTTTCTAGTATTACATAGAATCACATGGAGAATTTCCTTACAGACTCCTTTTGAAGCTTTAATTCCAGAATCGGTTATTGGTGTGATTTGAAAGATCTCATTGGTTAATTTTCGCGAGACATTCCCTTTAAATTATTTAAATTTAATGTTTCTGCTATTTGATTTTAGTGAAAGAAATTTTCTTTCAAGTACCTAACAATTACTATTTCATATTTTAAATTTTATTACTAAGCTCGCTTGCGCAACAAATTTTTAAACAGGCAGTTTGTATTAACATTCGCGCCAACGATACTGAAAAAAATTCTAAGAAAAATAGTAAATGTAACGTCACCGTTTTCGCGAAGAGTCCGGTCCATCCCTCGGACTCTTAGAATGGATAAGATCCTTCAGGACTCGATTTATACGGGACATTAGACACCCCCAGATGGCGTTGCCCCCGAGAGACCGACACGCAACTAGAGAAGACTACTAGCTTCTTTTCTTTCTTTTCCCTTATTTCTTATCCACCCTCGCTCTTAAACATAGGGAGCAAACATAAAGATTACTAAATTTGGCGGGAAAATTACGCGGGAATATTTGGCGCCAAATTGTATTTAAACATAAACTAATGCCCTAGCTTTTAAACACCAGTAATTATCTTAAGAGTTCAATTTTGATAGGATAAACATGGCGGGTAAGTTTAGAGAAAAATTGAGCGGGAAAATTTGGCGCGAAAATGAATTTAATGAAGTAATAAATTTGTATTTAAAACTTGAAACGATAACCCTCGCTCTTATATACGGGGGAAAAAAGTTAAGATCCCAAATTTGGCGGGAAATATTGTCAGAGAAATTTGGCGGGAAAAATGCGCGAAAATAAAACCAATGAAACTTCGATCACACAAATCAACAAAGAATCCAATCAGTCACGTGTTACTTTCCCGCCATTTCTTTCGTCAAAATTGCGTAAATGTGAATTTTCCGTATTTATATCAGACAATATTTATAGCAAAGAGAGAGTGCTAATAATAAGCAAGGAGTAAAATTATATTAAAGTAATTTAGTCTTAATTATTAATTAATTATTCCACGGTCCTAAAAATATTCAGCTAACTGGAATAATGATGACGTCATAGCCATACAGATGTAAATATTAAATGACGTAGTTTTAATCACGACCCCCATCCTTAAAAGGAAAAAGAAAAGAAAAAAATCAGAGGTCCGAAATTTTGGTTTTAATCTGTTTCCCTGGAAGCAGTAAGAGGGGAGTTTTCGGTGGTGGGCCAAGCTGCTGCCGGGCTAAGATGACGAAGAAGAAGAAGAGGGGATATTGAAGGAGAGAAACCGTTTGGGGTTTGCGTCGGTGCATCACGGACCTAGCAGCGCGGCCACTCCCGCAGCTAGTCATTTACGCTAACCGTCTTAATTGTGGACGCCTCCCAGATTTCTTAACCTCCACCCCCTACAACCCCCCCCCCTCTACTAACCTCCGACAAGAACCCCCCGAAAAAGAGACGGCTGTACTCGATAAAAAACTCTCTGTTGGGCTGAGTCGCTTTCAAACCAAGAAAACACGCTCATGGCGGATTTTCAACAGAAGACAAAATATTACCCATAAAAGAAAGGCTCAGGATCCATCCGACATTTTATGTTAAAAGAAAAAAACCAAATACTTTAGGCTTGGCAAAAATCGTCTGCTATAAAATAGGGTTCAGGTTTGAAATTAAACTTTGCTAACTTTATGCAATTTGGTTTTATAATTAATAGTAATAAAACTAATAAGAATAATTATTATAGATTATATCAATTTTAAACTAGCAGACGAATCTATATATTAATTTTAAACTAGCAGACGAATTTATATATTAACTTTAAACTAGCAGACGAATTTTTATATTAATTTTAAACTAGCAGCAGAATTTATATATTAATTTTAAACTAGCGGATAAATTTATATATTAATTTTTAACTAGCAGACGAATTTATATATTAATTTAAATCTAGCAGACGAATTTATATATTAATTTTAAACTAGCAGACGCATTTATATATTAATTTTAAACTAGCAACAGAATTTATATATTAATTTTAAACTAGAAGACGAATTTATATATTAATTTTAAACTAGCAGACGAATTTATATATTAATTTTAAACTAGCAGACGCATTTATATATTAATTTTAAACTAGCAGACGAATTTATATATTAATTTTAAACTAGCAGACGAATTTATATATTAATTTAAATCTAGCAGACGAATTTATATATTAATTTTAATCTAGCAGACGAATTTATATATTAATTTTAATATCTAAACTAGCAGACAAATTAAAATATTAATCTTAAGCTAGCAGACGGTTTATATATATATTTTTTAAACTAGGAAAACCATATTTTGAAGAACAACTCGCGAAAGTAATAAATCCTTTAAATTTAGCAGACGATATTATAATAACACCCTTTTTAAACAATTAGCAGACGATATTTTGAAGCACCGATTAATTTTTTAAACTAACAGACTGATGTTTAATTTAAAGTAAACTATTCCTTCATCAGTTTAAATATTTTACAAGTATAACAATGAAAATACATAGAAATAGCAAACTAAATGTTGGCTTCTCTGCCTGAACGAGTGTAAGAGGGTTGGAACACATTTACAGGGGCAAAGACCAAATAAAATAAAATGGAAAAAATACCATTGATAGAAAATCGCCTTAAAAATTTACACCGGCCGCGATAACTTATCACTTTCATCGAAATATAAAATAAAATTAATTCCACCCCTTATGAATCAACGTGTCATTCGTATAAAAAAAAAGCAGGATTCAAACGTCCAGAAACCACCCCAAATTAATAAGAAAAAAATATACCATCAAATTCCAAATTCGCGATGCGCCATCCTAACGAGGATAGCGAAATCGGGCCTTAGTTCACGCGCGGATAAAATATACATTTCTTTCGAAATGAGATTGGAGGGCCAAAAATTAAAAAAAAAAAAAGTGGGAGGTACGCTAAGAATAAAATGAAAAAAAAAAAAAATCACCAAAAAAAAAGGCCCCCCTCTAGAGCAAGACATCCGCATAGCGAGCGAACCACAAATATATAAAAAAAGTATTTAAAGATTTTGTTCATTTGTCTTCTTTTAAATCTCAGACACCAGAAAAAAGAAAAAGAAGAGAAAGGTTAAATAGGCGCGCGTACGCCTATATAATCGCGACGTCAACGTAAGTTAATAGCGACTACGAAGTTAAAACTACCCTCATTAACTCTACCGACTATCATTCGAAATAACAACGTCGCTAAGATACGCGCGCGCTCAATTCTACAATTGACATTTAAATAATTTATCTCAGTCGAAAAATTCAACGCGCGTAAAGCCCAACTACGTATATTTTTATCCATTACATATTATAAAAAAGAAAGGTGATATGGTGGCGCGCGATGAAATTTAAGATTGACACGTTTTTTATACGAAAATGAATCTAAGATCATAGCGCGTGTTTAAGTACGATTCGATATTAAAAGCCTCGATGATCGAAATGATTGAAATTAGTTTAGCACGCGCTACGAGGTTAGATTGACTTTACGACTATATATATACTGTGAAATGTATATTTTTATATAAAAGGTCACGCGCTGAAATTTACGATGGGAAAGCTCGCGCGCGCGAGGATTAAATTTGAAACGAAGATTAATTTTTTATTTCAATTTCGAATTTCAGCGCGTGAGATGTTACATTCCCTTTCCATATCATTGTTAAACTTTATAGAGTTTTAAGCTAGGGGTAGGTTCGTATCCGCCGCAATTTTAGATTGAACCAAAATGAAATGATCAAAAATAAAAAAAAATTGGTTGATTAACTTCTTTTCAATACTGATTTAAAATATATATATATATATATTTGGGAGATTATGACGAAGAAAAGTTATAGGGGGGCAACCGCCCCACTAAGGCTATGCGCGTGCTTCACGGAGTATAGTACAGTGGAAACACCTAATTTAAATCTTCATCCTCCCTTTAATGTTACAAGCTAGTCGAAGTTAGAGAGACAGACTTAGTTGCTCAACAAAATTTATTGTTGTCTACGCATCGTAGAAACAACACAGGGGGTGCGCCGCGCGCGCGAGCTTAAAACAAAATAACAAGTACCCCCAACCAATCATTGCAGCGCTAGAAAAGGCGGGGGATCATCCCCGTGGAACTAATATAAGACTATTCCCGAGTCATAGTTGTCATTGAAACTTGTACGCCGAGCGTAAAGACTTTCATGAACTAAAACTTCGCGTATACGTATTTGAAGTTGATTTTTTAGCTTTAAGATTTACAGATTAAAATTTAATTTAATTCAATTAAAACTTAATATTATCGGTATTATAATTAAAATTATGTTGTATATTTAACTCCAAATACGTTCCGATTTAATTAAAACTACATAATTAATATTAATTAAAAAAATATCTATAATTTTAACAAATATGATTCAACTCATAAAACTAATTTTATAATTATCAATTAAAAATTGATCAATTGTAATCAATTATTTCAACTCAATGGAGTTTAAATATGAAATGTCTTAATTAAAAGCATTGCAATTTGGGAGTGATTTTAGTCTAACTTTTCTCATAAATGTATATAGCATTTCTTATCTTATATAGTGATTGTCTGGCAGTTGGAAAGAAAAGGGGGTTGGGGGGAAGATGGAATTGACTTAAAGATGAAAGAACGCGATAAAAATTACAAGAATATAATTCAAGTATACCTTAAGGTTTCGCTTATACTAAACCGAACTTAAAAAAAAAAAAAAAAAAAAAATAGACTCCCCACCCAAAAAAAAAATAATAGAAGACTTTGGGATAGTTTTTGTCATTTCTTGGCCCTATAAGATTAGCCCCATGACATCGAGCAGCGAGTAAAAACATCTTAAAGATCGTTGTTTCAAGGCTAAACGCCTTATTGGACCCACAGATTTCTCCCTCGCCCTGATATTTTTGAAAACGATTTCAAATTTTGATTATATTTCAAGATATATATCTTATTAAATTGATGATACCGTTTCTTTGTTTCATTTATTTCGGTATTGTACTATTTATCTATTATTTATAATATATATCCCAAGGTTCCCATTACGACTCGATAATTTTTGAACAGGGTTGCCACAGTTTTTTCAGATTTAAATTCCCTGACTTTTGCAGGTTTTTCCCTGACCTTTTCCAACGATTTTCCCTGACCGAAACTACTACACAATTTTTAACCTATTATTGTTTTATATAATCGCGTTCGCCAAACTTTGTTGCAGGCGTATCTTTGTTTTAATCTATACAACTGACACGCCGTCAGCTGAGAATCTTTTCCGCGGATAATTAAGGCAATTTCCTGGCTTCTCGAAAGATCTTTAAATTCCCTGACTTTTTAAAATATCTTAAAATTCCCCGACTTTTTTGGTTCATTTTCAAATTCCCTGACTTTTCCCTGACTTTTTAAAATATCTTTAAATTCCCCGACTTTTTCAAATATCTTTAAATTCCCCGACTTTTTCAAATATCTTTAAATTCCCCGACTTTTTAAAATATCTTTAAATTCCCCGACTTTTTAAAATATCTTTAAATTCCCCGACTTTTTAAAATATCTTTAAATTCCCCGACTTTTTAAAATATCTTTAAATTCCCCGACTTTTTCAAATATCTTTAAATTCCCCGACTTTTTCAAATATCTTTAAATTCCCCGACTTTTTCAAATATCTTAAAATTTCCCGACTTTCTGGGTTCATTTTCAAATTCCCTGACTTTTCCCTGACCTGTGGCAGCCCTGTCGAATTTAAACGAAATCAAATACTAATTCTAAGCATATTTCAGCTGATTAGCGAATTTACACAACGTGGTTAGTTTAGAAAAAAGAAAAAAAATAATGAGACTCACCCAATTGAAGCGCCATGCATAATCGGTTTCCTTTTAAAAGTAAGACGGGCCAAATTTGGACGATTCCAGATGGTTTAAGAAAATGAAAACACTCGATATGGACACGAAATGATCGATGATGATGATGATGATGAAATTACTTCAAGAATCTGTAGAAAAATAAAAGAAAAAAACGAAAATTGATTAGAATTTATTTTATTAATTAAATTTAAAAATATTGAAATAAAATATTAAGTTTTGTAGCGATAGCGATGAAATTTCGCACCTTATATCCGTATTATTTCATTAATTTATGAATATATTTGGTATGGGTGGCAAAAATAAAAATGTCTCGGGTTGGGGCACTGTTTTAAAACTTCTTTTATTTGTTCACCTAAAAGCTGTCATTGACGAAAGAGATCTAAGCTGACTAATAACGCATTGTGCCATCATTTGCGACCGAAACAATTCATCAAATTCAACGAAATAATATCATAGAAAATAAATATTGGGTTCAAAGAGGGGGATGATAATTCTACGCTTCGCTCGTTAGCAATATTTTACGTCACACGCATTTAATAGTTACGTTTCTACAATAAGAAATTTCAAAACCTCTAAAAAGTTTTCTAGGGGAAGTTAATATTTAAATTGAAAAATCTCTCCAAAAGCAACGGCAAATTAATATCAAAATGAGAAATCTTAAAATCTCAAAATGTTCTCTATAATTAGTTAATATTGTTATCTTAAAATCACTGAAAAAACCGCGCAATATCAGAATCTTTGTGATAAGCTAACGGTGATAACTGAAAAATGTCTAAAAAATAGCGATAAAATCAGAAAATGTCTAAAAAAATAGCGATAAAATCAGAAGATGTCTAAAAAATAGCGATAAAATCAGAAAATGTCTAAAAAATAGCGATAAAATCAGAAAATGTCTAAAATTTAGCGATAAAATCAGAAAATGTCTAAAAAATAGCGATAAAATCTGGAAATGTCTAAAAACTAGCAATAAAATCTGAAAAAATTCTAAACACTAACAGGAAAATCTGAAAATGTCTAAAAAATTAGAAAATCTCTTCGAAATGATAAAAACCTCTTTATAAAATCATCGATAGTGCGTTTATTCCCTAGTTTAAAGAGGGGTGATCTTCTCTCCCCGGCTTTAATATCTATTAGTTCAAAGTTAACGGATATAATCCTTAAATCCCCCTGTTTTAGTATTTCCCTCCCTCGACGCGGCTGTCATTGGGTGGGGGGTGGTCTTATCAAAATCAGTTTGTGTATAAGAGAGAATCGACATTAATAAATTGTATAATAGATATTTTCCGGTAAAAAGGTTGAAAGGAGGCTCGATGGAAAAAAAAAAAAAAAATAAAAAGCGGCGGGCCATCAACGCGATCATTAATTATTGTAGAGGATGCAACGAACGACGCGAAAGCCAGTCAGTCAGATTGATTATTATTTTATTTTTTTAACTATTAGTTCAATATATATTGAGAGGAGAGATTCAACTCTGGAAACTACGGATCTGTAGAGAAATTAAGGGCGAATAAACTCGAGAAATTTCACCCACCCACAAAAATATGACGGACACGTATACACATACGCGAGTAACGAATGCTACACGCGATACAAGATATGCCTTCAACTTTAGCAGAAGCCGATGAAACCCTCCTTTGAAGTCTATTACTCCCGGGTCTTGTCTACCCCTCTCTGTATGGGTTAGTTTCAAAAAGCGCGATTCGTACGCCTCCTAACGGTAGATATTTTCGGAGCGGGAGTTCGTCGAGCGAATATCTCTAGCAACCTTTGAGTTCGTCAACCAAACGTCGTCGTTTGTGGAGAGAGAGAATTTCTAATTTTCCGTAGACAGGGGGGGTATGAAGTAGGACCCCTCCGATCTCCTAAAATTGGGAATTTTACCCATACAGAGAGGAGCGCTATATGGAACATTAGAGTAGTAGACTTCAAAGGAGGGTTTCATCTACTTCTGATTTTAGGGATAAAAATAAATAGAGTTAGATTTAGTTGAATTATAGGGTGCGCTTTCATTTCAAACAAAAGTTATATCAATTTTAGAATAGTTGTTTAATTTTCGGATTTTTGGTTTTTTGATGACCTTAAAATAATCTAGGGAATGTCTACTTTCTAATGGTGCAATCGGTTTAAGCCTAAGAGGTCGAGGAGAAAAGTTAAAGCCATTTTAAGCTAGGGCTCTTTTTTGGATGTTATTAACGTAACATTAAGGTGTCTACAAGTTTCACCAAATACTGAATTCATTTTGACACGGACTTAATATTTAATTACCGGTAAATACCATAAGTCGTATTGTAATTCCCACATCTTTGGATAGTAATCTAAATAGCAAAAGCTTTCAGATAAAACATTTTATCAGTTGAAGTTGAAAATTCACCCTTTCTTAACTAGGCGTGTGTTTGGTCTGTTATATAAGTTTTAGAAAAGGAACCGCGCGCCTAACGAGCGACTAGAGTAGAGTGGAGTGGAGGGTGGCGTTGGGTGCTCCGTAGGGTGGGTGGGATCTTTTTGAAAAGCGGCTATTCAGCTGCCCGAAAATCCATTTATAAACTTCGCGTCAACTTAATGAAAACTATAGTCGAATATATGGCTAAATACACCATCGCCACGTTATCCACCCTTTCACTCCGTATACTTAGGCGCCGCATTCTGCCAAATAGTTAAAACTAACCCCCAAATTGAAACCCTTCTTTAAAACACTTTCTAAATGACTACAAAACTACGTACTTTGAACTATATATAGGGTAAGAATTGAACATTAAAGGGATACTACGCTCTAAAATACGCCTAAAACCGTTTCAAAATTAGTAACGAAGTTTCCGCGCTAATTTACAGTTAATTATTAAAGTGGCGAACTAAATTCGCTAAGCCTAAATCGGTTGAAAATAAATTTTAGACTCGAAAAAGTCTCGAAACAAAAGGGAGTTGCTGAAACCAATGAAATATCGGGGATAATAAATGGCGCGTGAATGAAATTTAACTTTGAAGCGCGAGCCATTTCTTCGAAGCGCGAGCCATTTCTTCGAAGCGCGCGCCATTTCTTCGAAGCGCGCGCCATTTCTTCGAAGCGCGCGCCATTTCTTCGAAGCGCGCGCCATTTCTTCGAAGCGCGCGCCATTTCTTCGAAGCGCGCGCCATTTCTTCGAAGCGCGCGCCATTTCTTCGAAGCGCGCGCCATTTCTTCGAAGCGCGCGCCATTTCTTCGAAGCGCGCGCCATTTCTTCGAAGCGCGCGCCATTTCTTCGAAGCGCGCGCCATTTCTTCGAAGCGCGCGCCATTTCTTCGAAGCGCGCGCCATTTCTTCGAAGCGCGCGCCATTTCTTCGAAGCGCGCGCCATTTCTTCGAAGCGCGCGCCATTTCTTCGAAGCGCGAGCCATTTCTTCGAAGCGCGCGCCATTTCTTCGAAGCGCGCGCCATTTCTTCGAAGCGCGCGCCATTTCTTCGAAGCGCGCGCCATTTCTTCGAAGCGCGAGCCATTTCTTCGAAGCGCGAGCCATTTCTCCGAAGCGCGAGCCATTTCTCCGAAGCGCGAGCCATTTCTTCGAAGCGCGAGCCATTTCTTCGAAGCGCGAGCCATTTCTTCGAAGCGCGAGCCATTTCTTCGAAGCGCGAGCCATTTCTTCGAAGAGCACGCCAATTCTAACGCAATGTCATTTCAACGATAAAACTCCCGGATTGGATAATCATTAATTATTAATTAACGGCCAATTAAAAGGAAACCTTTGATAATGATCTTATACGCGTACTTTAACATTCTAAATCAATTAAAAATAACTTTATTTCCATAGTCTATAGTTCCCCTTTAAGCCTAAAAATCCTACGACATAATTTCGATTAATCAAGATTTAAATTGTCAAATTCAAAAATTTCTTAAAAGCGTCCACGCTATTACCGAGACACGAACAGGGCTGCAATCTATGAAAGGGTGGTAAATTACAATTTAAACGCCTATAGCTTCTAACTTAAAAACGTTCATTCTAAGAACGTAAATGAATCTTTCGTTATAAATGGATTTACGGGGTGATACCCAAAGGTTTTAAGATTTTAAAATGTATTCTTCGTTTCCGATTCGAGTTAGTATAAGGAACAAAGTTGGGGCGGATGAATACGCCATGTTAAAAGTCATTACAATCAAAATAGTGCAGGGTTAACTAATATTGAAATATTTAAACACGGGAAACTTAATATTTTATAGAAAGATAAATAGATTTGAAATTTTTAAATAAGTTCCCCAGCTGAAAACTTAAATTTTAAAAGTTTTCGAAAATTTTACGGTTCAAAAGTTAACCTTTAACCTTTCAAGCGTAGGGCACTTCCGAGTTAGCCGGGCAAAAGAAATATTAATGACATTGCTAACAGATTTAACGTTATACTATAATATTTTCAATATTCTCAACCTAAGATAAATCTAGAGATTAAACCTAAGATGATGATATTACGATATCATTGAAACTCAATGACCCCCGTTTTTAAACTCAGTGTCAAACTAACCTCCAAAAAAAAACGAAACTTTTTATTTGAAAGGCAATACCGAGGTAGAAAAAAAATTGTATTTTTTAAAACAAGTTTTCATTATTAAAATTTCACATCTGATTTGACAATATACGCGTAAGTTGGGCTATATCTTAAATCAAAGCTAGTATAAATATTTAAAATAACACGTAAAGTAGCTTTAATAACGCTATCAAATCAAAACGAAATTTAATTATTTAAAATATATATTTTAATTACTATCGAAGAATGGGATGAAATGGCGTTAAAAAAACACGTATTTCAAGGTGATAAATTGATCCTTCTTAGAATGCGATTATAAGACTCGAAAGAGGGTCAAATGTCGGAAAGAAAGATTATTCCGAACTTTATTTTAAGGTTATTTCGGCAGGGTACGAAAAAACTTGTTTCCTTTCGAGATAAAAAATGTCCCCCATCGCTCTCGAGTCAAAAGACGAGTCGCGGTTCGCTATCAAAATATGCTTAATTATTCCGAAACGACCTCTTAGGTTCGGCCAAAAGATAAAAATAAGAAATTTTCAGAAATTAATTTTATTCGCCAAAAATTACGGGATCTTTTTAATATTTTTAAAGTGTAGCTAACTTACTTCTTCCAAAATATAGAATATATATTTGCGTTAGGCCCAGCCAGAAGTAGATGAAACCCTCCTTTGAAGTCTATTACTCCCGGGTCTTGTCTACCCCTCTCTGTATGGGTTATTCTCAAAAGGCGCGATTCGTACGCCTCCTAACGGTAGATGTTTTCGGAGCGGGAGCTCGTCGAGTGAATATCTCTAGCAGCCTCGGAGTTCGTCAAAAAAACGTCGTCGTTTGTGGAGAGAGAGAATTCCCAATTTTCCGTAGACAGGGGGGGGATGAAGTAGGACCCCTCCGATCTCGTAAAATTGGGAATTTTACCCATACAGAGAGGAGCGCTATATCGAACATTGGAGTAGTAGACTTCAAAGGAGGGTTTCATCGGCTTCTGGCCCAGCCAATTAAATCGAATGATTTATGATCAAACAAAAACTTCACTGTAAAAGCTTCTAACTTTGACTGTACTAAATTTATTCTTTTTGGAACGAAATTAACGCGGATTTTTAAGTACGTTTACGAAAAAGACCGCGCGAAATCGACCTTATGTCTAGTGCCAGAACGCGCTATAATCAACTCTATAGGCTTTATACAGTAGCGAAATCACGTGACCATAGTTATGGATGACGTAGTATCACGGAGAATTTTGATTTTAAAAATATTTAAAATTGAGATTATAAAAATATTTATTTTTACTGTCGTTGTAATTTATTCTATGACAATAGCGAGATCACGTGACCATATTTATGGATGACGTAGTATCACGGATAATATTTATTTTAAAAATATTTAAAATTGCGATTAGAAAAATATTTATTTTTACTGTCGTTGTATTTATTCTATGACATAAGAATCCATTGAGGTTCCATAAGAATATGGGAGCATAGCTTTAGCCTCTGGTACCATCCTCCCAAACTTTGTAACAAAAGTTCGTCCGCAATTTTCGCAACATTTGTACGCTTAGATCTTTTTTCGGTCGGCTCCGTTTTTAATTACCCAAAATATTATGTCATGGTCGTTAGTGGCGCCGGTTAATAATATAATGTCAGGAGCGATTTACTTGAAAAATCGATTCGAAGCGGACGAACTTTTGCTACAAAGTTTGGGAGGATGGTTATTGAATCGCGGCCCTCACATATTCTTATGGAACCTGAATGGATTCTTGGTATATATATTTTGAATCGTTTTTTAACGATATTTCCAAAAATTCTACTCAATTTCCATTCTAAGGTCATGAAAAAGCGTGACAGTATCACTTTAAATTAAATTATGAATCAGTAATGGTATTTAGGTTGTTTTCGATATAAAATAATTCTTGGCCAAGTCTGATATAGTGTAATATTTTCTTAAAAGCTAATTTCAATCAGTATCTGTTTTGTCATATATATTTATATATACGTGATTGAGTGTTGGGGGCCGCAAACCCGTATTAATTTGCATAATATTTCCAAGTATTTAATAGCCAATAATACTTCTTATTATTTTTGATTGAATCCAGGATATATTTTTTTAATTTTATTTTTAAATACGATTCATTCTTCTTATAAATATTTAATAAATTTTCCTCGTATAATGATAAGAAGTTAATTTGCATAATTTATTATAATATTTTATTTTTAAACTGGAATTATTCTTCGCGGTTAGATCCTTTTTTGGAGGTTAAGATATTAAATATAATCGGCTTAAAAACATTTCGACCCCATTTGACCTCCACGCCTTAATTCTTTCGCTCGATTTTAAATTTAATAATGTCATTTTCTTTTCCGGTAAACGCCTACGTCTACGTCAATCTTAATCGTATTCGTATATCCTAATGTATTAGGCTTCTAAGTTCACGTTCGAGTGTCAATGAATTTAAAATTAACCCTAAATAAATTCCCTGATTTTTCCATGTTTTTCCCTGACCTTTTCCAACGATTTTCCCTGACCGTTTCGGTTAATACTACACAATTTTTAAGCTTTTATTTGTTATATAATCGCGTTTGCCAAATTTTGTTGCAGGCGTATCATTGTTCTAATCTATACAACTGACACGCCGTCAGCTGAGAATCTTTTCCGCGGATAATAATTGTAATTTCCTGGCTTCTAGAAAAATCTTTAAATTCCCTGACTTTTTAAAATATCTTAAAATTCCCGGACTTTTTTGGTCCATTTTTAAATTCCCCCGACTTTTCCCTATTTTCCCTGACCTGTGGCAACCCTGTCTTTAGAATAACTTCATTTTTTCATTTCACCCTCCCTTTAAAAAATAAAATCGTGTGTCTTGATTTTGAAGGAAAAAATTTGGTTCGTGCCTCTGAGATTTGCGCGGCGGATAATTTCCAGACTAGGTTGAAGATTTTCGCAAAAACCCAATATCGCACCTCATCGAGAACTAATTTAAGCCCCAGGGCAGCTCGCCTCCAACAATATATACTAATAATACAAAAGCAGGCAGACATGATAGGAATCGACCATCCCAAAGCACGTACAAAACTGGTTATTAAATCCCTCCTACATAAAAAAAAAAATACGTTGAATATCCAGCAAACAAACCATTCCTCTAAGTTTATATTTGTAATCGGTTGTCTAATAAAGGTCTGAAATAAACCAATTTTAAGAACAATTATTTATATTTTAATTTTAAGTTTAATTTTAAAATTTATAGAGAATATAATTATTTTAAATAAATATCGATGATCCCATATTTTTTTATAATTTAATTTCACTGTCCCTTTACGTATCTGTATTTTTTTCCGTGTAATTATAAATATTACCATATTTTCCAAAGGGTATATAGGTTACTTTCAAGACTGTAACAAAATATATTACGTTACTCAATTTAATTTTAAATAAAAAAATCAAATTAAAAATAATATTTCACTGTCCCTTTACGTAGCCATATTTTGCTAATATATTTTACTCCTTCTTAGCGGATATTTAAGTTACTTTCAAGGTTGTAACAATTTATAGCGTATAACCTAAAAAACGTGTTATTTTTCATTTCACTACTCCTTTAGATTATTAATTAATTAATTATTAATATTATAGCCTTAATATAATGCTAATTTTGTGATTAAATAGACCTAGGTTAATATTTTTAAAAATAAAGAAAGATTGTAATAATTTCAAATAAACAATTTAATTAGTAATTAATAAAATTGAAGAAAATATTAATTTTTGATTTCAGTTTCCCTTTGTTTAAGATCCGCCTCAAGGGGATGTTAAATTTGATATATAAGAGAAATAAAGCGTTCCTAAGACGAGTAGAAGGGCCAATTAAATTCCCCCATTATCTCGCTAGTACTTGTTTAACCCTCCCCTTCGGCGAGCCATCATCTACCCCAAATCTCTTTCGGCTCTATTGTTTTAAAACGCTAAAGTTTAAGATCTGCTAAGAAATCTAAAAGGGGAGAGATATTAGAAAATCTGGTTTTCATAAATAGGGATATCCCTTTTTTCTTCTGGCAACTAAAAGATTTAAGCTCAATGATTAGAATATAATAAAAATTTAAAAGCCCTTAGTGCAAACCGATTCAGTTTTCAATATTGATAACAAGCTGACTCGGATTAGGATTAGTAACAATTAATACTAACAATATTATGACGCAATAATAAAATCAATTAGTTTGAATATTTATAAAATATTTCTTTACTTTTAAATAGAAAAATCCCTAATAAGATATTGAACTTCCAAATCATAGAAAATGATTTTGGCTGATCTACACCCTGGCAAGTAATTGTAGCTTTGACTGTACTAAAGCGAAGACATTTTAATCCAATCTTCTAATTTCCTGACAAGTTTCCCCAACATTTTTTCGTCCAATCTTCCAATTTCACAAAGTCAGTTATCAAAATTTAAAATTAAATTTAAATTCGAATCATTCCCAAATTTTTAAATGCCCCAATTTCTAAATTTTCAACTTTTAATTTCGAACTTCCCAAATATTCACCGTAATTTTGATCTATTAATAAATTAGTTAATTATGTTCTAACATTTAATTTTAGTCAAGTTTTATTTTAATTTTAATTTTATCTTAGAGAAGTTTTAGATAATAGGTTATCTTTCGCCTTGTTGAAATTTAAAGTTGTTTTACAAAACGTTACAGTCTTAAAAGTAGTCTTATTTCCCACGAAAAATAAATAATAAAAACAAGATTAAACGATATAATCTAACCTCATTTTGAAGTTAATTACGGTTTAGTTCATAGACGCGTACCGGAGTTATATCCTCCGTATAAAATACATTATCAGGTAACCTACCGGACGCTTCGGTACTAATCGTTGAACACGGTTAATAACGTGTTTGAATTTTAACCAAAATGATGGATAAGTTGGAAATACACGTTTAATATTTATAAACAACGTGTTTATGAAAAATAAAATATATTTATCAATCAGTTTCAGTTTACAACGAACTCGAAGCTACTACAAGCTCCTGATTACTTTAAATGAGGCCTTAAATCAACCAATGAAAAATTAAAAACTAGAAATAAGTGCAAAAATTGCCCGGAAAAAGGCTTAGCAGGATACATGGATATCAGATGAACTTTTTCACATTAAACGGTCAGCGACCAATAAACAAAGGCCCGTCGTTAAGGCGAGATCTCCGTAGGACTTCCAATAAAATTCGATTGGTCGATGACCCTTCAACGCGAAGAAATTTGACTGATCCAGCTAAGCCTATTTTGAACTGATTTCTAGTTTAAAATATTTGTTTGTAAATTGTTTTTTACGGTGAATTAGGTTTCATCCTCCCTTTAGAGAGGAACCACCGATAATTTGTAAATTTCCAAGAATTAAATCTTTTGATAGTCTTAACTGGAAATTGAGGTAGCGGTATAGTAGAGCCGATTATATGAATGAATTTTGTGGAATTTTCTTTGGTCGTAAAATTAACTGGTTCTCAATTATTCGAGTAAAACACTCCGATCAATTTTTTTGGTTTTTTTTTTTAAATTATAGTCGAAGAAAATCTTAATGGAACTTCGCAAAATACTCCTATCAGTTTTAAAGCTTAATGTAAAGAGTTTGGAAATCAAAATGGCCGCTGAAATGTAGCATAAAAGTGACAAAAAATGACGTCACACGCAACCTTTCGATTTAATTATTGGTAAAAGTTAGCCTAATTTCGGACAGTAGCCTTATTTTTAGGCAATCTTTCAAATATATAAATTTTAGAAGATTCTACTGGGTCAATTTAGAAATATTTCCATAAATATTAGGTGGACATCTTTTTTAAGATATCATATAGTGAAATATTTGAATATCACGCGAATTGATTGCCTTGAACCATCAAATTCAATAAATTGGGCGTTTTAAAATATTCATGGGGGGGGGGGGGGTCAAAATTGGGCGAGGTTTACCGCAAAATAAATATAAAATAAAAAACATTCTTAAGTATGCCTTGGAATGGAGGGTTTGAAAGGTAGCTCTAGTAGTACACGGGCGTTGTTAGTGGGCGTATTTAAAGCCAGAAAGAGATGGTTCCTTATTTCGTTGACCTTGTACCACGACACGCGCACCCCCTCACCCCCTAAATACTTAAGATTCTCCCCCCCCTCCTCCCCGTTCTCTCTTAATACTGTTTCGTCGCACGTGAGCTGCACAGTTGATGGCGCGCGAACAAAATTTTTTTTAACCAAAGACTAAATTTAAGAGTTTCGAGAATTTTTATTCAAAGGGATACTGAAACGAAACGCTAAAAGAAATGATATAAAAATAAATCGAATGTTATTGGAAGTATTGTACGAGATCTCGCCTTATTGATAAGCCTTTGATCATAAGCTAAGCTTATTTTCATGGGAAAATTGTAATTTATAGATTAATATTTGTTCGTAATATTTTTTTTTATTGGTGGATAAAATTCAAAATTATTCGTTATTAGGTTAAAGGGATTCGGAAGCCTCCTCGTATTTCGGTATCCCTTTAAAAAATGATGATAAGTTTTGGGTCGATCTTGAATTTTCGGTGTATATGGTTCGGTGGGGGTAGAATCTAGTTGGGAGTCTAACCTTTTTGACCTCGGCGGGCTCGACTGACACCCGTCCCGGATCTAGATTGAGCCCCTCTTTCTCCGTCTTTTATTTAAGAAGCGGCGATCCTCCCACTGAAAATCAACCCCCCCCCCCCCAACATAGGGTTCTTTCCTTTCATTTGAGCGTCTTAAATAGCTCGACTTCCACCCTTCCCCCCCTTTTTTTTAGCTAAAATGAGATTCTTTCGCCCCCCCCCCATCGCTCTCGAGCTAAGATATAGTTTAAAGGTTCTTAATCCTTAAATACGTTATAGTCGGCTTGTCAAACCCCCCAAAAAAAGCAAACGTCTCTTCGACTATAAAGGTGTCTTCGAAATTATATTCAAGAATTATTTGGCCCTTCTTTAAACCGGTATTTCAACGGTTCCTATAGCTACACTCAAGTACAAAAAAAATTTTTAAATAAGTTGACATTTTTGAAATTGTCACGAAATTATCGATGACATTTAAAACAAAATTATTATTTCGTTGTTAAAATTATTCTTAATTAAAGGAATAATGTAACCGCTTACAATGGATTGCTTTTTATTTTTTTTTTATAATGGCTATATGGGATCTTTGGCACGCGCAAAGATTTTAGGCGCGAAATTAAACACGCCCTATAACAAGCGCGAGTGGGAACAAAGCTTTAGATCGCGCGCGCAAAAACCAGCGCGTGAATTTAAAATCGAAAACAATTTAAAGTTGCAGCACGCGCGAAGCTCCGTCTTCCTCCCGCTTCTTCGTAACAATGAACCGTAAAGGACTAAATCCCGTAGGTTTATACGCGTTGAAAACTTAAAGTGATCCGATAGAAACGGTTGAAGATTTCAGCGCGCGCCTTTTATATCTTTGTAACGAAATGATTTAAAATAAAAGGGGTTGTAAACTTATACGAATTGAAATGTTCCGGTGATTTTAAGTTAAATATTTAAATTCGAGCGTAGGATGTATTTTTATTTTTAATTTCTAACGCGATTAAATTTGGGTCAGATCTGCAGTCGTATTTTACGGTATTTTCAATATAGCGCAATTCGAGTAGTGGTAAATGAATGTCTACACCGAGTCTACCTTAATACCAAATGTGTTCTGGGTTCCGTAACTCCCCTACAACAAGCGCTCGCGAAGGTCGAATTATTTCCACATTCAATGGATTTAAAATATATTATCTAGAGCTATAGAATTGCCTAATACTAGATGAACTTAATATTAAGTCTATTATCCATTAATCGGGGTTATCCCAATTTTGCAAATATTAAGAGATTAAAATTTTCCTCTTCATCCTCCCTTTAAATTTTTAAAAGCGCGAACAAAACCTTTCTATATTTATTCTAATAGTTAGAAGTTGCTCCGGAATAGAAATAATACAAATGTCTCATTTGAAATTGGGTTAACTTTTAAGTTAAAAGCGTAACCATTAGTCTAACTAGATGAGAAATCGGTAAAACAGGTGCATTTTTAAAAAGGGTCGATAATTCCGAGCCAATTTTTAACTTTATTTAGATCCTTATTGCGTGAAAACTCATCGCGAGTCGCGCTGATATACAAAATAAATTTATATTGACAAAGGCTTAAAAACGAATGTCACTACCACTAAAAAGCAAAATGTAATTTAAAGGGAAACTTAAAAATCTTTTCAATTTATTTCACCGGATGCCAAAACACGTATTAGAACATTACCATTCGGGCCAATCATATTTATTTCAGCCTTTAACAGCGCTCGTAATGTCCTAACACTTAAAGAATAGCCCGGCGTTTTATGACCATCAAACATTCTCTCAATGCTTGGACCGTTGAAGACTGAAATAATATGATTGGCCAGAATTTATATTTACATTAAAACTTAATCAAACTTTAAAAATTAATTTAAACAACAAAAAAGTGTGTAATAATAATACTTTTTTTGGTACGAAGTGATTCAGAAAATAATTTCAAAATCTGTTTCATTTATAGCTTATAGTTTCCCTTTAAAAATATTGTTTGTAATGTTTTAGCGACGTCATATAGACTTAGAATTAAATTTTTTTTTATTTTTTTGTAATTAGGCATTGAAAAGAGGTAAGGGTTAGGGGTGGTTAAAATCCCTATATATAGATCGTTAAGAGTAACCGGTGTTTGCGTTAGATTGTTTGTTCCGCTCGGGGAAATTTCCATTTAGCGTCCGAGTCAAGCCGACATTAGTTAAAACAGCTAGATTTGAGTTTCGTTAATTGTCACTGTTTTTATATATTTCGCTCCGTTTTCATTCGTAGTTCATTAGGGGGCTTTTAATGACTTCTACAGCGTCGCTTTGTTTCGCTTGTCGACAACTTATTTACATTGACCCCCCCCCCCCCCCCCACCCTTTCTTCTACACCTTCATTTACTTACGCAATTTGGGGAAGCTTTTAACTCTTAAAGGGATAATGAAATTAACCTAGATACTCATTTTTTAAATCATAAATTCTTTATTGAACGTTGTAAAAAATTAAACCAATAAAAAGCTAGTTTAATTAACTCCAAATGGAAATTGAGTAGCATTTTTGGAAATGTCAGTAAAAATATATTTTATAATCGCCATTTTCGAGATTTTAAAATAAAAATTTCCCGCGATCTACGTCATCACAATAGTCACGTGATTATTGTAGAGCCTACAGTTAATTCTCGCTAACATTCGATCTAACACCAATGATACGCTCGCTTTTTCACTGCGGGTCAAATTCTTCCCACGAAACGAAGAATTCTTACAAGTATCTTTAGATATAAATCTTTCCATGAAAATAATTCTTACGATTTTGACTTCACGAACGTCACTAACTTTGATAATTAATTAATAAGAAATTAAAAGTGATAATAAAAATTAAATTTGTTTTTCAAGGTTTCTATATTTGGTTCCTATATCTTTAAATTTTGGTCCATATTTGGCCCCTATTTTATGATTTTCTTATCATTTGAATTTCGAGTAATTAGCCAAAGAGCCGACTCGTTTAAGATATAGGGCACGAACTCGTTTATATTTGATGACCCAAATGAATTCCCCCCTTTTAATAGTTCTAAAAGTTTTTCAGCTAAGACGCGGGCAATTTGGGTACCCATTTTGTTTTTAATCTACACGCCATTTCGAGGGATTTTTCTTTTACTAATTGTCTAAGTCGTTGGTTGGTTTGTTTTTGTCAAAGGAGGGGCTTTCATTTTTTTTTGGTTAATTAAGCAAATGTAATATAATCCTTTAATTCCAGGTAAGATATCATGGACTATTTTCATCTCTATCGCGGTTTAACATTATGTAACATTACGCCAGTATTTCTCACTTATTGGCAACTTGTATTCAGTTACGGGAACTAAAGCAACTTTCGTGATTAAGAGCGAGATATAAATTTGTATAAAAAAGAAAATATGGGAATAACACTACTATAATGTCTATTAACTTAGAAGTAATACTGTTAAAGGCAGAGAAAAAGTGTTGAAGTAGTTCCCGCGTGTGTATTTATCTATAAATACTCAAATATCATCGGAGATAAAATACGGTTGCGCGTGACGTAATATTTCCAGCTTTACCACGCGCAAGTTTTCGGCCATTTCGTTTCAAACTCTATGGGATTTAACACGCGCTACTTTACGCGCAACCTTCCAATATACGTTTGGACGCTTCAACCTCGATATATAATTTATATTTCCAGTCTCATTATTTATTCGTTAAGTCGTAAACACTGGCTAGTTTTGTTAATAATCATTAATAATTAACGCCCATTCGACGCCAAAATCCTTTTTAATAAACCAACACTTTAAACGACCCAACGCGTGACATTTACGTCGTACGCTGCCTGTTTATAACGATTTTTAGTCGGCGCCATTTGTTTCGTAATCGGAAACCTTCGAAATTTAGACATTAATATTGTTATTATTATAATGTCGCGAATCTATTTTAAAGGGAGGCTGACACGGATTTTTACGAACTCTAAATAGAAATTGAGTAGCATTTTCGGAAAGATCGTTAAAAAAACGATTCAAAATATATATATTTACATATGTAGAATAAAACAAGATAATAATAAAAATACTTAAAATTAAAATTTGAGTCGCGTACGTGTACGTGGAGCTGCAACTATAACGCCGTTTCGAAATCAAAGCATTGAAAATCAATAAACTAAAATTTGGGTTTACAATAAGAAGAAGAAAAAATATATAAAAACAATAAAATTTAATAAAATAGTTTAACTAACCCTTTATATTATCGAAATATCTCTGTATAATATTTAGGACTTTAAAATGGCCATTAAAATTAATTATAAAATGGTATAGCAATCGTTAACAGATGGCGGCACGTTCGAACTCACCCCATACAACGCGGGAAAAAAAAGGTTCGATATTTATCCCCACAAAATAGAAAAAAAGGACCCCAAAAAAACACTATCCTTAGAAATCAAGATATTGGATAAGATTTATAGTCGTATATATAGGAGGATAGCATCTCCTTACCTCCGACTGTAATAACTATTATATGGAAATAACACTATCTGCCAATATCATAATTTTTAAATTAAGTTAATATACAAATATTGTATTAAAATTAAGTATATTTAAATTTAATGCGGATTTAAAAAGTAAGAAAATACTAGTGAACAAGTAACTGCGGACTCGAATCTAGGGTCATTTCAAATTAATCTCTGTCTAACATCACTAAATTAATTAAATAAATTAAATCTGTTTTATCGCGGGCAAAGGCATAGCGATGCTGATACTCTAAATAAAACTAGCTTTTCCAATGGAAAATAGGTCCATTCTAATATTGGTACTTCTGTATAGATATACAGATATAAATTTTGAATTGGCATTAGAAGAAATTAAATTTATTATTTTTTTAAAAAATAAAATTATATTTTTTTTATATAATTTTTTTTTTTTGGCAAAGTTTGGCTCGCAAAAATTTTAATTGCCCGCACTTAGTGTCAAGACAGTGAAGTAATCCGCCGATGGGGACAGAATACGAAGAGGATGGCGACTATAATTCAAGATAAAGAATACAAACACGAAACGTCGCCAGGATACCTAAAGACTAAGTTCTTCTTCTTATATAAGTAAAGTGAAAAGCCCGGGGCTCGGGAAATATATACCCTTGGATCGTATAAACGAAAGTGTATACTTTGATAAGGCTTATCTCGACCAGGGACCAGGGTACACCCCAAAACTATAGATACAACCCAATCCCGCGTCATTACTACTTGGCAGCTCGGCCAATATAAAATATATAGAAAGTATATATTTCTAAACTTAAATTAAACCGCTGCAAACTCCTATTGACCTTAAATTATACACAGTTCAAAATATATAAATATAAAAAAAATATTCATTTTGGCTTGTTAAACTTGTTTATACGTAACTGAATCGTCACTCGTGACGTCACACGTTCTAGCGCAGAAGACAACGCTTTAAGGATGGTTTTCAATCAAGATTTTGGTTCCCCAAGAATAAAGATTCGCGTCAAAACAAAAGAAAAGTTTAAATCAAGTTTTGTTAAATTAAATTAATTGCATTTAATCTTCCGTTGTTTAAAAAACGCGAGAAAATTTTTGTTTTAAAACTGGGCTTTACGAGTACGTAGGCAGTGAAGAATATTAATTAAATTAAAACAATTAAGAGATAACAAAACATTTTTGCCAAATTTCCCTGATTTTTTTTTTTTTTTCAAATTTTTTTTAAAGAATTTCCTTGTTTTTTTATGACAAAATTCAAATTGTATAATATTCCCACGTGTGTTAGGTCCCCTAAATGCGTGTATTCCGATTCATCTCGGTGTGTGCTTAAAAACAGGACCAAATAGACCCATATTGGCCCATAATTTAACCCTTACAAGTTAAACTATATACAAACCAAATCAGTCGGAAATCTTAATATTTCAGCTATCTAAGCGATATTAATTTTAAAATAGATAGGAAGGTAATCCTAGTGTTGAAATTTAAATCTGATTTTGTCTATGTATCTACTTTTATTACGTAATATCATTTCGTTTATGAAGTATAGTTTTTTTACTTTTTAATTCTATCGATGATGTCCTAACTCTATCATTAAATTTTCGGTCCCGAGATGAACGCTAAATCCTTGTATATCATTTAATAATATAATTATTTTAACGACTGCCTGGGATTAATGATTAAATTTAATTTAAGGTTTTACAAATTTCATTTTTTTTTTATCCAATCAGAGCCAGCGGCTGTTAGATTTTATATCAACGTAGATTAAAAATATATTTTTAACTTTTAACCGTACCAGTTGGAACTATTTTTTTTTAATATAATAAAAAACTAAAAATTAATTCGAAAAATTAAAAAAAAAGGTGTCATCTTCACTTTAAATAATCTTACAATGCGATCAAAATTCGATTAAAAATTTAAATTTATCTTCGGATTAATATTTCGTGAATATTTTCTTTGTTTAAATTAAAATTAAACTTCTAAATAGAAGCAAATTTTTATTCTTGCAATTACAAGTTTTGGAAAATGATTATTTGGAGCGTAAATGAAATTAATTTTTCCTCACAAGCCTCGTTGAAATTGTTTCTATAATTTTCATTCTTATTTATTTATTGTTCAGAGAATCTAAAACCATCCTTAGAGAACGCTTCGCTTTACAAATGTTCTTAAAATTATTGAAAATGAAAAATTTGAAATATAAATACACCCCGCAAAGTTCTTCAAATTTGCATATCTTCCACTAACTCTCTCCGATACAAAATCCCCCAAGAAACAAAATTAATAGATAGGGATTGAAACAACCAAATGAACTCCAAATTCCCTAATTTCTCTATGGGCTAATAATTCCAAAGATAATAATCTAATAAATGTCTTTTGTGTTTTATTTCTACGTTTACTCGAGCTAGGAACAAACAAGGACAGCTGGAGGATTTGGGCTCTTTTATAAGCCGCGTTTTAAAAGTATTTTAAAGTACAATTATTAATACGATTATTAATCCCCTATCGGGACCAACAAAGAGAAAAATTCAATAAAGGACCCCCCCCCCCCCCTTTAGTTTAATTTACTCGATCCGTAAAGTTTCAAATTATTCGGGAGAATTTAAAATCTGGCAAAAATGACGCTACTATTATTTAAATTTAAATGGAAAACTCGAAATTATAGTTTCTAATTATTTAAGCTCCCAATCATATCTCTTAATAATGCCTAAGTCGAAAAATTAAATTCACTTCATATTCACAAAATTTAATTTCAATTTCTTTTTAAAATCACGTGATTTTTGTATTCGAGGAGAAAAAAAGCACGCGCTGCTTTTCAACCTTGTATAAAGTTCTCGTGCATTTATCTTATGAAAAAAAACCACGCGCTGCTTTTCAACTTTTTGCAGAAGGTTCTCGTGTTTTTTAAACCTTAAATTTCTCGCGCCATAGGATTGTGATTGGTGATAGAGTAGCGCGTGCGCTTTTTTTTATTCGCCGATCGGAGTTTGCGCGAGATCTCTTTCTCTCTCTCTTTTTCCTATCAGTCTCAGCTCGCAAAGAAGGTTTAGGAACGCGCGCGCTCCATTTCAGTTTGGCGGGAAGCTCGAGATGAGAGAAGATGGAGAGAGAGGATGGAGGTGATTTCGGTTGGGATGCTAGGATGCGGATGGGGGATGGAGGAGACGGGGGGGTTTCTAGTTTTAAAGGAAGACGGTCAGAAAATAATTTTTCTCGAAAATCAGGAGGTTGTTAAAAGTTTTATACAAAATATTTAACCTGTTTGAATAACGATAATTTGAATTTTAAGAAATTTCGCGAGTTGTTACTTTTGAACGCCCTGTTTTGGCCGTTAGAGGACGCGTAGGAACATAACAAGGTTCAAGATAATCCTAGATCGGAGCTATTTAAGGAATTTTCCCGGAGATTTTTGGTAATTTTTGTCCGTGTTCCTTGCGGAGATTGGCGTTGGAGGAATGCGTTAATTAATAAGCGGCGTGTCGCCCCGACGACTATATTTAGCGAAGACGCGGGAGGCACCGGCAAAAGCTAAAACTAAAGTCTCACACCGTGAGAAACGTAGAAGAGGGGCCAATCTATACCCGCCTAAAACGATACCCCACCCGCGCGCGAGGATAAGACTCCTTTTTTTTTTTAACATTTTTTCTTCGTTTAGTTCGTTAGGCCTAATATTTTTTCGCGCTTCTCGAGAGCCATTTGGCTCGTTATAACCTCACAAGTTTATTATAAACATTTTCCAGAAAACCTAAGCGCGCCCTACAATTTTTCCTCGCTTAATCAGACCAATTTAGTTACGCCAAATAAAGTATCTCAGACCTTTTTTTGGATAATTTTAAATTCATGTTTTAGAGATTAAATTTCCGAAGAAAAAGTTTGTTAAAATTACTATTAATTTTTAATATAATTAAATTAATTAATTATTGATAATGTTCAATAAAAATAACTGCTAATAATCATTTAATTGCCGGTAATTAATTCAAAATAATCAATTACCGGTAATTATATATTAAAAAATAATTTAATTGCTAGAAATTATAATAAAATAATCATTTAACTAGTGATAATTATGTATTAAAATAATCATTTAACTGGCGATAATTATATATTAAAATAATCATTTAACTAGCGGTAACTAAATTATAATAAAATAATCATTTAACTAGCGGTAACTAAATTATATTAAAATAATAATTTAACTAGCGATAATTATATATTAAAATAATCATTTAACTAGCGATAATTATATATTAAAATAATCATTTAACTAGCGATAATTATATATTAAAATAATCATTTAACTAGCGATAATTATATATTAAAATAATCATTTAACTAGCGGTAACTAAATTATTTTAAAATAATCATTTAACTAGGGATAATTATATATTAAAATAATCATTTAACTGGCGGTAACTAAAAAGTAAATATAAAATAAACAACTTATACTTTTAAACTATTTAGAATTAAGTGTGTAAAAAATTCAAGGTGATTTTGAGAAAATGTTCGCTCTTAGAACTTTGCTTGCGGGTTATTTTAGCGAGGGCGAGGTGGGTTGGTATTATATCTTTGGCGAAGTTGCGCCTTTTACTGGCGCTCAAGAGAATAACAAATGGAGAGAGAATTAGCCTCGCAATAATCAATCGGAGCGAGACGCCCCCAACCCCGGTCCCCCATATCCATCTCCCACAAACAAAAACAGTCTCCCCCGTTCATTCGCACTGATTCTCGTTCTTTAGTGAGGGCTAGAAGAAGAAGCGATCGGAAGGCGATTATTTTTGGCTCTTCTCACTTTCTTCTCCGTGCAGCTTCTTACAATCCCTATACCTAATACTTATTCTCATCCCAGGCCCCATACAATAACGCGCGTTCGAGGGCATCTTTACAAAAGGCTGGAAGCTAATTTACGTCATGTAGGAATTCAAAGTAGTCGTTGAAACCGAACGCAAATAATTATCAGTTTTTACGTAATTTCAGTGAGTTCTTTGATTCAAAAATCATTTTTAATATTATTTTCTTGAGTTTTTTTTTTTAATGAAAATCATTTTCCCCCGAGTTTTCCTACTGAAAAACAATTTCACTGATATTTTCCTAAGATTTTTTGACTCAAAATAATTTTTCCTGATATTTCATTGAGTTTTTTTACTAAAAATAATTTCCTTGATATATTTTCCTTGGTTATATTAATAAAAATAATTTCCCTGATATATTTTCCTTGGTTATATTAATAAAAACAATTTTCCCTGATATTTCATTGAGTTTTTTTACTAAAAATAATTTTCCCTGATATTTCATTGAGTTTTTTAATAAAAATAATTTTCCCTGATATTTCATCGAGGTTTTTTTAACTAAAAATAATTTTCCCTGATATTTTCCTTGGTTATATTAATAAAAATAATTTTCCCAAGATTTTTAGACTCAAAATCATATTTCCTGATATTTCACTGAAAATAATTTTCCCTGATATATTTTCCTTGGTTTTTTTTTTACTAAAAATATATTTTCCCGAGTGTTTTTGAGTTAAAATAAATTTCCCTGACATTTTCACGATTTCCACGTTCGTTTTTAACCCTGGATATTTCTGCCAATGAATTAACGAAGGATTGAAACCTCGACGAAATGATGTCAGCGTAAAAGAGTATTATTTATATATTGAAAGATTTGAAACAAAGAGCTTTTGTTTGGTGGCGGGGGAACCTATTGAAGAAGAGGGACTGCCAGATGATAATCTAATTCCCAGTTGGCAGCCAATGATTAAAAATAACTCTACCCATCTTATTTTTTTTTCTAATTTATTACGTTCGATCTTAGTGAGACTAAAAATAAATATTTTTCAAGAAAAACTTGTATTTCAAGCGAGCCCCATATTCGATTACAATTACCCAGAAAAGGATTTAAATTACCAAATTTTAAAGGGAGGGTGAACTATATTTATAGCGAGAGAATGCCTCAGCGCGTGTCGCGGGGATTTAATTAAGCCAAAGGTATAGAAGGTCTTGATTTCAATTAAATTATGCCTAAAAACAAAATATTTCATATTTTTCTGTAAATTGAAATTTCAGAAATTTTTTAATTTTTAGAAGTTGATTCAATAAAAATTAATTTTAATCTTTACCCTCCCTTTAATGAGGATTAAGGGCCCCTTTTAAGATTGTAATTTAAGTCTAGAACAGTTCTTTTTATTAAAAATTAATGATAATGGTAAAACCTTTGTTTAAATTTTTTAGAAGCTGATTCAATAAAAAATAATTTTACTCTATACCCTCCCTTTAATGAGGATTAAGAATCCCCTTTAATGAGGATTAAGAATCCCCTTTAATGAGGATTAAGAACCCCTTTAATGAGGATTAAGAACCCCTTTAATGAGGATTAAGAACCCCTTTAAAGAGGATTAAGAACCCCTTTAATGAGGATTAAGAACCCCTTTAATGAGGATTAAGAACCCCTTTAATGAGGATTAAGAACCCCTTTAATGAGGATTAAGAACCCCTTTAATGAGGATTAAGAACCCCTTTAATGAGGATTAAGAACCCCTTTAATGAGGATTAAGAACCCCTTTAATGAGGATTAAGAACCCCTTTAATGAGGATTAAGAACCCCTTTAATGAGGATTAAGAACCCATTTTAAGGTTGCAATTTAAGTTTAGAACCGTTTTTTTTTATTGAAAATGAATGATAATGTTGAAACGCTTTGTTTTTGTAGAATTTCGGTTGTAATATGTTTTTAGTGGCCACCCCCGCTGAGTAGATTGATATAATGTCAGCCCTATAACCCCCCCCCCCCCTATTTAGAGCCCCTCCCTCCCCGGGTTCCTTCTTTATAATATTCTAGATTATATTTTATTCTAAATTCGAAATTCCATCATCTATAACTCGAGAGATCGTGATCATTTTCTATTTTTCGTTGTTGCGGAAAAATTTCAATTTTATTTTGTTATTTTTTTCTCTCGGTGTATTTCAAAGATTTGCGGAATACAATCCGGGTTAAAGGACCTCTTTATTATTTTGATTCGCCCGATTTAAGATTTACTTTCTATATAAATAGTCTAACGCTAATAAAAATTGAATCATAAAATTATTAAAAATACTCCAAGATCAAAGGATTTTTTTTTATTTTTTATTATCGACTAAAATATATTTTAATTTTAAAATTAAATACTAGATTGCAACCTTAAAATTGAGCTAAATTTAATTGGGAAAAACCTTGGTTTCTATGGGAATTTTATACTTTAATTATTTTAATTAATTTATTTATTTAATAGTAATAAAGAGTAAAATTTAAATAGAAATTTTCACGTAGAAAAATTAAAATGAATGAAGTTTTTAAATTTTTAATGTGATTTTTTTTTTTAATTATTACTCGTTAAAGTAAATTTAGACGTTATCACGTCTAACAATAAATTAAAGTTAAATAAGTTTAGTTTGGTGAATTAAATTATCTTTAAGTGGTCAATATCTGGGGTAATATTGAATTGAAATTAAATAGTAATTTCAGTGAATTTAATATTTTACGTATTTAAAATGTACTTGGTAAAATATTGATTTATTAATTTTAAAGATTAATTATTTCATAATCCCTTTAATAATTTTTTTTAATTTTTGAATAAAAAATGAGGTTAAAATCCTGGTAGCTTAATTTATTATTTTCTGTCTCGTTCGTATCGCGAAGGGGTCTGAAAGTAAGTGGTTCGGTGGACTTTGGCTTAGTCGCCACCCATCGAATCTTTCCAGCGGCTCTTAGCCAATTAATTCGGAGCGTTGGGTGCGCCGAGCAATTAAAAGAAATAAAAAAAAAAAAAAACATCTCCTTCTTGAGCGAGGGGAGGAAAAGGAACTTAATTAAAGCAGAAATTTGGGAGGACGAACAAAGTCCGATTCGAACAGCCCCCAAAAAGGGAGGCAAAACAAATTGCGATCCACGCAGACTCAAAATCAAATATTATTTTCGTTTTAATCAACTTTGGAAAAATTAAAAAAACGGACAGAGCGGCGCCAATTAAAACATACAAATATTTTAGGAACAGATTAAAATATATTTTATACCAAAATTCGTAGAAACATTAATTAGTTCGTAATATTATTAGCGTTATCGGTATAAATTGTTAAAATTTAAAGAAATTTTATGAATATATAGTTTTAATGGGATATTTTCTATGAATATTAGTTTTAATGGTAGATTTTCTATCAATATTTAGTTTTAATTGTAGATTTTCTATGAATATTTAGTTTAAATGGTAGAATTTCTATGAATATTTAGTTTTAATGGTATTTTCTATGAATATTTAGTTCAAATTGTAGATTTTCTATGAATATTTAGTTCAAATTGTAGATTTTCTATGAATATTTAGTTCAAATTGTAGATTTTCTATGAATATTAACTTAATGATATAAATTCTACGTATAATTTTTATCGTAGAATTTATATATTAACTTGTTTGGTAAAAAAATTATTGAAATTAATTTGTTTGGTAAAAAGTCTGCTAATATTTGCATTAATAAACTATAAATTCTATTAATAATATTATTTCTATTAAAGTGTCGTGTTTGATAGAAATTATACGAGTTATTGTTAGAAATCCTACGAACATTATCTTCAATTATCAGAAAAATATTGTTTCAATCGCGGAAAATAAGAGTTTTCGATTTTGAGTTGGTAGGGGCTCGAGTAGGAAATTCACTCAACACGGCCGCGGGTTCGGGGGTGTTATATTTACGCGCCAAAAAAACCAAAAGACCTGTAGAGTGTTCCGGAAGACCAAGAGCGAAGAGCGCCGAGAGAGAAGAAAAGAGACCTCGGCCATCCACCCTCGTACACGGAATAAGCTCAATGCCGAAAGGGCTCGCGTTTCTAATCATCTCCTGGACCTAGTTTCCCTTATAAACCTAACTAAGGATTCATTATCTCCCTTCACCTGGACCAAATAAAACTAAATTCCAGATGGTATCTCGAATGGAGTAGAAGCTTAAAACGAGTGTTATTTTAACCCCCGCGTATCTCCCTTTCCCCTAACATTTATCTATTCAAATTGATATTAAAATAAAAGCGCGTGCGGAGATTTTTCAATCTCGCGCGCGCGTGAAACGCCGAAAGACGCGATAGTTTCAACCGGAGTATTCAACGCGCGCGGAAGCGACATTTCACGCGTTATCGCGTTAGTGATAGTACATAGTCTAGCCTTCGTATTAATCGCGATCCAAGAGTGATTGATAGTTTATTTCACCTTCAATCGAAAGCGCGCTCGTACCTAGCCTCAATTTAACTCCAAACATAAAGAATAGTAAAGATAACTAGTAACCTAACATCATACTTAGTGGCAAATCAGAGTGAAAATTAAAGCAATCGGAATCATTTTGAGTTTACATCTCGCGCGAATCTTGATTTAGTTCAACGCGGCTCGTAAACTTTGTAATAGGGATAAATGGAACGGTAGGATTGTTATTAAGTGAAATTTGAAAGTGAACCCGAGATGTATATAAGAAGGAGCTAGCTATTTAAAAAGAGAAAGCGCGCGTACCTCGGGGAGGGAAGACACGTTTTAGAAGGTTGGCAAGGCTAGAAAAATAAACAAAGTTTCACTTCCTGCTGTAAGGGGGGAGGGGTTTGGAAAAAAAGTAGAAGGAAAGGCAGGGAAGGAAAAGAGGGGGGGGGGGACACAAACCTCCCATCAATTTCTCAAAAGTTGAGATCACTATTTTTTACACAAAGTTGCGAGGGGAGAAAATTTGAAGAAGTCAAAATTTCGAGACAAGCGTAAAACAAATTCGACCAATTCCAGATTAGTTTTGAATGTTTTTAAAACGACTACGAGGATTAACACATATTTATACAGAAATTACGCATCAAGATGGTTAGATATTTAGCAGAAACAGTTCTAATGGTTAACTTGATCAGTATAATTAAAATTCCCTTTTATATCCTTATTAAAATAAAAAAATAGGGTCTAAGTGGTCATTGACATTCCTACAGGTACCAAAATATTTAATTTCTTTATCAAATTGGGCTCATTTTCAAATTCCCTGACCTTTTGTGTCAATTTCCAAATTCATTATCTTTTCTATGACCTTTTCGGTCAATTTCCAAATTCATTAACTTTTCTATGACCTTTTCGGTCAATTTCCAAATTCAATAACTTTTCCTTGACCTTCTGTGTCAATTTCCAAGTTCCCAAACTATTCCCCGACCTTATGGTTCAATTTCCAAAGTCTCTGACGTCTCCCTGACCTTTTGGGTCAATTTCCAAATTCCCAAACTATTCCTTGACCTTATGGGTCAATTTCCAAATTCCCAAACTATTCCCTGGCCTTATGGGTCAATTTCCAAATTCCCAAACTATTCCCTGACCTTATGGGTCAATTTCCAAATTCTCTGACGTCTCCCTGACCTTTTGGGTCAATTTCCAAATTCCCCGACGTCTCCCTGACCTTTTGGGTCAATTTCCAAATTCCCCGACGTCTCCCTGACCTTTTGGGTCAATTTCCAAATTCCCCGACGTTTCCCTGACTTTTTGGGCCAATTTCAAATTCCCTGACATTTCCCTGACTTTTTGGGCCAATTTCAAATTCCCTGACATTTCCCTGACTTTTTGGGCCAATTTCAAATTCCCTGACATTTTGAACCAATTTCCCTGACATTTTGAACCAATTTCCCTGACATTTTGAACCAATTTCCCTGACATTTTGAACCAATTTCCCTGACATTTTGAACCAATTTCCCTGACTTTAAGGTACTCAAAATACAAGTTCCTAAAGTTCCAAATCAATCAAAAAAAGTACATTTCTTTTAGATAGTATTCGTCATCATTACGTGACATATCTTTATCGCGATATGGTAGCGGCGACGCAAAAACCGGGAGTCCATTTCAAAACGTATAATAATCATCTACAATGTACAACTTTCTATAAATTGAATCCCAAGCGAGGCAGCGAGTAGCTAGCGGCTGTCAATGTCTTAAAACAATCTCAATTCATCTCAAATTAAGATTTCATTAAGTAATCAAACTAAAACTAAAGGTTATTTCAATAGGTACGTTTAAAAGGGAGATAAAAAGGTCCCCTCGCCTTGGTACCCGTTGTATATTTAAAAAATATGGTTTTGTTCAATCTTGTACGGTTGGTTTCTCATCTTCAATCAAAATATATATCCCGTATCGCGTTTAACAAGATAATTTTGTTTAGGATTTGCCATTATCAATAAGCTCGCTGCTGTTCGCTTCTAACCTATATCAGAAATCACGCAAGAGACTCGACTCGAGTGCTCGAGGGAGGAAAGGGATCAAATTATCATAAAGGGAGGATGAAACTACGAAATTTCACTATTTTCAAATTTATTTAGTTAAGTACCTTAAAGGGAGACTGAAAGCTAATAACAATTCATTTTTTATCGATTCCTTATCGTTTAAATTAACTTAATTTCTTCGTACATTAAAGGGTTAGCGACCAATGAGTAAAGGCCACGTCATTAAGGCGAGATTTTCGCGAGACTTTCATTATCATACGATTGGTCGATGACCCTCTAATTTGAAGAAATTCAGGATCACCAGGAATCAAGCTAAGCCTAAATATATTTTTATCCACATTATTTGGAAATTACTTTGATTCAGGGACCAAATACTGATTTTAGAGTGATTTAAATACTGATTTTAGAGTGATTTAAATACTGATTTTAGAGTCATTTAAATACTGATTTTAGAGTGGGGATTTAAATACTGATTTTAGAGTGATTTAAATACTGATTTTAGAGTGATTTAAATACTGATTTTAGAGTGATTTAAATACTGATTTTAGAGTGATTTAAATACTGATTTTAGAGTCATTTAAATACTGATTTTAGAGTCATTTAAATACTGATTTTAGAGTGGGGATTTAAATACTGATTTTAGAGTGATTTAAATACTGATTTTAGAGTGATTTAAATACTGATTTTAGAGTGATTTAAATACTGATTTTAGAGTGATTTAAATACTGATTTTAGAGTGATTTAAATACTGATTTTAGAGTGATTTAAATACTGATTTTAGAGTGATTTAAATACTAATTTTAGAGTGATTTAAATACTAATTTTAGAGTGATTTAAATACTGATTTTAGAGTTTGTCAATAATTCTAGATTTAAATATTACCCTCCTGAACCTCAAAACAAAATGGATTAAAAATAATTAATAATCATTTCATTATCTCTTTAATTTAGAAGGATATTTTTAATCCAAGTGGAAATATCGTTAGTGAACTTCGTTAAAAGATTAAAATGACATATCCGTATACTACCGAATTTTTTAAGCGAGCATCAAAACAAAAAAAACAGATTCAATTTCGACTCTGGCGAACTGATAAAAGTTATAAGAGTCGCGAAGGGGATAAAGTGTTTCAATATCTGTCTGTCTTTTGGTTTTCCGAACGCGTCTCTCGCACCCCGAGGCTCGAATTGACGCTGAGTTTACGTTTCAAAACCAATAATTACGATTAAATATAAAAAGAAGACGAAGGAAAAAAAAAGGTAGCTCGATGAAATTGCATCCCGAGAGCGGGTCTCCCTCCTTTTGTTCTCATTAATACACGTACACGTACGCTAGTAAATATACGCGTACATTTTGATACGTTATAATAGAAAATTAATAACACGTTTACTTTTTTCATAGACTTGCGTGGCAGAAATTAAAATTATTTTACTTTCAAACGAACTAGGTAATAATTAATAATGATACGCGGTTCGTGTGTATTAGGAGGATATCTTACCTAGCGCTCAATTAATATCGAGAGGTTTTTGACCGTCAAACAACTTTTTAAAGTGATACTGTCACAATTTTTTTATCGGATTTTATTTTTAGTTTTATCATACCTCTGAAAATTGACGCGTGAAGTTAAGAAACTTTAAAATGAAAAGGTCAATAGGTCATTTTGATTCTAATATATGACGTAATTTATTTTTGGAACGTAATTAACCGGAATTTTAATACCAAAGTTAACTTGAAATGGTTTAAGTACTTTTACGAAAAAGACAGCGCGAAAGTGATTTTATTATCGATGCCAAAACACGCGAGAGAATCAACTGTAGGCTCTATAATAGCGAAATCACGTGATCTATAGCGCGATGACGTTTACTACGCAATTTTCATTTCAAGTTCAGGCCTCGCTTTAAAGGGGTAATGAAATGTAACTGAATTTAATCGCAAATTTTCGAGGAAAATTAATTTAATTTATAATTTGTTTCGCAAATTATTCCAAAATGGCATATAAAGGTTAGAAAATGACGTCACCCGCCACCCTAAACGCTGATACTATCTGATAATCATTAATTATTTGATTGGACGAAGTTTTACAGAATATTCTTGAAAACTAGTGATCCATAATAAGGAGAGAAAAAAAAAAAAAAAAAAAAAAAAAAAAAAATCACACCGAAAAGAAATCCAGCCCAAAAAAATGTTGGTCTTTATTTATTCTTGAAACTTAAGAGTGTTTCAGGGTTTTTCTTATCTTTAATATTTTTTCCCGAGCAGTAAGTAAAGTAGTGTTATTGGGACAAAGGGGCCCCTTTACATTTAGGAAGTAAGCAACACCCCCGCTTCCTAAGATCCCGCTTTGACTAAAACCCCCAAAAACCAGCCCCCTACTCCGAACAGACAGGAACCATCGGATGGAATAAAAAAAGAAAAAAAAAAAAAAAAACTCACCCCTCAAATATCCAAAATCACTCGAAGAATTCAACGAGTAGAGAGCTAAGTATCCCTAAAATCCCCCTAATTAAACTAATCACGGATAAATAACGTTTTCTTACAACGGCACCGTTGTAATTTCATATTGACCGTCAATATTCGACCACTCTATACGAACTACTTTTAAATCTACGAAGAATAAGGCGGCGTATCAATCCGCCTAGAATTACGGCTCATTTTGCAAACTTATTTCGGACGCGAGTTCAGTCTGGACCCGCAAAAAAATCAACGTCTCGAGAATTCAGTCAGAAACTAGGGGATACGCTTTTAAAAACTAAAACAGCTTTATATTTTCGTTATTCGAGACCAAGTCGCGACTAAAATTAAAGGCGAGGCGGATTTATACGCGTAATAAACCTACATAGAGATTAAAATAGTTCCGATAAAGGCGCGCGAATATAGCGATAGTCGGAAGATCAGTTTACGTTCGCAGTTAGTTAAGAAGCTAAGCCTAACCGTATTTCTATACGAATTAATTAGAAAGAGCTACGAAGGTGGAATAGAATCGCTCGCGCTGAAACTTTAAATTGATAAGAAAAAGCGCGCGCTCTAGCACGAGCTTCGATTATAATCAATCGGAGTCTTCAGCGGGTATAAAGCTAAACCCCTTAGTATTTCGTACGATTAAATATACGGAGGAATAAGTTAATAAACTCGCGCGCGCGTTGAAATCTGAAAATGAAGGCGACGTATCTTTCAAGACGAAAGCGCGCGCTCTATATCACGCGCGGAAGTTAACACGAATGGGAGTTTGCAGCGCGTATAAAGCTAGGCTTCATTCTATCCGAATGATAAGTTTGGAAAGACATTTGACTGAGGATTAATTTCGTACGGAATGAATGTTTCGACTGACTAGTGACAAAGGGAGGAAGGCGCGCATTCGAGTAGCGTTCACTCGCATCTGGTCGCGATTAGAATGTTTTAAGGGCGCAGCCTACTACCTACTGACAACACCAGCTATATAACCTTTAACATCCGAAACACCCATGGCGATACGTTAAAAGACTAATCTAACTGATATTTATAATGAATTTTTAAAGTGAGACGAACTAAACTCGGTTCATCGCGAACAATACAGTGATTGTATAATCAAGCCCGAGTTTGTACCGAAGTCAAAGGCGGGACTCCCGAGACTTTTAAGACATTTAAAACCGCGAATTCGTACTATTTATAGCGGTATATATTCAACTTGAAAAATAATTTATCTACAATTACAAAAGAAGCCGGGGTTTGACCATCGTTTCTTTGAAATGGATGAGAAAGTTTAACAAAATTCCCATAAAAATTCAAAGGGATAATGAAATGAAGACGAATTTCTCATTCATAAAAACCTTATAAAAAATATTTTAAGATGTTCTTTGATCATAGTCGCGGACTAGATTTCGGACTTTTTGGGGGTTAAATGCGTAAAACGTCGTTAATTAACTATAATTAAACCAGATTAGTTTGATATCAGTATAAAGATGAAGTTAGGCTTAGCGCAACTTTCTTAATTAACGTGAAAAGTTATATGAAACGTTGCTATTGCAACTTCGTAAATTAACGAGAAATTATCAGTATAAGTTAGGCTTAGTTAATCTAAAGCGCAAAGCTTCGTTAATTAACTCTAAATTAACGAGAAAGTTTTACCAGTATAAAAATCAAGTTAGGCTTAGCGTGAGCTAAGAGTGGAAATTTGTTGATTAACACTAAATTAACGAGAAAATTTCGTTGAATTTTCATAATGTTTTGATCCTTATTTTAACGATTATCTTCAGTGTCCCTTTAAGAAATTAACACTGGAGGGGTCCTAAAATATTTTTAAATCCACTAGGCCTAGAAATAGGGGTCCTTGTTTGACATTGAGAGGTGGAGGTCCCATTTTCTAAATTCTGACCAATTTTCTTTTCAGAAGAAACAAACAAAGCAACGTTTGCCGATCTTAACTTTACTACAAATTGTAAAAGTACTATTTTTCATCCCCTATAGTTTTAACATTATGTATAAATCCGCGTAGGCTTTGAATACGCGTTGTAAAACACGTGTTATCAATAGTTAATGTCCTAACTTTCTTTACCCAGCTTTCCTTAGATGAAAATAATAAAAATGCTAAGATTGATTGACACTTTTCTCACTAACTTGACAATAGTTTAAACCGATGGTTATAATCCTTTACCGTATCCCTAAGGGGCTAATGAATAAGAAAGTTCACAATTTCCAAATTCTGGGAATTTTAGTTCCCAAAAATAATTGGACCTCCTTTGTTAATTTTTTTTTTTCTCACGTTCAAAATTATGAACAACAATTTACAACCTTGAAAAGGATCTTATTCCCCCATTGGAAAAACCATTTCATTATAATGGAATTAGTTACATTTAAGAATGCAACTGTATATTTTTTTCTAGTTTTGTTGACTGAAAGTTTTGGATAATAGGTTGCACCTGGTAATGTTAATGTATCATAGAATTTAAAGGCAATATTGCCACCAAATGTGTATTGAAAGGTTAGAATATGACGTCACGTGAAATCTTTATTTTAATAGGATGAGATAATGGAAAAATAACCCAAAAATGGGTTTTATTTATATTGAAATGTCTAAATTTAATTGTAAACTTCTCAATAAGTTTTATTCTAAGAATTTTGATATATTTCTTCAACAGAAATAAAACCGGACCCCAGAACGAAATAAATATAATTATAGACTAATTTTTTGTTTGAAAAATCTTAAAAATGAATTAAATCCTGGTTAAATTCGTTCAGAAACTCTCAACGTTTATTCACCGGTGATGTTTTTTTTTTCATTGGTCTTAGATTATTCCATCTAACTAACTAACATTGGTTCATGACGTGTTATAAGTCCAGAAGAAATTGCTCTAAACTTATGACGTCATGAGTTCGATGCCGAATTTACCAAAATATTATTTTTTTTTTCTGGTAAGTCTCACTGAACGCATTAATAGGTTTTCAAATATAAACTAACAGTTTTTCAGTCTTGACAGTATTATATTGTATGGGGGAAGGGGGTCTATACAATATGACGTCAATATTGTATTTGTTACGTGCAAATATTGTTGTATTTGGTCAAAACCCATCATTATAGGGAGGGCTTCATTACAAAATTAATATTTAAAATGTTCTGATCATTTTAAGTTTTTTCCTGACCATATTTTAGCCAGGTTCCTTTCTTCGTGACATCACTAGTTAATTTCCCAACTTAACCTTCAACCTTTGGTTTAATTATTAAATTCCTAGGGCTCCAAATTAGCGAATTTTCTAAATAATATTATAGGTGAAAATAATGACAAAAATTTCAAAAATAGGAACCAATCAGTGACCATAATCACCTCTAATCAAAATATAATTAAAAAAAAACATTATCTAAATGAAACTACGCCCAAGTTAAGATCATTTAATTAGGTTTATAAATAATTATTATTGTTTTTCAAATTAAACGTTAAACTACAGTTTAATATCGGTTAAATTCAAACCCGTTAAAATAACCAGGATAAAATTAATTAAACAATGTAAAGGTACTCGTAATACTTTTAGTAATTCAATGTAATTGTAATTAATGTCGGGATATTTTTCCACGCATTAAAACAACGGAATCTTTACCGTTTAAAGTAAAATAATAAATTGTAAACATAGCTAAGCCTTGGCTGTCGATGTTCGGTTTTAGGCCTAATCCGTTATCCAGATAAAGCTAGCGATATAGGGGTTGTTTAAAACTACGTTAAATTACGAGAAAAATTCTCTTATTACGACTACCGTTGTCGAGGGAGTCGACTAAAACGCGATATAGAATTTTAAAACTTTATTAAGCCTACTTCGTTTAACTAGCTCGAAGTAGGAGCGAGTCTGGCACGGAAGAGCAGACGGCTCGAGGGTTAGACTCGTGTCAGCCGCGAGAGGCGAGAGCGAATCGGCGGGCAAAAATAAAACGTAAGGAACTCACCCTCGGTCTACGTTGGAAATTAATCGGCACGGCGAAATATTATTCGGGCTTCGGGGCTCGAATATTAAGCGTTAGTTATATACGCTAAATAATCCGCAGATCAATAATCACGACACAATTTTTCCGTAGAAATCAAATAAACGGACGAAGGCGTGGGAAAAAAACTTTTTCTTTTAACACTCGTCGTAGGTTTACACGTGACGTCGAATTTATATTAAAATATATCTTATTATCGTTGTCGCGAGCTGAAAGAGAGCTGGCGCGCGCTATCTGGTACAAAAAGGGCACTGGCTTTGTTGGTTGGTTGGTTGGCTGGCGCGCGCTTTCTCTACGCTACGGGCATTAACGCTAGACTCGGTCATAGAGTTGGACTTCACGCGCGTCACTCGATAGAGTAGTACGGCGAGAGAGCGCGAGAGAGAGAGGGAAAAACGCGCGTGCCGGATTTCACTCGCCGACGTTTCTAACAGCCTCCGCCAATCAAAAGAGAGGCGCTAGCGTCGTCTCGCGCCCGCCAAATACTAAAACTATATATCCTGGTAGCTTTCTCCCCGGTCTACACGAAGGAACGCGAACTATACAGCTCTTGTTTTATTTTTAGCGCGTAAAACGCTCGACGTGTGAAAAATCTCCACGAACGACAACAGAGTCAAGTGATTACAGAGGCTTTTTTATTCCCCATCCCCCACCTCTACGAAATCTTAAATTAATTTAAGCTTTATTTTTTAACGTTTTTAAAATTAAATTAGCTTCTAATTTCATTATTTTTTCAGGTTTGTATAAAATTCCCCGATATTTTCTTAATTTTTACGTTAATTATTTAACTAATTAAACTAGTAAAAACCCTTGAAAAATCAAGGTACGTTCATATACGTTGATGATGATTTCATTCAATAATGTAAATTGGTTTAGCGCCTGTAAAAGTGTTCCAGCCTACGCGCTTCGGTGTTCAGGGTGAAGCCCAACCTATTGCACCTTCCAGGAAAAATGTATTCGCGTAGTAAATTATACGCTAACATTCAAATTCCCTAATTTAATTTTTATTATTAACATTATAATGCTCCGAATTTTTGTTATCATTCTATTTTCGTAATAAATGTTTTGTTAGAATTCTAAATTCATAAATTCATTTTTGGTTAAAGTTCTAATTCCCCGAATTAAATTTGGTTAACATTCTAATTCAATGATATTTCCACGTTATCGCGTGTTTATAGAAACCCTGGTCAAGATAGGTGGAATATATTTTCTATACTCGAGAAAACATAGTCGTAAACTCAATTAGTTCCTTGTTTTCTAACGGGTAGATGTATTTTTTTTTTCTCGGAAAAGATATATATTAGAAATTGTCGGTACTAGTAAATAATTATAGAATGGAAGTTTCGCGAGGACTCTCCGATCCACGCAACACGCGCTCCCACCAAAAATCGATCAAAACTCCTCTCGGCGGCCAGCGAGTTCCGAGGCGAAAGCCGACCGCCAGGAGAAACCCGCAAATATATATAGAGTTAGAGACGAGCTGCCACGGAGGGACTCGACCGTGTTCTTCCCCAGTCCCCTTTCTATCTTAACAGTCTAAATATATACGAAGCTCGACTACCAACTCCCCCACGCATCCCGACCACATCGCCCTCTCTCGACTTTCCCGCCAAAAATCACGTTTACAACAGTCAACAGATTGAAGAGCCAAAGTCAGCGCGTGCTATATGACGTTACGAATCTCGTCGCGCGCTCCATCGAGCCCGGACTAGTAAATAGAAAACAAATCACGTGATAACTTCGCACGCGCCAGCGAGACTGTAGCGTAGAATAAGTAGACAAGTTAAAATCGCGCGCGCTTTCTTTTTATACGAAGAAAACTGCGCGCGCTTTTAATTTAAATACGAAGAAAACTGCGCGCGCTTTTTATTTAAATACGAAGGAAACTGCGCGTGATTAAAATCACATTTTCTCGCGCTCTTTTTCTCACGTGATTAATTTTCTATTAAGATGTCTTAATAAAATAGTACGAAGAGCTTATCTTATTGTCACGTGATGAAAATAGCATTATCAATGTTACCTCGAAGTCAAGTAGGCCTATTTCTCATACTCTAATCGCAATTCTTCAAAAATAAGAACGAGCTAAAATTAAAAACTATAATGACGTGATTATGACGTTGTTTAGTAACTTTAGTTTCTAGAGGAGGAAAAAAAAGGAAAATATCCAGAAATGAGTCTGCATGGGAGTCTTTCTTAATTAACGAAGCTTACGGGGAAATCAAGCTAAAAATGGCAGTCGCCAATGAGTATGACTCATTGGAGTAAGAAGACGGGGTTGCGAACAGGGACGGGAGACGATGGGGGAAAGCTACTATATATCACCCCCACCCCTCCTCCTCCTCCTCCTACTACATTCTACTATAGGGAAACAGACAGACTCCCCTGTCTGTCTCTACATATCTCCCCCGCAACGATTAGAGCGCCACGATTAGAGATGGCGGTAGAAAGAGGCAAATTATATACCAACTTATATTATACAAAACATATATGTTATAGACACGCTAAGAGAGAGATAGAGAGGTTTTCCTTATCTAAATTTCTCGTCTATTCATTTTATATTAAAAATAACGTGGGTAAGCCGGATCTAACGCGCAGCCTCCCCCCACCCCAAAGCAATTAGCCAATCATAAAGCCGGCAACAAAATCAAGAAAAAAAAAATATATAATACTAGCCAACTAGTTTTAGTTTTTATTTGGGGAGGGGGATTCCTTAATTAAGATTCATATTTTTGAAGGAAGAATGCAACCAGACAAAAATGGCCAAAATCTCTACCAAAAAGATCTTTAAAACCTCAAATAACAGGTTTATAGTAAAGCTACGTTCACACTAGACACTTTGCAATCGATTTTTCAAACCATTTCGAATGCTCAAATCGATTTTTCAAACCAAAATTTACATTTTTAGACAAATAAGCTCTACGTATTAAAGCTGACCCCATAAATATTAATTTTGAGCTTCCTAAAATCGTTAAAAACTTCAAGTTCAAAGTGTCAAGTGTGAACGCGGCTATAACCAGACGTACAAAGATATATTATAAATATATATCCGTTGATATTAGAGGCAATAACCCCCGTTATTAAATTTTACGCTCTCTAAATAATTAATAACAAGTGTTCGTAATTTTGTTTTTCCGTATAGCGTTTTTAAAAGTACACCAATTGTAATTAAGGCTAACAAATATGTACGCGTTTATAGCTAAAAGTTACGTCAAAAATAAACGGGTTTAAATTTACAGCTGCTTCGAATTTCCTCGTTTGAAAAATAACATTTATTTTGGACTATTTTTAATAGACGAAAAATATAATTTTCTTTCGTCATTTCAAAGTTAAATATCCCCAGGAATGGAAGAAATTATTTCGATTTGATTTCGACTAGATAGCGAGGAGTAAAAGGGGGAGGGGGGGGGGGTTAATAGTGGCGCCAATGAAACGAGTTTCAGGTAGTCGCGCTGGGAATAATCTGTCAAAGTTGTGACAAGAGAACTATTGTTAGAAGAAAAGACCCAACGATTATGGACAAGTTCTCAAAAAAATAAAAAAATAAATATACTCGAAAAAGGTGAATGTTTCCAAAAGCAAACCAACCGGGCAATAATTCTGACCAATCAAAGAACATATCTGATACCCCTCCCCCCCCCACAAACGAAACGCGTGGGAAAATAGTAAAATACCAAAAAAATAGTCTAAAAATCTATTTCAAAAACTAAAATAATTATTTTTATAATTTTAAAATCATGTATTTCTCAATTAATTCGTTATAACTGTAATAAAATTCGTTATATCTATTATTTATATATTTTTTAGTTTATCCAAAAAATCACGAACCATTTTCGAAATGTTTGAATTGATTTTAATTCATTTCGGGGTGGAGTTAACCTAAAGGGGTAAAACCCCCCATGTTAATCCTATGGGCCCCTGTAAAAGTGTTTTCACCCTTACACAACTACGGTACAATTATTAAAAATTGATTTTGCGAATAAAATTTAATAAATTAATAAAAATAAATTTATATATTTGCATAAATTCTATTGATCGCGAGATAATTCATAGCCAATTCATAAACCAATGAATATCACGTGATAAAATACCATTAATTTTAACCGAGACCATGTTTGCAATAATGTTTTGTAAAACGAATATAAAAACAAATACGTAGAATATAAATCATCCCATTATCCTAAATAAAGTATTACTACCTAGTATCTAGATAAGTTGACGTTGATTAAGAAGCAATTAAGGGGAAAGCGCGGTTTAAGATTGGTACGGGGATTATTAATACCGGACTCGGGTCCCTTGAAATGTTAATTAGTGACCAAGAGCGGCCAGGAACCCCGAGGGGTAAAACTATCATTTTTGGCGATTCATTTACAAGAGGAGAAAAATAAAATTAAGACCACCGTACTAGGTCTGTCTCAAACTAAATTGCAACACGTGTAAAGGTAGACTTCGTTCAACTAGTTAATGGTATACTAGTTAAAAGGTAAGATTAGGCTTAATAATAAATGTAGTTTCAGAATGATTATTTACAAGGTCTGGGGATTTCGTGGCTGTCATTGTGGGTTGAAACCACGGTCCGCCTAATTGTGGTTTTTGCATTTAGGCTTTTAAAGTTATTCAACAGGTGGTTAGGTTCCACCTCCATAAAGTATAGAGAGAGAGAGAGGAGAACCTCGGGACGGACAGACGGGTCTCCGCGATGACGTAGTATTGCGGGGAATTTTTAATTTAAAAATTTTGAAAATGGCGATCATGAAATATGTATTTTTCCTTTAATTTTTTATTTTTGTTCGCCGTTAGATGGCGCTTATCTATTATGTGTTTTTCAATTAACTAGCTCCCCTAGTGACTAATTTTTTCTCGTCGGTTTTGCAGCTCCTTTACCATTTCCAGAAATATTCTAATCTAAATTCCCTCAATTTCCAATCAGTTCTATTCTCCTTGGTTACGCTATGATACAAATATTTACCTCCGAAACATTCTTAAAACTGAATGGGAATTGGTGTAATGAGAATATAGCCTTGGCGGAATGATACATAATGTTAAATTCGAATATAGAAAAAGTAGAATATGCCATTGGAGTTTAAGATGAGTATCATTCGCGATATACGCCCTACATGTCTGCTAAATGAGAATGAAAAACACATACTTTTTAATGATAGGGAGAATGACATCGAGATACCAAAAAAAAAAAAAAAAAAAAAAAACTATGGAGAAAAATTAAAAGGTCCGGCTGTCTAAGATTTTAAAGGAAAGATGAAATGCAATTATAATATAATTTACAATTGAAATGTCGCCTACCCGAAACAAGCGAAATTTAAATTACCAGCTTGAAATTTAAAGGGATCGTGAAACTTTCCTTTAAAGATAAAAAATAGTTTCTAAAACTAAATATTTGTTTACAAGAACGAGATTTAACGCTCCTTCAAGAGTGAATGCCGCAACACGAGTCGCGGGGAATTTATTAAATCAAAGGTACAGCCCTGGCGTGTTTTGATTGGTCGGAGGTTCTTCTTTTAATTAAATCCTAAAATCATGTTCCGATTTCGTTTAAATTAAAATTTCATTTAAATTTAGTTCAAACGGTACTATGCTAGATATAAATCATTTCGCTTTCCCTTTAAAGTATAATTTACGTCCGATCTTCGTAAATTATTATTTAATCGTTGATTTGGTTTTTTATTTTTGTCGAATTTAGTTAAGAGAGCCGCGGGCCTAATTCCGCCTAGCAATCCCATAAACACGCAGCCATGAATTACTAATTTTCTTACCCGCACTGGGCCAACATCGACGTTTAAAAACATAGCCCTCCTCCTCCTCTCCAGGGTGTTACCCCTCCCCTTTTGTACGGATGGGAGAGACCGCGCGGGCTATTACCCATTATACCTTCAACGATATTACACTCATTAACGGTTCGAGCGCGGCCTGTTTAATAAAAGACTTCTCGATCGTCGCTAGAATTTTAGGCGCTTGTATCAAAGTCATCCTCTCATCCTGCAGGCCCATGCTAAACTGATACAGGTTGGCTCCGATCAAAAAACTCAATAGCTTCTATGGAAGGATAAAATTAACATTGAGCGCGTGCTAAGACAATTAACATTGAGCGCGTGCTAAGAGAATTAACATAGAGCGCGTGCTAAGATATTTAATATAGGGCGCGAGCTAAGAGAATTAACATAGAGCGCGTGCTAAGATATTTAATATAGAGCGCCTGCTAAGATATTTAATATAGGGCGCGTGCTAAGAGAAATAACATAGAGCGCGTGCTAAGACAATTAATATAGAGCGCGTGCTAAGATATTTAATATAGGGCGCGAGCCAAGAGAATTAACATAGAGCGCGTGCTAAGAGAATTAACATAGAGCGCGTGCTAAGAGAATTAACATTGAGCGCGTGCTAAGAGAATTGCCATTGAACGCGTGCTATTTGAATTTACATTGAGCGCGTGCGTCTGGCGCGTGTTAAACTAATTCTTTATTGAAACTCGAGCGCGAGGAGTTTTGAAAAAAAAAAAATCATTTGATTAGCACGCGCTTGATGTTAATTTTATCCTTCCATAGAAGCGATTGAGTTTTTTGATCGTAACCAACCAGCTGAATAATATAATAAGGCCTTATTTTTTATGATTTCTCATTCTCTCGGTATGAAAGATGAATTGGGGAGAGGAGGAGAAGAATTCTTTAAGAGATATCGTCGTCTTTAATACAATGTTTTAATTAAATACTAAAAACGATGGGAATTGTAGAATACGCCCCGCGTTAGACAAGAATTAAAGTCACAATGACGGGAGACTATTTTCTTAATCTTGAAGTTTCGAATATTGAGGATATTGGCTCGCGAATATTTGACTAATTATCTGATAGATTGAACTTTTGATCGTATTTTAAGCCATTTTTCGTCTTTCTACTCTAATTACTATAAAATTAATCTTAATTAATCTTAATGAAGGGTAGACCAAGAAGAAGGTGTCGATATTATCGCGTCACCGCGACTTTGTACAATAATTAAAACAGCATAGGGTATATGATGGTTTCGTTTGGATTCGCGCGTGTTAAGATTTCTTAATTGTAGGGTTCATCAAATGGGATTTATAAGAGCGAACGAATGCGTAGCCACGTAATACGAATAATAATCTAGAAATTGATTAATATTATAGACCTATTAAAAAAAACTAAAGGGGCCCCCGAGGTCCGATGATTATTTTAAACATTCCAATCACGTCACATCCGTGGAATTTAACTTTTATCCGCGCGTTCGGCTCAAAATCAGTTTTAATTTTATTCCGAGAGAAACATATATACTTTTAATTGTTCAGATTTATATCAAAGTGAAATATTAAATACGAGATAGAAACGAATAAAAAAAAAAAAAAATAAAATAAAATAAAAATGATATATCCAGGGAGGGAACACTCGTTAATTATATATAGATGATATTATACCTTACGGCGATTTATGAATATTAATCAAAATTAATGACGCAATTAATGATTTTTGATTTTAATTACACCTTTTCTGAGCAACGAGTATTAGATTTATCGCTAAAATTAAAATATCACGTCATTAAATATTTTCCAGAGAAAGTGTGGGATTGAAATAATTCCATCAAAAATATAATATAATATATTTAAAGGGAGAATGAAACCTAATACAGAGGGATTTTTTATCGATTCTTTATCCGACACTAAAAACATTTAAAAATAAATATTGAACTAGAAATAAATTTAAAACTAATAGGCTTAGCTGGATTCGTGGAGATTAACTGAATTTTCCCGTATAAAGACTAGCGACCAATGATATTGATCATGGACATCCCGCATTCCCATTATAAGAGCCATCGATCAATGTTATTGGTCACTAGTTTTTATACGTGGAATATCTCCACGAATCCAGCTAAGCCTATTTAAGTTTTAAATTTTTTTTCTGTTAGATTAGACCTATTTAAAATCAATAAAAAAGTCACTTTAAAGGGTTACGGACTGATCCACAAGAAAACGAAATTTTATTTTTAATTATTATGTTCATGAAAAACCCGTGACAGACTCACTTTAAATAAAAATAATATGAAATTGAACATTAAAAAAAAAAAAAAAAAAAAAAAAAAAAGGGAGTCCCTATTCCTTTAAATTTAAATTAATTTTATTTAATTTCTATTTGCGTGTAAATAGCCAGGCGGACAAAAGGATTGATTTTATTTAATCAATTTCAATTTTAAGATCATTAATAGAGAGTAGGGGGTGGGGGTGGAGGTGGGGGTGGAGGTTATTGAGCGTGTGAATAGTCTATAAACTATTTTATCAAGTGATTGCTCGATTCTTCCCCTTCTCTCCATCTTTGAAAAAGATGCTTTAGCGGGTAATAAATGATGTTCCTACGATCATCCTTAGTCAGGCCATCCCCCAAATTCCCCTCACCCCACCCATCTCCCAAAATTCACCACGCACCTTTTCCTTCTCCTCAACTGACTATCTTTAAATACAAACTAAAAAATGATATTTGGCACGCAAACATACTAAAAAAATAATATTCAAAATTAAACTAATCTTTCCGAGTTTTCAATACATTATAAGGTAGTTACTTTTAAAGGGAGAATGAAATATCGCGGGAATTAATTTTATTATGGCTTTGGGCACGATATTTAGAGCTATTATAGTTTTCTCAGGTTTGTATAACCCCGTATATTCTGGGCTGGGACCGAAATTACCTCTCAACCAATGGGAAAAAGGTGATTTTCGTGACGTTTCTCACCTTTTCTAGCTTAACGACGCATGGAGAATTTTTTTCTCCCGCGAAAAGAAGGTGGAATGACACGCCCATCCCCAATTTAATTATAATTAAATTCAAAATTATAATTTAAATAGGAAAATTTAAAATAACTTTTAGTCGGACTTCATTTTCCCTTTAATCTCAAGATTTTCTTCACTAACGTAATGTTTGTCGCTATTAAACGCGTTGAAAACGTAAGATGAATCAGACTAATAACGAAATGGCCCACCCATAACCCCCAAATTTTTTTATCCCTCCCAATTTGAACTGCCAAATAATGAAGAATGGTCGCCGAAACATATAGCACCACCATTTTTTTTTAACCAATCAAAGCGAGGTTATCGGCCAACTATACCAAGCGTAAAACCGAATTTAAAATTAATTGCCATTTCAATTTTTTTTTTCGCAGAATCTGCCTAGAGTTAACTTAAATCCAAACCCCATAAAAATAATATTTCTTTATCATTAAGAGGGGGTTCAAAAACTGGTCTTTATGCCGGAAATATAAGAACGCACGAATCAAAAGATATTATTAACCGAATTTCAACTTTGACCCTTAATCTCCCCCGACCGAAAGAACTTTCGGGGATTATTTTATTTTATCTAATTTCATTTACATATAATCAAAGGGTTAGTGTCTTTAAATATACGATCTTAAATTTCAAATATTTCAATAATAATAAGTTTCCTAATGACGTCACTATCATACGCGCGCGCCACTAGGTATGTTTTTAATTCGTATTAGGCCTAATTCTAATTGTCGATAATAAAACTGATCAGGCGTTGTTATAGCGAGATATAGAGGTTATCCTTCTAATAAGGTCGTTACAATTTTATCGCCGAAATATGGTAAATGTAGAAAAATGTCTATTTTTCCCGATTTTGAAATTTACGATTTCCTATCATAAATTATATTTTAAAGTGAGGGTGAAGATGAAAACTAAGTAATTATTTTATAAATTCTACAATTAATTCTATTCTTTATTAGTGAATAATAACAGAAGCCGATGAAACCCATCTTTGAAGTCTACTACTCTAATGTTCGATATAGCGCTCCTCTCTGTATGGGTAAAATTCCCAATTTTACGAGTTAGAAGGGGTCCTACTTCATACCCCCCTGTCTACGCAAAATTGGAAATTCTCTCTCTCCACAAACGACGACGTTTTTTTTTGACGAACTCCGAGGCTGCTAGAGATATTCGCTCGACGAACTCCCGCTCCGAAAATATCTACCGTTAGGAGGCGTACCAATCGCGCTTTTTGAAACTAACCCATACAGAGAGGGGTAGACAAGATCCGGGAGTAATAGACTTCAAAGGAGGGTTTCATCGGCTTCTGATAATAATAATTAATATTAAAATGCAGATTTTAGAGTCACTAACCCTTTAATATATAAAATTTATGTTAGGGTCTACACGTGAACTAAACTTTCCTGACCGGATGTAAAAATATAAGATGAAGATAAAAGAAGAAGCTCAAGAGCAAAAAAATGAAAGAGACGGCAAGATTTTAATTCGGGGGGTGGGGGAGGGGTTTGGGCCTATGGGGTCGGGGTAAAAGAGTAAATGGTGTTAGAAAGGGGGGTGGAATGGTATATAGGCGCTATGGGGGTATTTATTCGACTAAAGCGTTATTTCCATGTAAATTCAACGCGAGTTAGGCTCTAATCCAAGCAACTTCTCGCTAAGAACCTTCATTTCTAGGCCCCCACCTTCCCAAAATGGTCAACCCCTACCCCCTTATATAGCCCACCTTATATAACCCATCCATGGTTAAATTACGAATACGATGGAAGCTATAACTAAGCTCCCCTTGAAAGATTTCAATACTTCTTATTCGTTAATTCAAGAAGAGATTGCGTAATGATTGAAGTAATGGCGGATTAATACGCCATGTCAAGCCCGTATAGATAAAAAATAGTTCAGACTAAATTATAAGGAACGTGTAATATGGTTTATTCGTAGCGGGTTCGTGTAAGAAGTATTTAAAGCGAATCAATCTAAGATTGCAACGTATTTAAAGCTAGGAACGTATAGCAGAAATATAGATGTAATATAGTTTCGTATCTAGTGCAAACTGTAACCGCAACCGACTATGATAGTAATAGTTCTAAGGAGGAACTGATCTGCAAGTATGATGTTGGCCAAACCTTTTTTTTTCCCACACGGTCTAAATATCATAAGACACTACGGGGATTTTTTAGGGTGTTATTTCGAGCTAAGACGATACTACGGACGAAAGGTTGAAGGCGTGGGTTTTAATACCGATACGTTTAACGTGAGAATATGGTTTCAAGTACGGTACACTTTTATATTGATTCATTTTATATCTATAGTGTATCGCGAAGAAGCGGCCTTTACGCTTAACCGGGATAAAAATAAAGGATTCGTGGGAAAGACCGGGGACATTGGAAAGAAGCCTTGGCACTAAGATTGGGACCTCCAACCTCCAACCTCTTCCTCATGCCCTGGTTAAAGACACTGCGGAATAACCTAAAGCTTACCCGACATTATTTTAATACCGTGGGAATATTTACGAATTCAAAGATTATTAAGATGAAGTTTTAACTTACTAAGGAAAAGTATTAGGCTTAACAAGGATTCACGAGGAAATTAATTAAAGAGAGGGTGAAAAGGAATCTGTTTAAAAAAAAATAATAGTAAAAAAATTGTTAACCTTTTGATTTTGGAATTAAATTCCAGAACTAAATTCGTCAAAAATAAATGCCAAATCAACGAAATACCTTAAAGGGAAAGCGAAATGATTTATTTAATTGATGTTCGTTTGAACTAAATTTAAAGGGAATATTAATTTAAATTGGAGTCTGATTATTGGATTTAATTAAAACCAATCAAAACCATTGCCTTAATAAAATCTCCGCGACAAGCGCTTCGGCATTCACTCTTTGAATCGCGCCAAATTTGGTTTTTAAAATTTAGATTATTTTCACGCGCACCTTCTTCGCGCACAGCAGCTGGAATATTTTACTTCTGGAGTAGGGGAAGTTCTCATATTAATTGAATGTCAAAATCCGAATCTTTCTAAATTTTTGCGAAATTCCAAATATTTTTAAAAATTATATTTAAAACTCTAAATGAATCCTTGCTAAGCCTACTTTCAAAGTAAGTTTAAACTAATAATTTCTAGCTTAAATCGAGTAGAAATCGTCCAGAAATCATTTGTACAACACCGGAAATGTCTAAAAACCAAACTATATTTAAAATAAAATAAAAACCTTGGATAGTTAAGCAGTCTGGCGGATCTTGTTGGTTTTTAGTTTAACTAGAGTTAGAAAAAGCGACGGTTTCTTTTCTTATTCTACTTATTTGGGATATTTGGGCAGAAGACGCTAAGCTTACTTAAAGTCATTGCTAGTCATTGCTACCTTTTCTTCGGGCTCGCTATTAGAGCCGAGCTACACAAAAGACAATTTTTGCCAAAATAAGGAAATCGCTTATAGCCCCCCCCCCCCCCCCCCCCAGGGGTGGATTTAAACACCCAACTGAATCCCCTACACTGGCTGAAAACGAATCATCTGATAGCTAGCCCCCCCCCCCCCCCAGCCAAAAAAAAAGGGTTTGTTTTAAAAGGCAAATTCAAATTGGGTCTCAATTCTTAAATATTCCAACCATGCAGTCTGTAACCCCCTATAACCTTTAACCTCTATCTTAGGGATGAGGGTACCAAGGTAAATGACGTCCGTAAATTATAGCGCTGGCTATTGGTCAGGGGTCATGCCTAAAACTATACGGGGATTATCGCTAACAAATATTAATCAGCATTTCATATCAAGATTACAGATTAATATTATAATATTATTAACGGATTAATAGTAAGATATTATTTACGGATTAATAGTAAAATATTATTAACGGATTAATAGTAAGATATTATTAACGGATTAATACTAAGATATTATTCACGGATTAATACTAAGATATTATTTAGGGATTAATAATAAGAAATTATCTACGGATTAATATTAAGATATTATCTACGGATTAATATTAAGATATTATCTACGGATTAATATTAAGATATTATCTACGGATTAATATTAAGATATTATCTACGGATTAATATTAAGATATTATCTACGGATTAATACTAAGATATCATCTACGGATTAATATTAAGATATCATCTACGGATTAATATTAAGATATTATCTACGGATTAATATTAAGATATTATCTACGGATTAATATTAAGATATTATTTATGGATTAATACTAAGATATTATCTACGGATTAATAGCAAGATATTATTTATGGATTAATAGTAAGATATTATTTATGGATTAATAGTAAGATATTATTTAGGGATTAATAATAATAAATTAACTTACGTAAGATAAAACGAAGCCTTTGATAGTTGTAAGTATTAATTGGGACGCACTACGATCATATAATATAACAGGATAAAATAATATACAAATTATCAAAATTGAGGATTATTTTTCGAATCCAGGCACGCGTTTCTATGGTGTAGTGGTTAAACCGAATTTAATAACTTGAGCTAGTATGTAAACTTCCCAACGTATAAATTTACCCCCTTTTTATACTAATACTAATACCAATACGCTAATGAATGAAGTTGACACCGTACTACTTTATATTCAATACGCGTTTAACATTAAGTATAAATACGCGTACGTATTTCCCATTCCGCGAAGTAATCCGGGGAAAGATAAAATATAAACCCAAGTGTATTTCGATATAGATTATTTTTAATCCAATCCAGATATATTGGAGGTATAAATGGATGGAGTCAAAGACAAATTTTGAAAATATTTAGGATTATTTATAGGAAAAATATAAAAATTTTGAAAATATTAATTCACATTTCAATTAAGAATTCTGTTTGAAATTTTCCAATTTGAAACATTTTTCACCTAATTAGACGATTCCTGATTGGATAATTCGATTTATTTCGTTATTCTATGGGAGCACATTGAAATAAAAGTAAAACTGACGTCACAATTAGGTAACAACAACCTGGGGAATTTTTTTTCTATTTCTCTTGATTAAACATTTTTCATCAAATTAATTGATATTTCCTGATTGGTTAATCCGATTTCTTTCGTTATGCCATGGGAGCATATTGAAATAAAGTAAAACTGACGTCACAATTAGGTAAAAACAACCTGGGGAATTTTTTTTCGATTTCTCTTGATTAAACATTTTTCATCAAATTAATTGATATTTCCTGATTGGGTAATCCGATTTCTTTCGTTAATCTACGGGTGCATATTGAAATAAAGTAAAACTGACGTCACGATTAAGTAAAAACAACCTCGGGTATTTTTTAAATTTCTCGAGATTTAATTATCGAGGTTGGAGAGAAATAAATTTGACCTTTGACCCTGATCGTGTCAGAAGTAGAGTAGGTGCAGTCGTTGATACCTTAACTATATTCCTCCAAGCCAATACGAACCAGGCAACTAAATAGCGCGTGTCAGCTACAGAATACAGCGCCAATTAGCGCGGCGATGACGAAGATAGAGGAGATACGATAGCTCGTCTAATAAGCGTTGCCATATTCCAATGAAATGGACTACATATTAGAAGGTATACGTTTACGCGATGTAGAGTGTACCAAGGTTAAATAATATCGTTTTAAATATTAAATCAACGGGAAAACGAGCCGCAAATATGCATATACCGAAATACTATAGTTATCCGAAGCAGATGCCGATGAAAATATACTTTATTTACTTTAACCGCGTTCATATTAGGCCTTGGAATCGATTTAAACATTTTCAAAACGATTCGCTATAGAGTAGTGCGAACGGAAATCGATTCGATTTCTCGAAACTGCTTCGGGAACCAATTTCGTACCGATTCAGTTTCAACAACCGATAGATGAAGCTACGATAAATCGATTTATATAGCGTGACGTCGGTTTTACTTTAACTTCATTGCGCTCCCATAGAATAACCAAAGAAATCGGCTTACCCAATCAGGAAAAATAAAATAATTTGGTTAAAAATGGCTGAAATTGGAAAATTCAAACAAAATTTAAAGTCCTAGGATTTCTTCTGGCTGTTTCCCTGGAAGTGGGCTCACCTTCCGAGCTTCCCCATTGGGTAGCGAGGCGAGAGAAAGCATGGAGGGCGAGTTTGTTTCTAGGGAAACAGGCTGAAGTAATAATAGGCCTTTAATTCGAACTGAAATGGACCCAAAATTTGAAATGAACTTGGTGGTCCATTTTTAACGAATTCACGTCTATTTTGGTCAAAATCAGATCAATTAGAATAGGTCCGAAGCGGGTCAAAGGTTGCGTGTCTCTACTTTAAGGAGAAGGTGTTAAATTGTTAATTTTAAGATATGACTTTAACTAACTAGACATATATTACAAATGCACCCACCCTTGACAAAACATATTTTTACCAGTTGATGGGTATGTCTAATCCTCCTGAGAAAAACCCTGTTCTTTTAAACGCGCGTGTCTACAAATTGACTGTACGATTGCTTTAAATATATACAGTCCGGCTAATCCTAGTTAATCCTACGATAAGGAGGACCGGTTAATCCCTTTCGTTACGAAGGGAATTAAAATCCTATATAAACCCAACCACGAAAACTGTGACGAGCATTAAAAGCTATAAGAAGGTGAACAAAAAAACACGCGGATCATGTTTTGAAACCAAGGCTTAAGTCTTTTCTAAAAGCCTTCTCTATTTCTCTCTGGTGAATGAAGACAATGAGAAATGATTCCCATTATTTAAAGACACACTCCATCCTATAAAGCTAGTCCGGTTCACTTAGAACGCGATTAAAAAGAGCTAGAAGCCAAATCTCAGTCGTTCTATTCTTTCCCAGCAGATCCCCTCTCTCCGGGGGGGGGGGGGGCTATACCCCCTTCGTTTCTAGCGGCCCGTCTTTTTCTTAATTTGAATAATTAGCCTGGAAACCCGCGCGAGCTCCAATTAACGAAGACTATATACCTAGTAAGAGGGAGGGGGGGGGGCGAACTGGCTTCCGTAGTGAAAATGCAAAAAGGATAGAAGGGAACTCAGGGCAGGGTGGGCAAGGGGGGGGGGGGGCGCTGCCGCCGAATTACACGAAAGGGGGATTAAGAATGCTTAAGACTGATCACTCGCAAATTAACTTATTACCGAATCCATTACTAAACCCCAGGGGCAGACACCCCCCTCAATACACTACACCCCCACTAACATTACTCCTTCGCTTTAAAGTTCACGTGTAAGAAACGACATTAAAAAAATTTGTTCAAAAATTTTAAGGATTTTTGATCAAAATTATTTGAAAATTTAAATATAGTCCAGGCTATATGGTGTTGGAAGAATCTAATGTTTTTGAAATTAAAGAATTTTGACAAATATTTTTAGGGGGAATGGATCCTGTCAACCAGTGATTGAGATGATCCAACTGATCGACTTTCAAATGATCGATAAGAGGTTTTGTGTAATAGATTCACTTTCAATTGATCGGCAAGAGATTTTTGTCTAATTGATCGATTTTCAAATGATCGGCAAGGGGTTTTGGTTAAATTAATCGATTTTCAAATGATCGTTAAAGTGTTTTGTCTAATTGATCGATTTTCAAATGATCGACGTGGTGTTTTGTCCAACGATCGACAAGAGATTTTGTCCAATCGATCAACAAAGAGTTTCGCAATAATTGATCCGAATTTCAAATGATCCAAGGTTGTAAATGATCAGCAGGGGCTTTACGCGATTGATCGACTTACAAATGATCGACAATTGAGGGGTTATTTTCAATTGAACCACTTTCAAACGACCCCCCACTTGCGTATGAACTTTAAAAAAGCCGGGTTCTTTGAACAGAAGCTAGAAAAGCAAAGCGAAGGATGGAGGCTCGCGGAAAGAGTGTACTAATGTGTACCGAAGAATTACTGGCGGACCAATTAGACTCATTTGGGCACTTAAGATCCTAGAACCCCCTCAACCCCTTTCCACCTTTCTCTCCCATCCACCTACTAGAAGGTTCTTTTCTTAATTTCCCCTCCTCCCCCTACCATGTCCCTTTCTCTGTCGCGAATCGTCAGTAGGGCTTATTTGCTCGCTCGCCAAGAATCCCTATAGCTTCTTGCCGTGGTCGATGACAATGAAGTAATTAAGACTAAGGCTTGGACCCTTAAGACCATAGATGTATGAAAAATGAACTAGATCCACAACCCTACCAAAGTCACGCGCCAAAAATGACAGGAATATAAAATATTCACACGCGCTAATGCTCGCCTTTGAGTGTACAAATGTCACGCGCCAAAAGTGCCAGGAATAGAAGACATTTTCACGCGCTAATGCTCGCCTTTCACTCTACAAATGTCAGCAATAGAAAATATTTTCACGCGCTAATGCTCGCCTTTGACTTTACAAAAGTCACGCGCCAAAAATGTCAGGAATAGAAAAAATTTTGTAGGCGCTAGTGCTCGCCTTTGACTGTGTCACGCGCCACAATTTAAAAAGAATTGTGGATCTAGTTAATTTTTCATATATCTATGGTCGTACCACGCGGGTATTAACTATTCAAAATACAAGTAAATATTAGCGATTAAAGTGATTTTGTAACCAATTTTTTCAGGAACTCCGAATACAATTAAGGATAATTTCCATAGGAAAGGCATAGTTGTTCATAAATGAATTTTAAAAGAAGTCCCCAATATTTAGTCTTCATTGAAGAGGTTTTTCCGTACACTATCGGAATAGGAATTCTGGCTAACTAATTAGGGGAGTATGAGGAGGGTTAATTCTCTCCCCCACGCGTTGCCCAACCCCTTCTTCCTAGAGTAAAGTAGGAAAAGTGATTAATACGGCGCCTAAAAGAAAGAGAAGAGTGGGCTTCCCTGCTTTACTCATTAAAACTGCAGTTCAGACGCGAGCGCTAATTCCGGACAGCGAGAGGGGAATTAGAATACGAGCGAAGTCGGACCCACTGTTACCCTCGCCCCCTCCCCCCCCCCCGCATTCCAGACTCCACCGCCACTCAATCGACGACTAATTTCTTAAACACGAACAGACTGAGACAATAGGATAGGCAGGCAACCAGTCGGTTGAGAAAGAACAACACACAATTCATCCCAATCGGAAAATTCAATATCTTCCTAAACCAGATACCTAAAGCCGCGTTCATATTAGGCCTTGGAGTCGATTTAAAACCTTTTTTTTGTTGGACTACATTATCCCTTTAAAGAAAATTCTGTTAAATATTTCCCTTATTGTCTCTGTATAATTTAAACGTTTTCCCAAGTCAAAATAAATTCAAAAAATTCCCTGAATTTCCAAGATTTGTTTTAATTCAGATACAAAATCTGTCTCAAAGATTTAAAAGGGTTTCCCTCATTTAAGCCGCGTTCATCAACGCGTACCGAAGATACCACTTCTTTGGAAATAAATTAACCGGTAGCTTTGGTAGGCGTCGCTGAACGCGGCCAAAATTAATCTTAAACCGCAATAAATTCGTCTCCAGAATATTTGTTATTATTTATATTTAAATACTATAAAATTATAATAATATTTTTAATCCTCAAATATATTATCTAGTTGATCAAGCTTAACAGCGCGCTGTTATCTTGAATTATCAAAGTGAGATGAAATAAAATTGGTGAGGGTGTCTCGAAGGGGGTGGGGGGTTGGTTACCAATTCAGTTCCACCCTGGTTTAAGTGACACGCCGACTGTTCCAAATTTAAATAACGGGAGACCACCCGAGGGTTGCCAAACGCCTTAATTCCCCCTATAGCTATAGAAGTAGCTTCTAGTTTATTTATTATATTCGAGACCCCTCCCCTCCCTGCTGGGGCATCTTTTCTTAATTGTAATTTACGCCGTGGCACTGATTGCTTTCCCCTCCCATCTTCATTCCTTCTTGCATTTTATCTCGACTACACGCGCGCGCTTTCAATATATATTCAACGACGCTTATTAGTTTGCAGCGCGCGCGAAGGCTAATCCCCCTTCTTTCTCTTCGTAATCAAACAGCGCGAATTAAAATATATATTTATTTCGCGCGCGCTGAAAAATAAAATTGATACAAAATTAGAGTCGATGTCAGTTTAGAATTTTCAGAGCGCGCGAAACTAATCTCGTTTAGGTTTTATTAGAGCAAGATGGGAAGTCTATCTTCGCGCGTGATGAATATTTCAATTGATACGAAATAAGTCGGTGTCAAACTAAAGTTTTCCACGCGCCAGAAACTAAGCTCGCGCCTATTTATAGGCGCGATTTGTTTTATTAGCGATAGGAAGGTGATCTAGCTTCGAACGCGTAGCAAATTCCCAGTTGATTATCACGGCTCTCTAGGAAGCCGAAGGATGGGGATAAATTATGAAACTTTTATTTTCTAATTAGCGATAATTTAAAAGTTAGCTAGCGTACTAAGTGGTACTTCGTGTTTAAGGGGTACATTTCCGTCAAAGGGGCCCGTGCTACATGTATATACCACTCCATTTTACAGCTACAGGATTTTTAGAAAGGTATATATATTTAAAATAAAAGACCCCAATAGGAGTTTCGGCGATTACGTTCGATAGTTGATTAGGCTTATTTGTTGGTCTATTAGCACCCATCAAAATTAAAAACCTTAGTTTTTAGAAAAGTTACGACTTACCCGGAACACATCCAATAATCCAGGCTTAAAGTAAACCACGTTTAAATGATCCAGGTTTAAATTAATCCACGTTTGAATGATCCAGGTTTAAATTAATCCAAGTTTGAGTGATCCAGGTTGAAATTAATCCACTTTCGAATAATCCAGGTTTAAATTAATCCAAGTTTGAGTGATCCAGGTTGAAATTAATCCAAGTTTGAGTGATCCAGGTTCAAATTAATCCACTTTCGAATAATCCAGGTTGAAATTAATCCACTTTCGAATAATCCAGGTTTAAATCAATCCACGTTTGAAATGGCCAATCAGAAAATGTTTCGTAAATCCTAGGAAATAGACAAAAATTATAATTATAAATAAATATACCATACATAAACAAATTTTTTAAAATTATTTTAAATTTGCATATGGTAATAGGAACCGGCTCAACCAATACTCAAAATTATAGGACTTAAAAGGATATTTCAAAGAAATACGGGATAATATAAGACACATTTAAAAATATAGGATTTTATAGGAACCACTGTCTGATTAAACCGGCTAATTACGCCGAATTAAAATCGAAAAAAAAAAAAAAAAAAAAAATCCGAATTAAAATCGAAAAAAAAAAAAAAAATCCGAATTAAAATCGAAAAAAAAAAAAAAAAAAAAAAAAAAAATCCGAATTAAAATCGAAAAAAAAAAAAAAAAAAAAAAAAAAAATCCGAATTAAAATCGAAAAAAAAAAAAAAATCCGAATTAAAATCGAAAAAAAAAAAAAAAATACAGAAACTGAAAAGTTGAAACTCTAATTGTTTACTTGGCAGAGCAAAACAACTAATAAATAGGGTTAACTGCGTTGAAAATAAAAGCTTTAAGAATGTCTGGGCCCAAAAATGGCGATACAAAGTACGAGCCGCGACTATAATTACCGAAAATAAGAAAATTTAACAAAATGAAATCCTTGTATTTTTTCCCAGAAAAATTATTTTCTTAATATCTATTATATTTATTATATTTATTTTTTATATTTCTTTATAAATTTGGGTCATACGAGTCGCGTTTCGGGCGGAAAATTCAACGCGTACGAAGTCGCAATCTCGGTTATATTTAGCTAAAAATTACGCGAATAATAGACTCATATTCGGTGCAGTTTCGCTTTGAAACCATACAGGCCCTCCCCCGAATTAACACCAAATTTTATCAACTTAACTCGGAACTAGGACTAAAACTAATCCAGAATAGTAATAAGGAACGTTTATAATCGGTGTAATCCCTTAATCCCGCCTTTGACTTCGCTACAACTTAATTTCGAATGAAATTAAAATGATTTAAAAGTTTATATCACGAAAATCGTATTTAATAATAATAATATTAAAAAAAAATATATCTTTTCTTTTGATGAAAAATTACGTTTCAATTCAATTTTAAAGTTACAGCGAATACGAAGGCTATCTTCCTTCTATCTTTACTAGAAATTAGCGTATTGAATTAACAAGGGGTCAGTCTTCAAACTCTATAGAATTTTAATATTGAAAAGTGTAATAAGAAATAATGGCTCTCGTTATGACAACTTTGAAATAAAAAATATGATTTCCCAGTTGCTAAAGAAAACTTAAGCTTTAGAATTAATCATTTTTAAAGGCTGGATGTGCGGATCTAATTTAAGAGTACTCCTTGTTAGTTAATTTATCGCTTCGTTAAGCCTAATTATTATAATTTGGAACTTCGATTAAGCCTAATTTCAAACCTCGATTAAGACTAATTTCAAACCTCGATTAAGACTAATTTCAAACCTCGATTAAGACTAATTTCAAACCTCGATTAAGTCTAATTTTCAAACCTGGATTAAGCCTAATTTCAAACCTGGATTAAGCCTAATTTCAAACCTGGATTAAGCCTAATTTCAAACCTGGATTAAGCCTAATTTCAAGCCTCGATTACGCCTAATTTCAAACCTCGATTAATCCTAATTTCAAACCTCGATTACGCCTAATTTCAAACCTCGATTAAGCCTAATTTCAAACCTCGATGAAGCCTAATCTTAAACCTCGTTGAAGCCTAATTTCAAACCTCGATTACGCCTAATTTCAAACCTCGATTACGCCTAATTTGAAACCTCGATTAAACCCAGTGATTTTAATCCATTACGCGTATGATTAAGCCACGTAACTAATTACTAATAAATATAATTTTTAAATAATAAATATTTAATCTAAAGTTATTTAAGCTAGGTTTTAAAAATAAATTTAATAATTAATTTTAATTATTAAATAATAACGTTTCACTGTCCCTTTGCCATATAAAGTCAGGATATAATAGAAAAAGTGTGTGCGGGGTTGAATTAATGTAGGGGAAAGGGGGGGGATAAAATTAAATGAATCGATTTCCTTTGTTAAGGTTAGATGGCCGTGATGGTGCAAACCGGGTTAGCTTTTAAACGCTGCTTTCGTCATAGGTTGGCGTTAATGACAGCTCAACCTCGATCGCCCAAAAAACAAACACTATTTACATTAAAAATGTTTTCCAAAGCTTTTCTTCTTTATATTCAATCTTAAGTTTCCTCTGGATTTCTATATACTGAATAAATAACAGGCCCCACAGATCACACAGGCTAGCAATTTAAATAGCACCTTACTTACAAAACCCAGTCAAATAAATAAAAGTTAGGCTTATCTACATTCAATATTTTTGGCTAATATTATAAAAAAAAAAAAAAAAAAAAAAAAAAATCATTTAAATTGATTAATTAAACTAATTTATAAAATTATATTCGTTAGTATTTAAGTTTAGACCTGATTAATCAAAGTTTATTAATTAATTTAGGGACTCATTATTATTTAAATAGGCTTAATCCACCATCAAAAGTTATTTACAAATAAAAAAAAAAATTCTTCATTTAAATTGATTAATTAAACTAATTTATAAAATTATATTCGTTAGTATTTAAGTTTAGACCTGATTAATCACAGTTTATTAATTAATTTAAGGATTCCTTATTATTTAAATAGGCTTAATCCACCATCAAAAATTATTTACAAATAAATATTAAATTATAAAAATGAATTTAAAACTTATTAGGCTTAGCAGGATTCTTAGAGATCAGCTGAATTTCTTCGAATTGAAGAGTCAGCAACCAATGAGCGAGGGCCTATAATTAAGGCGATCTACAAAAATATTCGAATGTTCGCTGAGACGTAAATGAAAAGAAATCCAGCTAAGCCTATTTTTAAGTTTTAATTGATTCTTAGTTTAATATTAGTTATTAATTTTTTAATAATGGTGGATTAGGCTTATTTAAACTCATAAGGAGTCGATAAAAAATAACTTGTTTTACGTTTCATTCTCCCTTTAAACAAAAATTAATATTTCGATATCCAAATTAAATTACAAAAAAAAAATCTAATAACTTTAAATAATGTTTTTTCTATAAATTTTAGATATATATTTCTATTTTAAATAAATTTGGTCTTATTCCGCGTAAATTAAACGCGTACAATTTGTAAATTGAGGTTGCGTTGCGGGGCCATTAAGGCTTTTTTAAAGGTTGAACTGGCATTATTGTTTATTGGATAGACACGTGTATAGTTTTTGAATGTGTGTCACTGTGTCATTTCAATAGACAAATCGACTCTAGACTATACCGTAGCCTAGACAGCGCGCAGCGAAGGAGGATTTAATTTCTACGCTATAATCACGTGATCGTAATGAATTATTGCGCCTGTTAGCCACGCCCCCACCCCTCCGAGCCTAATTAATTGTCAACAAAAAATGTGTTTAAAGCTCTCGAAAAAAAACAGAGAAAAATATTTGTACGTGTATTATTGTAATGTACAATAATCAATATATTTTCAAGGCCATATCAAGTTCTAATATTAAATGGGATTTTTTTTTTTTTTTTTTTTTACCTAATTATTAATATCAACACTTTATTGTAGATTTTAATTATAATTTTATGTCTTAGAACCCAAGATTATTATTCTTATATTTATTTCGTTAGTTAAATTTAATTGAAATTAAAAAAAATTATTAAAGTTTGAAAATAATTTTAAGTAAACTCAAATTTAATAATTAAGATTTAATTAAATACTAAATGTAATAATTAAGATTTAATTAAATACTAAATGTAATAATTAAGATTTAATTAAATACTAAATGTAATAATTAAGATTTAATTAAATACTAAATGTAATAATTAAGATTTAATTAAATACTAAATGTAATAATTAAGATTTAATTAAATACTAAATGTAATAATTAAGATTTAATTAAATACTAAATGTAATAATTAATATTTAAATTTAAAATATAATAATTAAGATTTAATTAAATATAAAATATAATAATTAAGATTTAATTAAATATAAAATATAAATATTAAGATTTAATTAAATATAAAATATAAATATTAAGATTTAATTAAATATAAAATATAATAATTAAGATTTAATTAAATACAAAATATAATAATTAAGATTTAATTAAATATAAAATATAATAATTAAGATTTAATTAAATATAAAATATAATAATTAAGATTTAATTAAATATAAAATATAATAATTAAGATTTAATTAAATATAAAATATAATAATTAAGATTTAATTAAATATTAATATAAAATATAATAATTAAGATTTAATTAAATCTTAAATGTAACGACTAAAATATAATTCAATCTTAAATACGAACACTGACCTCTATTTTCCAAGATGGCTTCCCTCCCGCAATACCTCCACCGTCAAAACAATAAATTAATGACCGCCAATTAACCGTAGCCTTTCCCCGGGTTAAACAACAACATTTACCGCTGAGAGGCTTACCCCTTTCCCCGTCCCCCCTTCGTCCCGACGGGAAGGGTAGCCACGCGCCTGGCCTAACGCCCACCTCGACACGACAGTGACGACACTCAAAAAACATCTAAATAGTTAATAATTGGATATAAAATATAATTTGATTTAATTAAATCTTAAATATAATCACTAAGATATAATTAAACCTTAACGACTAAAATATAATTCAATCTTATATACGAACACTGACATCTATTTTCCAAGATGGCTTCCCTCCCGCGTCGCCTCCACCGTTAAAACAATAAATTAATGACCGCCAATTAGCCGTAACCTTTCCCCGGGTTAAACAACAACCTTTACCGCTGAAAGTCTTACCCCTTTCACCGTCCCCCTTCGCCCCGACGGGACGCGGGCAACGCGGCGGAGCCACGCGCTAGGCCTAAAGCCCCCTCAAAAAACATCTTAATAATTAAACTCACGTTAATTATTTGCTTCCAAAATTATCGAATTCGTTCGGTCCACAATCTGGGCTTCATTTTGAACGCAAATTTGGAGATATTTCGTTAATTTTAACGCCATAACGAAAAGAATAAAACTTGAACCAAAAATCGAGGTGCCATCACAACGTCGAGCCGGAACAAAACTGAGGAGGACGGCGCGGAGCAATCATAAACACGTAACTCGCGCCGTCTCATAAGGAAAACACGTATCTGGCGCAATGTAAATTCAATAGGGGGAAAAGCGAAAACGTCGTAACATATTATTTCATAGATAATATGTTTTTTTAATTTTGGTTCCCTCGGTTTCACCCAGATGGCGCTCGACAAATAATTTTAACGGTTAAAAATTTGAAAGTTTTTGGCGGGAAATTATTTACAATAAGGATTTTGGCCATTAGGCTTGTAATTATCAAATTTTCTTGGTTTTGCGCGTGAAAAATGAATGGGTTTTGGTGCGAAATTCATAACGAACGAGTTTTTTTGGCGGGAAATTATTTACAATAAGGATTTTGGCGGGAAATTATTTACAATAAGGATTTTGGCGGGAAATTATTTACAATAAGGATTTTGGCGGGAAATTATTTACAATAAGGATTTTGGCGGGAAATTATTATTGCTTATTATTTGCGACCCTTAATTAAGTATTCCCTATTTCCACGCGTAATTTCTATCCTTTCTTGATATGAATAATCAAAATCATGATGTAACCTAGCTTCGTAAGCGCTGCCAATTCAAAATGAAATAAACTCGATACACTTTTCCCTGTCAATGATGGCAAGAAAATATCCATGCCACTCGATTGTCTCGGAATATCTTATAAACACGAATTTAGTTGGGAGTTTTCCCACGCAAAATCAAGCCCCGAAAAAATGTTAATAGGCTCAGAAAATCCGTTTTAAAGGGAGAATGAAACGCGGGCAGATTCAATAACATTTTCCTTACAATTTAGTTACATATCTTAGGCAATTTCGAAACATATATCTTAGGTAATTTCGAGACATATCTCAGACAATTCCAAGACATATCTCTCAAGCAATTTCGAGACATCTCTCAGGCAATTTCGAGGCATATTTCTCAGACAATTTCGAGGCATATTTCTCAGACAATTTCGAGACATCTCTCTCGAGCAATTCGAGACAAATCTCTCAAGCAATTTCGAGACATATCTCTCAGGCAATTTCAAGACACATATCAGTCAATTTCGAGACATATCTCTCAGACAATTCCAAGACACATATCTCAGGCATCTTCCAGAGATATATATCTCTTTTGCGTGTGTATATTTCATTCTATCTTGAATTTGAATGAAATATTCGGGCGGTGTTTGAGATTCTGAACACGAACGCCTTTTACGTTGCCTCCTTTCACTATCATTTAACGTCGTGTTTGACGAATTTCGAGCAACAAGTACGATAGGGTACTCCCTTCTCTATATATCCCCTCATAGTTTTACCATCTTATCTGTCAATGTACTACGTCAAGTATTTTTATATTTGACGCCGATATATCGAGTTCCACATATTTTATTTTATTTAGCCCGTCAATTTAAAGAAATAAACTAGACCCAATGGCCCACTGACAATATTTTTGATAGCTCCATAGCGTAACTGTTAAAAAGGGGTTAAGTATATACGAAGAGGTCAAAGTTAAAGGGAAACATGGAGCTAAAAATTGATTTATTTTCGCATCTTTAAGACACGTTTTTGGTGTTGAAATTAATTTCTGAAGTTTTGGTAAAATTGCAATAAAAGTAAGAAAAAAAAATCGGACCAATCATATTATTTCTGCCTTTAACAGCTCTTGTAATATCCTTACATTAAAATAATAGGCCGGCGTTTGTTGGTATAGGTCTTAGGCATAAATTCTTAGGCCTATTCTTTTAATATTAGGCCATTACAAGCGCTGTTGAAGGCTGAAATAATATGGTGGTCCGATTTTATATTTACGTCAATTTAAATTTTACTAAACTTAATAAATTAAATTAAACCCTAACAACGTGTCTAAAAATCGTGAAAAAACTCTGGTATACGTTCCTTAAAACGGTGATTCTGAAAATAAATTAATTTTTAGCCGCAAGTTTCCCTTTAAATTAATAAAATGCAAAATTTCAAACTCCCAAAAACAAATATATATATATATTTTTTTCAATCTCGGACCTATGTTATTAAATGTTTGAATTCCAGTATAAGAATTTTAACGTCTTTTTCTCGGGGGGGGGGGGAGGGGGATGGGGAGAGCGTAATGTTAGTGGTGTTTCGAGCGTGATTACGCGAATGTAATCACGAAATTGGGGAGGAGCCGGCAGCGAATGAGAAAGAGAGAGAGAGAGAGAGGAGTATATGATCATCGTTGTTGCGAGAGTAATTACGCGATGCATCAGGGCCTTTCGTTCATTTTTTTCACCAAATTATGGCATGCCATAGCACGCATCCACCATATAGCTAAGCATTAAATATTATATCATAAAATATATAAAATCTCTTAAGAAATTTCAAGGTTACTTTTTTTTTCATCTCTTTACGATGTTACCACGGTTATTCGAGTAAATATTATCGTCTGCTATAGAAATATATTGGAAATACGAGCTTTTTTAACACGAATATCGATTAAGCCTTGGCCTAATTTATTTATACATTTTGAACCACTGAGGCAAAGCCTATAAGTGGTGGTCAAATAACGAGAAAATTCAAGTAAATTAATTACTTACGAAAAACATAGGTAATTAATGAATCTAGAGAGTAATTAAGTTAAAATGTATCAATTAAGTATTAGATGAAAATGAGACTGGTAAGTAAGGAATTCTACGTGTAACGCTCGCTAGAAAAAAATGAGTGGGCGGACAAGGTCCAGTCACACGCTGAGTCGTATCGAAGTTTACGAGCCGAGTGGAGCACCCAGCATCCCTATCGCGCCAGAGACCACTGACTCCAATGCCATTTTTTTGCTTTTCTCGTGGCACACCTGCCGACACGCTCGTCACTTCACACCCCTTAATTATAAACCACCGTTCGCACCATCCAATATAATTTAAGATTTTTAGGAATTTAATCTTAATTACCCACGGAGAAATCCAGATTTTAAGGTTGGAATTCAAATATTAATTTTGCTTACGAGAGATTTAAATATTTTAAAGATATTAAGAGATTAAATATTTTAAAGATATTTAGAGATTTAAATATTTTAAAGATATTTAGAGATTTAAATATGCCAAAGATATTTAGAGATTTAAATATTTTAAAGATATTTAGAGATTTAAATATTTTAAAGATATTTAGAGATTAAATATTTCAAAGATATTAAGAGATTTAAATATTTTAAAGATATTTAGAGATTTAAATATTTTAAAGATATTTAGAGATTTAAATATTTTAAAGATATTTAGAGATTAAATATTTCAAAGATATTAAGAGATTTAAATATTTTAAAGATATTTAGAGATTTAAATATGCCAAAGATATTTATAGATTTAAATATGTCAAAGAAATTTAGAGATTTAAATATGTTAAAGATATTTATAGATTTAAATATATGTTAAAGATATTTAGAGATTTAAATATTTCAAATATTTTTAGATATTTAAATATGTCAAATATATTTATAGATTTAAATATGTCAAAGACATTTAGCGATTTAAATATGTCAAAGACATTTAGAGATTTAAATATGTTAAATATATTTGGAGATTTTGAGATTTGAATGATATTTTTGGATTCCAACTCAATTTTTCCATTGCCAACATTATTGAATCCAACTCAATTTTTCCAATGACAATATTTATGGATTGGAACACACGAAGCGTGAAGAAATGAAGAGGGTGTAAGTAGATAAAGGGTCATCTCGTTGTATAATTCTTTTTTTTTTTGTGTGTGGATTGCCGTTGGCGCCTCCCCCTGTTAGTTCGCTGACCCGGAGGAGAGAGAGAGAGATGATGATGAGATCCTGGTGCTATTTCTCTCTTTAAAATCCCCGTAAGTAAAATCAAACCCCCTCTTTTCCCCCTTTAACCCTCGAGTCTTTTCGGTTTCGAATTAAAAAGGTGCCAAATTTTTTTGGAGTCCGCCCGATCAAGAGACGAGCTTTTTATAATATAAAAACACCCGCAGTAACATCACTATGAAATATCACACGCACCGACAATCTTATACCAAAGATTAAATAACACTATAAATTATTATAATTCTATGAATTGGAAATGTGATTTTCAAACTTTAACCCATGTCCGCTTTGAAAAACAATTCAAAATTATCCAATCACGTAAGAGGGTTAGCTACGCGAGCTTAAATAGTTATTTAAAAGCTACTACAACTAGTTAATTTTTAGATATTTAATTATATAAATGAACAATAAGTATAATAAAATGACTTACCAATATTATTCAAGCGATTACTGATAAAATAATTCACTTTTACACTCGGAAAAATCTCTTTCTAATTAATTAACGCTAAGCCTAATTCGGGACTAATGTGAAATTAAAGGAGGTTTGAAGGCGCGCACTTTTGATGCGAGTTTTTGGCGTGAGCTTTTGGCGCGAGCTTTAGGCGCGAACGTTTGGCGCGAACTTTTGGCGCGAGCTTTTGGCGCGAGCTTTAGGCGCTAGCTTTTGGCGCGAGCGTTGCCACGGTTACATTCCGATATAGCGGCGACCTCGAGCGCGCGCGAGAATCTTTAATTGGCTTCAAACTGGGTTTAAACGGTGATTGGCCATTGAATTGCTTTTAAATTTGTTTCTTAATGACTTTGAGGGATATATATCGACATTTTGAACTAACATATATTTAAAGATACGTTTCATACGACTAAATTAAGAAGAATTTTAGATTTTGGTAAACAGGTTCCCTGGTGCCTTTAACTCCTCCCGATTTTAAAAATATTCATCACCTTTTAAAATCCCAGGTATTCTTATTGGTCGAACAATAGCGTACGTCACGTTAGCGATTTCCAATTGATTATTTTATATAATATTTAAAATTCTGACGATTTTTTCTTATCGTTTTGTTCGGAAGAGAAGGTAAACTATATTTATTTCGAATTTAAACAAATACGTTCAATAATGACTTCCCACGAACGAAAAACGATTACCGTTCGCGATAGAGTAATTTAAGTCAATTACAATTTAAGAAGGACCATAAACGCCGGTTCAAAAACCAGTTTTTCCAATATAAATTTAAATCCCTTTCAAAGTTGTAATAAAGCGAGCATTGAGGCAAAGTTTTAGCTCGGGGTTTTTTCAATTGAAATGTCATATAGTAAATAATTCAAGAGCGTTCCATATATAATACAGTTTGATTATTGGCTGCAGTTTGCCCTTTTGACTGATATTAATGTTCTCATTCAATCCCAAAACGATTTGACAACGTTACCGGAAGCTACCACCTTAAACTGGTATGCTAAATATATTCCAGGCTAAATTATTAGTTTCTTAAAGGGATACTGTCACTATTTTCTTAGGATTATATTTTTAGTTTTATGATACTAAATTAAAACGTCTGGATTAAGTACTTTTACTAAAAAGACCGCGCGAAATTGAACTAATCAATGGTGCCAGAATCAACTGTAGGCTCTATACAATAACGAAATCACGTGACCATAGTGCGATGACGTAGTATTATTTTAAATTTTCGATAATTTTGATTTAAAAATATGTATTTTTACTGTCACTGTAATTTTGTTCTATGACATTTGTATATATATATTTTAAATCATTTTTTAACGATCCTTCCGGAAATGCAACTCAATTTCCATTTGAAATTCGTGAGAGCCTCTCTTTAAAGTAATCTTCTAGCTTAACGCCACGCTATCAATTCCGGTTGAAATTATTGACTTTTCGTGTAAATACAATTTCCCGCAAATTATTTAAAAAACAGAAATATATATATAAAGGGGAATATATAAAAAAATATTTGTCAGGCGAGTTTCGTTAAGCCTTGGCGCGACATTCGTTCAACTACGAGTGTCGTAACGTAACCAGAACCGAGGCTTAACGATACTTAATGTTAAAACGAATAGGGGTGCCGAAACCCGGGAAAAAAAAACAGTTCCGGTCAATCGAATTTTACCGTGAAGAGTACTTAACAGGGGTAATATCTATTTTATGGTCCAATAGCGTGCTAGTTCGGCCCCACTTCTCGCCAGTGTATATAGAAGTAGAAAAAAAATATATATATAAAAAAAATGAAAGTGAAAAACCACGAAGCCTCCTTCCTTTAGAGTCAAACCCTCTTCACGCGAAAAAACGGAAGAAAAAAAATATAATTTCTTTTTGAAAAACGTCAAAATTGTTAACGGTGTTCTTAACGCGGACCCGAGGTATTAAGAATACACGCGTGAATCTATTGAATTTTTCTTATTTTTTATCTTTTTTTTTTGGCTAGCGATATCAACTTCGTACAGTCAATAACAGATTTGGCCCCCCTTTCTCCCGAGGAACTCCTACTTTTATTTAATGATTTATTTGACCAAAAGCGCATTTAAACACGAAAAATCGAAGAATTTATTTTAAAGGCATACTGACACCAATATTTTTAGATACTCCAAATATTTATATAATAATTTCTGTAAAAATTAGAAATATAGGCTTAATTGAAAGTCACTAACTATTCTGACCAATAGAAGTTAATTATTTTCAGCGCATAGATTAATTTCATATCGAAGCTCTAAGAAATAAATATTATTATTATTTTGCAATAAGGTTACGGGCCTATATAATAAATTTACATATATTAAATTAAAATTAATTCACTAATTAATTAATTAATTATAATGATAATTAAGGTTATCGTTAATTAACCCGGTGGAATCGTAGCTGAATAAATAACAGTTCGTGTTTAATGCCCTAACTTCTACAAGATGAAATAATTTTCGCATTTTCTGGTAAAAACCCATCTTTCCAAATGAATTGTAAAGTTTATAGATATTTATTCATTCTGGGAATGTTAGAAGGTGAGACGCTATGGCTACATGGGGAGGAGATATGACGTAGTCTCGTGACGTTGATTACAGTTCGCTACAAAGTAAGCTAAACCCGGATACTCCGTGGCGGCAGAGACCACCTTTAATTGCCTACACGGTGAAGACGCAATCAGAGAGAGAGATAACTTTAAAGGTATAATGAAACCTTTATCCTTTAAATAGACCTAACAAATATTAAACTAGAAATAATTTAAAACTTACCCAGAAATTAGGCTTAGCTAGATTCATGGAGATCCTGCATTCCACATATAAGAGGCTTCGATCAATGTGATTGGTCGTTAGTCCTTATATATATGGAGTTCAGGATATCTCCATGAATCCAGCTAAGCCTATTTTGATATTAGTTTTAAATTGATTTAATATTTTTTTGTAAATTTTCTACCCTTTTCAGACGAGCCGCGTAACTAGCCGGTTTAATCAGATTTAATTGTGGTTTAATCTCGATTAGCCTTGGGTTTATTGAACTGAAAAGGCTATGTAAACCTCGGTTAAATCTGCTTAAACCACGGCTAATTCTGCCTCGTCTGAAGAGGGTATAAGGAATCATTTTTAGCTTTCATTCTCCCTTTAAGACACGATTTTTTTTTCCCTATCAACTCATTTGAATCTCTGTTTCTCTCTTTCCAAACGCAGATTTTCTACAAAGTTTCGAGTCTTATTCGCGTCGTGTTTGTAGTGTTGGCGCTAAATGCCATAGGTGATTCGCGACTAGCTCCCTTGGCTGATTTCTCCACGAACCATTATTATTGTTATTTGCAGATTTCCTTCGCTACTACGTCTGTAATTGAATATGGTCCCCCTTCCCCCCGTTCCCCGTCCAAGTACCGCCTGATTAGCGACTTGTAACCGGCTTTTCGCTAGAATTATACCTATGTATATTTAAGTACATTGATCTGAGAGAGAATAAAAAATAAAAAAAAATAAAAAAAAATATAAAAATCTGTTTTCACTATTAAAAAAATAGTCTGTTTTAAATAAACAGATAATATCTGAATTTAATTCAGTAGATATATCCAATTAATAATTGAAATGCAAGAACTGGTTTTCCCCCATTTCGCCCAAAACATTTGGTCCAATTCCCATTTCGCCCAATCTCAAATAATCTAACCTAACCCTACCTAACCTAACAATTGGGCGAAATGGGAATAGATCATTTTGGGCGAAATATTTGGGCGAAATCGGAACACACCCAAGAGGTACCCTAATTTTTGTCTCTGATTATGAGAAAATATAAAATATTATAATTTTGCAGGGTGACCACTGAAAATTTGAAAATCCTTTATAGGAAATATAGGAAAATATAGGAAGAATTTTATGTAAAATATATGATAAAAAAGGAAGAAATAAGTGTAAAATATATGATCAAATAGGAAAATAATTAATTAAAAGTAGGAACCATGTTTATTATTGCGTCACAACTCTCGTCACCGGTTTAAACACGGTATTAATATGATCCAATTGCTTAAAAAGTATGGAATTTTACAGACTATTTTAACTGGAAAATGTACAGTTAAGCTAAAATAATCTTAAACAGCCACAGCTGACAGTATGATTTATAACTTTACCCTTAACTAGAGATTTTGAGTAGAAATATAGGAGATTATAGGAATTGACATTAAATTATAGGAGAAAATAGGAAGGAGGTTAAAATATAGGAAATATAGGAAATATAGGAAAAGTGGTCACCCTGATTTTGCATAAATTATATTCGAGCTCAATTAAAAGCAAATGTTTCCTAGCCGCGTTGAATCGTTAATTATAGGTGCGTGGCCCGGGCTATAATATGAAACTGAGATTGGTTTAAAGACGAGGTATTTAAAAAAGAAGGTATTTCTGGGTGTGTCCAACCTATTAGAATCGAAAACCTACGCGTCTGCGGCCGAAATAATTGCTACGTAGTTATAAGCTGATAAAACACCGAAGAAAGAGGATGGTCTCAAAGACCTCGTTCGATTTAATCGAACCAAGGGTGCTTCGTTCGGGGGAACATGATATAAACAGTTATTAAAAAAGACCCTTTTCAACCTTATTACTCGTTAGCTCGATTAAATCGAACGTTAAAGCTAATTGAAACAACGAACAATATTAAGGGGAAGAAGGAGAAAAAAACGTTAATAAATTCAACAGACGCGCTAGGCCTTTGGTAATTACGGTTTATAGTTGGGATCTGTCTAACCATAACCGAGGGGATTGTTTCGAAAAACCGCCTAGAGTAATTAAGCGACCTGGCTGCAACTTAAAAGATTCGAGCCCCCCCCCCCCTTACATATCGCTATCATGTTTTAACTCTTAAAGGGAAAGTCTCGCAAAAAATTGGTTTTTAACAAAACTTTATATTCTTAATATAAATCAAAAATCTACAGGATAGTCCTGGTCGATTTCCAAAACCGGAAGTCTAGAGAACCTCGCGAAAATTTTGGCGGGGAAAACTTTTTGTCACGTGATCGTCCGCCATCTTTTTGTAGTGTGAAAATAGCGACAGACTAACCAACGCCTCCTATACTTTATCATATAGGAAGCGTTGGACTAACAACTTGAATTTGGTTTGTGGGAAATAAAATTAGAAATAGTCTGGCAACCTGTTACTACAAAAAGATGGCGGCGCGGCTATGAGACAAGGGCCCATTTCCGGCAAATCGACCAGGACTATTGGCACAGTTTTTTCAGATTCAAATTCCCTGACTTTTGCAGGTTTTCCCTGACCTTTTCCATCGATTTTCCCTGACCTTTCGGCTAATACTACGCAATTTTTAAGCTTTTTATTGTTTTATATAATCGCGTTCGTCAAACTGCAGGCGTATCTTTGTTCTAATCTATACAACTGACACGATGTCAGCTGAGAATGTTTTCCGCGGATAATGATCGCAGTTTCCTGACTTTTAAAATATCTTTAAATTCCCTGACTTTTATGGCTCCTATTCAAATTCCCTGACTTTTCCCTGTTTTCCCTGACCTGTGACAACCTCTGAATTAACTAAAACAGAGATATTTAACCATGTTAAGTTCTTTGAACACCCAATTAACCTAGCCGTTATTCCATTACATTCCAAGCTTCCAAGTTCCTACTACGATTTTAACCAGAGGTTTAAAATGGGCGCGAGAGAAAGCTTTTATTTCCGGTTATGACGTCAATCAGAGGTAAGCGGTGGAATCAGCCAATGAGAGACAACCGGAACAGAGGAGATCCCTAAAATACAAACGTGGGACCTTCTATACCTCTGATATATTTTCTCTGGCTTAACATTGAAAATTTTGGATTTGATAAACTAGCAGACGCTTTTTTAAAGGCGAGAGTTGCACTTTTCGGTGGTAGGCTGTACGTATTATTATTAAGAGGAGCAAATTTATTATTCAGTAATTATAGGTTAGAACTTAAAGCCAGGAGATCGCTCGCTTTTATTTTTGCGGCTTAATATTTTCAAACACCGAAATTATTCGCGCGAGGTTTTTCTTATCGAAATTCGAATCAAAATCACGCCGACCGCGCTCGGCCAATCTATATCCCTTAATACCACCCACCTAACATTACGAAAAAATTTTAAAAACATATACGTAATAATAATATAAATTGGGAAAAATATGAAATTACACATATTGACGAAGAAATCAGTAATTATGACCCGGTAACGCGTACGCCGAACGTAAGGATGAATTATTTAGAGTAGTAGGACTAGCCACCAACCCTCCCACGCAAATTAAAGGGCACCACTCGTAAATCAGCCAATGATCTGAGAGAAAATAATTTCTTTACAATAATATTACAACATTTATTTTGCGGTAAAATTAATTTACCGCTTTTGGTTTAGGAAAAAATTGCTTTATTATCTGGCACTCGAGTGTTAAACGCCATAACTTAATTGGGGTCTGAAGGAAAGCCCTATTTTGTAGATAAATCAGTATGTAAAGTTATTAAAAAAGCCCAATTCTCGAGTCAAAATGTGGCGCCACCTTTTGGGGGCTTACCGTTTGTATATATGTAAAATTTAAACAAAGAGACGAGATTGAACTAAATAATATATTTAAATGTGATAAGAAATCTAAAAATTAATTTCTCGCGTATTACGCACGATTTACTTCAGTCTCCCTTTAAATTTTAGATTCCTTAGACCCTTAACATATGATATTTAGTTAAAAATATATCTATTTAAGATTCTTAAATAGGTTTTTTGAATTTTCCTTCAGGCTCTCTTTCATAATTCTTCTCATAGTCGAGATAGAAATTATGAAAATGCCAATGACTTCGTTCTGCCGGGTTCCCCATATTAATTTATATCAGAAATAACTGGCTATCGTTAATAACTTCATCGTAATGTCTATATAACGCACGCTTTAGCTCCATCTTTCGTTTCCTCCAAATCTACCCACTTTCTAAAGTTTCGTGAGGGGTTTTACCTTGAATCTAATTTGTTCATTTCATTTTTTAATTATATCTTTCGGGGTTTTTAGGTATTCGAAGCTATAATGGCGGCCAGCGGGGCTAATTTACGGTTTTCTCTCTAGCCAACGTTCCTCGTGGGCGGTTACATTGAGAATATAACGACCAAGGCTTAGCTTTAAACCTTTCAAAATTACTTATAAATTTAAAAAAGGGGTGGGCAAATATCTTAGAAAAATTTCATTTAGAAAAAATAAACTTTTTATATAAGTAAAGTTTGGCTAACAAAGAATTTAAATTAAATGTTTATTTATTTATTTATCTTAATTATATTAATTTAAATTAAGTTTTAAAAGGATGCCTAAGACCTAAATATATGTTTGCGTTCACACTAGAATCATTTTCAAATCGTTTCCAATGTTAAAATCAACTTTTCAAGATAAAAATTATGAATTTTAACCCTGGATCTTTATAGTTGACCTCAAACTTTTATAATTTGACCTTTAGAAATTGGTTAAAATCGCTTTCAAAGTTTCTAGTGTGAACGTACCTTATTTAATGCCAATTTTCAAACAATATCACGAATCCAAAAATTGGTCAAATATTAAAATATTAAGGTCAGCTAATAGAGATTATTTTTCAAATATTATTATCCTGAAAAATTAATTTGAATATTTTCGAAATGATATGGTTTCAAAGTGATTAGTGCGAACGCAACTTGGATTATATGAAAATTTATCACGTTAATTTTTATATATAAAAAAAAAAAAAAAAAAAGATTCCCACCAAATTTTGGTTTAAAAAAAAAAATCATTGACCCGACCGTTTTTCCTCGCGTTCATTCGAACAATTTAAAGTAATTTAATTTTAATTCGCGCGTAACATTATTATTTGTTTAGTAGAAATTATAATATTTTTATAATAAAATCCGCCTTGCGTATGACTCTTTTAAAGGGAAAATTAAAATAAAAATTTGGCAAAATTATTAACAAAAAAATATATTCGTAACTAAATATAGAAGAAATATTCGTCCGAGTGTTTTAGCGTGTAAGGGTCATAGTTCAGGCCCCCTTCTATGGGGGAGGCGGGTCTTATTTCCTTTAGGCAAAACAGGGGGTCTTAACTAGGGCAACCAATTATGATTTTTCTTTGCCACTCCCGTCAGCCACGTTAATTCCAGAGAACCAATAAGATGTTTATATAATGGTTAAGAGGTGGAGCTCTTTCTTCCATATAATATAAAAATTAAATTATATTTTTAAGAGCTTTTAAAATCTCGTTAATGTATTTAATTCGCTAATTAACGAATTTGGTAACTTATTAATTTATTATAATTATAAATAGATAAATAATAATTTTGTTAAAAAAATCGTGAATTTAATTTTCCCGCCGATAATTTATGATTTTCATAATTAAAACGGTGACAATCTCACCTTAATTACGTTTTTTTTTTTCTCAAAACCTAAATTTTAAAAATGTCAATTAAATTGATACGCTTCATTCTCCCTTTAAAAAGTATTTTAACTAAAAAGGGTCATAATGTATTTATATATATATTTATTTGGGAACGGATCGAGTGGTTTTAAAAATAATGGCGTCGGTATTATACGTGGATAAACAAAGAAGATGGAATTTTTCGAACAATTACTAATTCCGATTGAAATTTTATTTAAAAAAAAAGGAAATTGTCGAATATTTTTATTGTCGGCCAGGCGGGCCGGGGTCGCGGCCAGGAAATTCTGCCAATTCTCACGAAACTCGCTTCTGAATCTACTTCGTCGTAATGAATGAGCGAATTATTCTCTTGTAAAAATAATAATGGTAATAACGTTTCAGCAGCGCCGTCCAAGTAATTGTCAAAACTATTTCCTCTAATATATATAAACTGTACCTTTTTAAATTATACCAACCTTTTTTTAAAAATGAATTAAGCTTAAAGGGCTAGTTACTCTTTAAATTTCTTTAAAAAGTCTCCAATTTTGTTTGTAAAATACTAATTTTATTACGAAATAAATATTATTATAAATTGTGATTTTTAGTATATTTTGAAACGTTCCTTTGTCTTCACGAAATCACGTGACTCGAGACTGTTTCAATTATAGAGCGCGCAATTTTTAAAAGTGGTAAGACAAGGGAAAAGTGGTAAGACAAGGGAAAAGTGGTAAGACAAGGGAAAAAGTGGTAAGACAGGGGAAAAAGAGGTGAGACAGGGGAAAAAGTGGTAAGACAAGGGAAAAAGTGGTAAGACAGGGGAAAAAGTGGTAAGACAGGGGAAAAAGTGGTAAGACAAGGGAAAAAGTGGTAAGACAGGGGAAAAAGTGGTAAGACAGGGGAAAAAGTGGTAAGACAGGGGAAAAAGTGGTAAGACAAGGGAAAAAGTGGTAAGACAAGGGAAAAAGTGGTAAGACAAGGGAAAAGGTGGTAAGACAGGGGAAAAAGTGGTAAGACAGGGGAAAAAGTGGTAAGACAAGGGAAAAAGTGGTAAGACAGGGGAAAAAGTGGTAAGACAGGGGAAAAAGTGGTAAGACAAGGGAAAAAGTGGTAAGACGGGGGAAAAAGTGGTAAGACGGGGGAAAAAGTGGTAAGACAAGGGAAAAAGTGGTAAGACAAGGGAAAAAGTGGTAAGACAAGGGAAAAGGTGGTAAGACAGGGGAAAAAGTGGTAAGACAGGGGAAAAAGTGGTAAGACAAGGGAAAAAGTGGTAAGACAAGGGAAAAAGTGGTAAGACAGGGGAAAAAGTGGTAAGACAAGGGAAAAAGTGGTAAGACAGGGGAAAAAGTGGTAAGACAGGGGAAAAAGTGGTAAGACAGGGGAAAAAGTGGTAAGACAGGGGAAAAAGTGGTAAGACAGGGGAAAAAGTGGTAAGACAGGGGAAAAAGTGGTAAGACAGGGGAAAAAGTGGTAAGACAGGGGAAAAAGTGGTAAGACAGGGGAAAAAGTGGTAAGACAGGGGAAAAAGTGGTAAGACAAGGGAAAAAGTGGTAAGACAAGGGAAAAAGTGGTAAGACAGGGGAAAAGGTGGTAAGACAGGGGAAAAAGTGGTAAGACAGGGGAAAAAGTGGTAAGACAGGGGAAAAAGTGGTAAGACAGGGGAAAAAGTGGTAAGACAGGGGAAAAAGTGGTAAGACAAGGGAAAAAGTGGTAAGACAAGGGAAAAAGTGGTAAGACAAGGGAAAAGGTGGTAAGACAGGGGAAAAAGTGGTAAGACAGGGGAAAAAGTGGTAAGACAAGGGAAAAAGTGGTAAGACAGGGGAAAAAGTGGTAAGACAGGGGAATAAGTGGTAAGACAGGGGAAAAAGTGGTAAGACAGGGGAAAAAGTGGTAAGACAGGGGAAAAAGTGGTAAGACAGGGGAAAAAGTGGTAAGACAAGGGAAAAAGTGGTAAGACAAGGGAAAAAGTGGAAAGACAAGGGAAAAGGTGGTAAGACAGGGGAAAAAGTGGTAAGACAGGGGAAAAAGTGGTAAGACAAGGGAAAAAGTGGTAAGACAGGGGAAAAAGTGGTAAGACAGGGGAATAAGTGGTAAGACAGGGGAAAAAGTGGTAAGACAGGGGAAAAAGTGGTAAGACAGGGGAAAAAGTGGTAAGACAGGGGAAAAAGTGGTAAGACAAGGGAAAAAGTGGTAAGACAAGGGAAAAAGTGGTAAGACAAGGGAAAAAGTGGTAAGACAAGGGAAAAGGTGGTAAGACAGGGGAAAAAGTGGTAAGACAGGGGAAAAAGTGGTAAGACAAGGGAAAAAGTGGTAAGACAGGGGAAAAAGTGGTAAGACAGGGGAAAAAGTGGTAAGACAAGGGAAAAAGTGGTAAGACGGGGGAAAAAGTGGTAAGACAGGGGAAAAAGTGGTAAGACAAGGGAAAAAGTGGTAAGACAAGGGAAAAAGTGGTAAGACAAGGGAAAAGGTGGTAAGACAGGGGAAAAAGTGGTAAGACAGGGGAAAAAGTGGTAAGACAAGGGAAAAAGTGGTAAGACAAGGGAAAAAGTGGTAAGACAGGGGAAAAAGTGGTAAGACAAGGGAAAAAGTGGTAAGACAGGGGAAAAAGTGGTAAGACAGGGGAAAAAGTGGTAAGACAGGGGAAAAAGTGGTAAGACAGGGGAAAAAGTGGTAAGACAGGGGAAAAAGTGGTAAGACAGGGGAAAAAGTGGTAAGACAGGGGAAAAAGTGGTAAGACAGGGGAAAAAGTGGTAAGACAGGGGAAAAAGTGGTAAGACAAGGGAAAAAGTGGTAAGACAAGGGAAAAAGTGGTAAGACAGGGGAAAAGGTGGTAAGACAGGGGAAAAAGTGGTAAGACAGGGGAAAAAGTGGTAAGACAGGGGAAAAAGTGGTAAGACAGGGGAAAAAGTGGTAAGACAGGGGAAAAAGTGGTAAGACAAGGGAAAAAGTGGTAAGACAAGGGAAAAAGTGGTAAGACAAGGGAAAAGGTGGTAAGACAGGGGAAAAAGTGGTAAGACAGGGGAAAAAGTGGTAAGACAAGGGAAAAAGTGGTAAGACAGGGGAAAAAGTGGTAAGACAGGGGAATAAGTGGTAAGACAGGGGAAAAAGTGGTAAGACAGGGGAAAAAGTGGTAAGACAGGGGAAAAAGTGGTAAGACAGGGGAAAAAGTGGTAAGACAAGGGAAAAAGTGGTAAGACAAGGGAAAAAGTGGAAAGACAAGGGAAAAGGTGGTAAGACAGGGGAAAAAGTGGTAAGACAGGGGAAAAAGTGGTAAGACAAGGGAAAAAGTGGTAAGACAGGGGAAAAAGTGGTAAGACAGGGGAATAAGTGGTAAGACAGGGGAAAAAGTGGTAAGACAGGGGAAAAAGTGGTAAGACAGGGGAAAAAGTGGTAAGACAGGGGAAAAAGTGGTAAGACAAGGGAAAAAGTGGTAAGACAAGGGAAAAAGTGGTAAGACAAGGGAAAAAGTGGTAAGACAAGGGAAAAGGTGGTAAGACAGGGGAAAAAGTGGTAAGACAGGGGAAAAAGTGGTAAGACAGGGGAAAGAGTGGTAAGACAGGGGAAAAAGTGGTAAGACAGGGGAAAGAGTGGTAAGACAGGGGAAAGAGTGGTAAGACAGGGGAAAAAGTGGTAAGACAGGGGAAAAAGTGGTAAGACAGGGGAAAGAGTGGTAAGACAGGGGAAAAAGTGGTAAGACAGGGGAAAAAGTGGTAAGACAGGGGAAAGAGTGGTAAGACAGGGGAAAAAGTGGTAAGACAGGGGAAAGAGTGGTAAGACAGGGGAAAAAGTGGTAAGACAGGGGAAAGAGTGGTAAGACAGGGGAAAGAGTGGTAAGACAGGGGAAAGAGTGGTAAGACAGGGGAAAGAGTGGTAAGACAGGGGAAAGAGTGGTAAGACAGGGGAAAGAGTGGTAAGACAGGGGAAAAAGTGGTAAGACAGGGGAAAGAGTGGTAAGACAGGGGAAAGAGTGGTAAGACAGGGGAAAGAGTGGTAAGACAGGGGAAAAAGTGGTAAGACAGGGGAAAGAGTGGTAAGACAGGGGAAAGAGTGGTAAGACAGGGGAAAGAGTGGTAAGACAGGGGAAAAAGTGGTAAGACAGGGGAAAAAGTGGTAAGACAGGGGAAAGAGTGGTAAGACAGGGGAAAGAGTGGTAAGACAGGGGAAAGAGTGGTAAGACAGGGGAAAGAGTGGTAAGACAGGGGAAAAAGTGGTAAGACAGGGGAAAGAGTGGTAAGACAGGGGAAAGAGTGGTAAGACAGGGGAAAGAGTGGTAAGACAGGGGAAAGAGTGGTAAGACAGGGGAAAAAGTGGTAAGACAGGGGAAAGAGTGGTAAGACAGGGGAAAGAGTGGTAAGACAGGGGAAAGAGTGGTAAGACAGGGGAAAGAGTGGTAAGACAGGGGAAAGAGTGGTAAGACAGGGGAAAGAGTGGTAAGACAGGGGAAAGAGTGGTAAGACAAGGGAAAAAGTGGTAAGACAGGGAAAGAGTGGTAAGACAGGGGAAAGAGTGGTAAGACAGGGGAAAGAGTGGTAAGACAAGGGGAAAAAGTGGTAAGACAGGGGAAAGAGTGGTAAGACAGGGGAAAGTGTGGTAAGACAGGGGAAAGAGTGGTAAGACAGGGGAAAAGTGGTAAGACAAGGGAAAGAGTGGTAAGACAGGGGAAAGAGTGGTAAGACAGGGGAAAAAGTGGTGTAAGACAGGGGAAAGAGTGGTAAGACAAGGGAAAAAGTGGTAAGACAGGGGAAAGAGTGGTAAGACAAGGGAAAAAGTGGTAAGACAGGGGAAAGAGTGGTAAGACAAGGGAAAAAGTGGTAAGACAGGGGAAAGAGTGGTAAGACAGGGGAAAAAGTGGTAAGACAAGGGGAAAAAGTGGTAAGACAGGGGAAAAAGTGGTAAGACAGGGGAAAGAGTGGTAAGACAGGGGAAAGAGTGGTAAGACAGGGGAAAAAGTGGTAAGACAGGGGAAAGAGTGGTAAGACAGGGGAAAGAGTGGTAAGACAGGGGAAAGAGTGGTAAGACAGGGGAAAGAGTGGTAAGACAGGGGAAAGAGTGGTAAGACAGGGCAAAGAGTGGTAAGACAGGGGAAAGAGTGGTAAGACAGGGGAAAGAGTGGTAAGACAGGGGAAAGAGTGGTAAGACAGGGGAAAAAGTGGTAAGACAGGGGAAAAAGTGGTAAGACAGGGGAAAGAGTGGTAAGACAGGGGAAAGAGTGGTAAGACAGGGGAAAGAGTGGTAAGACAGGGGAAAGAGTGGTAAGACAGGGGAAAGAGTGGTAAGACAGGGGAAAGAGTGGTAAGACAGGGGAAAAAGTGGTACGACAGGGGAAAGAGTGGTAAGACAGGGGAAAGAGTGGTAAGACAGGGGAAAGAGTGGTAAGACAGGGGAAAAAGTGGTAAGACAGGGGAAAAAGTGGTAAGACAGGGGAAAGAGTGGTAAGACAGGGGAAAGAGTGGTAAGACAGGGGAAAAAGTGGTAAGACAGGGGAAAAAGTGGTAAGACAGGGGAAAGAGTGGTAAGACAGGGGAAAGAGTGGTAAGACAGGGGAAAAAGTGGTAAGACAGGGGAAAGAGTGGTAAGACAGGGGAAAGAGTGGTAAGACAGGGGAAAGAGTGGTAAGACAGGGGAAAGAGTGGTAAGACAGGGGAAAAAGTGGTAAGACAAGGGAAAGAGTGGTAAGACAGGGGAAAGAGTGGTAAGACAAGGGAAAAGGTGGTAAGACAGGGGAAAAAGTGGTAAGACAGGGGAAAAAGTGGTAAGACAGGGGAAAAAGTGGTAAGACAAGGGAAAAAGTGGTAAGACAAGGGAAAAAGTGGTAAGACAGGGGAAAAGGTGGTAAGACAGGGGAAAAAGTGGTAAGACAGGGGAAAAAGTGGTAAGACAGGGGAAAAAGTGGTAAGACAGGGGAATAAGTGGTAAGACAGGGGAAAAAGTGGTAAGACAGGGGAAAAAGTGGTAAGACAGGGGAAAAAGTGGTAAGACAAGGGAAAAAGTGGTAAGACAAGGGAAAAAGTGGTAAGACAGGGGAAAAGGTGGTAAGACAGGGGAAAAAGTGGTAAGACAGGGGAAAAAGTGGTAAGACAGGGGAAAAAGTGGTAAGACAGGGGAAAAAGTGGTAAGACAGGGGAAAAAGTGGTAAGACAGGGGAAAAAGTGGTAAGACAAGGGAAAAAGTGGTAAGACAGGGGAAAAAGTGGTAAGACAGGGGAAAAAGTGGTAAGACAGGGGAAAAAGTGGTAAGACAGGGGAAAAAGTGGTAAGACAGGGGAAAAAGTGGTAAGACAAGGGAAAAAGTGGTAAGACAAGGGAAAAAGTGGTAAGACAGGGGAAAAAGTGGTAAGACAGGGGAAAAAGTGGTAAGACAGGGGAAAAAGTGGTAAGACAAGGGAAAAAGTGGTAAGACAAGGGAAAAGTGGTAAGACAAGGGAAAAGGTGGTAAGACAGGGGAAAAAGTGGTAAGACAGGGGAAAAAGTGGTAAGACAGGGGAAAAAGTGGTAAGACAGGGGAAAAAGTGGTAAGACAGGGGAATAAGTGGTAAGACAGGGGAAAAAGTGGTAAGACAGGGGAAAAAGTGGTAAGACAAGGGAAAAAGTGGTAAGACAAGGGAAAAAGTGGTAAGACAGGGGAAAAGGTGGTAAGACAGGGGAAAAAGTGGTAAGACAGGGGAAAAGGTGGTAAGACAGGGGAAAAAGTGGTAAGACAGGGGAAAAAGTGGTAAGACAGGGGAAAAAGTGGTAAGACAGGGGAAAAAGTGGTAAGACAGGGGAATAAGTGGTAAGACAGGGGAAAAAGTGGTAAGACAGGGGAAAAAGTGGTAAGACAAGGGAAAAAGTGGTAAGACAAGGGAAAAAGTGGTAAGACAGGGGAAAAGGTGGTAAGACAGGGGAAAAAGTGGTAAGACAGGGGAAAAGGTGGTAAGACAGGGGAAAAAGTGGTAAGACAGGGGAAAAAGTGGTAAGACAGGGGAAAAAGTGGTAAGACAGGGGAAAAAGTGGTAAGACAGGGGAAAAAGTGGTAAGACAAGGGAAAAAGTGGTAAGACAAGGGAAAAAGTGGTAAGACAAGGGAAAAGGTGGTAAGACAGGGGAAAAAGTGGTAAGACAGGGGAAAAAGTGGTAAGACAGGGGAAAAAGTGGTAAGACAAGGGAAAAAGTGGTAAGACAAGGGAAAAAGTGGTAAGACAGGGGAAAAGGTGGTAAGACAGGGGAAAAAGTGGTAAGACAGGGGAAAAAGTGGTAAGACAGGGGAAAAAGTGGTAAGACAAGGGAAAAAGTGATAAGACAAGGGAAAAAGTGGTAAGACAAGGGAAAAGGTGGTAAGACAGGGGAAAAAGTGGTAAGACAGGGGAAAAAGTGGTAAGACAGGGGAAAAAGTGGTAAGACAAGGGAAAAAGTGGTAAGACAAGGGAAAAAGTGGTAAGACAGGGGAAAAGGTGGTAAGACAGGGGAAAAAGTGGTAAGACAGGGGAAAAAGTGGTAAGACAGGGGAAAAAGTGGTAAGACAGGGGAATAAGTGGTAAGACAGGGGAAAAAGTGGTAAGACAGGGGAAAAAGTGGTATGACAGGGGAAAAAGTGGTAAGACAAGGGAAAAAGTGGTAAGACAAGGGAAAAAGTGGTAAGACAGGGGAAAAAGTGGTAAGACAAGGGAAAAAGTGGTAAGACAAGGGAAAAAGTGGTAAGACAGGGGAAAAGGTGGTAAGACAGGGGAAAAAGTGGTAAGACAGGGGAAAAAGTGGTAAGACAGGGGAAAAAGTGGTAAGACAGGGGAAAAAGTGGTAAGACAGGGGAAAAAGTGGTAAGACAGGGGAAAAAGTGGTAAGACAAGGGAAAAAGTGGTAAGACAAGGGAAAAAGTGGTAAGACAAGGGAAAAGGTGGTAAGACAGGGGAAAAAGTGGTAAGACAGGGGAAAAAGTGGTAAGACAGGGGAAAAAGTGGTAAGACAGGGGAATAAGTGGTAAGACAGGGGAAAAAGTGGTAAGACAGGGGAAAAAGTGGTAAGACAGGGGAAAAAGTGGTAAGACAAGGGAAAAAGTGGTAAGACAAGGGAAAAAGTGGTAAGACAGGGGAAAAGGTGGTAAGACAGGGGAAAAAGTGGTAAGACAGGGGAAAAGGTGGTAAGACAGGGGAAAAAGTGGTAAGACAGGGGAAAAAGTGGTAAGACAGGGGAAAAAGTGGTAAGACAGGGGAAAAAGTGGTAAGACAGGGGAAAAAGTGGTAAGACAAGGGAAAAAGTGGTAAGACAAGGGAAAAAGTGGTAAGACAAGGGAAAAGGTGGTAAGACAGGGGAAAAAGTGGTAAGACAGGGGAAAAAGTGGTAAGACAGGGGAAAAAGTGGTAAGACAAGGGAAAAAGTGGTAAGACAAGGGAAAAAGTGGTAAGACAGGGGAAAAGGTGGTAAGACAGGGGAAAAAGTGGTAAGACAGGGGAAAAAGTGGTAAGACAGGGGAAAAAGTGGTAAGACAAGGGAAAAAGTGATAAGACAAGGGAAAAAGTGGTAAGACAAGGGAAAAGGTGGTAAGACAGGGGAAAAAGTGGTAAGACAGGGGAAAAAGTGGTAAGACAGGGGAAAAAGTGGTAAGACAAGGGAAAAAGTGGTAAGACAAGGGAAAAAGTGGTAAGACAGGGGAAAAGGTGGTAAGACAGGGGAAAAAGTGGTAAGACAGGGGAAAAAGTGGTAAGACAGGGGAAAAAGTGGTAAGACAGGGGAATAAGTGGTAAGACAGGGGAAAAAGTGGTAAGACAGGGGAAAAAGTGGTATGACAGGGGAAAAAGTGGTAAGACAAGGGAAAAAGTGGTAAGACAAGGGAAAAAGTGGTAAGACAGGGGAAAAGGTGGTAAGACAGGGGAAAAAGTGGTAAGACAGGGGAAAAAGTGGTAAGACAGGGGAAAAAGTGGTAAGACAGGGGAAAAAGTGGTAAGACAGGGGAAAAAGTGGTAAGACAGGGGAAAAAGTGGTAAGACAGGGGAAAAGGTGGTAAGACAGGGGAAAAAGTGGTAAGACAAGGGAAAAAGTGGTAAGACAGGGGAAAAAGTGGTAAGACAGGGGAAAAAGTGGTAAGACAGGGGAAAAAGTGGTAAGACAGGGGAAAAAGTGGTAAGACAAAGGAAAAAGTGGTAAGACAAGGGAAAAAGTGGTAAGACAGGGGAAAAAGGTGGTAAGACAGGGGAAAAAGTGGTAAGACAGGGGAAAAAGTGGTAAGACAGGGAAAAAGTGGTAAGACAGGGGAAAAAGTGGTAAGACAGGGGAATAAGTGGTAAGACAGGGGAAAAAGTGGTAAGACAGGGGAAAAAGTGGTAAGACAGGGGAAAAAGTGGTAAGACAAGGGAAAAAGTGGTAAGACAGGGGAAAAAGTGGTAAGACAGGGGAAAAAGTGGTAAGACAGGGGAAAAAGTGGTTAAGACAGGGGAAAAAGTGGTAAGACAGGGGAAAAAGTGGTAAGACAAGGGAAAAAGTGGTAAGACAAGGGAAAAAGTGGTAAGACAGGGGAAAAAGTGGTAAGACAGGGGAAAAGGTGGTAAGACAGGGGAAAAAGGTGGTAAGACAGGGGAAAAGTGGTAAGACAGGGGAAAAAGTGGTAAGACAGGGGAAAAAGTGGTAAGACAGGGGAAAAAGTGGTAAGACAGGGAAAAAGTGGTAAGACAAGGGAAAAAGTGGTAAGACAAGGGAAAAAGTGGTAAGACAAGGGAAAAGGTGGTAAGACAGGGAAAAAGTGGTAAGACAGGGGAAAAAGTGGTAAGACAGGGGAAAAAGTGGTAAGACAAGGGAAAAAGTGGTAAGACAAGGGAAAAAGTGGTAAGACAGGGAAAAGGTGGTAAGACAGGGGAAAAAGTGGTAAGACAGGGGAAAAAGTGGTAAGACAGGGGAAAAAGTGGTAAGACAAGGGAAAAAGTGGTAAGACAAGGGAAAAAGTGGTAAGACAGGGAAAAGGTGGTAAGACAGGGGAAAAAGTGGTAAGACAGGGGAAAAAGTGGTAAGACAGGGGAAAAAGTGGTAAGACAAGGGAAAAAGTGGTAAGACAAGGAAAAAGTGGTAAGACAGGGGAAAAGGTGGTAAGACAGGGGAAAAAGTGGTAAGACAGGGGAAAAAGAGGTAAGACAGGGGAAAAAGTGGTAAGACAGGGGAATAAGTGGTAAGACAGGGGAAAAAGTGGTAAGACAGGGGAAAAAGTGGTAAGACAGGGGAAAAAGTGGTAAGACAAGGGAAAAAGTGGTAAGACAAGGGAAAAAGTGGTAAGACAGGGGAAAAGGTGGTAAGACAGGGGAAAAAGTGGTAAGACAGGGGAAAAAGTGGTAAGACAGGGGAAAAAGTGGTAAGACAGGGGAAAAAGTGGTAAGACAGGGGAAAAAGTGGTAAGACAGGGGAAAAAGTGTAAGACAAGGGAAAAAGTGGTAAGACAAGGGAAAAAGTGGTAAGACAGGGGAAAAAGTGGTAAGACAAGGGAAAAGGTGGTAAGACAGGGAAAAAGTGGTAAGACAGGGGAAAAAGTGGTAAGACAGGGGAAAAAGTGGTAAGACAGGGGAATAAGTGGTAAGACAGGGGAAAAAGTGGTAAGACAAGGGAAAAAGTGGTAAGACAGGGGAAAAGGTGGTAAGACAGGGGAAAAAGTGGTAAGACAGGGGAAAAAGTGGTAAGACAGGGGGAAAAAGTGGTAAGACAGGGGAAAAAGTGGTAAGACAGGGGAAAAAGTGGTAAGACAGGGGAAAAAGTGGTAAGACAAGGGAAAAAGTGGTAAGACAAGGGAAAAAGTGGTAAGACAGGGGAAAAAGTGGTAAGACAAGGGAAAGGTGGTAAGACAGGGGAAAAGTGGTAAGACAGGGGAAAAAGTGGTAAGACAGGGGAAAAAGTGGTAAGACAGGGGAATAAGTGGTAAGACAGGGGAAAAAGTGGTAAGACAGGGGAAAAAGTGGTAAGACAGGGGAAAAAGTGGTAAGACAAGGGAAAAAGTGGTAAGACAGGGAAAAAGTGGTAAGACAGGGAAAAGGTGGTAAGACAGGGGAAAAAGTGGTAAGACAGGGGAAAAAGTGGTAAGACAGGGGAAAAAGTGGTAAGACAGGGAAAAAGTGGTAAGACAGGGGAAAAAGTGGTAAGACGGGAAAAAGTGGTAAGACAAGGGAAAAAGTGGTAAGACAGGGGAAAAGGTGGTAAGACAGGGGAAAAAGTGGTAAGACAAGGGAAAAAGTGGTAAGACAGGGGAAAAAGTGGTAAGACAGGGGAAAAAGTGGTAAGACAGGGGAAAAAGTGGTAAGACAGGGGAAAAAGTGGTAAGACAAAGGAAAAAGTGGTAAGACAAGGGAAAAAGTGGTAAGACAGGGGAAAAGGTGGTAAGACAGGGGAAAAAGTGGTAAGACAGGGGAAAAAGTGGTAAGACAGGGGAAAAAGTGGTAAGACAGGGGAAAAAGTGGTAAGACAGGGGAATAAGTGGTAAGACAGGGGAAAAAGTGGTAAGACAGGGGAAAAAGTGGTAAGACAGGGGAAAAAGTGGTAAGACAAGGGAAAAAGTGGTAAGACAGGGGAAAAAGTGGTAAGACAGGGGAAAAAGTGGTAAGACAGGGGAAAAAGTGGTAAGACAGGGGAAAAAGTGGTAAGACAAGGGAAAAAGTGGTAAGACAAGGGAAAAGGTGGTAAGACAGGGGAAAAGGTGGTAAGACAGGGGAAAAAGTGGTAAGACAGGGGAAAAAGTGGTAAGACAGGGGAAAAAGTGGTAAGACAGGGGAAAAAGTGGTAAGACAGGGGAATAAGTGGTAAGACAGGGGAAAAAGTGGTAAGACAGGGGAAAAAGTGGTAAGACAGGGGAAAAAGTGGTAAGACAAGGGAAAAAGTGGTAAGACAGGGGAAAAAGTGGTAAGACAGGGGAAAAAGTGGTAAGACAAGGGATAAAGTGGTAAGACAGGGGAAAAAGTGGTAAGACAAGGGAAAAAGTGGTAAGACAGGGGAAAAAGTGGTAAGACAGGGGAAAAAGTGGTAAGACAAGGGAAAAAGTGGTAAGACAAGGGAAAAAGTGGTAAGACAGGGGAAAAAGTGGTAAGACAAGGGAAAAAGTGGTAAGACAGGGGAAAAAGTGGTAAGACAGGGGAAAAGGTGGTAAGACAGGGGAAAAAGTGGTAAGACAAGGGAAAAAGTGGTATGACAGGGGAAAAAGTGGTAAGACAGGGGAAAAAGTGGTAAGACAGGGGAAAAAGTGGTAAGACAGGGGAAAAAGTGGTAAGACAGGGGAAAAAGTGGTAAGACAAGGGAAAAAGTGGTAAGACAAGGGAAAAAGTGGTAAGAAAAGGGAAAAGGTGGTAAGACAGGGGAAAAAGTGGTAAGACAGGGGAAAAAGTGGTAAGACAGGGGAAAAAGTGGTAAGACAAGGGAAAAAGTGGTAAGACAAGGGAAAAAGTGGTAAGACAGGGGAAAAGGTGGTAAGACAGGGGAAAAAGTGGTAAGACAGGGGAAAAAGTGGTAAGACAGGGGAAAAAGTGGTAAGACAGGGGAATAAGTGGTAAGACAGGGGAATAAGTGGTAAGACAGGGGAAAAAGTGGTAAGACAGGGGAAAAAGTGGTAAGACAAGGGAAAAAGTGGTAAGACAAGGGAAAAAGTGGTAAGACAGGGGAAAAGGTGGTAAGACAGGGGAAAAAGTGGTAAGACAGGGGAAAAAGTGGTAAGACAGGGGAAAAAGTGGTAAGACAGGGGAAAAAGTGGTAAGACAGGGGAAAAAGTGGTAAGACAGGGGAAAAAGTGGTAAGACAAGGGAAAAAGTGGTAAGACAAGGGAAAAAGTGGTAAGACAAGGGAAAAGGTGGTAAGACAGGGGAAAAAGTGGTAAGACAGGGGAAAAAGTGGTAAGACAGGGGAAAAAGTGGTAAGACAGGGGAAAAAGTGGTAAGACAGGGGAATAAGTGGTAAGACAGGGGAAAAAGTGGTAAGACAGGGGAAAAAGTGGTAAGACAGGGGGAAAAGTGGTAAGACAGGGGAAAAAGTGGTAAGACAAGGGAAAAAGTGGTAAGACAGGGGAAAAGGTGGTAAGACAGGGGAAAAAGTGGTAAGACAGGGGAAAAAGTGGTAAGACAGGGGAAAAAGTGGTAAGACAGGGGAAAAAGTGGTAAGACAGGGGAAAAAGTGGTAAGACGGGAAAAAGTGGTAAGACAAGGGAAAAAGTGGTAAGACAGGGGAAAAGGTGGTAAGACAGGGGAAAAAGTGGTAAGACAGGGGAAAAAGTGGTAAGACAAGGGAAAAGTGGTAAGACAAGGGAAAAGTGGTAAGACAAGGGAAAAAGTGGTAAGACAAGGGAAAAAGTGGTAAGACAGGGGAAAAAGTGGTAAGACAAGGGAAAAAGTGGTAAGACAGGGGAAAAAGTGGTAAGACAGGGGAAAAAGTGGTAAGACAGGGGAAAAAGTGGTAAGACAGGGGAAAAAGTGGTAAGACAGGGGAAAAAGTGGTAAGACAAGGGAAAAAGTGGTAAGACAGGGGAAAAAGTGGTAAGACAGGGGAAAAAGTGGTAAGACAGGGGAAAAAGTGGTAAGACAAGGGAAAAAGTGGTAAGACAGGGGAAAAAGTGGTAAGACAGGGGAAAAAGTGGTAAGACAGGGGAAAAAGTGGTAAGACAAGGGAAAAAGTGGTAAGACAGGGGAAAAAGTGGTAAGACAGGGGAAAAAGTGGTAAGACAGGGGAAAAAGTGGTAAGACAAGGGAAAAAGTGGTAAGACAGGGGAAAAAGTGGTAAGACAGGGGAAAAAGTGGTAAGACAGGGGAAAAAGTGGTAAGACAGGGGAAAAAGTGGTAAGACAGGGGAAAAAGTGGTAAGACAAGGGAAAAGTGGTAAGACAAGGGAAAAAGTGGTAAGACAAGGGAAAAGTGGTAAGACAAGGGAAAAAGTGGTAAGACAAGGGAAAAAGTGGTAAGACAGGGGAAAAAGTAGTAGGACAGGGGAAAAAGTGGTAAGACAAGGGAAAAGTGGTAAGACAAGGTCGTGCCGTTAAAAATGAGCATTTAAGCGCGCGAAGTGAAAAAAAGGCGAAATGCACGTGACTCGAGTCTGTTTCAATTATAGCACGCGCGATTTAAAGTTTTTTCAACGTCGCGCGTGACGTTAAAGACGAGAATTTTAGCGCGCGAGATTTCGTGCGCTTAGCTAGCAATTTCACGAGCTATGACGTAGATTTTGAGATAATTAAAATATAAAATTGGTAATGTTAGAGTATGGTCCTAACCCTTTGCGAGAAGAGCTACGGAACGAGCATCCTCATAAACGCGGGAAATGATATTAGAATAATACAACAGTTGGCAAATGATAAATATGAAAAAAGAAATAGGTACGATTCGCGTCATTGTTCGGAAAAACGCTTAAATTCCTAAATATTAAATTTAACGCTTCGTAAACTGCGCTTTATTTAATGTTTATATTTACGACACGCAAACCTTAAAGGTCAGATCAAATCCAGACGCCTACAGCTATGGCACTTTCATATTAAAAAATAGATCTATTATAGGTTTTTTTGGGTATTTGCTCAATTTGTATCAGAAAAGTTACGGCCATTTCAAGACAGCCTGGGTCATGTTTGGATTTTTTTTTTTTAATTTTCCATTTCACCTTCCCTTTAATTTCTTTGTTCTTATGTCGCGATTTACGCATCTCGAAGCTCTCAGTTTATGAGTACATATATATTCTAATTCCCCGTCCCGATCATTTTTCCCATTTAAATTAGTGAACTGCCTTAATGAGTAATAATTAAATTTTAAATTCCAATATATAATTAAATTTCAATCATCACACGAGTCTGGATATAATAGTGTCCGAATTAGGAACGGGTACCTTTCGACCAATCGCGTGTCTTAAGAAGATGGCTTAGGGGTTATTATAATGCAATATTCCAATTTGACACCCCCAACCCCAAAACCCCCCCCCCCCTCCCTGAAATTGAAAACTTTAAAAGAGAGCGAACAATGTGAAATCGAATATTAAGCGCGATTTATTTGGCAAGCTTGAAAGTCCTCGAAAATTCAATAGGGATAAGGTGGTATTTCAATCCCTTCTGAGGGAGAGACTTTGATAGGATCGTACGCTAATTAAATAGCGATTGAAATGAGTCTTTAGGCTTAATTGAGTTTGAAACTGAGCTGCCCCCCATCCAATTGGTGTCTCAAATTGTAACTACTCTTGGATGGCGACTGCCAATCGACGAGGTTCTAGATACTTCTCTCCTGATGTCTTACTTTCCGCGGAAGAAGGAGGATAAGAGGGGGGGGGGGTTCTTTGGGGGGTTGGGGGGGGAAAGGCCACCAGGGTTCGTTTTCTAAATTAGATCTTCACACTCGGGATTAATTATTCGTCGGCTCCTTTCCACAGATCCCCAACTTACACCTCCGCCTTCTACCTTATCGTACAAAGGGAGAATGAAACGCAATTAACAGTCTTAATTGCAACCTATAATTACGTATTTCACAAACAAAATTACAGTTTCGTACAACAATTACTTTAGTTAATTTTCTATATCTTTTTCCTAACTATTTGACCCAATTATTAAAATCTATAATTTTAATCCGGACCTTTTGACCCTATTTTTAAATTCTGACCTTTTGGCCTTATTTTACTTGACCTTTTAACCTGTTTTTACTTGACCTTTCCTTATTCTTCCCGCCTATCATTACGTACACGATTTATAAATGTAAAATTGATATGTAAAAATTTGATATTAATTTTCTATCAATAAATAAAGAAATTCTATCAATAAATAAAAATTTCTATCAATAAATAAAAATTTCTATCAATAAATAAAAATTTCTATCAATAAATAAAAATTTCTATCAATAAATAAAAAAATCTATCAATAAATAAAAAACTTCTTTCAATAAAAAAAAAATTCTATCAATAAATAAAAAAAATTATCAATTAATTAAAAATTCTATCAATAAATAAAAAATCTATCAATAAATAAAAAAATCTATCAATAAATAAAAAATTTCTATCAATAAATAAAAAATTTCTATCAATAAATAAAAAATTTCTATCAATAAATAAAAAACTCCTATCAATAAATAAAAAAATCTATCAATAAAAAAACATTTCTATCAATAAATAAAAAATCATAAAATATTTTTAAATTATTAAATTATCGTTCAGTTTCATTATACCTTTAAAATGTTGTTCGCTCCCGTTTTGTTGCCACTTTGACTTTGAGTCTCGCGCGCTCGGCGGCGACTTGAATAATTATTTTAATTACAATGATGGGGGTGGTTGGGTGGGTGGTGCTCTTTGAAATTCGTCAGAGTAATTCCCTCCCTCCCATCCTCGCCTTGTCGCCGAGCGCGTATTTTAATTAAATTCTCGAAACGTTCTAATTAGTAACGGTGGCTAATTCGCTTCCGACATTAATTAACGGGCGGCTTATTAGAGGCGACTCTAAGCTCGAACCGAGCGTGGCCTTATTCGCTTTCGAAAACTAAAACCCGATGCCAACTATAATTAATGCCGAAATTTAAATTATTTTAATTGTTCGTAAAGATATCCGTACACGATCTTAATTGACACGACATAATACTCGAACATATACGTTTAATTAATATCCAGAATGACATCGAGATAAATTTTTTAATTTTCTTTGATCTAACTAATTCGCAGACTTTAAGGATCAAATCGGATGTAGAAAAGGCCCTAAAAGGTCACGTGTCAAACGCGGAAACCTGTCTTCCAATAATAACACCGGAATTAGATCCGGAAGTGCGAATATCAGAAAAATGTTTGAAAAAAATGGTGGAACTTTTTTAAAGTCGTTTAAAATATCGATCTGATTTGATCGATTCAATTTGATCGATTTGATTCGTCCGATTTAATTTGATCCATTTAAGTTGATTCATTTAAGTTGATCCATTTAATTTGATCGATTTGATTTGATCGCTTTGATCGAGTTAATTTGATCGATTTGATTTGATCGCTTTGATCGAGTTAATTTGATCGACTTGATCGATAAAAATCGATTGGGATACGCTAGTTCCCCCTAAGGTTTTTTATATACTTATGATAGTAAACTTAAATAAAATGCAGCCATTAACCCAATAATTTCATTTTCATAAAACCAAATTCCTAGGATCGTAAAATGCGAAATAAATTATTTTCCAATCAGAATTAGTACACGAAAAAGGGCATACAAGATTACATAGTATATTACTATATACAAGAAGTAGTATTAAAAACTTTGATTGATTAATATATCTGTTCATTATATAGCTAGTAAGGAAACAAACAACCCTTATTCGACTCTGATGCGGGGCTAATGTACCTATTTCTATAAAAATAGTAATTTGGGAAATTTAAGGAGTTCGAATTGGGTTTTACCATCAAAGAATTGAAAAGGAATCCATCGAGAAAAGGCGAATTAGAAGAGAGGTACCGATTAAGGGGTATATTTATAAGTCCCCCTCTATTTCGTTTAATTCAGAATAATTTCTAGAAACAGTTATTAGAGTCAACGCCTTTTATAAGTACCTTACTCTCAATCTTAGTAAGATCCTAATTCTGCCTTAAAAAACGGGTTTCCAATAACAAATTTGATCCTTATTAAGGTTGAGATCGTCTACAAGTATTCGGTTTTCATTCGGTATAGAGGGCAAGTAGAGATAACAAGATGAAACAGACCATAAGGGAAGCTACACCCCAAAAACGGTCTCATTTGCATTTTAAAATTTAAATTTATTTCGAGATTTTGAAATATTTTTCAAAGTGTTTCGTGAATTTTTGTAAGGTTAGATACTGGGAAATTACGATGTTTAAGACTTAATTAGGACCTGGGGAGTTCAGAATAAATTCTACAACCAGCAGAAAGGTGAGAAAAAGTTATTTGAAACTTTCATATCTAAATAATAAATTTAGTGTCTTAGGAAATAAATAGCGTAGTAAATTTTTATATCAAAAGAAAGCTTATTTAAGCACCTATTTAAATATTCTGTAAATTAAAAAATCGGAGTTGTTCCTCGGGGGGTTATGGACCCCCGAATTTAACCCCCCAAATAATTTTTTCCCCACTCGTAATTAAAAATTAACGAAATTTAGTGTCTTAGGAAATGAAAAGCAGGGTTAATTTTTATATCAAAAGAAAGCTTATTTAAATATGCTGTAAATAAAAAAATTGAAGTTGTTCCTCGGGGGGTTATGGACCCCCGAATTTGACCCCCCAAAATTATTTTTTTTGCACTCGTAATTAAAAATTAACGATTAAAGATAGAATAAATTAAAAGTCATATTCGTATTCTACGCTATAAATACTCTATAAGTGATAAGTTTCGTGAAATTATCTCAAATACCCAAGGTACGATTCAAATTTATGTTTAAGGGTACGAAAATAAATTTTCGCAGAGATCGAAAACGTGGGGAATTTTCAAATGAACTAATTGATATTTATCTGTTTTAGATACTTGATTTTCCCCACTTTCGTTATTGCTCCACGACTACGATTACGACGACAACGCCGACACAACAAATAAAATATACCTACACCCCCCAATATGGAGAGGGGGTTGTAGCTAAAAATACGAATCTCGATTCCGACGCGGGAGTTAATTTCTCCGAAATAATAACTAATTTGAAGAATAAGTGACAGGCAGCCGCCGATACATAATTGATACGGATTAGCCAATTTCGATTTCAAAAATAATCTTAATTTCGATCTTAATTTGACAGCGCGCTCGAAGCTGGGATCCCCTTATAACTCGAAGTAAACAAAACCCGTAGAATTAAACCAAATCTTTCTATATTTAGTCGTTAAGAAATCATATTGGAATTTGTTTCGCAATTTTAAGTAAAAATTATACTATAGTACCTTCGAAATAACACCTTCTTTAGTTCGATCTAATATTGATAGAACCCAATTACTTTGTAGATCAAACATAACCCCATCATCTTGAAATTCTTAGTTCGAGATGTCGAGATATGAAAATTTATTCCTGATCTAAACGTCGTCTGCTAATGCGTTATCTCTATGGAATATTCATTAATCATACGATATTATATATCGAGGAAGAGTCCAAACCACTCGAGCCAGACAGGGGTGATGATTTTTTTTAGTTATTTTTAAGTGATGGGGTTGATGTTTACCAGGATCTTTTCTGATATTATTAAGCTACGGGGAGTTGTTTACTTTTACGGAATAAAGTCATAGACTTTTGTTTGCAATATTTTTTCCAATTGAAGTTTAACATTACGTATCAATTAGGCCTAGCTGCTAATTTAAAATAAATCAATGAATTCGAATCGGAAGTATTTTGTTAAATGGAGAAAATTATTTTTCCCCTTAAATCCTAGCAGAATTTTCTCTCTCTTTCTCTCTCTCCGTGTGTGTGTGTGTGTCCTTTAGATCTAAGGTCGGGATGTTCAGACTATAAATCACGAAGCAAATACGATTACGAGGAGAAATCAAAGCGGGTATGTTACTCTAGAGTAATTCTGGGACACTTCAGAGCAGAACCAGGAGTACGAACTATATGTACTAGATAGGTAGTAAGGGAGTTATGATATTTCGCGAATGATGAATGAGCAAGTACCCTAAACTCCTCCGTCCACCCCTGTCTCACTCTTATACTCTCTCAGAACTATTAAATCCGACCAATGTCCATTCATTTTGTAACAATACTACCAAAGATGTAAGGCAATGAGTGAATCATACTAAAATTGGATCTTTTATAAACTTTAACATTCTTACTTCATTAATTTTGGTTCGTACGAATATGAATAAATTCTTACAGGATAATTTACAATATTTGAAAAAAAAAAGTTGGAACGGGATGGGGGTATGATTTATGGTTTTATAAAACATCATTTTTAAATCCAATAACCTCGATTCTTTCTAATATAATCGCTACTTTCAGCTATGCTTATGAAAATCGTTAATTAGTTTTAGATATTTTATTATTAATTAATTAATTTTTCATTTAAATGACCGAACTAATTGAAGTTGGCAAAAAATAAAATAAGCTTTAAACTGTATTTTTGGGGGGGGGGGGGGGGGGGATAGATATAGCCCTGGAATCTAACATTGGCCGTATACCGACTAGAAATTTCCGACTCTATATGCCCCGTCATATTTTGCACTGTTTTTAAATGACCATTGGGGTTTCCCACGGTCTTTTAGATACATTTTTAATCCTAGATTTTCGAGGTCCACTATATTTAGAAATAATAACGCGGGGGAATCGTCCCCTGTTCTTTAAAGGGAGGTTGAAGATGAAAATAAAATCATTTTTATATATTATCACTATTAAATATAAGATGATAAATGATACTCGTCTAATTGTGGAAAAACAATTGATAAATTTATTTAGATTTTAGAATTGAATTAAAAGGAGAACCTCCGACCAATCAAAAGACTCCCCTTGTACCTTAAAGAGGAGTAAAAAAAATATCCCTCGCGACACGAGCGAGATTGCGAGCGCGTGCACAAATAATCGAGCACGAGATTTATCGCTATGATTCAAAGAGTGACATGCCGCTGCGCGTGTCGAAAGGGGTTTTTATTAAACCAAAGGTACAGGGGTGTCTTTTGATTGGTCAGAGGTTCTCATTTTATTTGAATTATGCCAAAATCAGAAGGTTTGTACAATTTAGAGACTACTAATATATTTTTAAGCACGCAAACGTGCGTTAAATCATTTAATTAATCTATAAACAAATTCTCCTAATTTTTAACGTTTACCGTCCCTTTGAACTAATGGGGTAAAAAGTAATAGGGGTGAGATGCCCCCTTGAACGGAAGCGTAGGATCAAGCAATAATTACAACGATAGCCCCAAAAAAACAACTTTTACAACTTTCGAAAGTCTTTCAAAAGTTTATATACTGAATTCCAACCTTGAAATTAATCGAAATTGGAATTTGAAACTTGTTCTCCGTTTTCGATTTCGACTCTTTCTTAGTCTATATCGCTTTCCATAATTTTAGGGGTCCTTTGGTCTCATCTATTACGAGTTTTCGCCCCACCCTTTTCCGCCCCCACGCGGTTTCTACGAATATATATATTACTTAAATAATGAAAAAGTTGAATAACCTACAGGGAGTGTAAATTCCACCGACGCAATTAACAAGGTTTTGCTTTTATTTCCCAATGTACGAAGAAATTTTTAATTGGACAAAAAAATTAAGTATTGTGTTTTCAAAACTAATTAATAAGATGCGTATATCGCGGTTGGCGCCAAATAAATAAAACGTTAATTTAAATATATAGTATTTATAGATATATGAAAAATGAACTAGATCCGCAATTCTACTTAAAGAGAACCGTCTAAGCTACAAAATCAGCATGATGCAAATTCTAAGCACCATCAAAAAGATGGAAAAAAATTGATTTAAAGGGAAGCCCAAGAGCCTAGTATTTAAATAAATACGGTGTTGATATTTCTACGATTATATTCCATTAAGATCTCTAAGTTTAATAATTAAGTAACATAATTTACGTATAATTCCCATCAAAAATAATTGAATAACTTAGGCCTAATTCATAAAATAAAATTCAGACTTACCATTTTTGCCACATGATAAATGAAGCCTCGATGACTTCCAATTAATGATCATCAGTAATTTCAAGTACATATCGAAACCTGTAATGACAAGAAATAATTAAAATTAAATATAAGAATTAACAAAAATTGTAATAATAAATTAAAAATGTATTTGTGTAAATTATGAGACCTTCCAAAAAAATACTCTAATATATCTTACGCTATAACTATATTATATTATAAGTCTATTAATTAATTAATTGGGATAATTAACTAGGTTTTGTCCGCTAGATGGCGTAGGGCTTGAAATTTCTATCTCACTCTCCCGTATAGTGCAGAATACGAAGGGCTCTATGGGGAACAGGGAACTCAAACTTACTGATGAAGAATTAATAGATTTATGATAATATAAGTTCAAATTATTTAATTCAAAATTCAAACGCGGCGTCTTTTTAAATTGAGTTAGTCTATGATGTCTAAATTTCCGCCGTGCCGAAATAATAATGAAATAAATGAATAGAACCGAGGGATTCAAAATAGAAAATGGAAAAAACCACAAAGATAAATATTTTCAATCAAGCATCGAGACACGTTTTGATAGAAAAAATATATATTTTTTTTTACTTAAAAAGCGGCCCTTCAAACCCCTAAATACACACTGAAAAATGAATTATCTCATTTTGAAAAGGTTTTCAATAATAAATAGAGCATTCCTTATATTTCTAAGAGAACAGTAGCTTTCTACGAATGGAAGTTTGGAAATGAAACGCTAAAAATATTTATTCAAGTGACGTTGTTACCGATTCAAATCGGATTTAATTTAAATCTAATTAGAATTAAAATTAAAATCGGTAATATACGCAAAAATATTACAATAACAGTAAAAATAAAATAAAATATTTAAAACAAAAATATAGCGCGTTATAATACGGATTTTCGTAACTTTAAACCAATCGTTAATCATATTTCAGAAACATTATAACTACGTCATCAATTTGAAAAAATTTAATTTTTAACTGAACCCCTTCTATCAAAGAGATTAAAGGGGGGAGGCTGAAAGGAAAATCTATTTTTTATTAATCAATAAAAAAAAACTTAATTTCCTCTTCATCTTCCCTTTACGAGTAAAGAACCGTTAGAATTTAATACCGATAAAGGCTCCTACTTTTATCGGTATAAAATTTCGACAGTTTTTAACTCCGCGTAGAAAGCGTAGAAAGTAATAAAGGTTATATTTTGACCTCCCATGCAGATTGGCAAAATTAAAGAATCCGGAATCTTCCCAAAAATTCCAACTCTCTAGGTTCAAAAATTAACACAAAAGATAATTTCACTTTTGGCTGCATTAGGGGGATTGGAATTATAAGAAATATTAAATTGGAGCTTCGGCCAGATCTTGTTTTCAATGAAAATATTTCTTTATAATATACCAGCCGCGATTTGCAGCGAAGACGAAGCTAAACGGTACCCCCCATTACCTCTATTTTGTTACCTAATTTGAGACACAGACAGGCTTTAAGTTACGCTGGAAATTCAAAATGAAATTGACTAGATATAATTCGAGTCTAGACTATAGTTTCAATTTCGATTGTTCATCGCGTACGGAACTTATTCTTTCTTTAAATCAAATGGATTATTTTCCTATTGATAATGAATAGAGTCAGGCTCGGTATTAAGAGAAGATTCAAACTGATACGAACTTAATTTCCGCGGCTATTCATTAAGGTCTTTGGAAATAAAAACTTTTCATTAAAAATTGTTGGGTTTTGGAACCCCCGGGCAATTTTATCTGAGATTAAAGCGAACCTGTCACGATTGAAATAAAATATTAACTATTTTTTTGCAATTTCATTCCGTGGAAAATTGCCAAAAATTAAAATATAGCTAAGTAAGTTCATTTATCAATTTATTGCTCTTTAAATTATGATTACGTAGGAATTAAAAATATATTTAAATAATCTTATTACTTTAAAACTTAAATTAAAAATTGTAATAAAATATTTATAGTTTCGTTGAAAAATACAAAAGTTCCGACACTAATATTTAATTATAATTCTCGTGTAAATCAAACCTAATTAATATTTAATCAGGTATTCAAACAGACCAGACTGCGAGCTTCAAATCAATCCAAATTAGACCAAAATCGGTCCATAAATAAAAAAGTTACGACGAATAAATGAAAAAATATTTAAAGGGATAATGAAGTCCAAAATTTTAATTTAATCGTTGTATTTCATTGTATCTTTAAAACATCAAACAGTTCGTGGCGAAATAACGATGAGACGCGATGTTATAATATTTGAGAATAACGCGGGGGGAGGGGGGGCTATTTCTTAATGATGTGTTAATTAAGAAGTGGTTGGCCCATCATTCATCGGAGGATTCGGCTGTCTAAGAATATATACGTTAAGGTAACGTACGAGGCATGGCTAATTCGCGCGAGGCCAAGAAGGGCTAGCGCCTTCTCCTCACGAAGTAAAGAGATTGGAGGAGGCTCATCGGCCGCTAGCCACAATAAAAGTCGACTTTTCGATGCCTTCTATGACGCTGATATAAATTTTTATACAAAAAAATACAAGTCATAAATAGGAACCAACTGGAATTAAAAAAAAAAAAAAAAAAAAAAAAAAAAAAAAAAAATGGAGAAAAAAAAAGCTCGTTTCTTATTCGAGTCCTGTTTTTCTTCTTTCTATTATTTAATAATTTGAAAAGAAATGACCGACGAAATTACGCTCTCTCTCTCTCTCTATCTTGGTTCTCTAGCCGCCATCACGCGGGTATTTAAACACCGAGACTCAAAAGACTACAAATTCAAGCCACCCCCCCTCCCTTTCTTATTATAGAACTTTTCTTCAACTCAATTATATATCCAATCATTGATGGAGAAAACCAAATTGCAAAATTAAACATACCCCATCCCAATTACGCTTTTTTCTGCTATTCAAAAATCAATGCGTCATCTTGCCTAATGGAAAATAATCTAGATTTTATTGCATGTTAATCCGAATTCAATTTCATGTTAGGCCGAATTATATTCTTAATTAATACGAATTATATTTCACGTTAATCCGAATTATATTCCATATTAATCCGATTTATATTCCTATAGTTAATCCGAAGTCTATTACCGAGTTAATCCGATTTTTAATCTTGGAAATTAATCTGAATTTTATTCTTTGAATTTAATCTGAATTTTATCCTTAGAACCGTGTTAATGTTATTCAAAATTCCGTGTTAATTTTATTCAAAAATCCGTGTTAGTTTTATTCAAAATTCTGTGTTAATTTTATTCAAAATTCCGTGTTAATTTTATTCAAAATTCCGTGTTAATTTTATTCAAAATTCAGTGTTAATTTTATTCAAAATTCCGTGTTAATTTTATTCAAAATTCCGTGTTAATTTTATTCAAAATTCCGTGTTAATTTTATTCAAAATTCCGTGTTAATTTTATTCAAAATTCCGTGTTAATTTTATTCAAAATTCCGTGTTAGTTTTATTCAAAATTCCGTGTTAGTTTTATTCAAAATTCCGTGTTAATTTTATTCAAAATTCCGTGTTAATTTTATTCAAAATTCCGTGTTCATTTTATTCAAAATTTTGTGTAAAGTTAACCACAAATTTCCGGTTAATTTCATCCCAAATAAAATATAAATTATATTTCAAATTCCGTGTTAATTTTACAATATGTTAATTTTATCCGAAATTATTTAAACAAAATCATATTTAAATATTAACAGTTAATTACTTAATTGGATGGTGTATATTATCATCGCGGGTTTTTAATTGTTACATTAATATCTCTACTCTACTCATGATTTACACGCGTACCTCAGTTCACGCTACTTGAATCCATATCCAAAAAAAATTACATAACCGTGAACATATATTATACGCGTTCAGCGACGAGTACCGGACATACCGCTTATAAAAGTAAATACATTAATCGGTCGAATCGGTACGCGTAGCTGAACGCGTCCACTATATACGCGGATACGTCTTAATTGGCACCAGGTTGGCGCGAAGGAATAAAAATATAGACCCGCTAAATAATCTCCAGCTATAGCTGGTTTAATGATAGGGTTACGGCGTGCGTGAAACCCAAACACCAGAAGACACCGTGTTCCGAAAAAGGGAGAGACACGACGACATAACGGACGAGTGGCGGCGAGGTAATTGTCTTCCCACAAAACGCTAATTACAACCTCTAGTTCTATATAGATAGCAGAGCGACACTAGAGGAGGGGAAGGGATAAAAAAGGCCACCCCAAATCAAAGGGCTAGACTCTAGCCGGTAGCTAAATTACGCCACTAATTATCCGTAACCTCGACCCGGCGGCGGCGACTATCTCGACACTACTTGGCCGCCGCCGCCGCCGGGAGGAGATCCTTTGTCTTGCATTTTTTTAACGGAACTCGGGCTCTCCGGCCCGACACTCTCCCATTCTGTCATCAGTCTCTTGGCGCCACTCGAGTTATATATATATATATATACCACAGTGCAGTGGGTTCTTTACCTTCAATTGGCAGCTTATTATAACCTCCCCGTAATCTCCGCGATAGTTGAGGTAATTTGTGTAATTAAATATTAAATATTTCGATGGAATTTGGGATTTATAAATACAGGATTATTATCCACAAAATTATATTATGTACAAAATTAATGCCGGGTTTGGTTAAATAGTTTTAAAGAGTTATTAAAATAAAAAAAGAGTGAAATTATATGGGAAAAATGGCGCGAAATTATTGAAAATGGCGGGAGATTATTATGAAGGTCGCGATATTATTGAAAAGCGCGCGAAATTATCAAAAAGCTAGCGAAATTATTAAAAAGGTAGCGAAATTATTAAAAAGCGCGCGAAATTATTAAAAAGGGCGCGAAATTATTATAAAGGGCGCGAAATTATTAAAAAGGGCGCGAAATTATTAAAAAGGGCGCGAAATTATTAAAAAGCGCGCGAAATTATTAAAAAGGGCGCGAAATTATTAAAATGTGCGCAAAATAATAAAAAAGCGCGCGAAATTATAAAAAAGCGCACGAAATTAATAAAAAGCGCGCGAAATTATGGAAAATAAGGCACGAAATTATTAAAAAGTGCGCGAAATTATTAAAAATAGTGTTGGATTATTATAAAAATGGCTATTAGAAATTATATATGCATAATTAAAAAAAGGCGCGAAATGAGTAAAAAAGCGTGAGAAATGATTAAAAAGCGCGCGAGATTTCTTTTGATACAAATGTTTCTTATTTTATATTAAGCCTTAAAGCCTGGCGACTTATTGAAAACTCCCAAAATGATGTAAACAAAGCACGCCCGAACGATTTTGTAATACGAAACAAGCCAAAAAAGGTATTCCTTTTCGTTTCCAGATACATATAGCGTGTTTAAGAGGGGGAACATATAGATACACGTATTCATTAGTGGCGTTTTGAGCGGCTCAATTAAGGGATATGACGTAAATAGAAAAGACGCAGATGTATTCTAAGTTACAAATTAACTATTCCGAGAGCAAAAAAAAATAATTGTCGATTTATTACAACTCGTAAAACGCTTGGAAATACAAGTTTTTAGAGGTCACGCGGACCAAGGCAGAAAAAGTCCTAAAAAAAATGTCACGATTTTAGGAGATTTATTTTTTTAATATCTATTTAGTCTAGAAGTTCCGAGTTAGCGAGGGTTAAATAACAGGTTACGAACCGAGAGCGGTTTCTTTCTATATCATCTACTTAGTACGAGAGAGCAATAGCGGTCGGAGGTATAACACACCGAAACTTAACCTACGCGGATTGATTTCTATCGTTAATCCTCGTAGGGAAAAAAGTAGATTTGAAAGTATCTTCTAGAACGAATGATTTGAAAAAATATATTTTTTTCCTAAGTTAAAAAGCTCAAATACATTATTATAGGTACAATAGGTTTCTTTCGAGATGTTTTTCCATCTTCACAATTCAGTTTCTATTTTCAAGGAGTTAATACCGAGCTTACTCTTAGCTTTAAAGCGTTACAACTTTCTTAAAGGAAGAATTAAATATTTTAAGTGAAATAAATTGATTCGATTTGAGACTAATTATATTTGATTCGAGACTAATTAGATTTAATTCGAGATTAAATTGATTCGATTGGAGATTAAAAATTTTCGATTCAAGACTGAATTGATTCGATTCGAGACTAAATTGATTTGATTCGAGACTAGATTCATTTGCTTTGAGACTAAATTAAATTTCATTTGAGACTAAATTGATTTGAACTGAGACTAAATTAATTTCATTTCAGACTAAATTTCATTTGAGACTAAATTTCATTTGAGACTAAATTTCATTTGAGACTAAATTTCATTTGAAACTAAATTTCATTTGAGACTAAATTAATTTCATATGGGACTAAATTTGATTTAAAACTACATTTGATTTGAGACTAAATTGATTTGATTTTTGATTTGAGACTAAATTAATTTGAATTGAGACTAAATTAATCTGATTCGAGACTAAATAGATTTGATTTTAAACAAAATTAATTTTATTTTGCCTGAATGAAATGATATCCTTTTTGTATTAATTATAGATAAATCAGCAATAAAATGTATGGCTAGGCCTAAATATGAAATAATTTAATGAAGGAGTTTCATTCCACCTTTAAGGTCAGGATTTAAGGCATCCCGTATACATATAGCTCGGAGCTTACTGAAAACTGCGAATAAATTGCAACTTCATTTACTCGGTATAGTTCATCGAGGTAAATATTAGCAATAGAGTAGAATGTGGAGTGGGTGGATGAAGAATAAGTGGATTTCTAGGCTCGGGTTCATTGGGTGTATTTGGGTGGACAACGGGTGATGTTAGCGTCGCTCAAACGACGCCGCCGTCGCCGAGTACTTTTCCGTATATTGCGCGAATAAGGCGCCTTTGTTTCCTACCTCGACTACAATTACCGGCTCGCCAAGGTGTACCGTGTCACGACCTTACCAAAAAAAACAAAAAAACCCTGGCCATCTAGGATAGGTAGGTATAGTGTAGAAATCCTCCTTAATTCCCCCTCTGAGTTGACACCGTGTCAATTATTTTTAAATGACCCCCAAAAATAATTATTATTTGAAATTAATAATTTTATATCAAATGTAAATAATTTTAAAGGCCTTAAAATAAGCCGCGTTCATACTAGGCAGCTTGGAATCGATTTAAAGCGTTTCAAAACAATTCGCTGATCAGGAAACTCGTCTTTTCTCGAATCGATTTGATTCGATTTCTCGAAACTGCTTCGGGAACCAGTTTCGTACCGATTTGGTTCCAACAACCGATAGAGGAAGCCGCGATAAATCGATTTATAAAAGTAAAGCGTCACGTGAACGGGAAACGTCTTATCTCGAATCGATTTGTTTCGATTTCTCGAAACTGCTTCGGGAACCAGTTTCGTAGCGATTCGGCTGGTTTCAACAACCGATAGATGAAGCTACGATAAATCGATTTATAAAGATAACGCGTGAACACGTGACGCTTAAAACGATTTGAAATAATATCGGTTTGATTTTATCGTTTCAAATCGATTAGGAAATGCTAGTGCGAACGAAGCTTTTAAAAACTCAACTGCTGTATTAAAAGAAAACAAGTTTAATTGTGAATTTGTTCTTATACGTATTTAATCAGCCGTTCTCCGATTCTCTCTCTTTGATTGGGGGTTGGAAATGATTAGAAATAAAATGTAAACCATTATTAATGTCGTCTTTGAGGTTTCGCTCGCGATCTCGACATTTTATAATAAGTTGAAACGGAAAAACACGCGTTCTTACGTCATTTTGGACATCAATTGAATTGAATTAGCTAAATACACAATGTTATACGCGATTAATATAAATCAACTAAGAGAGTGTAGACATCGTGCGCAATTTTACATATTCGGGTTTGCAACGCGTCGGAAACTAACGCGGAGGAATACCTAATGATAAGCTTCAAAAGGGAAAACTATTTCGGCAAAACTATGTTAAACTGAGGAACATAGCCCAAGGTTTAAAGGGAGTATGAACTCCAGGGTGACCCTCGGGGAAATGACTCGAATATTTTATAGGTAATAGAGGATGAAAATAACACTAAACTGGTAGGAAAATATAGGAGAAATAACATTAAAATAGAAGGAAAGTATAGGAGAAATAACTCTAAAATTGTAGGAAAATATTGGGGAAATAATACTAAAAATTATATGAAAATATATGAGAAATAACAATAAAATTATAAGAAAATATAGAAGAAGTAACGCTAAAACTGTAGGAAAATAACGGAGAACTAACACTAAAATTGTAGAAAAATACAGGAGAAATAAAACTAAAATTGTAGGGAAATAACGGAGAAATAACACTAAAACTGTAAGAAACTATATGAAAAATAACAATTATTGGAAATATAGGAAATTGCTAACGCATATAGCTTACAGTAAGGATTAACAACTTTACGCGTAGCTTTAGATGTTGAATAAAATTATAATCGATTATAGGAATAAGCGTTAAATTATAGAAAATTTAGAAAGGAGGTGAAAATATAGGAAAAAATCGAAAGTGGTTCGAATTCATTCTCTATTTAAGCGAAACAAACGCGCTCCAATTTGATTCTTTTTTATTTAGGCGTCGAAGATCAGATTGTCATTAAATAAGCGACTGTACACTTGTTTTAACGCGGGGCGATTCAAAAACCAAAGCGGTTCTTTATTATATTTCGTAAAACCCATTGAATAAATAATTGCCCTCCTCCTCGAGTAGAGAGAGAAATTTTTAATTTGCTCAGGTGCTGTTCGGTTCTGATACATCCACCCAAAGACAAATATTGGAGCGATCTCGGTACGCCGCGCATTCTTAATTGTTCCGACGTTTTTAGACTATACGCCACGTATTCGCGCCAAATTAAAACTTTTATAGCTTTACAAAATTAAACCGAAGGTTAGGGAGGGGGGAAGAAACCGTTTCAACATTTTTACATATTAACATAAGTATAAGAAGAAATCTTAAAAATGGTTCAATATTTCAACAGTTTTGCAGCTTTGAGCCTATTTTATCCAGTTAAAACTGATTATTTTATGGAGTTTAAAAATGCGGCTGTTTTATATTTTTTAATATATTCATAAGCTCGCTTTATAATATTATCTCGGGCCAATTTTTAATAATCTCGCGCGCAAATTTATATTTCGCGCCATTTTCAATACTTTCCCGCGCAAATTATTATTTCGCGCTCTTTTCAATATTCTCGCGCTGTTTTAAATTACTATTTAATGCCCTTTTTTTATAGTCTCGCGCGCGTGTTTTAAATTATTATTTCTCGCCTTGTATTGAAAAGAATCTCGCGCGCAAATTTAAATTATTTCACGCGCGCTGTTAAAATATCATTTCGCGCCTTTTTGAAATAATCTCGCGCGCGTTTAAGTTATTATTTCACGCGCTTTTTCAAAAATCTCGCGCGTATTTTAAAATCTTATTTCGCGCCTTTTTTCAATGTAAAGATCAACCGCGAATAAACTAATTCTTCAGAAGGTTATTCGTTGAAATGATTATTAAGAAAAAAAGATTTAAAATGAATGAAAGTGGTCCGTTCTAAATAAAGATCTCGCGAAATCCAAGAGGGCAGAAATTTCAATTTGAACCTTTCTTTAAATCGATGATGAAAATTTACGTTTTCGGTAGAAATAAAATTCGATTAAATTTAAACACGCGAAAGAATTAGGGATTATAATAGTTCACTCGACCCTCGGACCTTAAATCCCCCCCCCCCCAAATATAACGGCTTATACATTCCCTTAAAGGACCACGCTAACGGAACTTTTTTTAAAACTCGAAATCGCGGGAGAAAAATCGTTAAATTCACCCAAAAACAGTTTCATCTATAGTCTATAACGCTTAATGACTATTTTTATATCTACGGGGCTTATAATAATAGTATCCTTCCGCCGTAGTATTCGACGCGCTGTAAATTGATACTTCGCGCGAGAAATTTTTTCTTTTTCAAATTTAATAGTTTATTCGCTAGATTGGAAGGAATTGAGGTAAAGGCGGGGGAGATAGTAAAGTTAGATTAATAGAGTCATTATTTTCAAGCCGATCTCTCGATGATTCTATTGGTTTAAATTGAGTGGACGAAATGAATATATAGGTATGGCCTCATTTCGAGTAATGATCTCTCCTAAAAACGAATCAAGATAAACCGATCGAAAAAATTACTTAAAAAATGGCCCCCATCAAGGTTTCATAGAAATAAATAGAAAAAGTTTCAAATGAGAGTCATGGATATTTGCCACGATAGAAATTTCCTTCAAATTATTTTTAAAATCATAAAAAAAATTTTTTTTTTTCAAAAGCTTCACGTGTTTTTTGGTGATTAGGGTTAGATTGGATATTCAATTATTATCAGAAGTAAATTTAATTTATTAGTCAAAGTGTAGAGTTCAAATTTAAGCGAATTTTTCACGAACTCAAAATGGAAATTTAGTTGAAAGATGATTTAAATTAGGTATACAAAATTCTAACAGTTTTCGTATAATTTTTACGAAACCAATTTTCCTAAAATTTTCAAGATTTTCCCATTAATATTTCCCCGAAATTTCCAAATATTTCCCTGTAATTTCCAAGTATGTCCACCAATATTTTCCCAAAATTTCCAGGTTTTTGCACAAATATTTCCCCGAAAATTCCAGGTTTTTGCACAAATATTTATATTTCCACGAAAATTCCAGGTATTTCCACTAATATTTCCCTTAAATTTCCAGCTTTTTCTACAAATATTTCTCTAAAATTTCCAGGTCCAAGAAACCACCGAATATATTAAGACAAACCCAACGAAAAACCAAAATTTTGGTGAATTGCATAACAACCCATTTAGACCAATAAACCTAAATCTCAAATTTCCCTGACTTTCAGAAATATTTTTAAATTTCCGTGAATTTTTTGCCTTTAATTTCCCTGAGATTTCCAGGGTAATTTGCGTGAACCCTGATTTAATAACTATTAGGGATAACATAGAAAAAAATTGCAGAGTTTAACCCTTCCCCCGAAATCCCCGAAACTAGGTAAACAATTAAGCGTATTGAAAGCGTACACCTTCGCGTACACGTACACGTTTCGTTCGTGATTCCAAGATCTATATTTAATTTAACTAAATTCAATTTAGTTCAAATTGGCGTTTCTTCATTTTCTAAGGAGTCTGGTTGGACTAATAGAAAATTGCGCTAAACATAAGCAGATGTTTCTCGAAAATTAAATTTCAAAGGAGGCAATATTTTTAACATCCGTACGTGGTCGTATATTAAATAATCGAGGTTTGACCCGCCTCTTTTAATAACGCCAAGTAATAATAGTAGCTTTTAATGGTCTCTTCGTATACCTAGAGAACTCTCGGATTTCGTCATTATTAAAACTATAGGGCCGAGATATTATTACCGAGTTTTTGGACCAATGGCCTTTTTAGCGCCAAATTTCCCCGAACGGCTCTTTCCGATTGGTCGACATCCAGTTCCGTCCGCGATCTCCTAACGTATCATTAAATCTATAATACTATAGCCAAAAGAAAAAGCCACGAAACCAGTATTCAAAAACAAAATGAACCACAGCTCGACACACGGATCAAGCAGCCAGCCAGAGAGAAACGCCATATTTTCTTAATGACTATAAAATTCACAGCGTGCTATAACGCAAAATACGCAATACGTAACACCAGACGTATATAATAACCCCCTTCGGGGGGAAGTATGAAAGGTAGGCAAAATCGACGAACAACGAGTGCCCGGCGTAAATCGCGGCGGATCGACACGCCGCTTTACTCCCAAAAAATAGTTACACCATTTTGAACCTCACTAAATTTTCCCTACGCGCGCTTCCGGAACTCGCGAGCCGAAGTCAACCTTCGACTCCACATTAACAGACAGCCTGACTACTGAGACAGGAAGTTCTAAACACAAATCGAGCCGTCTTGTTTATACAAAGACCATTTACTAGAGTAGCGACATTGAGAAGTCCAGCGCGAGCTAGTGGCCTAGATAGTCAGCAGCGGGCTCTCGTTTTTCGTGATTTTTAGCATTGGTAGTATAGGGGCTTTCATACTTCCCCCCGAAGGGGTTTATTATATACCTCTGGTAACACCAGCTAACAGGGTTGGCACAGTTTTTTCAGATTCAAATTCCCTGATTTTTCTCTGACTTTTTAAAATATCTTAAAAAATTCCCTGACCTTTTTGGTTCATATTCAAATTCCCTGATTTTTCCCTGTTTTCCCTGACAAGTCTGTATTTACGTAAATTCTATCTAGCCAATTGCGGTTATATTTCTACGCTAAAATATAAATTAAGAAAATGAAGAAAAATATATTTGGGCAGTGTGGGAAAATATCCTTATATATGATATCCACATTCTTCTAAAAAAAAGCTTCAATGATCATTAAGAAATATTTCATATCGTCTTTTTGGAATCTAATGTTTAAACTGAAAGTAAAATACCATCAACTCGCGGTCTAAGAAAGAGAGAAAAAAAATTATTTCTTTATTTCTTTCGCTTTAATCATAAACTTTCAATTTGCTCGCTCGCCGCCGCCGCCACCGCCGCCGCCACCGCCGCCACCGCCGCCACCGCGACAAAAAACTCCTTCTTATATCCGGGCACGCTTCATTTTCCACTAAAATATCGTTAAAAAGCCGCCGGGAGAATTCAATTCGCGCTAAGCCGAACTAATCCCTACTATTTCAAGATTTCAACGCCTTAATACGAGGGTAAATAGCCTCGGAAATACGCGGAACATTAAGAATGAACGCTAGAGTACGCCATTAAAAAACTTAGAAATAAGGAAACCCCTTTTACAGATTTTTAGTCGCGCGAAAAATGCTTTCCAGACACTATAGCGTTCACGCTAAAGATATATGAAAAATGATCCGCAATTCTTTTTAACATCGATGTACAATATAGCCTTTGACTGTACAAATTTCACGCGCCAGAGCGGGACACGTCCCCCTCTGGCGCGTGAGTCTTTGGCGAGCACGAGCGCGTGAAAATATTTCCTATTCCTGATATTTTTGGCGCGTGAAATTTGAAGAGTCTTTAGCGAGCATTAGCGCGTGAAAATAATTACTATTCCTGACATTTTTGGCGCGTGGAATTTGTAGAGTCTTTGGCAAACATTAGCGCGTGAGAATATTTAAAAAAAAAAAAACTTTGGGTGCCGGAGTAACTACTCTGGATCATCTTGTTTCCTTTAACGCGGACTTGGAGCGAGAGAGAGAGAGAGAGAGAGAGGCGTCGAAGGAAAGCCGGCATAAAGGGGATAAAACTAATAGTCCTACGCCTATATATTTGGCCCCAAACCCCCAACCCCTTCTGCCCCGTAATAACCGCTAAAAATAAATAGAAATCTATACTATCACCAGAAAAAAAGAGTCGAGTTTTAAACATTTCGTATATGGAGAGCTCTATATGGTTGCGGAATACGCTTCTTAATCACGTGTACATATAGCAAAGTAGAAACCTTTCTCTAGAGAATATCATCGCCAAGTTTAAACTACGGATCTAAAGGGGTAATGAAACGCGCCAAAATAATAAAGGGGGATATTGAGGTTAACAAAAATTTACCTCTTACAACAAAATATATGTCTAAAGAATAGTATTTCTAAGGAAGGGATATTTAGGATTTTTTTAAGGAATGGCTAAGGGAAATTTAGGCAATTTCTAAGAAAGGATATTTATGGAATTATGAAGGAAGGGCTCAGGGGTACTTGCCAAAATATAATACAGTTTGGTCCAAATATCAAAAATCTCCAAACCCTCTTTATGGGAAATTAACATTGAAATCTTAAAATCAATAGAAATAAATTAAAATATAAAAAGGTGAATTTCCGGATCAGTCCGTAACCCTTTATAAAGGGTAAGTGTATGAATGAATAATAATTAGCAATTGCATTCTCCCTTTGTAGCGCGGGGGGGGGGGGGGTTCTTATTCTTATATATACTCGTTGCGTGACGTAATTGGGACGAAGCTAGAGTGTAGATAAGGGGGAAGCCCGGGGGTTGGGGAAGAAAGCCCTGGGTTTAGAATGAAGAAAAGGGTGGGGGGGGGGGGTGTTATTAATCTTTGGGGCCTCGGTCATCATCTAGGAAAGAAAAGGCGGATAATAAAAATGGAATGAGAGAAAAGGGGCGGCAACTAGCTCGATTCTAAAGCGTGATCATTTTTATACCCCCCCACCCCCACCCCCTTGAACCCCCCAAAACTCTCCCAACTTTCTTCAACCCTCTATATACCTTTCATTCTTACTCTCTCCCCCTTCTTAAAGTGAGCCTGTCAAGCATTTTCACGAACTCTAAATAGAAATTGAGTAGCATTTTCGGAAAGATGGTTCAAAAACGATTCAAAATATATATACATATCAAATAGAACAAAATTACCATAACAGTAAAAATACATAATTTATAATCGACATTTTTAAAATGAAAATTCCCCGCGATCTACGTCATCAATATGGTCACGTGATTTCGCTATTGTATATACCCTACAATTGATTTTAGCGCAGCACGAGTGATAATGTCGTTTTCGCGCGGTCTTTTTCGTAAAAGTACTTTATCCAGATCAATTAAATTACATTTCGTATTAAAATTAAGGTTAATTTCGTTCCAGAAATAATCTACGTCATATTGGAGTAAAAATGACCTTTGACATTTTAATTTTGAAGTTTGTTACTTCAATGTTAACCGGTAGAGGGATAAAGTTTGAATAGATAATTTTAATTCTTTAAAAATGGTGATAGCTTCACTTTTTATCCTATCCCCTCAATCCCCACATATACTATACTTATACTATAGTTCATTTGAGCCGCCAAGGCTTAGCGGCCATCATTTCGGAGTTATACGTCTAAAAATGGTTTTCTCATCTTGTTTTGACAGCGAGTACGAAGGTAATAAGACGCCAATCATATCTAAGATAAGTTTAAGATAGTCTTAAGCCTTAGTATTCGTCATCAACTCCGGATGGGAAATAGGATAAGGTCGGAAACATTTTAAGTTTTCAATTCCTATAAAGCTATAAGATTATATTATTTAGCGTTATTTGGTTTTGACTGGACTGGTGTTTTTAAGAAAGGTTTCTAGGGTGGAGCGTGTTGAATTTCGAGTTAGTTGGGAGTTGTGGAAGCTATCTACATCCTGCTTCTCGGAGGCGAGGTTAGTGGGAGGGAGGGGGGGGATGATTTTTCAACATTTTTTAATGCCTTTTGTTCTTTTTGTGGCTATTTTTTCCTTTCATTTTCCGACCGTTGGATAAATATACAAGCAGATATCATGAGCGCCGACGAATCACGAACCCAGAGAAGAAAAAGGCTCATCTCGCAGTTATAGCGCGCGGTACTCGCGAGGGATCATGCAGACACGTAACGCGGCTAAATTAAAATTAAATTTAATACGAATACTGGGCTGTTCAAAATTTGAATTAGAATTCATTGAAAGAATTAAAAGGAAATTTAATGTTATTGAATGGCAAATTAAATGTTATTGAATGGCAAATTGAATTGAATGTTATTGAATGGAAAATTGAATGTTATTGAATGGCAAATTCAATGTTATTCACTGGCAAATTGAATTGAATGTTATTGAATGGCAAAATTCAATTGAATGTTATTGAATGGCAAAATTCAATCTTATTGAATGGCAATTTCAATGTTATTCAATGGCAGATTCAATGTTATTGAATGGCAAATTAAATGTTATTCACTGGCAAATTGAATTGAATGTTATTGAATGACAAAATTCAATGTTATTGAATATCAAATTGAATGGCAATTTCAATGTTATTCAATGGCAGATTCAATGTTATTCAATGGCAAATTGATTGTTATTAAATGGCAAATTGATTGTTATTAAATGGCAAATTGATTGTTATTGAATGGCAAATTGAATTGAATGGCAAATTGTACGTATTTATTGAATTGTTGCAAAATTTATTTGAATGGAATAGAGCAAAAATTGAATGGATGGAAATTAAATTAGAATTGTATGGTAATTTAATTTAATTGATAGAAATAATGTAAATTTAAATTAATTGTTAGAAAACAATGTAAATTTAAATTAATTGTTAGAAAACAATGTAAATTTAAAGGAATTGAATTAAAATTAAAGCTTATTGAATGAAATCGAAATTACAGGAAAAATTACAAGTAATTGAATGAAATGAAATTAAATTTGACAGAGCCTTCAAAGATTATTGTCAAAACAAGGATATCTCCGATAAAATTTTAAAAAGTCTAAAGTTCTTTACGAATGGTCCATATAATGTTTTTCGCGTATAAAAGGGGATTTAATTTCGTCTTATTGTTCGGTGTATGGGGGGGGGGATGGGGGCAAAAAAAAGTAAGAAAAAAGCTAATAGTTAAACGCGAAACGTCAAAACCTTGACGCGCCGGGCGAAACGAAGGTAACAATTAAAGTTTCCAATGGCCAGCAGTCTATCTATATAAACTTCGAGCGGAGCTAGGCCTAGCGAGGCCTAGAGACTATTTAATCTCGGGAATCCACCCCGCCGACGCTAGAGTCCATCTCAACCGCGGATTACAATACCATTCGAGTTACAGCCCTTTCCCAATTAAATCCTTAAACTTCTTCTTGGAGATAGCGAGAGATAGCTAAGCCTAACTCGGTTTATCGCGTAGTACCTCGAAGCCGGCTCATTCTAATTGTAGACTATCATAGTTTTAGGACCATTTTCTACCGCGTACGTATCCCCCGCCGCACAAAGCCCAAAAAAATACGCGATTTAACTTTTTTTTTTATTTAAAGGGGGACTGTCACGAAAATATATTTGTTTAAATGCAGGGGTAAATTTTACCGCGTTTTTATTTGGGCTCAAGGAGCACTACGAAAACTAATGAGCAATGTATTTTGAGTCGGAGCAACCAGCGTGTTTCTAATTTAATTGTCTAAATTTTAATCTAATCTAATTTCTCAATAATTTTTACCTAATTGATATATTAATTGTTCGATTCACTAATTACTTTTAATAATTAATTATATATGTATTAATTTATTGTTTTTTGTCTAGTGACCACCACTAATAGGCTTTGCCTCTGTAGTCGCCTGCAATTTCATTTGCGAAGCTAAAATCAAAAGCCCTATTTTGTTAACAGGAATTCAATAATAAAAGACATTTAATTAATTAAATTATTTTTAATCCGTTAAATTAAGTCTTCAAAATTAAGGTTAAAACCCTCCTCCAGGTTAATCCCTTCTTATTTAAATCATCCACCTTCTTGTTACATGTAGAAAAATGGATATAATCTTATTACGTTATATTTTTACGAATATTTTATATTTCATTCTCCCTTTAATTGTAGAAATTTATCAAAATTTATCAAAATTTTCAAAATTACAAAAATTTAATTTTTCTAATATTTATTTTAAAATTAATTGTCTGTCCTCCTTTAAAAAAATTTCCTACAACCCGAAGAAAAAGTATAATTTTTTTTATTTTTTCAATGTAAACTAAAATTGTTTCCGACTATATGGCGAGCATAGGAGTCTTATAATAAAAGGTATGATTCCAGATCGACCCCCCTCTTCCATTTTGGTTCCCCCCTCCCCCCTGGCGGCGATCTTACCAATGTTAACCCGTAATTAGTATAGGAAATAACACGAAGAGAGAGAGAGAGAGAATTGCCAAAAAAAAAAAAAAAAAAAAAAAAGTTAAAAAAGAGAGTAGTTTTTAAATAGGAGTCTGAGAAGGATATAGTTGCTGAAATATTGCTCGCCCGACTGCAGCCAAACGCCTTCTCAAACTCAAATTTCAACTTTTTATTTATTTTACCTTTTATCTTTTTTATCTTTTTTTCTATCTATCATTATCTTATGAGTCAGAAAAAGGTATTTTCGAAATTATAAGTACAAGACGATACCCCACGCAGCTAGAGAGATCTTCTAGCCTATCTCCTCCGTTAATGATTTCGGGTTAAAATTATTTCTCCGTTTCTTTACGGTTTTCAGTTCTTAGAAGTTGGGGGTGGGGAAGATATATTAACTCGGCGTCGAACACAAATTGTACAATTACGTGTCAAGTATTGAACTTTATTTACTGAGATATATTACGCAACCGGAAATAAAAAAGTGTAAATGGACAAATGTAATCATCTAAAAATATTATTGTTTTTAGATTTGGTTAAAATCTTTTTAGATTTCACTAAAATCTTTTACGCAGATTTGTCTAAAATCTTTTACGCAGATTTGTCTAAAATCTTTTACGAAATCGTTCTATAGATTTGCACAAAATCTTTCATACTGATTTGTCTAAAATAGTTCATACTGATTTGTCTAAAATAGTTCATACTGATTTGTCTAAAATAGTTCATATTGATTTGTCTAAAATATTTCATATTGATTTGTCTAAAATAGTTCTTATTGATTTGTCTAAAATAGTTCATTTTGATTTGTCTAAAATAGTTCATATTGATTTGTCTAAAATATTTCATATTGATTTGTCTAAAATAGTTCATACTGATTTGTCTAAAATCGTTCTATAGATTTGCCCAAAATCGTTCTTTTAATTTGCCTAAAATCTGTCTATTGATTTGCCTAAAATCTATCTATTAATTTGCCTATAAATCTTTCTATTAATTTGCCTAAAATCTATCTATTGATTTGCCTAAAATCTATCTACATATTTGCCCAAAATCTTTCCACAGATTTGCCCAAAATCTTTCTATAAATTTCCTTAAAATCTTTCTATAAATTTCCATAAAATCTTTCTATAAATTTCCTTAAAATCTTTCTATAAATTTCCATAAAATCTTTCTATAAATTTCCATAAAATCTTTCTATAAATTTCCATAAAATTTTTCTATAAATTTCCATAAAATCTTTCTATAAATTTCCATAAAATCTTTCTATAAATTTCCCTAAAATCTTACAACAAAAATAAAATTAAGAAAGAGTAGGATGGCCTGTTTCGTAATAAGATTCAAATTCTTTTAAAATATATAAACAATAATCGACGCTATATATAAATGTGCCAAAGTACAGGCATTGAATCAAATCAATTAAGCCGTGATAATACGTATATTGTTCCAGTAAATTCCTAAGCATTTTTATCCCGTTAGCGTTCCTTTAATTTTGAAACTTGAAAAACAAAATTATTTCGAAATAATTGTATACTTGAAATTGAATGCTAACAATAGGGTACTCCTATCGAAATAAATCGCTCGCCGCTTAGAAACTAAAACAGTCCCAATTTAATAATTATTAATCATCCCGAGGGGCAATTCCCCTCCTAGCAGGAGAAAAAAAAAATTATCCCCCATATAAATACGTCTATATTGATTGAATCCTAAGTATAATATTATTTATTATAAAGAAAATAGAAATGATAAGCGAGTATTACAAAATTCCGATAACTCCCAAATAATATTGTTCACCTTCTTAGGATGATCGTCTACGGGTTGGGTTTAAAGGGAGAATGAACTGCCAAATAAATTATTTTTAATGGCAATTTTAATGTTCCTTCAAAATTCGTAATTTAAAATTTAGTTTGAAATTTAACTTTAATAGTTATATATTTTAATTATTAATAATTTTTGAATTGTTTTGGGTTAAGCGTAAAGCTTGATTTAACGCGATTGGTCAAATCTTAGCCAAAAATCTTTATTTAAATATAATTATTAACTATATTAAATATTTAAAAAGTATTATTTTAAATTAGTATAATAATAGTTAAGGTTGTTTTATTTCTGGGGGCATTCGGTGTGGGGGGGGGGGTTCGTTAGGTATAGACTTCAGTTACGAATAGAGAAAGGAGGTGATTGGTTGAATCATGGCGAGGAAAAAGGTCTGGAGCTCCGTAACCAGGCCTCGTAATTAAGGAAAGTTGGGAATTTGATTAGGAGAGGTCGAATGAAGGTCACGAAATGAATCGAATTTGATTACAAGCCTCCAACCCTTAGCACGAAGGTATCCCCCCTATTTATATATACGTTACTATCTTGGATTAGGGTAAAATTCCTATTGGTTTACTTCCTATAAACAGTCCAAATCAAGAGTGTAAGTGTGACAAGAGTTTCCCTCATCTCCAGTCTTTATATATTTGGTTTTAGGGGTCCTTTATTATTTGGCAATCTAAGAAGAATCCATTAATTCGCTATCGAATCGTTGGTTTTTTATCTAATCGTGAATTCTTTCTAAGATTGTTGTCCGAATCGCGGACCCAAAGTCTTAATGCTGACTCACTAATGTCTTCTTCGTTTATGGGCTAATTGGGAATTAGGGTCTTTTTCTCTCTAGTTTTTTTTCCCCTGACTTGCGCAGGGTGGATCGAGATAATTTCTGCCTTAACGAACCCACACGATGGCTATTTTTATTTAGTTATAACCATTCGCGAAGAGGTTTCTTAGTTTTAGTTAATTATCTAATAATTATAATTAATTATATATTTGTTCGCAGGTTACGATCGCTACCACAAAATTTACAGTTAGTGTAACCGTTTCAAGTAGATGACCCGTCTCGATGACCTTTAACCTTAATCTATAAGGATATTAATAAGTTTGGACAGTTATCTTAGTAAAAAAAAATTAATAACAAAATTTGGCTTTCATAAGCTTCCTCTAACGGCAAAAAATAATTATGAAAATAATTTACGCTCATTATACTTACGCAATTAATTTAAATTATATTATAATAATCATAATTAATTAATATATGGCTAGATAAATTAAGTTATAAGTTATAAAGGTTACCTTTTCCATCTTAAACTAATTTAAATAAGAGGTCAAAAAGGTTAAATTAACAAAATTTCGTAGCTACTGAATTAAATATATAGGAATATTAACACTGAATAAAAAATTAATCACAAAAACTAATTACGGTATAATTTAAATTAATTATCGTAGTATAATTACAGTAATTTAATTTCGTAATTAAATAACATTTGGTGATTAATTTAGAAAAGTTATTCGGGCATTAAATTCATCGACGAAAGGCTAAAAAAAACCCTTAAAGAACCCGAACCATTAAACGCTATTTAAGCAAGGAAAAACCGAGGCTTAAGAATTAATTCCCCTCCTATTAGGAATAAAAGAAAGAAAGATTGAATAAAAAAAAGTAACCGCAAATTAATGAAGCTAGATTAACGGAATAAATTAACGCCAACCAAAAAAAGCGAAGAAATAAAAAAAGGCCAAAAGCCACTCTCTTTAGACTCCTAATATTTCACTTTGAATCCCTCTGCCTCTTAACATCCTTCATCCTATATACGGAACGTGGAATAAAAATCAATCCGAGTTTACAGCGCGTATTAAACTATCGATCTCCAATTACGCCGGACGAATCGTAGAGATAAAAGGGAGGCAACCCGGCTTTAAACGCGTTGCAAATTCAAATTGATTCGCGAGACTCGAGCGCGAGAAAATTCACGAGCTTCTAATATAATTCGAATCAAATCGAGTCTTCAGCGCGCGCCGAGTTTAAACCAACCTTATCGATATCTTACCGTAAAAAGGGGAAGATCTATTTCGCGCGCGTTGCAAACTAAAATTGATTCCGATTATAATTTTATTCGCGCGAGATTAATTAATTTTGTTAATGGTAAGGCGGATTGATACGCGATGTTAAAACTAATAGGGAGTTAAGTAGTTTACCCAAAGTGATCGCGTACGCGACGACGTTCGTAAAGGATGAGGGTGTAATTAGCCCCGAGACCCTAATCAAACGAGCAAATATGTTAATTACACGCTTAAAATCACGCGCTCGCTTAACGCGGGGAATAAAAAAATACTCCACGGACCTTATATATACAAAGATGAAGGATGAGAAGGTTTAGAGATTCCAAGCGGAGTTTGCGACGAATGAAAAGGCATACGAGTATCCCTTTTAATTAGAGGAGGGAAAATAATCTCTAGGATCATTTTAATTCGGGCGTTGAAATTAGGGAGTGAATCCGGGTTGGGTTTCTCGTCGCCTTTAGCTTAATGTAAGAGGTTTTCCTTCGAAGGGCCAGGAAAGAATGGAGGGGGGGGGGGGGGGCTATGTTTGATCTTAAGGAATTCATCCGATTAAAGATAAGAAAGCTAAGGAGGAGTTGAGGCGAACGAGCTAGGGACTAATTAGGGTGGTAATTACTCGCCTCTCATCGTGGAACTCGCGTCGATACGATCATGAAAACTAAAAGATTATATTGAGTGCTTCCAGCGGATTAAAAAGAAGAAAAGGTTTAACCTTTTTCGTCAAGTTTTAATTTATTCAGTTTAGAAATTAAAGGGAAAATGAAACGGATTTTTAATTTTGTAAATTCAAGACTGCTTCTGAATTTTTTATTAATAAGAAACGCGCTAATTCGAAGTGCGAATAAACATTGATTTAAAGCTTTAAAACACGCTGATTTCAAGTTTGTAAATCGATTTGAAACGGTAAAATAAAACCGATCGATTCAAATCGCCAGAAATCGATTTAAGCGAGTTATCTTTATAAATCGATTTATTGTAGCTTAATCTATCAGTTGTTGAAAACGAATCGGTACGAAACTGGTTCCCGAAGCAGTTTCGAGAAGCCGAATCAAATCGATTTGAAAAAAGACGGTATCCCCGTGCACACTACTCTATAGCGAAATGTTTTGAAAGCGGCTAGTGTAAAAAACACCGAATCAAAGTGTAAAACATGAATTAATTTAGTGTAAAAATAAAGCGATTCAAAGTGCAAAATCAAACAGATTGCAAAAACACGTAGATTCAAAATAGAAAATATATATTTAAATAGATTCGACTGTTAAATGAAAAGTTTGGAGGCGCGTGGGCGGCGTACTTGGCGTCCTGATTTCGGAATAATTAAAAGAGCTCTGATATAAATGATAAAAATGAGCTTATATCACTCTCGAGGATTGATTCATTATTTAAAAGTGGATTTAATTTAGTAATATAGCGAGGAGAAATAGAGAGCAAAAATCTCCCAAAATAAATCAACTTTGAATTTTAATTTTAAAGGTATCATCGGATCGGCGAGTGAGAAAGAGAAAGAGAGAGAGAGAGAGTGCGTGAAAAGCAATTAAAAATAGAAAAGATACTCAGCGCTGAGAGAACAGAGAAAAGTTGCCTGAATAATTATTCTCATTTAACTTCGTTAAAAGGACTCCCCCATGCTTCAAAAAGCAAATTTAAAGGGTTAGTAGGCCTCCAAATATAAATGCTTTTTAATTTTAATTATTTTATCTTTACAAGATTACAAATATTCTAATACCCTTTTCTGACGAGCTACGTAACTATCTGGTTTAATCAGATTTAATCTAGGTTTAATCACGATTAACCTTGGGTTTATGGAACTGATTAAACCAGGGCTAATTAAGCATTATAGTCCTGGTCGATTTGCCGGAAATGGGCCCTTGTCTCATAGCCGCGCCGCCATCTTTTTGTAGTAACAGGTTGCCAGACTATTTCTAATTTTATTTCCCACAAACCAAATTCAAGTTGTTAGTCCAACGCTTCCTATATGATAAAATATAGGAGGCGTTGGTTAGTCTGTCGCTATTTTCACGCTACAAAAAGATGGCGGACGATCACGTGACAAAAAGTTTTCCCCGCCAAAATTGTCGCGAGGGTCTCTAGACTTCCGGTTTTGGAAATCGACCAGGACTATTCGAAGAGGGTAGATTAAAAGGTTTTTGCGATGTTTAGTAAAAAATAAATGGTAAAAAGTAGGTGAAATTTGACTATTTTATAATATTTTAACTAGTTGATTATGCACGTAACTAATTACTAATTACCAAAAACGCGTCATTTTTGACTCGGGTAATAAATATCAATTGATATTTGGAAAACAAAATTAATCAGTATTTAAAAAAAAAAAAAAAAAAAAAAAAAAAAAAAAAAAAACAAGTTACTAGCCCTTTAAAGGGGGTGTATAATATAGTAGGGGTTTATCCCCCCACCGAAGGACGCGTTAGAGTCATTAATTAAGCAGCTACCTACAACAACGGGATTTAGGAGGAGGGCGAAGAGAAAGGTGCTCAAAAACTAATTAGTCCTTAATAAAAGAGCTCAGTTAAATTTTAAAATTTTCAACACCTCTCTATACCATGGCGTTCTTAGAATGGACTTGAATTCTCAAGTTTCTAATGCTAATTTATATCCCTACTTAGGTTGACAAAAGTCACGGTATTAAGTTCATAAAATAAACCAAGTTCTAGCGAAATAGTAATTTATTGAAAATTCCACGAATTTCTGAATATATATTTCAAGTAGTATTTTATAAAATAGCTAAATAAATACCAGGCGGAATATTACCTAATGTTAAAATTAACGGGGAATGAAAGTAGATCTTGCAATTTATACGTAACGGAGGATAGTTTGTACTCAGCCCAAGTTATTCAAACAAAAATCATTTATAATTAAATTAAGGGCCAAATTAATCTCTCTTTTTCCCCAAAATTTGAATATTTTCCGCAACTCTTTCATTATATAAATATTTAACTGTATGATAGGAGTTAGATTATAAACTTAAAGGGAGGATGAACACGAAAATTAAGACATTTTTTATCGATTCTGAGTCATTTTCTATCGATTACTTTGAAGAATTTTCTTTCGATTCGTTTGAGTAATTTTCGATTGGTTTGAGTAATTTTCTATTGATTTTTTGAGTAAATTTCTATCGATTATTTTGAGTAATTTTCTATCGATTCTTAGGAGTAATTTTCTATCGATACTTCTGAGTAATTTTCTATCGATTCTTTCGAGTAATTTTCAATCGATACTTCTGAGTAATTTTCTATCGATTCTTTCGAGTAATTTTCTATCGATTCTTTCGAGTAATTTTCTATCGATTCTTATGAGTAATTTTCTATCGATTAATTTTCTATCGATCTCTGAGTAATTTTCTATCGATTCTGAGTAATTTTCTATCGATTCTTTCGAGTAATTTTCAATCGATTCTTTCGAGTAATTTTCTATCGATTCTTTCGAGTAATATTCTATCGATCCTTTCGAGTAATTTTCTATCGATTCTTTTGAGTAATTTTCTATCGATTCTTATGAGTAATTTTCTATCGATTCTGAGTAATTTTCTATCGATTCTTTCGAGTAATTTTCTATCGATTCTTATGAGTAATTTTCTATCGATTCTTATGAGTAATTTTCTATCGATTCTAAGTAATTTTCTATCGATACTTCTGAGTAATTTTCTATCGATTCTTTCAAGTAATATTCTATCGATTCTTTCTATTAAAACAAAATTACAAAGAACTAACTCGAAATCAACCACGAATCGTTGTTAAAATGATCTTTTCAATGGTAGAAATAAATTGTTTAACTTAGACGTAAAGTAGGCTTAACGGGGAACCATACGAATAGTTAACGAGTCTCCAACCAATCACGCGAAATCGCTTCTACTTTTAGTATAGAAGAATCGATAAAAAAGGCTTGATTTTTATTTTCAATCTCCCGTTAAAGGTACACGAGGTTGTAAATATTTCTTCAAGATCGTGTTCGTATAACCTGTCTTCCGTAGCGTTCATTCCCCCATTGGCCAAAAGTACTTGTAGTACAATTGTTCGAGCATAAATCGTGGTATAACTAATTGCTTTTCATTAAGAAATGGTAGAGAGAGGGTTTGGGGGGGGGGAGGAGGAGTTAAAATAGCCAGACTGTGTCGATATTAAATCTGTCGCCAAGTGGCTTCTTGAATTAAACCTCCAAATAGGATTGTCAAATTTAATGATTGCTCCGGGAATTTGAAATTTCCTTCGCTGGAATAACTAGAGAACCCGCGGGACTAGGGGGAATAATGTAGAGGAATGTACGATTAATAGTTAGAGATGCCTAATTAGAGTTTTGTTAGTTTACAGTCAAAACATATTCGGGATTAATGGCAAGATATATGAAAAATGAACTAGATCCACAATTACTTTTTAAGTTTTTTTTCCACGCCTTTGACTGTACAAATTTCACGCGCCAAAGAGGGACACGTCACCCTCTGGCGCGTGAAATTTGTACAGTCTTTGGCGAGCATTAGCGCGTGAAAATATTTTCTATTCCCGACTTTTTTGGCGCGTGACAATTGTACAATCAAAGGCGAGCATTAGCGCGTGCAAATATTTTCTATTCCCGACATCTTTGGCGCGTGACTTTGGTCTATACCACCAATTTTCGTAAGAAAATATTTAAAAGGGAACTTCGAGCTAAAAATAGAACAGCATTTGGATTTTTTGGGTATATATTTATAATATAATTTTGGTTGACAGTCGTTTATTCCTCAAGATTATTCCTCCGAGACTATTGAGTATAGAGAGTATCGAGAGAGAGAGAGAGCTCTCGGTCGCGTAACAAAGTCGAACGCGGATCTCACGATTTCCCAATCAAAATTATTTATACAACCTATACATTATTTTAATATTAGACTAGCGAAAATACATACGTACCTACAACTAGACTTAAAATATAAAAAATAATAAAAAACTAAAGAAAAATTACTTCTTCGCGAGTTTCATTTGAAGGAAAAATTAAAAACGCTTCTAGCTTCGACTAATAACCGATGATTAAAAAAATACCCCCTTAGTTAAATATACGCTAGCTTTTAGTTACGGGTGGGACTAGAATATATCTCCTTAATTCTCATTGGTCCAAAAATTAATTTAATCTCGCGTTAATATCAAATTATTTTCAACATTAGATTTTAATGTATTATTAAAATTTATCTCAAAAAAAAAACTTTTTTTTTTAATTCTATGTCATTGGACTTTGCCCGATTTGAAAATAATTTAAATAATTATGGTATATCTTTATTCTGATTGGTTGAAAAATAATTAACCTAATTATCTATAATTTTAATGAAATTACCAAAAATTTATTATTTAATTAAACTTAAAATTATCCGTTTCGAAATTATATAATTTTAAATGCCTTAAAAAGAGGCTGACGTAATTTTTTTCTGAATTCTTTCGTTATTCTAATGGGAGCCTATTAAAATTAAGAGTAAAACTGACGTCATACCGTGGGAAAAAAAACATTTCTCGTGATTAAATCGACGAACTTGTCGCGAAATAAATTTGACCATAATTCTAATATTAAAATTGGTTTTTCAATGTTAATTTTAGGTCATTCTAAGACTGTAACTAAAGAAGAAAAAACATGCGAGGCTAAGTTATCATTTTTGAGCGATAAATTTCGAACGATCAGAATAAATTAAATATAAGTAAAAAGCTTAACGAAAAATATATTTTCAATTTGGCAAGCCATGGTTCCTTTTAGATTAGAAACTTTTTTTTTTGGGGGAGGTAAAGGAGGTTCAAACTAAATTTATTCCGAAAGGGGATTATTTGAAACTTTGAAAGCGACGCGATTGGAAAGCAAATATTTATGTACAATCACGAAATCAGCTCAACAATCCAAAATAATAGAAGAAAAAGAAATACTCTATTTGGGAGCAATGTCAAGGTTGAAACGCTATTTGACCCCAACTCCCAAAAATCCCCAAAAAAAAATTCGATTCTCTACGCCCGTTATTCGGTGCATGCTTTTTCGAACAAAAATCAGTCGAGTCACGACAGTCAAGTGGTTCCTATTCTACAAAAAACAAAATTATTAGCTACGCCAAAAAAATATATTTAACACTTTCAGAGAATCTTAACAGCCTTTAAAGGTATAAAATTTAACATTAAAAGAAGCGTTTATCAATACGACTTTAAGCTCATTTAAAGATTATTTCACTTAGAAACCCTTAATATTAATTAATTAATTAATTAATTCTAAACCAAAAAAAAATTTAACACTTTCAGAGAATATAGAATCTTAACAACCTTCAAAGGTATAAAAATTAAAATTAAAATAAGTGTTTATCAATAGGAATTTAAGCTCATTTAAAGATTATTTGACTTAGAAACCCTTAATATTAATTAATTGATTAATTAATTAATTCTAAACCAAAAAAAATTTAACACTTTCAGAGAATTTAGAATCTTAACAACCTTCAAAGGTATAAAAATTAAAATTAAAATAAGTGTTTATCAATAGGAATTTAAGCTCATTTAAAGATTATTTGACTTAGAAACCCTTAATATTAATTAATTAATTAATTCTAAACCAAAAAAAAAAATTAACACTTTCAGAGAATTTAGAATCTTAACAACCTTCAAAGGTATAAAATTTAAAATTAAAATAAGTGTTTATCAATAGGAATTTAAGCTCATTTAAAGATTATTTGACTTAGAAACCCTTAATATTAATTAATTAATTAATTAATTAATTCTAAACCAAAAAAAAAAAATTAACACTTTCAGAGAATTTAGAATCTTAACAACCTTCAAAGGTACAAAAATTAAAATTAAAATAAGCGTTTATCAATAGGAATTTAAGCTCATTTAAAGATTATTGGACGTAGGAACCCTTAATAATAAAAATAATTTCAATATCCCTTTGGCCGCGCAATTATTATTCTGGTCCTTAATTTAGAGGAAATGGCGCGAAATTACGCCTATTTTACGGATGTTATGTAAATAAACGTTGGCAATCTCTGGGTCCGACTTAAATCTACATCAACGTGTAAAAAAAAATTAAATAAAATAAATAAGCGTACCGTAACGAAGATATTTCTTCCCCAAAAATTAGTCCAAGTTAGTTTCTAAAACAACCAATTTTCGTAAACTTTCAACGAGTCGAATCCGTTTAAAGGGAGAATGAACTATAATTAAATTATAAAATAATTTAATCCTTTTATTTTCATAATTTAATTATAGCTTAATCCCACAAATTTCTGGATAGATTACGATGTTCAGACCCTCCACTAAATAACGTTGGTTATGGACTAATTAAGGCCCTGGGAGATAATTAAAAATACTTAAAAAATCTACAATCACTAGAAATGTGAGACAAACGTATTTGAAAATTCCAAATTTTCATATTAAAATACCATAGTGACTAACCTAACTTGAACTGACTTAACCTGAGCCAGTTCACGTGATTTTATCAGGTAGATTTGAAAGTTATAAATAACTTTTTCTCACACTAATTATTGTACCCGAAGAAGTTCCCGAACGGGTGGCGAAACTAATCGTCTAGTTTTAAATTTTTAAATAAATAAAAGTTTTTTTTGTACAATAAGTGGACCACTGGTTTTTTTTTACCTTATTTTATGTACAAGTGCCGTGCGAAATTAATTTTCTCACACTTCCGCTGGTCGTAGATTTCTTTAAGTATTTTTTCTGAACTCCCCAGGTCCTAATTAGTCCTAATTAGTCCTAATTAGTTCTAATTAGTCCTAATTAGTCCATATACCCATCGCTGTTTAGAGGGGGGGTCTGAATATCATAATTTCCACAAATTGGCCATTGAAAATCAGATCAGAATTAATATTAAATTAATCAGGTATGATTTTCAAAATTGAAAAAATATTTTAATATTTTAATTTGAATGATTTCATTCTCCCTTTAAAGCCCGCCCTTCCACTCGCGTTCTCCGAAACTTCCAATTTAAATAATTTATCCAATAAAAGAGTCTGAACTAATGAATGGGAAGAAAGCGCGGTGCGGATGAAGAAGAAAGAGGAGTGCGAAAAAAGCATTCAAGCATTCGCGGATTTTTTGGCAAACTTCGAGACCCGAAAAAAGTTTCCTATCCTTTAATAAAGAGAATGTACGAGCATCCTTCCCCCCTCGCTTAAGAAACGGGGGCTTTCGCCCCACCATTCCCCCACATTCAGACCAAAATTTCCCCTTAAATTTCTACCTTTGGCTAAAAATGCTTCGTTAGTTAACGCGTTTGCAGTTGGAAAATTCTTCGCGACATTCTTAAAAGGAACTGAAATTAACGAAAAAAAGGCCACGGTTTAGATTAAATTTCGATCTCTTCTTAGATTATCGCGGTGGTTTCATTTAATCAAGGGGAGAGCGCGGCAAACACTTTTTAACGCCGGATAAAAATAAAATTGGTCCACGTGGAAAAAATTTGGAATTATTAAAGAACTTTATAAGAGTTAAGCTAGATGAGAGGGTTTCCGGCTAGTTAGTCTTAAACCGAAGAATCAACTCTAGCGATTATAATTCAAAGAAAAGGGAGCCAATGAAAAAGGACCAAGGGATAATGACGAAAATATATATAATCATATTTTACCTAAAATGATTAAAATTTAAAATTTAAATTTACCGACCGTTTTCTCGGAAAGATGACTTGAAAACAGTTTTTAACCCGTTTGATTTTTCGAGCTATAGCTAGGCCTATATCTTTCTAGAAAAACTCGCGAATTTCTGCGCGTGCCAATCTCAATTTAATTAATTTTTACGAAAGCGCGAGAAAAATCTCGTGACATTTCCCGCCAGAATTATAGCTAGGCCTATTTTTAAGAAAAGCGCGCGAATTTAATTTATTTTTACGAAAGCGTGAGAAAAAGCTCGTGACATTTCCCGCCAGAATTATAGCTGGCCTATATATCTTCAAGAAAAGAGCGCGAATTTCCGCACGTGACAATCTCAATTTAATTATTTTTTTTTAAGAAAGCGCGCGAATATTAATTCTTTTAACCTAATAGTTATAAGTTAGCTCTATTATTAGTAAAAGGAGAAATGAATATAATTGGTCAAGAATGAGGGGCAGAACGCGATCTATAAGCCGCTGGCGAGAGAGTGCGGAACTATAAGACTTCGATTAAATACGGAGAAAGCGAAGAAGAAACAAATAAAGAACTAAGCTCGGAGTTCTTGTTTCTCGCGGAACAATTAGCAATCAAGCTTCGGGTGGGCAGCGTGCAGCGGGAGGAGGGGCGGAGGCAAAAAGCTAGGGGTTGCGAACCCAGAATGAAAGGTTTTGGTTGGTAACAAGGCGAGGCGAGTAATTGCCGACTTAAGAGCCGACCGGTAATGAAAGATCCGCTCGGGAACAAAGCGCTAATTACATTTCTCGTCTTATTTCTTTCGTTTTCTCTTCTTTCTTTCTTTCTTCGAACCAAAATAGAAAGAAAAAAAGGTTTCTCCGAGACGTCCTCCAAGCTAATATATAGATTGATTCAGAAATACTACGAGGAACGCGTACGTGTACTCAGGGTTCTTACATAATATCATTTAAAAAACCTATTTAATGTTTATCCTTGTCAAATCCATTTTAAATATATAATTTATTTATTTCATCAATAAATTTAATTCATTCCTATAGATTTAAATTAATTTAATCGTGGTTTATTGGTAAAATTGTATTTAAAATAATTTTAATTAAGATTAAGATAAAGATAAATCTAGCAGCAAAAACAAAATTGCTTACCAGTATAAATTAGTCTAAAGAAGATATAACATTATTATAGCGGGGTTGAGGACTTGGTAATTGTACTTCGAAAGGGGAGGATGATCCGAACAATTAGCGATTGCGGGGGGGTTGGGGGTTGGGGGATTGGGGTGGGCGGTTGCCCCTAGGTCTCTTTTATCATTAGGAAAGCTCTGTATGATCCCTTATTTGCTTGACGCGACGATTAACGAAAAGAACGATTAACTTGATTGTCGACTAAGTGGGCCGACAAACCTCCGAGCCAGAGAATGATTGATAAGGGAATCTCGTCACAATTCTTCTTGTTCGCGATTCTTTCGTTCAACGCGATTAAATAGCGGTTAAAACAAGAACCAGCCTTTATTATTTGCTACCGGAAATGGAAGACTTACATTCATTAAGCTGGAGGGCGGGGGATAATTAACAGAAGTTAATTAACCAAAAATACCCTCATTAACAGTTTTATCATTAGAGATATGTATTTTTTCCACTGAAATGGATAAGACTAGATTTCGTGTAAGTTATTTCTTAAAGACAACCTATAAAAGCTATAAAATGTATTTTACAGTAAATTATGAAATTCGCCTACTGAATAAGCCAAGGCTTAACTATATTATTGTAAAATAATCTAATTAATGTCTACTTTCTAACGGTGCAATCGCTTTTTGTCTAGGAGGTCGCGGAGAAAAGTTATGGTCATTTTATTTGATAGTGGTCATTTTTGACTTTGGCTCCATTTCTATCAGTGGTTTAATATTTTAAATGAACGATACAATTGGGAAAAGGTTACGGCCATTTTAAGACAATGGTATTTTTTTTGGATCTATAAAGTGCTCAAAAACTACTTGGGTTCGTAATGTGGATTATATCCCATATTTCCAAAAATTGTAGAATTAGGCTTAACACGTTAATAGTTAATATAAGCTATAAAGTGACTGTTCACCTCAAAATGTCAATTTTTGAAGAGAATGAGGGGGGGGGGGGCGTTTCAAATTAAATTAAATTTGAACTCGGCAACGCTTTAAAGGTAACAGGAAACTATCGAAGAAAAGGGGACTAAATTCGCGTGTTTCCGCTACCGGTCGCGAACCAACCAACCACCCCACTCCATTCTGACCTCTCGTTCTCCTTCTTTCATTCTAAAGACGGGTAATCATTACGAGTTTTCAATACGTATAAAGCTTATCCACGCGATTTCTTTCTATAAAGAATTTACCGGGAGAAGAAGAATGGAGTCACGCGCTACAGAACTTGAAACTGAGATGAAATATTTAAGACAAGAGCGCGAGCGCGCGCGCTCAATCACGCGCTAAAGAAAGAATCACTCGAAGTTTGCAATACGACTTAATATAAGTTCTACCGGCTACTTCTTTAAGATTTTGTTTAAAGGGAGAATGCAACCCGTCAACAGACAACTAAGGGTTTTATTTCGTAAGTTTTTTATGGCTCAAATAAGCCTCTATACGCTAGCCTCTATTCTCTCTTTAAGATTTGATGGGTTGGCGCGCGAGCTTCGCGCGTATTGAAAACGCGGAATGATTTAGACTATACAGTTTCTAGCTGCAAATTTGAGTTTCATTGGAGTGACTCCCTAGCGTGTCTGTCCAAGGAGTGAGGAAGAATAAAGAACCTATAGGTTGGCGTTATTTCGGGTCAATTGGGATTAAAGAGCTCGATGCCTTTACGCGTTAATCGAGGGGGTTAGGTGAATAGAGCCGAGTCACCGTCGCTACGAATTAGGCAAAAGAGAATTAAAAAAATGGACCACCTGTTGTCCCGCGGGGCGCGGCTCGCTATTTAACAACGCGCGCGAAACAAGGAGACCCATCACGTCCCCTATAACGCGCAAATTACTATTTATTTTTAATCGCAAATGACGTAAAAGTCGAAATTACGGCGATAAGCGTGATTAAAATTCAATTTCAAACATTTTAGCCACAAATTTGGTTCGCGGTAACTTGTTGATTAAGTCCAAGTAACGCGTCAACAAAATGTCTTTATATGATAAAGCCCTTTCCCGCTTATTATTCTACATATCCCTTACTTACAAGTTAGTGGACACCCTTTGCGTAATGCCTTATTATTAATTAATTTTCAATAGTTTTCTACATTTACAGGATTGGTATCTCAATATTTGGACGCTTTCCCTAATTCTTACGAGATTGTGGAAATATTTCAACGTTTTTTCCCGATATTTCCCAGATATACAAAATATTTCAGCGTTTTTCCTAATATTTCCCAGATATACAAAATATTTCAGCGTTTTTCCTAATATTTCCCTAATTTTAACAATATTTCCACGTTTTCCTCAATATTTCCTAGACTGTCACAATATTTCTACGTTTTCCTACATATTTACTTATATAATTAAGTTTTCCCTGATTTCCCAATTAAATATTAAATCATAATTATCATTAGATTGTCTCCTTCAATCATAGATATAAGCCTCAATATTTCACAGGTAATTAATTTAATCCCCCAATTAATTAATTTAAATAGAATGTAGACTTACCAATTTTCCTACACGAAGCTGGTCACTTTGAAGTAGTCGGTAGTTAAGGCACGATGATTAGGGTAGGTGAAACTTAAAATTGGTTTGGCGTAGAGGAAATTCGGATTCAGTCGAGTGATTAGCCACAATTCTGAGAAAAGAAATTAACAACAAAAAAATAAAACGTCAGTTAATTAAACAATGGTCGCTCACGCTAGAAATTAATTAAGCGCGTTTCCTACAACACCCCAAACTCTACTACATTGAATTACTAATTAAACAGCTACGCTATAAAAACAAACATAAACTCAATCAAATTAAGCCGCGTTCACACTACAGACTTTTAAACCGTTTTAAACCGTTTTGGAAAGGTCAAATTATAAAATTTTGGGGTCACCCGTCTACATCTTTGATAAAGAAACAAAATTAATATCTGGGAAAGACGATTTGAAAACGGTTCCAAAGTGTCAAGTGTGAACGGAGCTTTAGTTACAATGGATAATTAAGCGGGCAACGTCAAACCTAGGACAATATTTTAACTATTCAAATTCTACTATGTTTTTAACTATTACAATTTTTCCAAAATATTTTATCATTTGAAATAACTTGATGAAGACAGAATAATTCGAGTGTTGAGAGGCGGAGAGAGGGATTAAGGGGATGAACGAAGCTGAAGAGTAAAGAGAGAGGATGGAAGATGCGAGGGATGGAGGGATGTAAAAGAAATGCTAGTGGATGCTATCCTAATAAGTCTGATTATTATCACGGGCGGAGAGACAATGAGAAGTATAAGGCTGAGAAAAAGACAGCCACGAGAGATAGAAGACATAATTAGTTCCGTGTCGCCGACTGTCTCAATGAGATTCCTCCCAATCCCGCCCCCCCCCCCTTCACCATCTCAGCGGACACTCTTCCCAAAGCAGATATCTCGTAGCTCGGCTAAATGGAACAACCGGACCAAGATCCAAAAAATAATTAATCCTTCATCTAGGTCTATCTATAGATATCTCTTTATACATTCGTATTAGGCTTAGCAATATATAATAATAATTTCTTCGTATTATTGACCGCTACTGGTCTGCTCACTTCTATATAATTGATTGACCGCGTTTCATAAATAAAGGACACCCCTTTAAAAGAGCGTTTTTCGCTAATTTCACGGAGGTGTGGGTCAACAGATGCTCATTTTCTCGCTTCTTAAATTGCTATTTCGATAGCCCAGCTAGAAGGAGCAATCTCCTCCAAAACACATCGGGAGTACCGAATTTTACCCCCTTTGAATCTTTCTTAAAGGGAGAATGAACTCAAAATATTTTCAGATAAAGAATTGTTTTAAATAAAGTTTTTATCTTATATTTATTTAAAGGGAGAATGTAACTAGTGATTTTTTATTGATTCCTTATCGTTTAAATAGGCCTAATCTATCAGTAAAAAAATTTACAAACAAATATTAAAACTAGAAATAAAATTAAAACTTACCATCAAAATAGGCTTAGCTGGTTTCATGGATATTAGCTTAATTTTTTCGTACATTGAGTGATCAGCAATCAATAAGCAAAGCCCTTTTTAAGTAGAGAATCTCCGTCAGATTTCTAATAAAATTCGATTGGTTGCTGACCCATAATTAAACAAATCTCCACGAATCCAGCTAAGCCTATTTTCATGGGTTAGTTTTAAATTGATATCTTTGTTTGTAAATTATTTTACAGATACATTAGGCCTAATTAAACGATCAGGAATCGATAAAAAATATTGCATTCTCCCTTTAATATAAATTTAAAATTATGCAAAAATTTCATAATCTTTTTACTATAATTCGAAAATATTGTTTATTTCATTAACCCTGGATGATAGAGGATCATTTTTGTAAAATCTAAGCTTGGGTTTGTATGGTATATATTGAATTCTCAAAGCGAGACACCTAGAACGTGTAAAAGGGGGAATTTGCCGGACGAAAGGTCAAAATAACAAACTTGTAAAAGCGTATCGAGCCTGTTTCGGTGATTCTCTGTCTTAAATTGGGTTCAATTCCTTCCCCTTTCTAATAGTATTTAAAGTATTCTAAGGTTGTAAAGTAGAGTATAGATAGGGAGGGTGGTTTGATCGTGACATAATGGATGGCTTTCTGTCAAAACGAGCGAATTTCTCACGTGGCTAACTCCGCTTTCCTGGAACTAAAGGTATAACCCCTCGGCCGACTAAAAACCAAAGTTTTTTTTCTTCCAAGAATCGAGTCGAATTAAATGTCTGAGTTTTTGCGCCAACACATTTTATTTTTTGGGTATTTTTAGCGGAACGCGCCAACGAATACGTTATTACTTTAATAGTTAAAACTTTAAACGCGAATTAAAGGACAATAACCTAGAAGATTTCTCGGATTAGATATTTTAGAAGCATTACTACTACGACCCGCCAATTATTGCTCCAAATTAATAATTCTAATTCAAACTTATCTTATCTGTCTATTGATTTATTATAAATATAAATATAATATAAGTTGATTTATTATTCGCCAGTTTAAAATATATTTCTCTAGGTAGTTACGTCTGTCTGTCGGTCGGGAACGCTAATCTTCACTATATAATAGTGTTGATTTATTTGGGAATTTTAATTATAATTGATCTATGAATATTTATTATAATTGAGCTATGAATATTTATTATAATTGAGCTATGAATATTTATCATAATTTATCTATGAATATTTATCATAATTGATCTACGAATATTTATTATAATTGAGCTATGAATATTTATTATAATTGATCTATGAATATTTATCATATAATTGAATCTATGAATATTTATTTGATCTCTGAATATTTATTTAATATCTGAATATTTATTTAATATCTGAATATTTATTTAATATCTGAATATTTATTTAATATCTGAATATTTATTTAATCTATGAATATTTATTTAATATCTGAATATTTATTTAATATCTGAATATTTATTTAATATCTGAAAATTTATTTAATATCTGAATATTTATTTAATATCTGAATATTTATTTAATATCTGAAAATTTATTTAATATCCGAATATTTATTTAATATCTGAATATTTATTTAATATCTGAATATTTATCATAATTGATCTATGAATATTCATCATAATTGATCTATGAATATTCATCATAATTGATCTATGAATATTTACCATAATTGATCTATGAATATTCATCATAATTGCTTTATTTCTATATATTTATTTGTATTAATCGCGTATTTGCGAATATTTATTATAACCGCTTATTTCCGAATATTAATTAATTGATTTATATTTTGAGATTCAAATTAAATCTAGATTTAACATTAAATTAAGTTTAAAAAAATGCCATAAATATATGGGAATTAGCCTTGAATGTAACGGTTATTACACATAAACTGGTCTATGAATGATAGGTATGCCGATTAATTTCTGAGGAGTTCTATAAATAAGGGAAAGAACCATCAGGCTGCCTTTTAGTTACATCACTTCATTTTTCAACCCAACAATTTGAATCAATTCCAATTTACATTACACTAACGTAAGTAAATACGCGTTTTTTTTTTCTCGAACATAACGAGGAGAGAGTAGCTTGAAACCCAGGGAACACTCCAATTGATTATCTTCGTACATTCTAACTTTCATTTCGTGTATCGCCGGCGGTTGGCTAACTCATCACGGACTAGGTCCCCAAGAAAAAACTGCTTAAAATTCAAGTCATGTTCGAGAAAAACCACCTTCACGTGACACTTTATACCTTCAACGCAATCTCCAAATGGATCTAAATTCCCATTGAAAAAATGGTTTTTACAATGGAAAATATTATCCCTTTCAAGAATGAAATCGGTGTATAGTAAATGATACAATGTTTGCCCAATAATCTAATCTACACGCGTCTTAATTCGGGTACTGTGCCAGTGACGCGGTTTTAAAGGTTTTCCTAAAAACCGGTTATTTCTACCCTATAGCCCGAGCATCCAGCGATAAAAAGTGAAACCCATCACGAACTAGAAGATAGATAAATAATTTAAAACAATAAAATTTAACATAAAAGCAATTTTTCCCCCTACAAAAATAATAATAAGATTAATTTCCGCTTGTCTAACTACGTGGGCAAAACTTCGGCGCGTTCAGAAACTCGTACCAAAATAACCGGTACTTTTTTAGACCGTATTACAAACTGTATTTCAATATAGGTTAATAATATAACGAATTTTTCCCAAAGTTCGGGGTTCAGTGACCATCTTGACCAATAGCTTCGGGTATCAGTACGCGTTTCCCTCTTCATGGAAAATAGTTTTTCAAGTTCTTATCCATTTAGTATTAGCGTGTATTTGAAATTGGCGTGCGCGGTTATCTTGGGAAGGTAGAGGAAGGGAGGGGATACTTTGCGCATTGTCCGAGGCTTAATTGGTACGCAATTTCTACATAATCTATCTATAAGATGGGCGTATTGGCAAAAGGTACTTTTTTTTTTTTACTTAAAGACCTTCCCATTCTCTATTTTTTTGGAAATATAATTGCGTGAAGAAAGAAATTTCTACGTGATAAGTTTTTAGTAACAACCCCCTCTCTATAGTGGGGGTGTAGCTATTCTATTTGTTTTGTTGTCGTCGTCGTTGTCGTCGTTGTTGTAATCGTAGTCACGCGGAGATAACGTTATTTGGTTACATTTTACTTTTAACATTAAAAACCCATTTTTAAATTGAAAATTTTAACTAACTCTACAAATCTCAAAGAAAGTTTAGAAAAAACTTAAATGCAAATTTCGTTTCGGGGTGTGGTTTTTATTTTTCCCTATGCACTAGAACATCTTGTTTAAATTCTCTCTTTCTCTTTCGCCCTCCTAAGACATTAACGAGCAATTGTAACGCGTTAACATCTCCCTTTTTTCACACGTTATCCAAAAAAACGCGTTTTTCCTATTTAGCACTTTGAAAAAAGGAGAAGAGGGCGGAGTTTAGTCTCATTTAGTTGGCCGACGATCTATTCTATAGCGGCTTTAGCTGGCAATACCTGACGTTTAAACCACGCAACTTTTTCCCGCTTTACCATCAACGTATAGTTTAAACGTAAATAAAAAAAAAATATTCAAAGGTATATACGGAGAGGGAGAAAGGTTTCGTTCGCATTACAGACACATTCAGAAATAGCATTTATTCTAAAAACTCCTATTATTGTTGCGGGTAAAGTAGGGTTTGCAAGAATAAGTTCTAGAGCGAACGGGTCTAATGAGAAATATTTTTTCCCCCTTCGTTCCAAGCCGCTTTAATTTGTTCGAGGCATAGAGGGTGGGTGCTTTCCTAATTTGACTCGAAATATTTGCAGAAAAAGAGAACTATAGGGGTACGTATTAAACTCTTTAATTTATTCCCATCACACGCCGTTTTTAGTTCTTTAATAAGTAAAAATCCACCCTGAGATTACCACGGCTACGAAGTTAATCTTAGGCTAAAATCTGATTCCATAAGGATCGGATTTCCAGACTTTTTCAGGATTTCCCTGATCATTTCTAAATAATTTAATATTTACAAGACTCTATTCGCGAGCTGTTGGCATTGCACACCTTTTTGTATACGTGATTTGACCCATTCGGGCTCATTTTTAAATTCCCTGACTTTTCCCTGACATTTTGGGCCCCATTTTTAAATTCCATGACTTTCCCTGACACTTTGGGCCCCATTTCTAAATTCCATGACTTTTCCCTGACATTTTTGGCCCCATTTTTAAATTCCATGACTTTTCCCTGACACTTTGGGCCCCATTTCTAAATTCCATGACTTTTCCCTGACATTTTAGCCCCATTTTTAAATTCCATGACTTTTCCCTGAGATTTTGGGCCCATTTTTAAATTCCCTGATTTTTTCCTGACATTTTGGACCCATTTTTAAATTCCTTGATTTTTCCCTGACATTTTGGACCCATTTTTAAATTCCCTGATTTTTCCCTGACATTTTGGACTCGTTTTTAAATTCCCTGATTTTTCCCTGATATTTTGGGCCCATTTTTAAATTCCCTGATTTTTCCCTGACATTTTGGGCCCATTTTTAAATTCCCTGATTTTTCCCTGACATTTTGGACCCCTTTTTAAATTCCCTGATTTTTCCCTGACATTTTGGGCCCATTTTTTAATTCCCTGATTTTTCCCAGACATTTGGGCCCCATTTTTAAATTCCCTGATTTTTCCCAGACATTTGGGTCCCATTTTTAAATTCCATGACTTTTCCCTGACATTTTGGACCCGTTTTTAAATTCCCTGATTTTTGCCTGACATTTTGGGCCCATTTTTCAATTCCCTAACTTTTTGGGTTCATTTTTAAATAACCTCGCTTTTATTTGACATTTTGGATCCATTTTTCAATTCCCTGACTTTTCCCAAATATTTTGGGTTCCGTTTAAAATTCCCTGACATTTTGGGTTCCGTTAAAATTTACATCAAATGCAAAAAAAAACCGTATAAGATATATACATTATGTCGACTGATAATAACGAAAAAGGCGGGAATGAATTTGGAGATTTGATTTCTACGATATGTTATTAAATTTGCTTGATCAGATTCGTTTGTCAGTCGTTGAAGCGCTAAGGTATATTTCTTACCAATCTTAGTTGTCCCTAATCCGCGTCGCTAATCGCGTATTCGTTTCTAATATAAGCCTTATTGCCAATTGATATTGACAACCTTGATGGAAAACTTGTCGTAATTACGTCGGGCCGCGGGTGAATTAATTCGACTAAAACGCGAGACGCTGATTTTTCCATCATCTCGCCGTATGAGCGATTACTCCCGATAATTGCTGTTTTGCATGACTCCACGCCCCGCCCACACCCCTAACTAGCGCGTGCTAGCAATTTCGCCAATCAATTGGATAGATCTGAATTATATTATGATATTGTACTTTAGCTAAAAATAAATTATTTATAATTCCAATTTCAGATAAAATAAAATAATATTGAATGGTAGGCCTATCTGTTTTTACGCCAAAATTTAAACTTATCTTAGAAATTAATCAAAGTTAGGTATTCCCGAGATTTTTCCTATATTTTAGCGAGCCGTTCAGAATTAAAAATTCTTAGACATATTTTGAAATTACGTTTTCGCTAAGAATTTGTGGCCAAATTCTGGGTTTGAGAAGTTTATTTTGTAGCGGGAAACTCAAACTTTACGAAGAAATCGACCGCGTACGTCTGGGATTTTTCCGAAGCTCGTAAAAGTAAAGGAAATCATTCCCTTAAAAACAGTCTTATTAGGCTAATTATCGCGGTTTGCTAATTAGGGTCGTATCTTCTCCGGGTCCTTTCCTAGAGTGTTGAAGTCGCGTTCCTAGAATAGCCCCATTCTTAATCTACAAAATGAGCCCTTCCATCTTTAAATCGACCCAACCAAAATTAAGTTATACATTTTTAAATGAAAGTGTTCAGAAATAGAAGCGTTCAGAATTAGGCGACCCTATGTATGATTGGTAATTAAATATTTAGGCAATATATTTCAGTATCCCTTTAAACCTAAACTTAATTAAGTTTCCACTTGGTGGAAAATTTATAATAAAAAAGGGAAAATATAAGATCTAATTTCCTATTGTAAACGACAAAATAATAAACTAGTAAAATTTCTATCCCCCTCCTATATTCTAGCGCTTAATTCTTGTGGTAAAGGCGAGAGAGAGAGAGGTTGAAGGGGGGGGGGTGGGCTATATTTTCGTGGAAGCTACGAGTTAAAACTAAGAAAGCGTAAAATTGCGAATAACTAACGGCGTAGTACATGCAGGTTACAACATGCGCCTTTTTAAAAATCTATCAAAGCCAGAATTAAGCCCCATTCACACTAGTAAACATTTCTAACTTGTTAAAATAATTTAATTTCCTCATAACGTTCGACGCGCCACTATTTGACTGGCACTCGGGGGTAATTGCCCCCTTAATCCAGCCCTGGTTGAAATATTTTACTTCGTTTGAACCAGGCTTAAGAATAAAACGAACGAACCAGAAATTATTTAGATATAAAATAAGAATAGACCGGTAGCAACCCCTAAAGAACCCCCTACCCCCTTTTCATAAGCCCCTTTATAATTAATTTCATCCTAGAGAACGAAAAATAAAGATTTTTTTGTATACATTTTGTTCACCAAATTAAAACGAATGAGGGTATCTAAGATTTTAAGAGAGTTACGGTATAGTAATCCATACTTTTAGAGCATTATTTCAAAGCTCTTGGATAAAAATTATACAGCAGAGAAAGGGAAAGGAAGCCTACGCCAAAAAAGAAAGTCCTAGTTACGCGTAATCAATTTTTAAATGTATTAACTTACGTTTTTGTTGGTTAAGTATATTTAAATATCACAGAGAACATGTAGAACAATTGTTTCAAATAATTAAGGTTAAATATATGTGAAATTAACATTGAAAACTACAAGGCTTAACAAAATGTATTCTTCCGTCAATTAAATTAGAATTATCCAACTATATTTAAAATAATTAGAATTTTAAACTAAAAATCGTGTGAAAAGAGCTTAAGTTTTATAAAAAAAATTGTTTATAAAGTCTTAACGCTTTAATTTCGAAGGAATCAGAATTTCGTAGCCCCCCTCCCCGCTATCCGACACGTTTTAGCCCCCCCCCCTCAACCCTCAGGATCTTGAAAAGTTTTAATACAAAAAGTGTCTTTCTAAATTAACCGTTTCGTTCCCGGGAGTGGGAGGATCATCCCCCAAACTTCCCCCAAGGAGAAATCTAAGGGATGTCAAAACACGGACGATCTATAGCGGGAATTACCGCGAAAATAGGTCTACAAATTCGCGCCTTTTTTCAATTCAAATATGCGCCGAACATTTACTATCGAATTTGATAAATTGCATATTTCTAGAAAATAAACACGCACGCGCACCGCACGTGATTTTCAGTCTCGAGGACTGGGGATGGTAAGGGGGAGGTGCAATCAAAGCCACGCGCTATTCTCGTCAACTTAGAAATGGCGCTACAATCATATTTGAATATTTCTAGAAAGCAAATACGCGCGCGAACCGCGCGTGAACTTCAGTCACGAGGTGGGGTGGGAAAAGGGGAGGTGCAGTCAAAGGCACGTATTATTCCACCCGACTGATAGATGTCGCTATAAAATCAACCTCGAGATTTGTCGACGACATAGAGGGGGTATGTGAAGAGAGTCATATCTCTATAGCGCGGCGTTCTAAGATCTCCGTTTACCATCCTATCCCTTTATAGTTCTTCCCTGGAAGAAGTGAGCCTTAGGTAAGGTGTCATGGAAACGCGGGCAAGCGTGTGTTCTTCTAGATATAGTTTTTGTTAGTTAAAAACTTTTCCGTCGTTCGAAAAAGAAAAAGCGTCACGGTAGAATTGTGGAGAAATTAAAACTTTCCGAATTCAAGTAATAGCTTTAATATTAGACGGGTTTTTTTTTTTTTTGTTGGTAATTCTTAAATTTCTATTCTTTGGTTCGAGTGTGGGAGGGTGAGGGGGGTGTCGCCCCCACGCGTATAGCGTATACCGTGCCACGCGGGAAAACACGAGAGAACACACTCATTGTAATATACTGAAAAGAAGAATTAAAAAGTATACCAGTAACAGAACAAAAAAAAAAAAAAAAAAAGCTTTTACACCTGATGGGACCCGTTCACACTTATCGACACGAAAACTTTGAAGAATTTACATTTTATTAAATTAAAATTATAAGAATTAGAAACTATGGTTTAAAATTTGAAGATTAGAAAATTAGTTTTACCAAATTATGGTTAAGAAACTACGATTTAGAAAGAATGGTTTAGAAAATCAATAGGGCCTTAAAAAAGTATTCTAAAATCAAGGGTTTGTAGAATTTAGAACAATTTAGAAACCTGGGTCTAGAAATTGGAATTTTTTTTAACAAATTATGGTTTAGAAATATAGGTTTAGAAATTATATGATTTAGAAAGTTGGTCCTGCAAAACTAAGGTTTAGAAAGTTGGGTTTAGAAACTAAGATTTAGACAAATAGGGGCTTGAAACTAAACCCTAGAAACAATGTCAAGAGAAATAATAATATAATTGAATAATATTTAAAATATTGTTTAAATACGAACAAAACCTTAGGTTAGAAAAAAATGTATGGACTAGCTAAAGGCTAAGGGAGTGAGAAAGCGGTCCTAGATTAGTTAAAAAAAAGGCGCAAAAAAATAAGAGGCTCGCTGCGTGTACGAAATAAGAAGAAGAAAAAACCGAGAAGACTGAAATTTTATTAAAAATTTAATTAACACGGAAATCGGCGCGGTGCCGACGCCAACGCAGCCTCCAGGAGAGAATTGTCTCTCGCCCAAGCTACGCTCAACAAAAAAAAAAAAACCAAAAATCCTCCCCCGTATTTTAAAGAATGGCTCAACGCCGAAAAGATGATAAAAAATAAGAAGGGGGACCAGAGACAAGTTTCGGGAAAAGAGAAGAGAAGAGAAATTTAGTTTTTTAATTTTCCTAAAAAGATTTTGGCAGCAGGCAGCGTCATCCTCATACATCATCCGATACAGAATGTACAGCGCCCATAAAGCTACAATTGAAATTTTTCAAATCGGTCCATTTTTGACCAAATTAGAAGGTATAATCCGATTTCTAATGTTAATCTATGGGAGCGTATTGGAAATGGAAAGTAAAACCAACGTCACGCGGATTTACAAACAGTCACGTGAATTAATTTCAATGTCTCGTGATTAAATTGGCGAGCGTCTACTTGGCGAGTCTACTTTAATAGATAAAAAGGAGCTCATACAGATTCGCACGCGCTGCAAATTCAAAATGAAATAGACTCGCGTATAGTCGATGTCAAATTAATTCGCGGCGCGTGAAACGCGATATCCCATCCGCAGAAATTAAAATAATTTGGTAAAAGAATCGGGATAAAAAGGGAAACCTATCTTCGCGAGCGCTGAACTTTATAATGAGATGGTTTATATTCGAAACACGCGCCACTTTCGCGAGCTAATATAAAGTTAAACAATCACTTTCAATTTTCAGCGCGAGCGAAACAAACTTCCATTCAAATTAAATACGATTTAAATAAAAACGCGTAGCTTCGTACGTATTGACGACTCAAACTGAATTCCACTTATATTCTCATTCGCGCTTAGAATTACAACGAAGTGGGAACTGAGGCGCGTTAATACTCGACGCTAATCTTCGTAGGAATAAAAATAGTTCGTACCAAACTGATCACGAAATATTATATCCTTAAAACGTATCGAATTTTTCAGCCTTTCCAATAACTAATTCTAATCCCTTTTAAGATTGTAAACTGTCTCTGGCATTCTCAATATATATCAGCTTTACCTTAAGACTATTTGTCTTCGGGAGGATGGAATAAAACGTTATGGAAGAGCCTCCGTGGATGGGAGGAGGAGGGGGGGAGTTCAAAGTGTGACAGGGAGAAGGGGGAGGGTGGCGTGGCGTGGCGCGGAGCGAAGAAAAGTAAATCAAAAGTTTTCTCCGACAGATATTAATGAAGGCTAGATTGGTGTCAGTTCGCGAAAACCCCCAACCCCCCGCTACTCTCGGGTTACGTTCGTGGAGGAAAGACGAATACCTTACAAAGCTAGAACGGTGGATACGTTAAGCCATTATAACTACAGATATCAGTCAAGTCCAATTCATTCGGGATTTAAGCGTTATTGTTTTAATACAATCTTCAAGATTGATTATTTTTGGCGCGGACTGGTATTAATAGCGACGATGGGTGGTTGGCTGGATTCAGAGGGTTTATAATTAAACTTAATCCCCTGATATCATTGGCAGATAGATTTATATCATATGATTTGTTAAATATTTTTAATATTATTAAACGCGGGTGATTCAAATAATCATTTTTCCAAAGATTTGATTAATCTAACTTAGATTTTAATTGAACTCTAACTTTTAGTATTGTGTGTGAATGGTTATACCATTTTATTTTCGTCAGGTTTAATACGCGTTTTAAATTAATTAAATTTAATTTCGTCAGGTAAATTATGTTTAAGTAAAAGAAAAAATAGTTTCAAACAGCTGGATTAATTTTATAAATTAATTTAACTAATTAAAAAACTAATTTATCTATTATTAGTTAACTATTGTAAATTGTAATAGATAATTAATAAAACCAGTTAAATCACGTGATTATATTATTAAATCAATTACGTAAAAAAAACAAATTTAACTATTATTAGTTAACTATTAACAACTGTAATCAATTACTTAAAAAATGAATTTAGTTACACCGTCAACTCTCTAAAAAGCTAGCTAAAATAAATTGGGTTCAATAATAAAAAAAAAGGTATTTTTTTTAACTTTTTTTTTTTGGGGAGAATATGTGGCAATTTAGGGATTATTAAAGCCTAGGTTATATTAGATTGGGATGTGAGTAAGGTGGGCCAACCCATTAGACGTTACGTGAGCTCGAAATTACCAAAAAAGGCGGAGATTTAAGCTTTTTCAAATTGGTTCGCGAATCTAGGTTGAAACGTTTTCAATTGACAGTAAGCTCGAATCTATAGAGCGTTAGAAATAAGTAAGCGTTGAAATAAGAAGGGATCCAAGCTTAATACGCGGTGACGAATGAATTTGAAATATAATATAGATATAGGGTCAAATTACTAGGGAAAAACATCTGCATTGTGTGGTTGGGGTAGGGGTCTTCGGAGCGATCTGATGGAATAATCATTGGTTGCGCTTTCTCACCTGCTCGCGGACAAACGCTAGCGACTAATTCCGCGGGGCCCTTGTAACGTTTCAACACTATGTCCCATATTAAATCTAGAGGTTACAATTACTAACTTAAATATACATTGAAACAATTCCCAGTCAGATTTATCGAAGAATTTATATATTACTAAACATTATAGACTGTAATGCTTTTTAAATGAGCCCCTGTAAAAGTGTTCTAACTGTACAGCATCGGTGTGCGAGGCACAAGCCACCACCAGGGGTAAAATACATATTTAAAATCTTAAATTTAAATTTATTTTTTTTGCGGAGCTTTCACGTTCATTTTAAATATTCTAATGATTAAATTTAAGTCTAATTAAATTTATTTAAAGTGAATATTTAATAAAATTGAATTAATTAATTAAAAAAAGTATAAAAGTAAAAAAGTTAAATTAACTTATATTCTAATTATTATATTTATTAAACCTAATCCTAATTAAATTTATTTAAGATGCATATTTAATGAAATTGAACTAATTTAATAAACTATAAAAGCAAAAATTATTTGTTATTAAAATTAACTTATATTCTAATTATATTATATTTATTAAACATTATCCTAATTCAAATTAATTAAGATGAATATTTAATAAAATTGAACTAATTTAATAAACTATAAAAGCAAAAATTATTTGTTATTAAAATTAACTTATATTCTAATTATATTATATTTATTAAACATTATCCTAATTAAACTTAATTAAGATGAATATTTAATAAAATTGAACTAATTTAATAAACTATAAAAGCAAAAATCAGTTTTTAAAATTAACTTCTATTAATTCTAATTATTAACCCTAAGATAAACATTTAATCAAATTGAACTAATTAATTTAAAAAACAAAAGAAAATGCTTTTAAAATTGACTTATATATTACAAAGAACAAAGAACTCTTATTGTAAGGAAAAAATTACACCCCCTATAGATTAACAAAGAACTACTAATGGCAGCATTTTATCACCAGCTTTTACTCACGTCTAAGATCATCTGATGTATTATATTATAAACCATCCTAGTTTCAAATACTCTCGTAAGATACTAGACTTCACATTGAATATTAATGCGCCACAGCATTAACCCATATCGCAAATTCCGCTAGAACACTTCGAGTACGCTTTAGAATATAATGTAAAAAGGGGCCGAACTCCCTACGTATAACTCGTGTAACTAGCCAAGGCTTAATAATGAGCTTTTGTTTTACAAAAAAGCATCGATGGCGCGGAGAGGAGAGAGACAACGGGAGAGAAAAGAAAAAAAAAACTAGTACCAACTTATATAAAAAAAAAAAAAAAACTAAGAAAAAAAGCCTAGCTCTTAAAGTATCGTGTGCGGTAAAGCGAGCGGAAGCGAACGCAAGCTGTCATTGTTAGCGAAAACAAGAGAAGAAGAAGTAGGGGGTCAGAGACGCAACCTTAGCCGCCGCGGGGGGAGGGGACCAGGGGGATTAACCCCCTCTAGCGGAGACTAATTAACCAAAAGCAATCACCGCGAGCCAGAGGCAACCGACAACCAACCAACCCACCATATCCTATATATGGACAAAAACACACAAAGACAAACTATAATTAAGGCGCATTCACACTGTATCATTATTTTAGATTAATTTATATCTATTAAAAATGGAGACTAAATCACTAAATAACGATGGTTATGGACTAATTAGTATCAGGGGAGTTAAGAAAAAATAATTAAAAAATTGTACGATCAGCGGAAATTTGAGGAAAAAATTATTTGAAATTTAAAAATTTCCATATTAAAATCCCTATGGGATTATAATACGGAGATTTGCAATAACGTTTTTCTTTCAGTATTCTTTCTAAACTCTTCGGGTTCTAATTAGTCCATGTCCATCAGTACATATACCAATCATTCAGTACAGTATACCTATATCGAACCGATCAACTCGATACCGCGCACTGAACGAATTTATTTTCATTTCGCAAAATAATTTTTTTTTTTTAATATTCTTCCAATAACTTTAAGAAAATGTTGATGAGTGTTATTGACACTGTTACGTCATATTTCCCTGTTTGCCGTTAGAGGAGGCTTATCAACCCACATTTAATTATTAATTTTTATCTTTAAAGACAAGGCTTGATTGTTATAATTAAGCCCAAATTTCGCCGTGTTTGGCCCTCCTTCTGTTCATTTCTCCTTGAGCAAAGTATATATGGGGGGGGGGGGTTGGGGTATTACTTTACCTAAATGAGCGGGGGGGGGGCAAGTGTTTTTTGCAAGCTTTAGTTTTTGTAAAGAAGCTAGAAGGTGCACGGGGTGGAGACTTGACATAATGAGTTTGTCTTGTTAAAGGCGAAGAGGCTTTGTTCTCGGCGTCTCTCATTTATGAAAAGAATTAATCACCGAGGCTAATTAACAAGTCCATCGATGCTCCTAGCCTTTTGTCACTATTATAATGGGTTATTATATAATTTTTGTCCGGGTGCGTGGGAGGGATTAGCTTATCTATCTTCTCCCTCAGATGGGAAAATTTATGGACCGTTTTGTTTTAAGACAATGTTGGATAATTAACTAAGCTAACGTTTCTGGAATTGATTTAACCCTCGTTTGATTTTTATCATTTGCGAGCTAGTGGTTCGATAGGGTAATTAAGTAATTATTGAATTGAATTATCAATTAAGAATCGTTTAAATATGAATAGCTAATTACTGTAAGTATGGTCCATCGGTTAGAAATTAAATATACGTTTTGATTGTATCAAGAATTCACGTATTTGCCTGGTTTTATTGAATTGGAGGGATTGCGAGGGGGTTAGGAAAGGAGGTGTGACTTATTTTTGCCTTAGGCAAAACCGGATCGTAACCGGGTCAACAAGATATACCTAGGCCTTTTTTTGTCACTCCCATTTATCTATTTTTTAATTGTTTATTTATCCTAATTAATAAATTATAGTAATTAAATTAGCCCTTGTTAGGCTTAATCGACGCTTAAAATTCAAACTCTGAATTAAACTTCAGCGAAGTTTGCAATAATGTTTCGTCTACATTTTAGCGTTCCCAACAGACAGACAGACCGACGTACTTATAGAAAAATATATTTTAATTCCTGATACTATCAAACACTCAGCCGAATAGGTTTTGAACTAGTAAATATTTTCGCGACCTTTCCCCTTTGAACTCCTTTAAAATCATTACATCTTTAAGGTCATTTCTATAAAAATTGCGATTGCGCGCTTGGAAATAATTATAGAGTAAATAAACTCGATATAAGAAGGTCTCTTAATTAAGAACTAATAAGCAAGAGTATCTTTAGCCTTTTTTTTTCTTTGAAATACTGGCTGGCTCAATAAGATCGATATATACGGGGTTGAGCTAATTAATGACGTCAATTGTAACCCCTCCCCCCATCCGCACCCCCTATCTCCTAGGGTTGACGCAACATTATACTTCCCCCCCCCCAGGTTCCCCTCTCTATGAATACTTATACTTCTACTCTAATTACTGGATCTCAATCTCGTGTAGTGGCGATGTTGACTCCCCAACTAAAGATCTCTCAATATCGCGAAAGCTCGTATAGACAGCGATTTTATTATTTTTAATAACCAAAGAATTTTCTTGTTCGGGAACAAGATAGTTAACGAAATTTTCTCTTATATTACGACCATGAACACCCACCCACGGGACACCATTAAAACCAGCCAAAAATATTAATAATATTCATTGGAAATCTAACCGAAATATTATACGTAAGGTAGTCTTATTTATATCGCTAATGATGTCTGACTGGATAGATTTATTAGGTAATTTTGTTAAGAAATAAATATAAATAAATATTAATTTAAAGATAATTATAAGAATTATTTTTTTTTAGATAAATAGAAAAATATAGGTGAATTACTACTAAAGTTTTAGGAAGATATAGGTGAATTATTACTAAAATTTTGGGAAGATATAGGTGAATTACTACTGAAATTATATTTGAAAATATAGGTGAATTATTACAAAAATTTTAGGAAGATATAGGTGAATTATTAATAAAATTTTGGGAAGATATAGGTGAATTATTAATAAAATTTTGGGAAGATATAGGTGAATTATTACTAAAATTTTAGGAAGACATAGGAGAATTACTACTGAAATTATATTTGAAAATACAGGTGAATTATTACTAAAATTTTAGGAAGATATAGGTGAATTATTACTAAAATTTTGGGAAGATATAGGTGAATTATTACTGAAATTATATTTGAAAATATAGGAGAATTACTACTGAAATTATATTTGAAAATATGGGAGAATTACTACTGAAATTATATTTGAAAATATAGGAGAATTACAACTGAAATTATATTTGAAAATATGGCAGAATTATATTTGAAAATATGGGAGAATTACTACTAAAACTTCAGGAAAATATAGGAAAATTACTACTGAAATTGTATAGTAAAATTACTACTGAAATTGTATGGGCAGATTACTGATATTATATAGGCAAATTACAAATGAATTTGTATTGGAAAACTACTATTATAGATGTATAAATTGTTGGGGTTTCTTGGGTTAGGAAAATTAGGTTGGGGTTGAACTCGTATTGGTGTTCACTCGGGTTGAGGGTCACTTTGGCTACTTCAGGTGATTTTCTTATACATAAAAATCAATTGTAACTAAACGGCGAAACGTAGAGGTTTAAAGTTGAAAGAAAATAATTGGATTCCTGAGAGCGGAAACGTCACATCTGGTCAAAACACCAATCCCCCTCGATCCCTTAACGGAGCAACGCTACGCCACTTATTTCCAAGTATAATTGAACTCTATAGGCCGCTACCCTATCCCGCGGTAAATACTCGCTTCCGGCTACACGCGCTCATTAAATAGCCACTCTTCCAAGAACCCGTAAACCTTGTTTCAACTACTTCGAAACAAAAATACGACCAAGCTCAAAGGGGTAATTTACTAAACATTAAATTGCGAATGCTCGGTTTCTATACCTAGGAGCTCGAGGAGAAAAGTTACGACCATTTGAATTTGATCTACGGCTCATTTTTTGGACTTTTGCTCGATTTGTATCGAGTGGCGAAACATCTTTTTCGAGTGCCGAAACAATATTTGATGATCTTAAAATAATCTAGGGAATGTCTACTTTCTAATGGCGCAATTTGTTTATGCCTAGGAGGTTGCGGAGAAAAGTTACGGCCAATTGAATTTTGATCTATGGCTCATTTTTGGACTTTTGCTCGATTTGTATCGAGTGACGAAACAATATTTGACGATCTTAAAATAATCTACGGAATGTCTACTGTCTAATGGTGCAATCGATTTAGCCCTAGGAGGTCGAGGAGAAAAGTTAGGACCATTTGAATTTTGACCTAGGGCTCATTTTTGGACTTTTGCTCGATTTGTATCGAATGGCGAAACACCTTTTTCGAGTGCCGAAACAATATTTGATGATCTTAAAATAATTTGGGGAATATCTACTATCTAATGGTGCAATCGGTTTATGCCTAGGAGGTCCAGGAGAAAACTTACGGCCATTTGAATTTTTGATCTAGGGCTCATTTTTGGACTTTTCCTCGATTTGTATCGAGTGGCGAAACACCTTTTACGAGTGGCGAAACAATATTTGATGATCTTAAAATAATCTAGGGAATGTCTACTTTCTAATGGCGCAATCGGTTTAAGCCTAGGAGGTCGAGGAGAAAAGTTACGACCATTTGCATTTTGATCTAGGGCTCACTTTTGGACTTTTGCTCGATTTGTATCGAGTGGCGAAACACCTTTTTCGAGTGCCGAAACAATATTTGATGATCTTAAAATAATCTTAGGAATGTCTACTTTCTAATGGCGCAATCGGTTTAGGTCTAGGAGCTCGAGGAGAAAAGTTACGACCATTTGCATTTTGATCTAGGGCTCATTTTTGGATTTTAATTACAGCGCTGGATTCCTCCATTTCGCAAAATATTCCTCGAATGAAAGAGCAACATAGTTTCGTTACGAAATCCGCGTGTTTTCCCGTCGAAATTAACTACTATCCAATTAAAGTAATTAAGGTATAATTAAGAACGTTAGCGCGTCTTTTATATCGTACGTACACGCATCCCGAGCGTGACTCCCGAGTTTTATTTCCCGCGCGCGTAATTTAGAGTAATCGAGAAGCCGTTTCCTAAAAGCTACCGGTAATTAGAGCGTTCGCTCTTAAAGGGAAGGTGACCGGAAATCCATTTTTAAAGGGATTATGACATCGCGAGATTCCTTACGATAAGAAATACGCGAGAAGAATAATGCCTAAACTAATTGAAAATAATTTTCAACTTGGGACTTTAAAGAAAGATATTGTCTAAACTTTTAAAAGCTTATTTCATTTTTTTCCTAATTTTTAGTAATTAGATTCAAACTCTAGAATTTTTCCACAATTTTTGAACAATTATTTAAATTTGAAAATAATATTTGAAACTTTTAGGCTTATATTTTAACGAAAGGGCTTCCGGACCAATCAGAGGCTAGATGTTTTAGAATAAAGAACGATTGATATATCCGCGAATCAACTTAGTAAAATAAATGTCCATATTTGAGCTAAGCCTAATTGTGGAAATTTAAGTTTAAAAATAGCGCGAGAAAATTTATTATAATACGAAGTAGACACGCGCTGTCTTTTAACGCGATCGCTGATTGGACGAAAAGTCACTGAAGCGAAATTCAAACGCGCATTTTAAGATATAAAAATCTAATATAATTAATATACTTAAAATATTATGAAAAATAAATTATTTAATTTCAGCTAAACTAACTTTGATTATTTTAATTGAATCATTTCGAATTAATTCTATACTTCACCTTCCCTTTAAAAGCAAAATTATCTGGATATCTCCATCAAGTTGAGAATTCATAACGTACGAAGCTTGGAGGTCTCAAATGATTTAAATTAACATACCTTCGAATTCAATGACGCCTCGTCTTATAGGCGTTGAAAATACGAAGTGATTATTATAAATAATCGCGATGGTAAAGTTCATTTTTAATTTCGATCTAGGCACGCGTGGGCCAGGGGTGCTATTACTAGTGTTTAGGGGGCTGAGAGTACCGTGTCTAATTATACAGGTCGTGTTCTACAAGTAATACTTACAAGAACCATTTTAAATACCTTTTTATAGAAGTGGCCAACAGGACAGGGGCCATTACCGGAGGTTGCGTGACAGACCAAGCCAAAGAAGCTAGGACAAGTACTACACCCCCCCTTCCAAAAAAAGCCCACCCCTATCTTTTCATTATTAGAATAATTTGATTATTTAATATTAAGTTTAATTTTACTATTTTATATTATGTTTAATTTTACTATTTAATATTAAGTTTAATTTTACTATTTAATATTAAGTTTAATTTTACTATTTAATATTAAGTTTAATTTTACTATTTAATATTAAGTTTAATTTTACTATTTAATATTAATTTTAATTTTACTATTTAATATTAAGTTTAATTTTACTATTTAATATTAAGTTTAATTTTACTATTTAATATTAAGTTTAATTTTACTATTTAATATTAAGTTTAATTTTACTATTTAATTTTACGTTTAATTTTACTATTTAATTTTACGTTTAATTTTATTTAATTTTACGAATAATTTTATTGTTTAATTTTAGGTTTAATTTAACTTTACGTATAATTTAATTAATTTTAAGATTAATTTAATTAATTTTACGTTTAATTTAATTCATTTTACGTTTAATTTAATTAATTTTACGTTTAATTTAATTAATTTTCCTTTAATTTATTTTATTTTACGATTAATTTATTTAATTTTACGTTTCATTTATTTAATTCTACGTTTATTTATTTAATTTTACGTTTATTTATTTAATTTTACGTTTAATTTGATTATCATATTTAATCAGTTTAAAATAATTGTTTTTATAAAGAATTTTCATTATTTAAAACAACTCTCATAATCGTACGAATTAAGATAGCGCTATAATATCAATAAGGCCAAAGCAAGATGGCTTCCCCTCCGCCTTACCATCCTCAAAACAATGAATTAATGACCGCCAATTAGCCGTAACCTCTCCCCGGGTTAAACAACAACCTTTACCGCTGAGAGGCTTACCCCTTTCCCCGTCCCTCCCTTCGCCCCGACGGGAAGCGGAGCCACGCGCGAAGTCTAACGCCCATCCCGACACGACACTCAAAAAACATCTTAATAATTAAACTCACGTTAATTATTTGCTTCCAAAATTAGGGAATTCGTTCGGTCCACAATCTGGGCTTCATTTTGAACGCAAATTTGGAGATATTTCGTTAATTTTAACGCCATAACGAAAAGAATAAAAATTGAACAAAAAATCGAGGTGCCATCACAATGTCGAGCCGCAAACAAAACTGTGGAGGACGGCGCGGAGCAATCATAAACACGTAACTCGCGCTGCCTCGTAGGGAAAACACGTATCTGGCGCAATGTAAAATCAATAGGGGGTAAAGCGAAAACGTCGTAACTCCGTTATTTCATAGATAATATGTTTTGAATTTTGGATGGCGCTCGACAAATAATTTTAACGGTTAAAAATTTAAAAGTTTTTTGGCGGGAAATTATTTGCAATAAGGATTTTGGCCATTAGGCTTGTATTTATCAAATTTCCTTGGTTTTGCGCGTGAAAAGTGAATGGTTTTGGCGCGAAATTAATAAATAAAGGCTTTTTGAATCTGAATTGAACTAAAACCGATCTTTTGGCGGAGAAACTCAATACAAATGACTAAAATAAATATGAAATTAATAGAATTTAAATTCTAAATTATTATAAGATATTTTACATCAAGATTGATATAAATAAATTTAAATTGAACGCAATTTCGTAGAAATCATCCAGGTATAAGATTACCGCTGTATAGATTTCGGTATAAAGCAAATAACATTTAATTTCGAGTTGATATTCGTACGCGTTAAAACAGAAACAAAGAACGGGGTACACATCGAAGTCGCGTTATATTATTATTATAGCGTATATTTACCCATTAAACATTGAGTTCGGTTTTGTACGCGGGCACGGAGCGAGCGCTATACTTTCACCCAATGTCAATTGGCACGGGGTACGAAGCTAACTAAGCATTTAATTAAACTCTTTACGACGTAGAAGATAAAGGAAGGTCTTAAAGTTTGGCACGCGCTGTCAAATCAAATCGAAAAGAAATATAGTTGGGGGGCGTGTCGGGGTATATTGTAAGCCTCAGTTGATCAAACACATTGTCGATGTTCTCGCGCCACCACATGCGACATAACGTGCGATAGAACCACCACCCCTCCCCCACCCCCGAAACATTTTCTCGCGCGACAATCAATGCACGCGCGAGCCATTGATACATTTATAATTTGCAACGCGTACGAAGCCATAGCTTCCCTCGATATCTCTTTATAAGAAAATACTGTTATATCTTTGAAGACGCTGAAAACTTTGATTGATTCGGACTTTGTCATCCGTCCACGAAACGAAGCTTATTAGAACGAAAGGCTTTCTTTCTCCTTTCAATATCATTCCGTTTAATTCGGATTCGAATAATGAATAGATAGAACCGTTTGTTCGTGGTAGAGAACCGAATGAATTTAACGTCAAATTCTTAACGTTACATTCTTATAAAGTTTCCTTTCGATAATTCTAGTATAATTCGGCGTAGTTAGGTGGAAAAACAATATTTGTATATTTTGAATGTATATTTTGTTATATTTTGTATCAAGAAGGGCTTATATAGAGAAGGTTGCGCGTGACGTCGTAGGTACGCCTTCACCGCGTGTATAATGTCTTCCATTACGTTCGTTTTATATATGTGTCGTTATAGTTACGAGAAACAGACGCAACTCGAATATAGTCAATCTCCACCTCGCGAAAGAGTTCCCTTTCATCGTTAAAAGTAGTTCTTTCTAAGATTGAATCTTAGATATAGAGTCGTTAGGGAACTTTTTTACTTCGATCGCTTCGTTAATTCAAGCGTAAGGGTTACGCGATCTTAAAAGGGATCTTGATTTCGATTGTAAAATTTGCTTTTCAAATGGGATACAATATTACTTCTAAGATTGTCATCGAAAATAGAGCGTGGTTTTTAATTATTCATTTCTTTAGAGAAATTTCGAGTGATTTCTGTTGAGAGGGAACAGCTTTTATTTGATATTTGAGTTTTAAAAGCTATTCTTGACCAACTTTACCGTTCATTCGCGAGATCTAAACTTTTTCCGCGTGTATTTTGGGGGGTTTGGGGGGTTTTCCCTTCCGAGTTAAAAGTTTCCTCTGATTATTTGAAATATTTTGCACGATTTGCTTAATTATTAAGTAGTTTTTTTGGATTCAATATACTTAACTTGGCTTTCTATCAAAAAATCAAAATATATTCTATAGAATTAACCCTCAAAGACTGAACAGAAATTAACTATTTTTGTATTGATTTGAATTTAAATTTATGACTTAATTAACGATTTATAAATCCCCATAATTAACTTATTAATTTAATTAATTAATATCCTTAATTAAAATATGATTGCCTTAATTATTAAGTATAAAAAATTGAGTGAACTTACTTGTTTGAAAGTAGGCTTAGCGTAATTGAAATCCTCGTCTCAGTTGAATCTCCAAGAGCAGTTAGTACCTGTAACGATAATTAATAATTTAATTAATATTAATTATAATTAAAAATTAATTTAGATACAATATTAATATTATTTATAATAGTCCTATTTTCTATCGATGATTTGATATATTTATCCGGTGAATTATTTATTTTGATTAGTCCTAAGTTAATTAGAATTTTTAATTTTTGGTGGTGTTTTTGGTTTTAGTCTAAGGGCCTCTTGGAAAAAAGATACCCTCATTTCAAAATAGTAGAAGGACCCACCTTCAATCGTGGCTCGCTATCATTATTATAAGTGAATAATTAAATTTAATTCAATGATTTTTTTCAATTAATTAAAACCACGGCGTAAATTTAAATTGATTTGGGTTAAAATATAAATATTGAAGGTTTCAAAAAAGTTTTTTAAAATTTGTAAAAATGTGTTGAAAAACCTTAATTTTATTTTATTATTATTATTTTTTTTTTTTTCTTAAGTCTTAGAATGAGGTCTATTGTAGTGAAAGGTCAATTGAGGGCGTATTCTCGCCTGTATTGGCTGCTTGTTTATAAATCTTACCAGTTCGATAATTACCGCGAATTGAAAATTTGGGTCAAATTATTTCGGAAGTGTTAAGTTACAAAATATAATAATTCTCGAGCGACCAATAATACCTCTTTTTTTTTATTTATTCCCGCAATTTTTAAAATCATAAATTTCTCTAAAGGACCACTCTCACGGTTCAAAAACAAATTCCCCGTCGCTGCATCTACTTGTAGTTGACAATAGTTACAAAATTAGACAAATTACGTTAAAATTTAACAAATATTTAATTTAATGAACTTTCGAATTTATCCAAATTGGATATTAAATAAATCGCGAGCGCTATACCAGATAATTAATTAAAGGCTACCAAATAATTAAAGGCCAGCAGATAATTAAGGGCTTCCAGATAACTAAGGGCTACCAGGAAATTAAGGGCTATCAGATAATTAAGGGAAACCAGATAATTAATTAAAAGCTACCAGATAATTAAAGAATATTCCAGATAATTAAAGAATATTCAGATAATTAATTACAGGATATTCTAGATAATTAATTAAAGGATATTCTAAATAATTAATTAAAGGATATTCTAGATAATTAATTAAAGGATATTCTAGATAATTAATTACAGGATATTCTAGATAATTAATTACAGGATATTCTAGATAATTATTTAATTATAGGCTATACCAGATAATTAATCAAAGGCTCCCAGAATAGAAATTTGGTACTTGTTGAAAAAGCAATTTCAATTTTGGGGTGTCTGCACACTCGGCCTTTGAAAAATATTGTTCATTGCGGCTTTAGTTAATCGCCGTTAGCTTGGAAAGCATTTTCTTTTTTGAGGTTTTCGTGATATAATGCAAATTGAAAATGAATTATTCGCTTTAATAATTTTTATCCTCAAAAATATAAAGTCATTTTTTTTTCACGCGGTTCGTTTAAGTTAGTTTAAAGTTACAAGGAGTTTTGGCTTATTTTTTTCTTACGATATAAGTTACTAAAGCTAGAATATGTCGTAACAATAATTTATTGTTGACCTAAAATGAAGGAAATTTTATCGGAGGCCGAGACCAACCTATTATTAAGCTCAAATACTGGTTTTTACCACCGCTTTTTGTCACGCTAATTTTATTCGAGCCACTAAACTGTCAAGTTTCCAATAAATATAAGCAATATTACACCGCCTAGATAAATTACACATACCCCTATACGAAATTAAAAAACTGAAAATGATAATAGAAATTTATTTAAATTTAACGCGGAATAAGTTTAAGTTTGCAACGCGTACAAAGCTAGGTTTCCTTTTATATCTTTTTAAAAACTGATAGAATTAAACTGGTTTTAACTTCGTATCAACTGCCAACTAATTCAGTAATGACTATAGACCAACATCTCGCGCGTGGCTCGCGTTCAAATTTATATTTTTTAATAAGTTTACAGCGCGCGCGAAGCTGCGTTTCAACTTTCAAGCAATTCTTTACTATTTGATTACGATAAGATTAGGGGATTCGCGCGCGCTGTAACTTCCAACTGATTTGATGGCAACTAGCGCGAGCTTTTAACAATCAGTTTGAGTTTTCATCTCGCGCGAGGCTACGTTTCATTCGAGCCTTACTATTTAATTACGAAGAGGTTAAGGGAGGATTAGATTGGCGCGCGCCGTAACTTCCAACTGATTCGATGACAACTGGCGCGAGCTTTTACGAATCAATTTTAGTTTTCATCTCGCGCGAATATTAAATTTCGTAGTATTTCTATACGATTTAATTACGAAGAGATATAAAGGCGGCCTTCGTTAGGCGCTTAGTGCGTACTTAAATTGATAATGGTCGTCTACGCGCGCGCGTATAAGTCACTCAAAACCTCTTAAAAATGTTTTTATCTCGAATCTCGTAGCTTTAGAGAAGCCGTGGTTAAAACCCTTCAACTTGGAATGTTTAAAATCGACAAGCGAGATCGGATTACGTAGAACGTCGTGTTATAACAGCCTCGTTTTCGATTCTTTATATCTCGTTGTAAGACGTCCTAAATGGGGGCCCCCTTGAATTTTACAAATGAAATAAGTACGTAATGTTTACTAGTGACTAAATGGTTCTTATACTTCAAATTCTCGAGATCTCGAGATCTAATTAGCACTCGGAAACGTCATTTAAAGAATTTAGGCTACCAAGAAAAAATAATAACGCAAAAATAATATAAGCGTGAACTAATTTTTAAATCAACTATGCCATTTCATAAATAACCGACTAAAACTAAGACGATACAAAAGTAGGCCTATATTTTAATTATTTAACTAATACTAATGGATAGAACTAGAGTATATACTACCCAAATATTAAATGCAAGCGCTAAGATGCCTTCACGCAATCATCACTTTGAAAACATTTTAAAATAATTTTAAATCTTTAAATAAAAATTTAAATAATTTTAAAGAAAATATTTCTACAAATAATCCCAGAGTTTTACAATTTAACCTTTCTAATATGGTTCTAAATGTATAATTCAATCTCTAGTCCGAATGAATCTTATATTTTGGGTAGCCACGTGACCGTAGTGATGACGTAATTATATAATTATGGTTATTATAAAATACATATTTTTGCTGTAGCTCTAATTATTTCTATTCAACATATGTATATATATTTTGAATCGTTTTTAACCTATCTTTCTGAAAATAAGACTTAATTTCCATTTGGAGTTCGTAAAAAACATTTCAGCTTCACTTTAATAATAATAATATATAAAAATAATCATTAATCAATTTTTTCTTTTGGTTGGAATTTCTTGAAATAACAAAATAAAACACTGAGCTCTCGACAATTAAGCTCCGCTATTTTCCGAGGCCGCTTCGAGTTGATAAGAAGCCATAAAAGGTCGCTCTATAGTTATATAGATTTTTACCCCCAAACATTTTGAGGGTAGCCCCTCGTAGGAATTAGAAAACTATGCCTAAATATATAATAAAAATTTCATTTCAAACGAGAGTCCATAGAATAACTGAAAATATTAACTATACAGCTAATTAAGACTGATTTTAAAGGGAGAATGAAACAAACGAAAAAAATATTTAATTAAAATCGCGAACCGCGATTGAATCGTTATTATTAAAAGTTACGTTGATGACGTCATAAACTATCATATTTCGTGTTCCCATCTTCGCGGTTTTGAATTCCAGACTCAATTATTTTCATTTTTGAAAGTAGTTTCGTATTAATAGAAAAAACGTGTTTTAACACGGAGACGAAGGCCCTTCTTAGATGGCTTAATCGTCTAAGCGTATCTGACGCCTCCCAAAAATCTTCGCCGAATTGAATAAGAGTGCCAGGCTATAAGACGAACGGGGAATGCTCGTCGACATGGAGGTTTTTTTTTTATCGAAATTCTTAATCTTTACGAGCTTTGGATCATGGGTATGGGGATTTGAAACGTTCTGGGACATGTGTGGTCTGACGATTTGACGAAAAACAAGCCCCATTCTGATCTCCCCTTTTACCCCCCCCCCCTGTAACTATAAAACAGCTAAAGATTTTGCGCAATTTTGTGATTTCCCTGATTATTTCGAAGTTAATTTCACTAAGCAATATTTAAGCCGAGCGATTCAGTCTCAAAAGCTTATTATTTTTCTATCCCGAGATTGTTGGAGAGGCCCGCGCTCTGTCTCTCGTGGCACCACCCGACCCGCGTTATACGAGGAGACCCGAAAATTAGGATTTACGTCTCGACTTTCTCTCCGAAATTAGCAAAACAATCACGAACCACGCGAGCTATCGCCATCTACAACTGGACACTCAAAAGACCTACAGGCCTCTATTTGCAAAATAACGTTTAATTTATTTTACAGATATTTGCAAAATGTTTAATTTATTTTACATACATTTGCAAAATAAAGTTTAATTTATTTTATATATATTTGCAAAGTAATGCTGAATTTATTTTACAAATATTTTTATAACAACGTTTTAAATATTTTATATACCCTATGTTTAAAAAATAATGCTTAATTTATGCTAATTTATATCCGTATGATTTATCTACAGGGATATTTTTAAAATAAGATTAAGTACTACGCTTATTAGCAATGGCTTGGTTCCTTAGATATTTCGTATATAGAATAGTCCTTACAAAATTTCGGTCCAGAAATTTCTAAATTAGCTCTTTTTTCATTTTCTCAAAGCACCCACAATTTTAAGAAGAAAAAAAAGGGTGAGGGTATATGGGGGAAGGGGGTATAAATTATAAGACGTTAACTAATCACCTTAGAAAGCCTTAATTCCCGTTAAAGACGTCAATGGGGGGTAAGAGCGGGGGGAGGGAGAGGGGGGACTAATCACCTAAGCAGTTAAGAGCTCAGTTGGAGCGAAAATAAGTGATTAATATATAGAACGAAAAACGCAAAAAGCTACCCAATAATGGCAAATGGCTTTTTCGGCTAATTTAAAGCGAAGATGAAAACGAAAATTTAATTCTTTTTAATAGATTTTGTTTTTAAAATAATTCACTTCTATAAATTTTACAAAAAATATTGTCAATCAATTAAAATGAGAACCTTCCACCAATCGAAAGACTCCTTATTTCACCTTTGGCATCGTAAAATATCCGCGCGCGCGGATATTAAAAATTGCGCGCGCGTGAAAGATAAAATTGCGCGCGCGTGAAAATGAATCGAGCGCGAGATTTATCGCCTCGATTCAAAGAGTGACACGCGCGGCGCGTGCCGAAAGGACCTTTTACGAAGCCAAAGGTACTTGGGTACGGGGGAATCTTTTGATTGGTTGGAGGTTCTTCTTTTAAAGAAGAGGAATCGACAAAAATAATTTCATTTGTCTCTTCACTCTCCCTTTAACGGAGTTTTTTATTGAGGGTTTTTTGTCCGCCGCTAAGTTAGCCATGTTACTTTTTTTGGAGCGAGCCTCATTCTAGTTTGCCTTTCCATTAGCGCAATTAAGTCTCGGATCTTGGAAACATCGCGCGCCCGGCTCTCTTTTCTTCCAACATTAAAGTGTTTAATGGTGATAGGTACGGCTAAAAGAAGGGGGGAACAACCCCACAAAAACCCCTCATTGATGGCCTGGCTAAAATATATAGAATGGGGAAAAAAAATTAAGGGTACCCACAAAGCTATAGCTAAAACCATAGGAAAAAAAAGCTAACGGTAATTTCCGTATATACTCTTCATCGAAACTATTTTATTTACTATCGAGGTTTAACATTGAGTATTAATCCGCCTTAGTATTTAATATATTGTTAACTTATCTTGTACATGGGTAAATCTTGATAGGTTGCGCAGGGTGTCAGGGATGCTATTTTTTTTAATAGGATACAGACTCCAATAATATCGCTGCTAATGTTTGCTTTAAGTTACAGGCTTCCTAATTATATTTATCATAAATGTATACTAAATTCATTAATAATAATATATATACCGGTAATTATTATTTAATAATTAATTTATTATTATTTATTAATTCTTATTATTTAATTATCGTTATTTATTAATTATTGTTATTCGTAATTATTATTATTTATTAATTATTATTATTTATTAATTATTATTATTTATTAATTATTGTTATTTATTAATTATTATTATTTATTAATTATTATTATTTATTAATTATTATTATTTATTAATTATTGTTATTTATTAATTATTATTATTTATTAATTAGTTATTGGTTATGTGGCATAATCATATAAGGGCTTTATAAATTACAAGGAATCAAAAAAATCCCTTATTAATAGGTTTCATTCTCCCTTTAACAAATTAAGTAGATCACTCGATTCCTAGCGTTGGACCGCTATAAAAGAGAGGACAAGGGACTTGGGGGGAATTGATTGGGCAAGTGACGCTATAGGTTAGGGCTAATTAAGAGGTCAAACTAATTTATCGGCGCGCCCTATACTAGCTATTGTCTTCTAAAGGGGCGACGGCAGCCTGTTAATGCTTTTTCCCTCTGGTCTCCTGGTAACCAAATACCCAAGAATGTCTTTGTGTGTCTTATAAAACGGTGTCGAGGACAAAAGCCCCCCCTTAACCCCTAACCCCCCTTAACCCCAACGGGGAGGATTCCCTTTAATATATTAATCACTCTTAAGGTTAAAATGTCTAAGGATCAAAAGGCGAAGAATTAAAACCCAACAAGTCAAGATTCAAATTATTTTTCTCAACTCTTTCAATTGGCTAAAAAAATTATCCAATTTATCAACTTTATCAAAACTCCATATAAAATAGTTAATAAGTTAATAAATATTCTAAAACTCCAAGTTGACAAATTTGAAAAAAAAAAAATTAAAAACATACAAGTTTAAAAAAAAAAAAATCAAATTCGAATTAAGTCGTAAATTTTGAATTATCCTAGATTCCCCCCCCGGGGGTTGCTGCCCCTCAGTGTTTTATTTAATAAAAACTAAGGGAGCTAGGGGGTAATTCGTAATTCTGTTAGCTACGCGTAAATTTTTTAAAACGTTCCCGCGATGATGACAAGTAGGCTTACCCCCCCCCCCCCCTTTGAAACAGGCTTCTATACGAAGGGGTTAACGAAATTTCACTAGAAAGCGAGAAGTAGGAAAAAAATGTAATTCGGGTAAAACGTTTTTAAGCCTTAAGAGGAGACGCGTGTCGTAATTCTTCAATGTCCCGTCACTTTAGTTTTGTCATCTCCTGTTTAATCAATTTAAATTTCAAACCTTTTTTATCCAAGACCCCCTTACCCTCCGATATTTGTCAACCCCATGGCTTCTTTAGTATCGTCGTTAACCCCAGAGGGAGACCATGCTGGCGCGGGGGATACAAAATGAGATCAGTAAAGCTGACGAGATTTAGAAAAAACAAAAAAACAAAAAAAAAGAAAAAACAGTATGCCCGATTATGATTGATGAATACATTAGAATTCGTTTTTGCATTTCTCATAACTTCGACACCATTTTGAGTTTTAGTACATGGCGTTGTTAAAGAAATTAATTCCAAAACTCTGAGATTCTCGGGTTAAAAGAACACTTTCAAAATTCGTTAAAAGGTGGCAAGCAGCCACATAATTTTTGTCTAAATCCATCGAAATGGGTGTAGTAAGGTCTAAATATCGTCTGTACAAAATTTATCTCGAAAATATTCAACAGTTTTCTCGCAAAAATGATTTAAAATTAGCTCTAAGATCTTGAGTTTTCGAGAAATATAATTTTTCAGAATAGGGGAGTGGCCAAATTCTCGCGCCATAATTGTAGTTCTATCTTTCGAAGAAATGCGCGCGAATTTTCGCACGCGCCAATCTCGATTTTTGTTTAATTTTTATAAAAGCGCGCGAATTTTCGCACTCGCCAATCTCGATTTTTGTTTAATTTTTATGAAAGCGCGCGAAAAGTCTCGCGATAGTGCAGATTTTTTATCGCGTGGCGCCACTTCCGCGTGGGGAAGGTCTATTTGACCTCTGAAGTAATTTTACTACGAGCTTTCGATACGCACTATTTTTGTTTTGACTTTTTGGGGGGTAGAACAAGGGTTTTAAATCTACCAAAAATATTTCTATATTAATTTGTTCTACTCCTATCTTTGGAGCTGAAAATCTCAGGGTTATTTAAGGGATTTAGAAGAAAATCACGTTAAAACCTCTTTGATCGTATCATTAGGGGGTTCTCAAGTACATTGAACAAGTAATATTGAATTACTTCGCAAAATAAATAACAGAAAACATAATGCTTGGGTACAGAAACCCCCCTTGGGATAACGACATGCAATTTGACGTTCAACAGTGGAGGAGTCGAAGAGGGGGTTAAAGGGGGGGGGGTTAACGAGACTCGCGAAATTGAAATCACAATATTTGTTCATCACCTAGAAAACGAGAAAATGACCATATGGAAGAGAAAGAGGGAGAGGGGCCGAAATGTGTTGACCATGTAACGATAATTTAATAAATTTCCGATGTTTCGCGATATTATTAACTGACCAGTTGAAAAACAGGGCGGAATCATTGCAAAATCGAACTAGAAAATATTAGGAAATCATGGAACTCTTATACAAATTACTAATTTTTATCCTTCGCTAACTAATATATCAATATATTTATAAAAAAAAATATAATTTCCCTTCGCGTTGGAACTTATACAAGAGTGATTAGCCAATATATTTTCCGTGGGTTAGACTACAGCGTCCGGTATATCTAGGAGAAAGAATGGGGGAAAGGTGAGTTCTGGGGAGAAGTTCGGGCTAATGACCATTCGGACACTTTGGCACGCGAATTCGCTGTTCACCTGTCAAATAAGCGTGGGAGGATTTCAGAGGGGAGGGGGCGGGGGAGTAAGAACGCGTTTTTGTCACCTCTCTATACAGGCAAAGTTACTTAGCAAAGTCTTCGCGCCGCCATAGAAGTAATACCCTCTATATCTGGCTCCTTAATTATTATTTGCTCACCTTTTAGAGAGCGTGTCGTATATCGGGGTTAAGGGGGGTTGGGGTTAAGGGGGCGAAATTGCGGGGATGACTCATTGTCTTGATTAAACTGAAACGATTCGGGGGTAATGGAGTATTAGAGGATAGGGGAACTACTATTAGACCAATTGGATTCATTAGAGGAAGAGAAATTCAACTACATGGACTAGATTTAGAGATAGGAGTCTAGGATCCACGTGTTTATTGATTTACGACCAATCATCTTCGTCTATTTCGATTTCTCTTAAAAATGTTTAAGAGGAAAATAATCTAGTCTAAACTATTAATTAAATAAATTGACTAATTAATATGATAATAACGCGATGAAGGTAAATTAAATGGCAGTACAGTTTTAATTAAACTAATAATGGGCACGAAAAACAGTTGGGTTGATCTATTAATATTCTAAACTATAACCTAATCTAGTATAATCTACCGAAATTACTTAGGTAGATTACACGATCATTTTACAGCGGGCCAGTTTTAAAATTACCCTCTCTCTTCCCTCCGATCACGATAAAAAAAATTAACTATTAATTGAGGGAAACTCTAACTATCAATAGCAATATCTGAATATTGAGCTTCCAATCACTCTCGTCAAAGTAACGAAGAGAAATGTGGGAAGGGGGTGTGGCTATAAAGGCTATTTAACGAAGAATTGCGGGTTGACAATGGTCGTGATGCATGAGCTAAGACACACCAATGTTTTTGTTCCCATAGAGTTGACTCGCGATACAGAAATTGGGAGAATTTTCAGAAGCGTAAAGGGGGAAAGCTGAAATTAGTGTCTGATTGAAAACGAAAGGGACAACTCTATATATATATATATACAAACAGAAAAAAATATATACTAAATATGGTAAACAAAGTTACCTTAAAGGGAAAATGAAATGAGTTTAAATTATTTCAATATATTTCTACAAGGAAACACTTTAATTATTTTATTTCCACTATTTTATCGAACAAAATGCGGTGATTTCGTTGTAGAAATAAATTTACATAATGACTAATATACGCAATAGCATTAGGATTAGAGTTTAGATTTGATTTTGGCGCAGCACGAGTGATAAGGTCGCTTTCGCGCAGTGTTTTTCGTAAAAGTACTTCGTCTAGAAAGTCAACTATCTTTCGTATCTATATTAAGATTAATTACGCTCCAGAAATAAATTACCAATATATTTTTGACATTTTAAATAAAATTTTGAATATAATGTTTGGCATTCCAAAAACATTACGAAAACCTCGATTTAAATATTTGTTAGACTTCATTATCCCTTTATTTCGTTTCATTCGTAATCATTTCTTGTAGGGAATTATACAAAAACCATCGGAAAAAAATATCCAAGAAAAAAACCATTTTTTCCAATTTAATTTCCTGTCGAAAATATACGCGATTTTACTATCTCGAAAGTGAGCGTATTATTCTCCATAAACACTACGGTTTCTATTAGAATTTTGGACCATTCTAAGGTAGAGATTACGCGATTTCTCGCGGGGACAAAGAGAAAAAACCTTAAATAACTTTACGAATGAAGCAAAGAGTAATAATATCTGGAAGTAAAGCCGCGTTAACTATACTGATTGGATTAGGGTTAAACACTTGAGTCGTAAAAGATGTATACGACTCGTAACGATAGCCTGGTAATGCTAAATACGTACTGAGTTACGTAAGCCTTTTAGTACAGTTAAAGCTACATAATATTTGTAAATACACAGAATACGTCAAGTCATCAGAATCGACTAGGGTTGTAAATTTGTAATTGGTAATCACGCCTTAAATTACCAGGGTAATTATAATTTACGGTCGATCTATTAAAATTACCCAATGGTATATTTAAATTTAAAACTTTGTGGGTTATAAAAGCGAACAAATTCGTAAAAAAAAAGGTCAAAGATCAACGATAACTTTTAGTCTCCAGTTTTCATGACTCCATGGTCGCGATAAAATGTTTCCAAATGGAAAATGACATTAATCGTTCTTATGGGGGGGTCATTTTGCCAGTATTTGGTGGTTAAAGGTCAGTTAATCCGTAACTATTTTTAATCCTACGAGGATTATAATTTGATATAATTTCTCCTTAACTTTAACAATACTTGGTTCAATATTTGTTCCAAGAAGATAGTTGAGATTAAGTCTTCAACTAAAGGTAATTGGATTGAGTTATTAAGTGGCTAGTAAAATAACAATTAGGCCCCTCCCTCTCAATGTTCAAATTTGCATAATACGACGACTAAATAATCATTAACGCCGTCGATTTCGAACGTAAACGCGCGCAAAAATGCAATTCGAAGCTCTTAGGGTGACTTAATGATTTTCAAAAGGCTATTTTTTTCGTATTTCTTTTATTGAAGTATTTTTTTTATTTTATCTACTAGCAGTCTTAGAAGGGACTTATTTCGTGGCTTTTCTATAGAGATTTAAATGTATAATTTCCCTTTTTAAGGATGAATCCGCGATTATAGGTGAATAAAAGACATTAATACTCGACGAAGCGCTAATCTATCGCTAACTTCCACGAGCAAAACGTGTCTCGAATGAGAGAGAAATATTTTCACAAATATTTTCTCAATAGTTGGACATTACCGAATGTTATAAAGGGACGCCGAAAAACCTCTTATACTTCTCTAGAATTTAATTAAAGTTTGCTTAATTAACCTTAAATATTTATTATATTAATTATTAAAATTATTGAAATAATTTTGTTAAATTATATATTTTTTTAAATTTTATTGGTTTTTAATTTAATTTTGTTTTAATTTTTTTTGGGTTTTAATTTAATTTTGTTTTAATTTTTATTGGTTTTTAATTTAATTTTGTTTTAATTTTTATTGGGTTTAATTTAATTTTGTTTTAATTTTTATTGGTTTTTAATTTAATTTTGTTTTAATTTTTATTGGTTTTTAATTTAATTTTGTTTTAATTTTTATTGGGTTTAATTTAATTTTGTTTTAATTTTTATTGGGTTTAATTTAATTTTGTTTTAATTTTTATTGGTTCTTAATTTAATTTTGTTTTAATTTTTATTGGTTTTTAATTTATTTTTGTTGTAATTTTTATTGGTTTTTAATTTAATTTTGTTTTAATTTTTATTGGTTTTTAATTTAATTTTGTTTTAATTTTTGTTGTTTTTAATTTAATTTTGTTTTAATTTTTATTGGTTCTTAATTAAATTTTGTTTTAATTTTTACTGGGTTTTAATTTATTTTTGTTTTAATTTTTGTTTGTTTTTAATTTAATTTTATTTCCATGTTTTTAAATTTTAAACTTTCAAATTAGATGATTTGAATATTTTGATTATAAAATAATTTTAATTTTAAAGTTTAATAAGGATTAAAAATATTTAATATTTCAAGTTCTTCAGATTGAATGATCGAAGATGACGTTATAATAATTATTTCATTTTTACTATTCCTTTAATATATAAAAACCGATATTAAAAATTGAGAATTCCATCAGAGTAAAAAAAAATGGAGCTTTTTTTTTCTGGTTATTTGTCAGTGGTGGCTCGAAATTACGTGTTCGAGTTATAAGCACGTAAGAAATAGATTTGCAAAAATTGAAAACCACTCTGATGGCCCTCGCAGTGTCGTATTTATGCCATTATTATTATTTGTTCAACAAAACCGACAATGTAAAAAAAAAAAAAAAAATACTCATATTTTAATATTTTTTTGCGAATATATGTTCAACGTAATTAGTCTATGGGCTGATGGGGCATACCATTTTTAAATATAACCTTAATTATAATTAAGAATTACCTATAAAAATCTTAATTTCACGCTAAACTTCAATATACCACTAATTAAGAGCGTATTCAAATACGCTAATTAACGACTAATTCATTTTATCCGTCCAAACTTATATTCTTATATCTTAATTAATGTATTTAAATAAAACTGTAATAAGCAAACGCGAATGACCCTGAATAAAATTTCGCGGAGAAAATGTATTATTAAATATGGAATTTTTTAAATATAGTTAAATTTTAAAATAAAATTACGATTTAATCTTAACGATGGCGCGTGATAAACTCAGTCTGACGCGAAATCCGGCAAGTCTGGGGGAGGAGTTAATAGCTAAGTCATTTGGGGCCAAATTCCAAGCCTCCTTCCTTACGGCTAGCCCCCCTTCAATCTCATCGTCCGTCATATAAGAGATAAATCCGAGAAAAATGAAAATTCGCGCACGATTCGGGGATTCACTCTGCGTGCCACTTCGCAAATTAGACCTAGAGTTCCAATCTTAATTACAGGAGAGATACGACCGACAAAGGTTCGCTTACATCCCCAATAACGCGAGTTTCGTACAACATTTGAAAAACAAAGCGAATTTTCCCTGATATTATCAGGTGCACGAAATGATTTGCAAAACACTAATTAAAACTACGAATTGAACTAATTGATGTTGTAATAAATTTAAGCGTCATTGGAGATTATGATCAAATAATCGAATTTGCGGAAATTTCCCCGATTTCTCACATTTATTCCAATTTATTTAATTTTTTTCTGATATTTTACAACATTCAAAGGGTAAGGACACTTTTATCGAAGATTTTTTCAGGTTTCCCCTAAAATTGCGTTACAACTGTCACGTTTAAAAAAAATAATAATAAAAAAATGGCGCGAATTTAATTTTCAATTTATCCTCACTTGGGAGCGCGCGCGCGATCCATCTAACAAAAACGTGACGCCTAAGTAATAATCACGCGGCTAAGCTACATTACGAACCTCGTTTCGCGCTTTCAAAAGCTCCGTCATGAAAACGAATTAAATCCAGTGGGTTTTTCCCACGCGTATACGTACAGACCGATACACTTCGCCAGAGGGGAACATTCACGCGCCAAAAATGTTGGGAATACAAAATATTTTCACGCGCTAATGCTCGCTTTTGAGTGTACAAATTTCACGCGCCAAAAATGTCAGCTGAATAGAAAATATTTTCACGCGCTAATGCTCGCCTTTGAGCGTACAAATTTCACGCGCCAAAAATGTCAGCTGAATAGAAAATATTTTCACGCGCTAATGCTCGCCTTTGTCACGCGCCAGAGGGGGACGTGAAATCTGTACGTCAGTCAAGGCATTTTTCAAATATCTACGGTTTGACCCTTGCCGATTACGTTCGCTTTAATAAAAAAATTGCGCGTGATTTTAATTTGAGAAACGACTACGCCTTAATCTAGCGGAAATATTTTAAAATTGCGTTTGAAGCTTATTTTCGTATTGAAATTTGTATCTGTTTCGGGATCGGTGATGGGCCAGGGGGGTAAAAAAGACGTACTTATCATTAAGCAGTCGACAGAGTGTATTCCCGCGTTCGAGCAGGATGTTTCGGGCGTAAAAACGCAGCGTGGAGTCTTTGGCTACGGCGACTTTAAACAAAAGCTCGTGTAGGCTGAGCGAGCTACGGATGTTAGGCCATAGTTGGATATTGCCGCCCGTAACAATCCCAACCTCCCGTTCTTAGGAGAGAGAAAAACGAGAAAGAAAGTTTAATTTATGTCGCTCAGCTTGAGTCCAAAACCGAGCCTAACCCGGAACACTCCCAGCGCACCGAGAGATATATAGAGAGAGAGAGTGCAAAACGAATCTACACACCTCTAATGAAAATGAAGAAACCATCTACTAGACAATCTATAGTTCGCGCGCTATAGTTCATTCGATTTGAAAAAAAATTGAGTTTTTAAGCTATAGACCGATTTGAAAATTTAGAGGTCAGGGTTTGGATAAGATAACCCGCTAATATTTTGTTAATCAGTTAATTACGAGGGGTCAGACACTCTTGAATTTGCTGTACACCTGAGTTCACTGAGTTCAGCTTTGACAGTGCATTGAGTTCGAACTCTTATGAACTCTGAGTTCAGCTTTGATAGTGCAAAGAGTTAAAAAATTTTGTACACCTGAGTTCGCGAGTGTCTGCCCCCTCGGTTAATTATTAATAATAATCAGTTAAATTGGATTCACCAAAAAGTCGCGTTTTAAAAAGGTATTTAAAGGTCAATTTATAAAATTTTGGGGTCAAACGCGTAGATATTTGATCAAGAAACGTATTTAATATCTTGTAAAATCGATTTGAACATTCGAATCGATTTGAAAGTGTGAACGTTGCTATAGACTTCCCCCGAATAATTTCAAATAACAAATAACAGAAGTCGATGAAACCCTCCTTTGAAGTCTACTACTCTAATGTTCGATATAGGGCTCCTCTCTGTATATGTAAAATTCACAATTTTACGAGATCGGAGGGGTCCTACTTCATACCCCCCTGTCTACGGAAAATTGGAAATTCTCTCTCTCCACAAACGACGACGTTTTTTAGACGAACTCCGAGGCTGCTAGAGATATTCGCTCGACGAACTCCCGCTCCGAAAATATCTACCGTTAGGAGGCGTACGAATCGCGCTTTTTGAAACTAACCCATACAGAGAGGGGTAGACAAGACCAGGGAGTAATAGACTTCAAAGGAGGGTTTCATCGGCTTCTGCAAATAAGGATAAAATAATCATCTTAACCCGACCTCTAGTTCGAGTAATTCTGAAAAAAGTTGATTGAGCACGCTTTTTATTCATTCCAATTTATTCATCGGTCTACGTAATCTCCGTAGCGCGTCTGATTCCGATCGAGAAAGTTCAAATGAAATAATTCTCTCGCTTCGTTTCAATCAACTGATTTCTTTACGAAGCTGGCGAGCGGATACGGGGACTAGGAGAGAGTATTGAGCGCTCAAGTGGGAGGACAACCGCCGCTTTACAAGCTTTAGGGTGGGTCCTAATTCACCAAACGGTTACCCGCAAAGTTTTAACGCCATCCAAAAAAAATCCTACTACCTTCTTTTAAGTCATTTTGTTAAAATATATTGGCGCCTTTCGTCTAAAGAGATGTTGAAATCAAAATTTACAACCGATTTTAGCCTCGTCATCGTATTTAAATTTGTTTATCAAGTCGCTAAACCTCGCGCTCAACTTATTAAATTTAAGTTGCTAAGCCTAATTTTGGACATTACTCCGTAGAGGTTGCTAAGCCTAATATTTAATTTTCCTTATAGAAGTTGCTAAGCCTAATATTACGCTTTATCCCATCGAATAAAGTCGCTAAATCCATCAGCCTCTCACTGAAATTGCTAATAATAGTGCGCTAGGAAGTTGCTAAGCCTAACCTCTAACCGTTTAGTATCTAAAAAGCCAGCGAAGCCCATAATCTCCTTGCGCGCTAATTGAAACCAAGACTCTAAGAAGATGAAATCAAGCGTGGAACTGTCATTTTCCCTTGAAAAGGTTTGTAACTGGTTTAAAACGAGAAGATGGCGGTGGGTTCATTGTCGATCCTTATGGACTAAGTTGGCAAACACTGATCCCAACGCTCCTATAATGTATTGAGTGACTAATAAGGGATTTCGGGAAGAAGAAAAAGAAAAAAAATACATTCAATTCAACCTCCATAAAGCGTCAAATCCATCCATCTCAAAATATTTAAAAGGTACAGCTAATAAAGTCAAAATCGACAAATTTTGGTAAAAAATAAAATAAAGCCAAATGAAGTCAGTGTCCTCGAAAAATCTCGAAGCTTTTAAAAATGTGTTTTAATTCTGGCGACATCGGAAGCGCCACGCCCATATATTGATGACAAAAGTATTTCCAATTTCTCATAAATGAAGTATTTAAGAATAATTGCATCCCGCATATAATTATATTTCGGGCATTTTTATAAAAAACAAAATTGTCATCGAAAAATCACTACTAGCCTAGATTTTTTTCCAAATATTTCTCGCGTATCTTTTTAATTCGACGTCTTCTAAAATCATTTCGTTATTAAATGCTAATGGAGTTCGTGCGTTTTTATCCCCTGATTTGAAACAGAATTTGTAGGATGGGTGTTTAAGGGGGGGAGGGGGATGATTGGCCGAGGGGCGTTCCTGGGAAACTCCTCTAGAAGTATAGCGCCGCGATCAAACTAGTTTTTAAATGTTTTTTAATAACGGGTGTCTTTGATAAGCGGCCAAGAAATCGAGAGAAAGAGAGAGAGTGAGAGAAGAGTCGGCTTAATGAAATGCCTCCAGGGCCGAGAACATTTAACTTGTACATCTTTTTATAATACCAAATAAAACGCGAGAATGAAACAAAAATTTCATTTTTTTTTTTTTTTTTTTTGTTATAATCATCTCGAGTCGCCAGCGGCTAATTCCCCGCCTTTAAATACTTCTAAAATATATTTGACACCGTGTTTAGTTTTAGAGGAACTTTCGCCTTACCTATCTATCCTAATTTTTCGCTGATAATTTTCCGGAATATTTCGATATTTTAAGATATTTGCGTATATATATGAAAAATAGACTAGATCCACAACCCTACCAAATTTCACGCGCCAAAAATGTCAGGAATAGAAAATATTTTCACGCGCTAACGCTCGCCAAAGACTGTATCAAATGTCACGCGCCAAAAATGTCGGGAATAGAAAATATTTTCACGCGCTAATGCTCGCCAAAGACTGTACAAATGTCACGCGCCAAAAATGTCAGGAATGGAAAATATTTTCACGCGCTAATGCTCGCCTTTGACTGTACAAATTTCTGGCGCGTGAAATTTGTAAAGTCAAAGGCGGGGAAAAAAGCTTCTATATTGTACATCTATGACTAGTTGATTTTTCATATATCTACGGTGTTAACCTCACTTTAATTTATTTTATAATTTTATAAATGAGTAAAATCGGTTTCGGATATATTCACGTTTCTCGGAGGGGTGGGGGTGGGAGAAGGGGGCCAAAAAAAGATAATGTCGAAATTGAAATAGACGTGGGAGAAGTTTAATCGTATCTTTAATGGATGTTTTTAAAAACCGAAAGAAATTAAAGTTTTTTTTAACTCTAAAGAGGGGAGGAGAAAATACGTTTAATGATAGCTTAAGACGAGTATTCGAAATAGGACCACGAATCGAAACTATAATTAGACATAATTGGATAGATCCCTCCATAATGAATTATTTTCGACTATATAATGGCCAGAGAAAGAGAGACGACGATTATAAAAAGATGGAACATCCCCCTATTTAAGAAGAACGCCGCGAAGAAAAATCTCTAATAATCACTATAGATCGCTCACGGCCAAATTAAACCAACGACGGAAACGAAATTCATAGAAAAGACCGTAAAGGGAAACTCGCGGCTAAAAATGAAACAGCTTTTCAGAATCACCAACGTATTTGTCAATTTTCAAACAAAGGGCCAAACTTGTAAATTCGACCAGAGGTATATAATAACCCCCTTCGGGGGGAAGTATGAAAGGTTGGCGAAATCGACGAACAACGAGTGCCCGGCGTAAATCGCGGCGGATCGACACACCGCTTTACTCCCAAAAAATAGTTACACCATTTTCAACCTCACTAAATTTTCCCTACGCGCGCTTCCGGAGCTCGCGAGCCGAAGTCAACCTTCGACTCCATTTTAGCAGACAGCCTGACTCCCGAGACAGGAAGTTCTAAACACAAATCGAGCCGTCTTGTTTATACAAAGACCATTTACTAGAGTAGCGACATTGAGAAGTCCAGCGCGAGCAAGTGGCCTAGATAGTCAGCAGCGGGCTCTCGTTGTTCGTGATATTTAGCATTGGTAGTATAGGGGCTTTCATACTTCCCCCCGAAGGGGGTTATTATATACCTCTGATTCGACCAATATGAACAGATCCTATTCGGTTGAAAATTAAATTTTAATATTTCATCCGACCTTTAAATGGTATCGAGAGAAGCCCGATGAAGCGGGGGTTAGATAGATAACACCTAGTTTTAAAGGGGATGATTAGTTCAGGTGGACGGGGTTGAGGGGGGGCCTCGTTGATCGCCATTCATCTTGGATCAAATTGCCTCGACTCGCGGTTTCTTCTTCCCTTTGCTCGAGAAGTCTTATTATTTTTGCTTTCTTTTAGCTCCCCCCTCCCCTTAAGTCAAAGTCAAAGTCAAGTCAGTCAATCCCCTCCCCAAATTAAACGCGAAGCTGCTTAAACGGCGATGGCGGGCGCGAGTTTGGCCTTGAACAAGAATCAACCGTAATTTCATCCATATTTTTTTTTTCTCCTTTCTCTCAAATATAATGCTCGGGTTTAATCGTGGGTTGATACCACCAGCGGAGACTAAATGTTAAGCCCATTTACGAGGCTCTGGATAAAAAACGCTCAAAAAAGAAATCTACGTTCCGATATAAAACAACGCGAATATAAATTAACAAACTATCCCAACTTGTTCCCCAAATCTAGGGAACTCGAATATCACTTACGTAAAATTAACACGCGACTTATCTAAGAACGTGGCTTTCGAAATACCACGCTAATTTATTAATTGCCCAAACATCCACTTTCCTAATTACAAAAAAATCAATTTTCCTAATTACCTCAACTCCTTTAACTATCCAAACATCGCTAGCTCTGAATATCCAGACACAAATTCACTATTTATCCACGCATTAACTCCCCTAATTATCCAAACTTTACCTTCGTAATTACCAAACATTAACTTTCCAAATTATCCAAACGTTAACTTCCCAAATTATCCAAACATTAATTTCCCAAATTATCCAAACATTAATTTCCCAAATTATCCAAACAGTAACTTTCAAATTATCCAAACATTAACTTCCCTAATTACCAAAACTTCGCCATCTCTAATTACCAAAACGTCGTCATCTCTAATTACCAAAACGTCGCCATCTCTAATTACCAAAACTTCGCCAGCTCTAATTATCGTAAAATAACCATCTCTAATTATCCAAACATTACTAGATAAGTTCTAATTACCCGATAAAAATAGTAGTAGTGCGAATAGGTCCGCGTGACGTGATTATCTGTTGGCTCCTCCTCCCGTCAAAAATGCGTGTATTAAAAACGGGCGCGATTAAATTATAAACGAGGCAAAATTAGTGGCAATTATTTGTAGCGATCACGCGGGGTTTTCTTTCGCGCTGCTGGATAATTACACCGAGTCTATTGACTCCGATATTCCTTATAGAAAGCGCGTTTATTAAAGCGGCTCACCGATAAAAAATTGAAATGCTCGAGTCTCTACACTACGCTCTAGCCTAGAAGAAAAATTTTCAAATCCATCTCCCATCGCTGTTTAACTATAATTAGAAAATTCGAGCCGAGAATCATTATCAAAACAGCGTGCCGCGCTAAAACATTCAAGGGAAAATAAAACTCAATCAATTATTTCAATCTTCAACTCGAGAGTTTCGCGAGCTAATATAACAATGGATAACCACGGAAAAACCAAATATCATATTTTATAATGTTGCCAAATTATACAAAGGCCTATAACCATTAATATTCCTTAGCCCAATTTAAGAAATTAACCAATTTCTAATAAATAAAATTGTAGACTAATAATAAAATTAATCTTAACTAATCTACGTTAAAACTAATTGGATTCTGCGTACGCGGAGACGCCTTACGAGACTTTTAAGACTTAGAGGAGTTCGTAACTTTTAAGTAATAAATTAAAATTAAATTAAATCTGAATAGATTTAATTGAATTTTTTAAATATTGAACATTATAGTAGTTATAGTTTCCCTTTAAATTCGCGTCTCGCTATTTTTTGCGTTTTTAACTAGGGTTTATTTCGCGTAATAGAGAATGATTTGGTAGTATAGATAGACGGGGGGAGGGGCGCTCGGGAACGCCCCCTTTTTAAGCCTAAATCGTGACCGGGGGAAAAACGAGGCTATAGTTTCTTACGCTGGATACGATAAGGGCTGACCGCGGTCAAGGACCACCCGCTGAGAGTGATAAAGGGTCCCACTCGCCCCCAATTAAACGCCATACGCGGTCACGAAATACCAAACACGAAATAAACGTACACCTAAAATGCTTCGAGATAGATATAGGGTACCTAAGAGGCCCAACGTATCAAAATCAATCCATTTTAAAAATAACGTCCCATTTCGAGTCGTATCATCAAAGACAGGATGAGAAATGAGGAACCAGTACCGTGTACTTGTACGGGAAGGTGGATCATATCTTCTACAACGCTTTCAGTGTCGGAGAAGAGTTTTAAAATTAACCTAATTAATTTTAATTAATTGTAATTTAATAATATTCGCGAAAAATATTAGTATTTGAATTAATGTTATTTTAAATACGAAATTTATCGATTTCAAACGTTTTAAATTATTTAAACCGTTAAACTTTGACCTCTTTTAGCTATTTAAAATGATTTAAATTATTAATTACCATTTTTGCTAATTTAATTATCATAGAAAATCGTAGATTACCAGAGTTAATTACTTATGTTATTTTAAACACGAAATTCCTCCATTTCAAACGTTTAAAATTATTTAAACCGTTAAACTTTGACCTCTTTTAGCTATTTGTTCATTTTTAAAATACCCAAAATAATTTAAATTATTAATTACCACTTTTGGTAATTTAATTATCATAGAAAATCGTAGATTACCAGAGTTAATTACTTATGTTATTTTAAACACGAAATTCCTCCATTTCAAACGTATAAAATTATTTAAACCGTTAAACTTTGACCTCTTTTAGCTATTTGTTCATTTTTAAATTATGCAAAATGATTTAAATTATTAATTACCATATTTGGTAATTTAATTATTGTAAATTACCAGGGTTAATTACTGATTTAAAACTCTAAGGTCGCGGGATTGTTCTATCCATAGAAATATAAAAAACATTTGCTTTTGTATTCCTTAGCTATTTTAAAATGAAAATAAACAATAATTATTATTATAAATTAGGTACAGTAATTAACATTGAAAATTAATTAGTGTGGGATTGAAATTTTAAAAAAACTGTATAGTATTTTATGCAAAAATTAGAAAAAAAAGGCTAAGAAGGCTTTTTTTGTTTGCAAATGAGTTTGTGTGTATTACATAGGGTAAATATTCGTTTAAAACGTATTTTGCATAAAGCTATTAAGAAGAAAGAAAAAAAAATGAGTCCTTGTGTTGTGTTGGCTGTTGGGATTCTAATATTTGCGAATAATTTAAAACTTCTAAAGATCTGGGTGTCATTATCATTAAGCGTCATTACTAAAGCCTTTTTCTTTTCCTCAAAAAAAAAAAATGTTTTTTTTTTTTTTTTTTTTTTTTTTTTTTCAGTTAGTTTTTCTCTTCTAAAACTAAAACTAAAATAGGATGCTGGGATTATCCTGACTGGAAATTTTTTTATTTCATTCCCAATTCCCCATCTGACATTATATTACGTCGCGATCTATGAAGGGACTTTATTCCCATTGGGAAAAATGGGTTTCCCGTGGGAATTTAATACCCTTTTCTAGAATGAAACTGATTACCAAAAAAATTACATCCCTTAGTTTTAAATCCAAACTCTTTCCCAGCTTCTACGTATAAAAATACATTGAAAGAAAATATTTAAAGTGGCAGTGACACCAATTTTTCTCGTTAAAATAATAAAAATATAAATATACTAGAATTTGTGAAATTCAGTTCAGAGGGTTAGTTAGTTAGTTAGTCGGGAGAGCGTAAGAAATGCTCAGTGCTCACGAGCGCTTTGAGCTTTAAGAGCTATGACGTAGCTGATGACGTCGACGACAACGTTCCCTAAGTAAGCTCCTATTTGGTTTTGAATTTGGCCCGAATAAAAATGGTAACATAATCACTTGAAATTCCATTTAAAATTAGAGATTTTTAACGGTATTTTCTTATCATTTAAAGAGTGTAAATGAAGCTATACTAGTTTGGGGATTTCGGAATTCGCGATAATAATAAAAACGTTTTCTTAATTCATTTTCATTTGCCTTCCATTTTTTTCTAAGCTTAGCCATCGATTCTGAATTATACCCCGCTAGTAATTTAGCTTTAAGATTTTTTCTAAATTTTTTTTGCGGGGGTGAAACCGTCTAGAGACCCGCTTCCCCAACCTCCCCCATCCCCCAATTTAAGAGAAAGGGGGCTCAATCCCCCGTACAGATATTAGTCGAAAAACGATAGTCAAAATTATGAGGGTATTAATGGGTTATGCAAATAAGTTTGAAACAATAGCCCCCCCCCCTTAATCTCCCCAAACTAAAATTGCCTCCCTTTTTTTTAAAGGAACACGGGATATAAGGGGGACAAGGGGTACTCCCCCCTCTGATACTAAGGTTTTTATCTTCGCGGTTGTGTTCGTATTGGTGGCCCACAACTAAAATTTCATAGTTTTTAGAATTTAGTAGGAAACATACTAATCCAAGTGTGATTAAAATTTAATAAATGTCTGAAGGTCTCAAAGTTATCCAATTTTAGTAGGAAAAATATTAATTGAAGGAAACTATAACGTGGATAAATTGACTAAAATTTTGAATGTCTCAAATTTTTCAGAATTTAGTAGGAAAAATACTAATTCAAGCAACTATAGTCTGAATAAACTTGACTAAAATTTTAAATGTCTCAAAGTTATCAGAATTTAGTAGGAAAAATACTAATCCGAGCAAAATATAGTCCGAATAATATTGACTAAAATTTTGAATGTCTCAAAGTTTTCAGAATTTAGTAGGAAAAATACTAATTCAAACAACTAAAGTTTGGATAACTAATATTCCGAATGTCTCAAAGTTTTTTAAATTTAGTAGGAAAAATACTAACCCAATCACCTATAGTGTGGATTAAATTGAATAAAATTCTGAATGACTCAAAATTATCGAATTTTAGTAGGAAAAATACTAATTCAAGCAACTATAGTCTGAATAAACTTGACTAAAATTTTAAATGTCGCAAAGTTTTCAGAATTTAGTAGGAAAAATACTAATCCAAGCAAAATATAGTCCGAATAATATTGACTAAAATTTTGAATGTCTCAAAGTTTTTTAAATTTAGTAGGAAAAATACTAACCCAATCACCTATAGTGTGGATTAAATTGAATAAAATTCTGAATGTCTCAAAATTATCGAATTTTAGTAGGAAAAATACTAATTCAAGCAACTATAGTGTGGATAAAATAGAGTAAAAATGGGGTAAATAGGTAGACTCCCTCGAAGCAAGTATCTCAGCAAATCCGAACGAAACCGTACATAGGTGGCGTTGTAAAAAAAGAGTCTTCATGGTTGGGATTACTCATTTGGCTCCAAAAGGATGGGGGCTCTATATCTAGCTAGGCTTAAGTATGGGCGCTGAAACATTTATTGAGCTATGGTAATTAAGCTAAAACCACCTCTATTCCATCCCACCCACAACCCTATTTTTTCTTTAGTTTATCCTTTGATAACGATGGGTACGTGGGTGGGGGAGGGGTGGTTGAAAGGGGGGAGGGGAGTAATTGTAGGCTCGAGGGTGCGAAAACCCGACGAGCAATTAAGTAGAAAACAAGCGGACGATAATATTCATGAAGCAGCAGTCTCAAAACTACAAAGAACTCGCGGATGAAAAAATACTGATAAAAAGCGAATGCAAATAATACGGACATTCATGAATAAAGATTAGTCGCGCTCGTCTTACGGCTAAATTACGAAAAATTTACACACTCAGGCTCTCTCGCCAAATATTTCACTATCTAACAATCATTTTAGTTTTAAATATCGTTAGGCACTAACCTTATTAGCCGAAAAGTTTTTGCAATTTACAAGTTTTTCTTAATTTTAAAATTTCATTAATTGCCCTAACCTTTTTTTTTTCATTAATTTGTCCTTGACCATATTTCTTTAATTTTAATTATTTTCCTAACTCTATTTCATTGATTTCCCTAAAACAAAATTATTAGTTTTCCTAGCCATATTTCATTAATTTCCCTAATTGTTTTTATTAATTTCCCTAATTGTTTTTATTAATTTCCCTAATTGTTTTTATTAATTTCCCTAATTGTTTTTATTAATTTCCCTAAAACAATTTTATTAATTTCCCTAAAACAATTTTATTAATTTACCTAAAACAATTTTATTAATTTCCCTAAAACAATTTTATTAATTTCCCTAAAACAATTTTATTAATTTCCCTAAAACAATTTTATTAATTTACCTAAAACAATTTTATTAATTTCCCTAAAACAATTTTATTAATTTACCTAAAACAATTTTATTAATTTCCCTAAAACAATTTTATTAATTTCCCTAAAACAATTTTATTAATTTCCCTAAAACAATTTTATTAATTTACCTAAAACAATTTTATTAATTTACCTAAAACAATTTTATTAATTTACCTAAAACAATTTTATTAATTTCCCTAAAACAATTTTATTAATTTACCTAAAACAATTTTATTAATTTCCCTAAAACAATTTTATTAATTTCCCTAAAACAATTTTATTAATTTCCCTAAAACAATTTTATTAATTTACCTAAAACAATTTTATTAATTTCCCTAACTATATTTAATTATTTCCCCAAAACATAATTATTACTTTTGCTAGCCATATTTCATTAATTTCCCTAAAACAATTTTATTAATTTCCCTAAAACAATTTTATTAATTTCCCTAAAACAATTTTATTAATTTCCCTAAAACAATTTTATTAATTTCCCTAACTATATTTAATTATTTCCCCAAAACATAATTATTACTTTTGCTAGCCATATTTCATTAATTTCCCTAATTGTTTTTATTAATTTCCCTAAAACAATTTTATTAATTTCCCTAACTATATTTCATTAATTTCCCTAATCCAATTTCATTAATTTCCCTTAAACAGTTTTATTATTTTCCCTAACCCAATTTCTTCATTTTCCCTAAGAAAATTTCATTATTTTCCCTAAGAAAATTTCATTATTTTCCCTAAGAAAATTTCATCATTTTCCCTAAGAAAATTTCATTATTTTCCCTAAAACAAATTTATTAATTTACCTAAAACAAATTTATTAATTTCCCTAATCCAATTTTATTAATTTCCCTAATCCAATTTTATTAATTTCCCTAATCCAATTTTATTAATTTCCCTAATCCAATTTTATTAATTTCCCTAATCCAATTCCATTAATTTCCCTTAATCCAATTCCATTAATTTCCCTAACACTTATATTTCATTATTTTCCCTAACACTTATATTTCATTAACATCCCTGGCCTTAACCATTGAGTTTCGGCAAATAATATTGGCCGATTATTTTTTATTTACGTGAGACGTAGAAAAGGAGGGTAAAGCTACGAGGGTTCCCGAATGTCTGTCTACGTAAAAAGAAACCTGTTTTAATCATTTGAAAACGAAAAATTTATAAACTATTAACGGGAACGTTTCGCCATCTACTAAATAGGATACTAACTATATTTAACAAAACATAATTACATTAATCAACATCAATCCTTTCACTTTTTCGAAAATTATTATTTGAAGAGAGATAATTTATTTTTAACTATTTTCAAGTAATTTTCGAGTTTCAAAGCTATTTTTGGGAGAGATTTTGGGATTTTGAAGCCATTTTTGGGGAAAAAAAAATATATTTAAGTAAATTAACTCGAATTCGGAGTATTTTTAAATGTAATTCTACTGTATTTTCATTGGTTGGTTTACGAATATCATTTCCTACAATAGAACCCTCGGATAAGAATGGAGTTGTTTTTCTTCGGGAAACGCGTCGTGAATTAACGGCGCGACGTCATTTATTTTTGAAGAGGGTTCGTTTAACTCGGAATATAATGAGAAAATAAAAACCCGAAGTTTAAAAAGTCGTTTAGAATGAAAGTATATATGATAGGTTAGAATTTTTAAAGCCGGAACTATAGTAACCGCTAAATAACTTTTAATAGACACGCGGATTTGCTACGCGCAATGTCATTAGCGCGTCGTCTCAACCAGAGTCAGATAGAAAGGTTTATAAGGTTTTAAAACTTCTAAGGAAATAGAGTATTATAATAAAACCCCTTTGTATAAGGTATATGCCTATTTATTTTCACGAAACCTTTCTCTAGGAATCCTGATTACTTGGGAGGGTATTCCCCGTGTTATTGGCCAGCACCAAATAAACCAATTTAATTACGAGGAATTGAAAATATTGGTTAGAGTGTGACGTATGTTTTACTTTTGAATTCAACGCGCTCCCATAGAATATAGAAAATGATATCAACTTTCCCAATGAAGAAAAATCAACAAATTTGGACAAAAATGGGGTTCAAATAGGAAAGTTTCAACGCAATTCGGCTAAATATAAAGAATGAATTAACTCCAATTGAACAAAATATAAAGAATGAATTAACTCCAATTGAACAAAATTTAAAGAATGAATTAACTCCAATTGAACAAAATTTAAAGAATGAATTAACTCCAATTCAACAAAATATAAAGAATGAATTAACTCCAATTGAACAAAATATAAAGAATGAATTAACTCCAATTCAACATAATATAAAGAATGAATTAACTCCAATTCAACAAAATTTAAAGAATGAATTAACTCCAATTCAACAAAATATAAAGAATGAATTAACTCCAATTCAACAAAATATAAAGAATGAATTAACTCCAATTCAACAAAATTTAAAGAATGAATTAACTCCAATTCAACAAAATATAAAGAATGAATTAACTCCAATTCAACAAAATATAAAGAATGAATTAAGTCCAATTGAACAAAATATAAAGAATGAATTAACTCCAATTGAACAAAATATAAAGAATGAATTAACTCCAATTCAACAAAATATAAAGAATGAATTAACTCCAATTCAACAAAATTTAAATTTTCTATCGAATCTTTAGAATTTCTTGGAAAAAATAAATAAAAATTAGAAATCAAACGACAGAGATTAGAGTCGAGATTCGATGAAGAGAAAAATTGCGACAAAAGAGGCTTTAAAGTATGTACGAGCTGTAAATATAATAGACACTCGGTTCGCTCTCTTAATGACAACCCCCGCGCGTATCCTTCTCGTGTTAAGCCATTTTGAAGCAACACGTAGGACGCCATCTTTGTATCTTTCGATACCTCGTTAATTTCTTTCCGACTTGGTCGGCTTCGTTGCTCGAATTTAATTAAACGTAGACCTATCCAACACCGACACACTACATTAACCAGTTTAATTGGACGCGATACGGTCCAGGTTATAGCCATTTTCGTCTTAAAGGGAGAATGAACGTACAACAAAAATATTTCATCGATTTTCATTCACCCTTATTTTATTCGTCGCTTTATCTTTATTCGGAATCAAAGCCCAAATAAGAGCTCCACCCCTCAACTTTAAAACATTGACTCTCTCGAATTGACGTTGCTAACGGGAGTGCGGCCAAAAATCTTTATCTAGGCTTTGAAGAAGATAAGTAAGATTATTAAATGGAACTAAAAATAAATTTTTGATCCCAGCTAAGCCTACTTTTAAAATAAATTAATATATTTCTATTTAATTAGGTTAAAAATTATAAAATATGAAAAAGATTTTAATTCAGCTTCATTATCCCTTTAAGAATGATATTGTCCGTCCCGAAGGACAGCGACAAGTATTACGGTTGTATTCTCATTTTTTGGGGGTTTTGTTGGTTGGGGTCGAGCTAGCGTCTCCGTATTTAAATCCTACGTGCGTGGTTCAAGTTGTATACGTTTTGCGTCTGTTTTTCTGGTCGATTTAAATTAGTAGCGTACGTGGTATGACGACGAGACTGATGGCTATACTTAGGACCAATTACGGGCCCGCTTAACTACTAGGCCTTCTTTTACAATACGCCCGCGCGCTAGGGGGAATACCTTTTGCGCTACGTTATAGTTGCTTGGCGTCAGAATGGATGAATTAACGCTATATAACCGTAAGAATAGAGAGAGAAAATAAGTTTCAAATTTTGAAAAGCCCAGGACGTTATTAAGGAATCATTAAGACGAAGTTAGGGGTACAGCCCCACCCCCTCTTCCTTTAAAGGGAGAGTAAAAAGGATTTTACTCTAAGTCATCCTCCCTTTAAATAGCAATCCCATAAATTATATCCGAATATAAAAATTAAAAATTAATTAATTAATAATATTAATTTATGTTTCCCAAAATTCTAGAATAATAATTTAAAATGAGATTAAAGCTGAGTTTTCACGATTTCAAATTGTTATTCAATTATTCAATTATATTTTTTATTATTTTTAAATCAGTACGATGTACGTGGGAGGACCAATCAAATCATCAAGAAACGACTAGGATGAGAAAATGACTTTTATTTTTTGTTTTCTATCCGCGGATTATATAATATAGTTCTGTATATAATAAGAGGAACCAAGAGAGCCAGGGGGGCAATGGAAGGGGGGGGGGGGGGGAGGGTTCGAATTATTAAGTTTGGTATAAAATATAAAATGATGTTCGGGCTATATACGAAGCAATTGGGTAATTTTCTTTTGATAATTCAAAAGATGACGCGATGAATCTCGTTTATTATAGGTTGGGGGGATTTAATTGGCCCCTCCCACTCTTCTCTAATAGCTCCACTTGCCAATTTCAGCCCTCGCTTTAAATAACAGGCTCTTTTTTTTATTAAAGGGAGGGTGAACTTGAAAATTAAAAATACTTTTTTTAATAATAAAGTTATCTAAATCAAAGAAAATAAAAAATAATCATAATTAAAACTAAATTAGCTTAAAAATTTAAAAATAAATTAAAATTAAAATTAACACCGAATATAAAGTACTAAAATTTTTAAACAAAAAACCAGTTCACGACTGCTGATCGTAAAGTATGTTTTAAAAGTTAATGTTTAACTTAGCTAAGAGGAAGGCGTTCCGCGCTCGCGACCTCATCAATAATAAACTTAAAAATCTTCACGTACGCCTATTTTAAACGAATTTCCGTCTCTAAGATAGAATTAACCTACGCATCAACGTAGCTCTATAAACCGAGCTTTCGAGGCTATATGGACAAAAAAAAAGGACCCCCTTTAAAAATCAACTGACTTCTGGGAATGAATTTGAAATTACGTTGTCTAAATGTATAATAAAATAAAAAAAAAAAATAATTAAAAAAAGATGGAAAATATAAAATGAAATATACTGGTACGAGTTGGAAATGAAGATGTTAAAATGGTACAGCGCTGAAGAGGCGAATGAGTCGCGTGATTGGCTGCCTCTCTTAATCAATCATAATCGGTCAACTTTTGTCAGAGTAAAACCCGGCCGTAAGAATAACAACGAAATCCCGCTAATACTACGAAGGCTAATAACTATTTCTTTTTTTATACACGTTTTATAATAATCAAAGCTCGTGACCCCTTCTCCGCGCGAGAGACGATTCGTCCCAATTCGAGTAATCAACGAGCGTTAAGTTACGTTTCAATAACAATAGAGTATATAATTCACGCGATCGTACTTTCTCGCGCGCTGAATTTTCCCATTGTAATTTCATTCGCGCGCGCTGGAATTCGCGGCGCGAGACGAGACGAACGTGAGGGGTTCTTTACCATCACGCGCGTTGAATTCTTAGATCGGTTTAGACGATTAAAATGGCGCGAGATTTTGGCGCGAGAAAAAAATGCCTTCTTTTAATTTCGTCTTATTAAACGTTATATTAATGGAAAAATGTACGGGATAAGGCTTTGACGACGCTGAAGATTCGTTTTGAAACGGTTTACGGTTGATCTCGTAATAAGGGAGGTTGTTGAGTCCTAGGAAACGCGCGGGACAAAAAAGAAAGAGCTTTTATAAGCAGTCCCGAGCTGTCGGGGGTGCGGCTAGCGTTCATTGTCTCGTTTCTCTTTGGAATCTCGGCATTCTCATCGCTAATAAAGGGGATTCTCGACGAGCTCTATATTATATATATATAGTTTAGCTGACGAATATACGAGGCCACGGGCTTATATATAGAAGGTTATTCGTCGGAGAGGCTTTTCGCAATTAAAACCTCATCTCAGTCAGACAAGGAGCGAAACCAATTGATATATTTATATAGATAGATAGAGAGTGAGAGAAAGAGACCCAGGGGGAGGAGGATACAAAGGGGAGGGGAAATTCAAAGGACAGATATAAGTGTACAACACTACGCATAAGCTACGTAAAAGTAAAACATGGAGAAATCTAGGTGTATACGCGATTAAAATAATAAGATTATATTTTATTTGGCCATCACAAATAACGAGTGATAAATTCACTTTCGCGCGACCTTTTTTGTAAAAGTACTTAATCCAGAAAGTTTAAATTTAGCATGATAGAAAAAAAAAAAAAAAATAATAATGGTGTCAGCCTCACTTTAAAAAAATAATAATAAAATAAAAGCAATTAACGTCAGAAACTTATAGCTTGGAACGTATTGAAATTTCAGAGTGATCCTAAGATAAAAATTAACACTATATTATTTTCTTTATATATAATATATTTACATCGTGTCGCGTCGGACAAATAGACAAAGTATAAACAATCGTAGAATGATTTAAATTACGCGTAAAAAAGCCGGTTTCTTTTATAGTAATCTCAACCCATTGTAAGATTGTAATTCGGTATAAATTAGTATATATTAGTCAAGCTTATTTCTGGTCGGCGAGCCCTTTGGTGGCCGCGAGTCGAGACTAATTCTTAGGGATTCTTTCAATTACAAGCTGAATCAAAGCCGAGAAGCGAACGATGAATAGAAGAGAACAAGAAGAGGGGGGTTAAACCCCCCCTCCGTCTTTCAACTCCTATCCCCCTTCTGCTCCGTATCGCCAGGGTTTTTTTTTCTATATCGGAGTCCTCGCTGTGGCCTCTCACTATTCTTTTCTATCCGTAACTATCTTCTTTTGTCCATAGGGGACCCCATTCCACTCGCCCCCCTCCAATCTCTCTTAATGAAGTCACAATCTTCTAAGCCTAGTGGGGACGGGAACCCCCTTTCCCCCTCGTCTCTACGTAAGAGTGTTCCAGTTTGAATTTTCCACGTATTTATATTCTGACCACAGTCCAATCTTAAAGAGTTAGGGACACTTTTTTTTGTGGAAAAATTGGCCTTTTTAAAGGTTGGTACAAAGTAAAGTTTTATAATTAAATTATGTTATCAAAATTTATGAGATGAAATTGTAAATTTAAACTTATCTTCTGGATTAATAACTCGCTTAAAACGATTAAATTAAACTCAATTAAATATAAAATGAAATATTAAAAGTTTGCGGATCATTTTAAACACAAACTAGGCTCCGTGGCTATCACATCGCGAGTATAAACGTCGTCTGCTCAATCAAAAATAAAGATCGTCCGCTTCATCAATACGATTTATAAAATATAAATAAAATCAGAAGCCGATGAAACCCTCCTTTGAAGTCTATTACTCCCTGGTCTTGTCTACCCCTCTCTGTATGGGTTATTCTCAAAAGGCGCGATTCGTACGCCTCCTAACGGTAGATATTTTCGGAGCGGGAGTTCGTCGAGCGAATATCTCTAGCAGCCTCGGAGTTCGTCAAAAAAACGTCGTCGTTTGTGGAGAGAGAGAATTTCCAATTTTGCGTAGACAGGGGGGGGGTATGAAGTAGGACCCCTCCGATCTCGTAAAATTGGGAATTTTACCCATACAGAGAGGAGCGCTATATGGAACGTTAGAGTAGTAGACTTCAAAGGAGGGTTTCATCTACTTCTGATAAAATTTATATTTTTTCAACAGATACCATTAAGAGCTGATCTCTGCCCTTATTACGATAAACCCTATCGTGATATTAATTTTATTATCTTACTTACAAGTATAACCCTTTAAATATAATTAAAATAAATAACCTTACAGCTTCGTAGAACTTTGCAACTGAGATGAACTTTATTTTCGCTTCGATAACGAATTTATTTGACCCCCTTTCTTTTCCTTTCCCCCCTTTCGCTTCCTTCGGGTTTTTGGTCTCAATCGACATCAGAGGGAACAAAATAATTAGGGTTCGCTTATTAAGAGTTAATTATTTTCTCATTTGAGACTGTGACGTTTTTATTGGGAGCTCAATTTGCCGGCTCTATTATATCGAGTAATTGATATTAGATGATGGTTCCGATTTTTATTGAAATTATTATCGCGATTAAGGCTTATTTCTATTAAAATTAAGAAATTTATGGCTTCTCAATTAATCTAACTCTTTTTTTGTCTAAATCTATAGCTTGATTATCTTGAATTAAAGAATATTTAAATTTAATCTATTATAACTAAAACAATTACAATTTAAACGCGCTTAAGCTATTCAATTGAAGCGACAGCATCGTACTGTTATTGGCTGATTGTCATACATTTAAACATTTAATCGAATATATTTAAATTTAAAGATTAATTTAAATTTAAGGCTGTTAATAATGGACATCTATTTTAAAGGGATAATGGAAGTAACCCACTAGTAAAATAATTTACAAACAAATATTAAACTAGAAATAAATTTAAAACTTACCCGAAAAATAGGCTTAGCTGAATTTACGCGCGTTGAAGGGTCATCAACCAATCGAATCTCGCCTTAACGATGGGAAATTGCTCATTGGTTGATGACCCTTTAATGTAGGAAGAAATTGAAGATGTCCGTGAACCCAGCTAAGCCTATTTTGATGGTAAGTTTCAAATTTATTTCTGGTTTAATATTTATTTGTAATATTTTTTGTACTCATATTTAAACGATAAAGAATTAATTTTAGGTTTCATTTTCCCTTTAATACGTTTTCTTAAATTCTATATCAGTGAGAGTTTTCCTTTAATAGAAGAGCTTAACGATTAAAGCGCATCCTATTAACTCTCGTAAAATGCGCGTATCATTAAGGAGATTATAAGAAAGCCCGCGGACCAGATCTTAAATCTTTCAGACTGTTTTCTCTTTACATTTTCCTTTTTTTTAAAAGAGAACCAATTAAGAAGATACGTTAATTAAAAAAAAACCTCCTTAACCGCATTCTAGGATCGTCTTAAACCTCTTTTCGGTTATAAAGAGCCCTCTGGATCTCTCTCATATCCACCAGCAAAGCCACGGACTAAAATATTCTCCCAAGATATCTCTTACCATCTTAAGTCCTACTCCTTTCCCCTCACCCAGGGTTCAGACTATCTCGACTAGCTCTTAAAGGGACCAGGAAACTATGTTTTACAAATGTTTAACTAGTAATTTAGTTCGGCCAGGTAATTTCAAGCGTATCTTAAAATATACGTTTCTTAGAAATATCAATATTTACGCCTCCAAATAAATTAAAAACTAATCTCAAAACTACTTAAATTTTTTAAGCATTTCAACAGCCAATCACAATTAAGATAGAGTTTGAAACCAATCAAAGATTCTCGCGCGCTATAGGGGCTCGCTCCATCAGTATGTAACGCTCGCGCCAAAATCGCTCGCGCCAAAATAGTTCGCGCCAAAATCGCTCGCGCGCCAAAATCGCTCGCGCCAAAATCACGCGCCTTCAATCTCCTTTACTTTCAAACAGATTTAGTCCCAAATTAGGCTTAGCGTAAAATTATCCAGAGAGATGTGTTTTTTTTTTTAATTTTATAATACAATAATATCATTATCGTTTCGATAAGTCATTTTATTATAGTTATTATTTATTTATAATTAAGTTAACTGATTTATTGGCCATTGAATTCCTTTTGAAAATGACTAAAAATACTTTTATTTGGATATGACTTTTGGACACCAATTAGTAAGGGATCAATTTATAATCCAACTTAATGTTTAATCCCTTTTGTAGGCGTTTTTCTACCCTAACATCTCGACGCCAGGTTTCCTGATCCCTTTAAAGTAACACACATAGTGAGCGATGGAAGGGGATGGTGCTAGGGGTTGGAGTGGGGGGGGGGGGGGTAAAGGCGTTAATTCAGGCGCTAATTGCTGGTTTGCCTCTTAAAGCTTTTAATGAGTCTTCACTCTCTCTCTCGCTCGGTCTCTTTGCCTAGATTAGCGACAAGGGGGCAATTCCCCTTCTCAGATAGCGAGACTGGCCCCTGAACCCCCGTCTCCACTTGTTGGGATGACTGTTCAACGATAAAAAGAATAAAAAGAAGCCGTATCGGGAAAAGAAAAAGGGGTTTCGGCTTTTCAGGGGGTTTGGGGAACCCATCCCCCCTTCATACCCACTTTCTATATACAGCCTTCGATATATACGAAGTAACATTCTTAGAAAAGGTTCCAATCTCAATATATTTCGGTTTAATGTCGGCTCTAATTAGTGGTCTTTCAAGATTACTCGGAATTACAACACCGAGGATGTTGAAACCGAGCTGCGAATAAAAAAAAAAAAAAAAAAAAAAAAAGGCTCTGACGTCGTCGCGTGGCTCAACCCGCCGGTAATTAACAATTGATTAGTTTTTAAATGGGATCTTTCCAAGAGAAGGCCTAACTGCGCGGGGGACGAGCTATTTTAAAGGAAAACTCTCATACAAACGCGATTTTATCACAATTTGACGCAAGTTTCCTATAAAGCTTAATGAGAGCTTCCAAACGAGACAAAGTACGCCAAAATTGGTCAATAATTAACAAAGTTATACAAATTATTATTTTCAAAGATTTTAAAAATATCGATGTGACGTCATACCCTTTTTTAAATAAAGCGCGTACAATTGGTCAATTGGTAGTTTTGCAAATAACACCAAAATCGGTCAATAATTAACAAAGATATACCTAATTATTAATTTCAAAGATTTGATTAAATAGTACGATTTTAAAAAATGTCGATGTGACGTCATATCCTTTTTTAAATTAAGCGCGTGCAATTGGTCAATTGGTTTAAATTAAGCGCGTGCAATTGGTCAATTGGTTTAAATTAAGCGCGTGCAATTGGTCAATTGGTTTAAATTAAGCGCGTGCAATTGGTCAATTGGTTTAAATTAAGCGCGTGCAATTGGTCAATTGGTTTAAATTAAGCGCGTGCAATTGGTCAATTGGTACTTTTGTCAATTAGGATTTGATCTTGGTCTGATTCTTTATCCGACACTATAGAGAGTTCTATCCAAATAATATTTTAAATAAAGCCAAGAAGAACCGGTTAATTTTGATGAGACTTTCCCCTATAGGTCCCGAGCTATTCTAGCGAAAATGAATCGTAGTGGATTCTTCGTTCTTTGTCTATACGAAGCCTTCGTTAAGAATGGTGTACGTTTTTTCTTCCATTCGGTTGAACATTCAACGTGTGTTTAAAAACTAAGCTTTAGTTGGGAGCGTCGTCTTCCTATACTCGATTTAATTACGGCCGAGAGACTAACGAAGCGCATTTGCTTTTTATCAAACTACAGACTAAATTCTTAAGGGCTTTTTTTTTTTTTTTTTTTTTTTTCGTATCGCGGAGCTATGTGGATTTTTTTTGGCCTCCTTTTCTTTTTAAGTCACTTTTCAAAGTTTATTTTATCGATTAACGTTCCTATTTTTTTAACTAATGGTTAATCAATTAACGAGAAGGCATCGTTAAAATTGTATACTCGAAAATTAAGGAATAGATAATATTTAATTGGACAAACTGAATAATATTATTTTATTATTTTAATAATTTATTTTTTATTATTAATTTTAAAATAATTATTAATCTTAAAATTTCAATACGCGCGACGCGAGTCTTCCTACTAAATATAAATAAATCACGTGTAGCGAAATCATTAAACTAGCCTTTATACGTACTGCATAGTGAAACTGATCGCGAGCTGGCGAGTTAAGCTCGTGATTTGACGCGCGCGCGCGCTCTTTAAAAAAAATTCAGAATCAGTTGGAGTTTTCAGCGCGTAAAAAGCTAGGCTTTCCCTATTATTTATTAGAAGCGAAAAAGAATCGTATCTTCGAACCTACCGCAAACTCGGACTGATTCGGATACGTATTATTTATTTCATTTCTAATTGTCAATGATTATCTTTCTTTCAATAGAGTAAAGTATATACGTATCAGTCCGCCGTAGCTTTATACACGCTGTAAAATTAAACGGGGACGGAGTATATTGAAGAAAAATTATATTCATTTCCGCGAAAATGATCGTAATTTCTTTATCAAAGTAGAAAAAGCGGAAGAAATTTGGGAGAGGAGAAAAAAATGAGAATCTTCTTAGAAATTAGGGAAAAACGAAGAATGATTTGAGATGAGAGACGAGAGAAGGGGGAGGGGGAAAAGCCATTAACGAAAATGAGGGAGAACTAGGGGGAAGAAATCTCGTTAAAAACGCCGTAATTATCGCCAAATTTTCCCCAAACCCCTTAAAAAGTAACCCCCCCCTTTACCCAAGATCTTAAAAAACCCCCATTTTCGTAAAAAAAAAATAAGAAAAGAAAGGGGAAAGTTAGATTATTCTTTTCACTTGTGCCAAGACGTCATTAAAAATTATCAAGATCTATAGCCCCCCCTTGGTACCGTATACTCTTATTTACACTCTTTGAATGGGTCAATATCCGAGTAAAAACCAGTTGAAAAAACCTTCCGCCCGTAACCCGCGTTATTAGTTCAGTTTGCCAAAACTGAGGGTGTTACGAGAATCAAATTTAAATATTTTCTTACAATCTTAGAAGCTTCAAATTTCTATTGATGAATGTATATTATTCTACAGTTATTTCGTATCATTCTAAGGATGTAAATAGTTTGAAAGCGCGTAAACGTATAACGTTTCTTTTGGGAACAAATCAGTGGAGAAATTTAAGATTTTTTTTTAATTTGAAAATGTACTGAGTTTAATACTAGAGGCATTCTTATAAGACGTTTCAAAGGCTTAGAAATATAGGAAGGTTATATTCCCACGCGTTCAAATTATAATATGAAATTTTTTTAAATTTTGGGAGTTTTTCATTTTTCTTAATTTTCAGATAAGAGTAATTGGAATTTTCCCAGCGGTTTTTTATTTAGCCCACCCCACCCCACTCTTTTTCGAAATCATTATCGGATATTTAAATTAAATTTAATTTCGTAATTAAAAATCTTAATGATTAAAGTTTGTCGAAGCTAAGTAATTAATTTTTATTAAATTTAATATTATTTAAATATAAATTAAATTTTAATTTCGTCATTAAAAAGTCTTAAAGAATAAAGTTTTTTCGAGGCTAAGTTATTAACTAAAGATAATTATCTTAATTAAATTAAAAATCAGCATTATATTCAACTACGGTTTCTAAAATATAGTCCCGCGACGGAGAAAACATTTTTACAGGCGTTCAATGGCAATTAGCTTAGAGCCTTCGCTCCTAAATGTGGGCTCCGCCATGAACACCAAAGTGCGGCGGGAAAGACATTTCTACAGGCGCTGATTCAAAATACATTAGGCTTTTAGTTCCTAAATGTTGCCTTCTCTCAAATACTTAGAAAACCATTTCGAATAGAACTATGATCACCAATCATTTTTAAATTTAATTAAATATTAAATAATTGAAATTAAATAATTAAATATTGAATAGTTGAAATTAAATAATGAATAGTTGAAATTAAATAATGAATAGTTGAAATTAAATAATGAATAGTTGAAATTAAATAATGAATAGTTGAAATTAAATAATGAATAGTTGAAATTAAATAATGAATAGTTGAAATTAAATAATGAATAGTTGAAATTAAATAATGAATAGTTGAAATTAAATAATGAATAGTTGAAATTAAATAATGAATAGTTGAAATTAAATAATGAATAGTTGAAATTAAATAATGAATAGTTGAAAATAAATAATTAAATATTAAATAATTGAAATAATTTATAAAAATGATTAAATATTAAATTATAATAATTGAAATAATTTATAAAAATAATTAAATATTAAATTATAATAATTGGAATAATTTCAGATGTATATTAAACACCTAATTAAATTTAACGACGGGATTAAAACACTAATCCAAAAATATGTTTTTGGAATATTAATGATAGTAGCCTAGCGATAATTTCTTCCGAGAAATAAGTACTGGTCATTTCCCGAGACATTTTCAACCCACATCATTCGCATTCATAAAAAGGATCCAAATTAATAAAGAAAACAGTGTATTCGATGGGAATTTCGATCCATTCAAAGACTGAAACGTTCATTTTCTATATTTGTTATAAAAAATACTAACGATTATCGATTTTACCACGCTGCTAAAATGGAAGGGGGAATAAAAAACCATTTTTTTATCTGTACCAAAAAAAAAAAAAAAAAAAAAAAAACGAGGGTTGCGGATCTAGCAGCCAACCGTAAAATACAAAGAACTATTTTAATTCTTACGATATTTAGCATCGTGTATCATTGCGCTATAGTTTTAAACAATGCTTTAAAAAGTTAAATTACACGCTTATAGTTTTAATAACGAATCTAATCTCTCTCTCGCGCTTCTAAAAAAAGGGCTTCAAATTAGCGCGCGAATTCGTGACGTGGGGGAGGAAGCGCGCGGAGATCTGATTGGCTAATAATATCACTATCGGTAAAATAATCTTGAAACCAGTCAAAATAGACGTTAAAAAACACACTTTTCTATCGAAGATCTTACCTTTTTTCAAGGTTGGATCGAAGTATATGATTATCTATACTTTTGCCAGTCTTGAAAACAACAAAAATAGCCGTTAAATAGTACCCGTTTCTACGGAAGATGTTGCCTTTTTTCAAGGTTGTGTAACGAATTTTATTGTAATATTAGACTCATCACAAACTAAACGTAATTAGCTTGGCCCGGGGACTCACGTAACTGACACTATTGGGGTTAGTGAGGGATATCATTAAATATCTAAATATAAATGGTCAAAGTTGTCTAGGGGATTTTATTAATAACGGAAATCGAGGCACACTCATTTGAAGTTTGCCAAAGAAAAATATTTAATCAATAATGACACTAAACACGACAATACAAATAATACATACTAATCTACGAGCTCGTATTCTAAGGCTAAGAAACCATATTTCTATTTCCTCAAAAGGGAATTAGGGTGTGGAGGAGATTCCTCTTTAAATTACAAGCCACAGAAGGGCGGACGTAATGCGTTCTATACCGCATTACAAATTAACATAAACATTTAAACATTTAGTCTTTAGTCCGGAGGACTTAAAAGTTTTGGTGTACTTGCCAAACTTGATTTCATCTATTCCAGCGTGGGTGGTTCCGAGTCGAAGTATCGATGGACGGTTTTTATTTTAAACCCGATTACGCCGCACCATTAAATTAATTTCGCGCACCAGGATGATTACATAAGGAAAAACTCGAAGACTTTTCGCGTACGATAGTCGCGTTCCGTTTTTCAACTTCTTGTTTTTGAATACTAGCGCATTGTTAAAATATCGTCAAGTACGAGCTCCGAGAAAAACTGGTTGCCTGCTGTCCTCCGCCAGATAGAATATATTTTTTTTCTTGCCTCTTTTACAGGCTTTTATCGGCCACACACAAAAAGGTAGGCCTCGGTTCGATGTCGCCAATCGTATATGTATACGTATGGGTTTTTCTTTCTTGACGATGACGTTTTCGCGCCGAAGATTCCTGGCACCAGGGCGTGAGAGTTCAATTCTCGTGAGAACCCTACGCTCGATGGGGTTAACCCCAAATCTTAATAATTATTTATCTATACAGTACAGAACTAAGGCAAACTCCATTTTAAAGTAAGGGATTAAAACTACTTGACAAACGGGGGTCTCTTGCTAAAACATCTATTAGTTTATTCACGTGAGGGAATTGTAATCTTTAGAAGGGGGATGGAGACCATGGCCACTGGTCTTCCATTGATTGACGGGTAAACGCCCCATCCATAGAACTCAGGTTGGCGTCCAGCGCGCACCTGGTTTCTATGGTGGTTTTGTTCAATATTGGGAAAATACTAAATAATGTTTGGAATAAAGGGCTAGTGAACCACTTTAACATAAGAGTTACTAAATTTTGCGTTACAATTGTTACAAAGCCAAGTTTTATAATTTCAAATATATTTCTCTGCCTGAAATAGAGAGATGGCAGACCCTTACCTTTGGCTGTATTAATTACGTAGACTTAGAGATATTAATGCCGGGTGGGGGGAGGGGGGGGGCTATATTGGGGCGGTTCAATTTCTCTTTCAAAGACTGTTATTAGCGCGTAACGTTCTAATTGCAACCTTGGATCGCTCGCTCGGATGGGATATATATTGCCAAATTAAGATTATAACGCCGAACCTTTTTTGTTCAGTTGAGCCTAGAGGGGAGAGACTGCGTGGGTGAACTTTCCACGCCCCCCTCCCTCCTTTCCCTCCCCCGGTCATGTTATATACGTATACAATGAAAAAGAGTGTACCTACTAGAACTATGGGGACTCCAAACGTGGGTCGTGGGGAAAAAAATGAGGGAGTTGTCTAGCAGCCACGCGTGCGGAAGAAATAAAGGGTAGATGAATGCTTTACCGTGACTGACACAGAGTTACCCTCTCAAGGGATACCCAACTTATTATGATTATGGGTCCACTTTAATTATAATTGTACTACCGAAATTATAGGAGAATTACTACTGAAATTATTGGAGAATTATTACTGAAATTATAGGAGAATTATTATTAGAATTATAGGAGAATTATTACTAGCATTATAGGAGAATTACTACTGAAATTATACGAGAATTGCTACCGAAATTATAGGAGATTTACTACCAAAATTATAGGAGAATTACTACCAAAATTATAGGAGAATTACTACCGAAATTATAGGAGAATTACTACCGAAATTATAGGAGAATTACTACCGAAATTATAGGAGAATTACTACCGAAATTATAGGAGAATTACTACTGAAATTTTTTTAATATAAAAAGCAACGATGTAAAAGTAGTACTCCCAAACAGTGTTGAAATTGGGGTGTCCTAGCTACAAGGTCAATTCGGCGATAAAAAGATAGGGATTCCAATAATGGTACCAGATAGATAGATGATAGGTTTTTAGCTCGATTTACTCCGCATCAAAGTTTACAGACCGCATCTGTTAACAAAAAAACTACACCCTCCAAGGAATAATAACGGAAAAAAACCTTGAATAAATTCAATAAAAAAAAAAAAAAAGAGTGGGAAAATCATTTTGGCGCGAACTCTTTCTTTATGACTATATCGACTACGTAGCCTATAGCACGCTTCTACGTTATAACCCCTTTCAGTCACGCGCCACAATCCGAGCGCGAGCCCATAAACTTAAATTATTCGCGAGGAAATTGATAAAAACTACTTTTCATTCCAAACGCGTTTAACGTAAAGTATCAATCCGCATCAAGTTCGGCCGGTATTAACAAACTTCTCGCGAACAAACAAAAGCGCGCGCGCCTTTTATATAACAGTATATAGGGCTAAAATACAATGTAAACAAGATGGTCAAGCCCGTAGAATAGTCACACCTCTCTCGTTCCCTTTTTCCGTACAATCTATCGCTTCCTAATGGGTATAGAACTATTCCAGAGCCGTTACGAATCTAGTCATTGCCCGTAACTCTTATAACCAATAGGATCGAAAGGAAAAATAAAAGTATCATGTTTAGTTTCGTCTTCCGGGACGGATGACAGACAGACGACACGATTCAATATCAGAGCCTACACCACCCCTAATAGGCGAGTTGTGGCTAAAAGTTCCTTCGCGCGCGCCAGAAATCATTCTAGTTTACAGTATACAATCCTATATTGCAGGCGCGCGTGGATAGCTAGGCCTAGCGATCGAGCGCGCGCGCTAAAAGGCGTTCGTCGCGAAATCTCGCGCTCGCTATAGTTGATCTTCCCGGTCGCGCGCGCGCTAATCTACATATTCCCAACCCTTTTTGCTCGTATATGGCGCGAGGCTTAAGTCAATACGAATTGACAATGAAGCTCTATTTTAGCCCGATTTTGACGCGGGGAATTGACGGTAGAGTGGAAACGGGGGAATAAGCTAAGAGAGAGAGAGAGAGAGGGGGGGTGGGATGGTGGCACCCTTATGGGAGAAAGAATCTATCATTCAGGAGCTGACAAATGATTCGCTAAAGAATAGATTTCTCCCCACTTTAACGATATATTTCGCCCCGTTGCCCTACATACGTAACGTAGACGAGCGGCGGACAGACGCGATCTACAAGATTATATATAATACATTTTAACCCCATCTTTTCCAACACCGACCCCGAGTGACTGAGTGCCGCCCGGGAATATTTGCTTAAAAACAAGAAGGCGGCAATTGTGTTTGTATAAGAGAGAGATAGTTATATAAGCTCTAGGGTTTGACGCGCCTCAAGAGCGAGTTTAAAAATGGATACTAAATTATCTACCACCTTTTGACAATACTATTACGTTATAATCGACGCGTTTCTATCAAGTGTTTCTATAGTTTCTAATATTTCATTTCCCCCGAAAATATTAAAATGAAGTAGACTATATCATTGGAAAACATAATTTCTTTATAGACTGGTGGTTTTAAAAAATTCTTCAAGCAGCCTTCGCGAAATGAATGGTTAAAGAAAATCATTTTCTATTGTTAGGATAAAGTTGTAACAAAAAATGAGTACCGCGAATATATCTCGAGTTCAATAAGCCTTTTTCGATATATTCTGATTGTGAAGAAGATCATTAAACTCTAAGCTTTATTATTATTATTATCATCATTACGTTTAGGTGGTTAGAGTTGTGCTATTATATTTAGTAAATCGGGCGAATCGAACGACGTGGCCAGGAGTTTCTTGTCAGCGGGGTATTTAGGGAAAGCCATAACGGTAATTATCCCTATCTGTCTACGGTATTCCCCCAAATGCGTATTAAGGACCGCTTCTAAATGGCGCCTTATTGGCTGCAAATTCTTTTCTTTGAATAATAAGTTTTTATACGAGTTCGACAATGACTTCCTAATATACGTATATTTTTGTACAAGCGCGCTGTCTACTAACATACGTACTCGCGTCATGGTCAGATGGAATTTGATATAATAATTTGCAGCGTGCGCAAAGCTATACAGGGTGGTTCGGATCAAAAAAACTCAATAGCTTCTATACGGAAGGATAAAATTAAGATTGAGCGCGTGCTAAGAGAATTAACATTGAGCGCGTGCTAAGACAATTAAGATTGAGCGCGTGCTAAGAGAATTAACACTGAGCGCGTGCTATTCGACTTAACACTGAGCGCGTGCGAAGAGATTTAAAATTGAGCGCGCGCTAAGAGAATTCATTTTTCAAAATTCTCGCGCTCGAGTTTAAAGGAAATAAATTAGTTTAACACGCGCGCCAGACGCACGCGCCTTATGTTAATTTTATCCCTCCATAGAAGCTATAGAGTTTTTTGATCAGAACCACCAGCTGTATAATTACGAGTTAAAAGGAAGTGTTAGCATTGGGCGCGCTGCAAACTCTTTTTCCCATCAATATATGGTTAGTGTATCCTTTAAAGCGTTAGTCTCTCGTCTCCTTGATGTCTTTCTTTCTTTTCTCTCTGATCCTTTTGAAGTTATCCGTCAAAGCGAGCGATTATCGATTACGAGTAATATCTATAGAGGAAGCGGGCATCGGAGAAGGGAAAGAACCGGATCTAAATGGGGGATGATGACGCGAGGAGACGGGGGAGGGCGATATGCTAGACGGGAATCGCTTCTACGTACATTGGATCACTCGCTATTTGTCTATTCAAATTTCCGGCTCAAAATATGGAAATAAATAAATCAATACGCGCGACTAAACAAATCAAAATGCGACACTAAATCAAAAATGGAACTATACGTATAGAAATTAAAATCAAAAAAGAAAATCAGGATTAAAGAAATCAAAACTAAAGAAAAATTAAATCAAAATAGAGAAATAGATAAATAAAATAGTTTCATTCTCCCTTTGATAAATCAGTTATTACGAGACACGTGACGAAGCTACGGTATTTTTGGCATCACTCGATTGAGTGATTAGACGAGGCATTGGCGTGAAAGTAATTAGAAAGATAATTTCACCAATATAATTACGTACTGGTCCTGGGATCAGTCAGCCAATCAGATTCGCGCCACTTCAGACTTCATCCTAATTTTTCTCATCATCCCAATTTTTTTGTATCTAAGTCTAAAGGCGCGTTTTCACGAAAAAGATATTTTAACTTTCGGCTCGAGAGACAAAAATGTTAAAGTCGATTTCAATCTAGAGACTTTGCAAAAATATTTTGAAAAGGTCAAAATGTAAACTTTTGGGGTCACTACTATAGAAGTATTTTGAGGGAAAAGAAAATTATTGTTACGTTTTCAATAAATATTAATTTAATTTTGAACTAGTTAAAATTTAATTATTTTGTACTGAAAGTCACGGGCTTGAAAAGTTGGATTTTTGTTTTTCTCGTGAAAACGCGCCTTTAGAGAAATTGTTGTAAGAAAAAAATCTGTAGCGGAGTTATACGCGGTATTAAACTTCATAGAGGCGAAAATAGTACCGGGTTAACTTTCATCGTGAACTGTAATATATTGTTGCAATATTCTCTCCCGTCTTCGTTACTCCTAGGATGATGGTGTTCTCGTCAAATCCCGGGTGATTAATGTTTTAGCCCCGCCCCTTTTTCTCTCTTCCCTCATTTTTTAACTACTTCCATCTCTCTCTCTTTCTCTTTCGTGACAGCGTCATCTTCCTAACCCTGCCTAGCGCTTATTACGCGACTATAGAAAACTCCTCCGAGCTTAGCTCATTACCATTTTTTACGTTCGCGTCCAAATTAAGTTTTTTTTGTCGTAATTTTTTAAGTTTTTCGGATAATTTAAACTTTGGATCTCGAGAAGAAAAAAGAAAAACTTGGAAATATTTTATTTCGTGAGATATTATGGGTTTTTGACGCTGTTTAACTCAATTTTCCCTTATATTTAAGGATGCACCAAAGATTTCGAAAAAACGCGTGTATTTAGCTGATATTTAGATTGTATCAATTTTGATACTTATTTTATTTCAAATATCAAATTTTTATCAAAATTCAAAATTCCATATATTTCCAAGTATTGCGGCTTTGGTAGCAAATTATTTTAGAATACCTCGTTCGATGGATTTCCGTCAAGTTTAATCCTTACTTTACAAAATCTCGAATCTTAAAATAAATAAATTTGGCTCCCTTCACTTTTTTTTTTTTTCTCTCGAAATGTATAAACTCCTTTGAATGTAAAACCACGAAACTTTAAAATGCTTTGAGAGAAAGGGACAAGTATGGGATGAAACGAAAAAAAATATCTTCAAGGATGGAAGAAGCTGGGCTTAAAAAAATGTTCGAACCACCCCCCCATGCACACACTTTCTCATCGGCTAAATGGGCCTGGGGGTAATGATCACGCATAGCACCGACACAGAGCGAGAGAGAGAGTACCCTACCTCCTCCCTCAAAAAAAAATCCTCAAGATCCCCCCACATTTATATATATAAAAAAAAAGAAATCCATAGTGTAGTCAAAATCACAACCAGATTTCAATTCACACTAAAACCAGTGTCCTTACGTCTTATACGATTAACATCTTATAAGAATTGGACCATATAAGGGTTTAAAACCGGCTCACGATTCAAACTGAGACGAACTATAGTCGATATCACTTTAAGATTTCAGCGGAGAATACGTAACTTTCCTAAATCTCTTCGTATAATAACGAAACTATGTAGAGATTGAAAGTAAATATAAACCTCGCGGAAAACTTGAATTGATTCCAACTCCATAGTCCGTCCCACTATATTTTTTCAGCACCATTTATCGTTATAATCCCTTCTATCTTATAATAAACGACACGTATAGATCAAAGGGAGACTTGTAGCTCGACACGCGCTGAAAACTCCGAACGATTTTAATCGTAGCTCGCGATGGCGCGCGTGAGCTCGAGATTTAACTACGTAAAAAATATCAGTTTGAGTTTTCAGCTCGCGCTAAGCCTTAATTCATTTTATCTCTAATATTTTTAACAAAGACTTCAGAGGGATCCCTAAGATCGTATTTGTCGCACACTCGGCTTGAAAACGCCATGTAGATACGTGTAGAAACGCGCGCGCGCGGCAATTCGCGATTAAAAATTACTCGCTCCAAAACTTGCTGAGTCATAAGAGATTTTTTTTCCCAAGCCTTACCCCCAGAGCGGGGGCGGAAATAAGTAAAAAAAATATCGGCGTGAGGGTGAGCACCCCCACACGGGATGAGATGAAAAAAAAAAAAGCGTTGATGAAGGACGAAGGGGAGGATGGGGGGGGGGAGAGGGTTAACGAAAGGCGGCTCGAATCCGAACACTCATTAAGTTTTACGAGAAGATGGCCCCGCAGTCCCCAACTAACGCTAATCTCTAGAACCAAGGACGGTATAGCGCCCTACAAGCACCATTTTTTTTAATGACAATATAGGGGGTTTGGGGGGGATATCCTCCGCGTTTCTAGAGCCTTCTTTTTTTTTCTAATACTTATAGAAGATTTTTATAATTTAAAAACTGTACCAGGTGGGGGAAGTCCAAGAAGAGGGGTAGCCTCTAAAGCTTTTAAAATAAATCATCAAAGCTAAGGCAGGCTTAGATTTTTTTCGACTCTCCTATAACTTTTTTTATATACCTAGACGTATCTTCTGGTACGTATTAAGGTGGGTCCTAAAGTACCCGGGTTACTTAAGGCGATTGTCCAACCATCGAATCCGAATTTAGCTTTCAACGTATATATATATATTTTTTCATCCGGGTTTTAAAATTTAAATTTCACTGATATTCGCTACATATTTAGCCGATTGAGATGTCGTACCAATACTTTAAGTAATTATTCGTGTCAGGAAATTAAGGAACAAGTACTTGTACCGAAAATATTTAAGTTACGATTTTTCAGACAATATAAAATTTGTTAAGACAGATCAAAAATTTCTTTGGCAAGATTTACGTCACTTGCCGAGAAACAGCGCTTCCGGTATCCTATAAGCGGAAATCCCGTTAAAACCCTGTACAGACTAGCCTCTTTTTTGAAGCGTCGCGTTGCGTCGCGTCGCGCGAGCTAATTAAAATGCACGCGCTTATCAATGAAATCAATATATAAAATCATGTCTCGCGCAAAAAGAGACTCTAATAAACTCGCGCTAATGTGTAGGATGGATAGAACACTCGCGCTCCTAGCCGCGAAAATATCATAATTCTCAATCCCACAATGCATCTCGAGCGATATGTACATTCGCCTTTTGAGCCTGAACAAGTTCCGCATTTTTAATACCTTCCTCGACAATCTTTCTCAATTCTGAACGGAGAAAAAAATTCTGATTAAACCAGTTTTTTTTTCATATCCAAATTAATTATTATATATTAGAAAAATGAACCGATATTTTTGGCGCAAAATACAGAAACTAGGAGTCGTATCAGTTACAAAACTAACGCGGAGGAATACGTGTATGTTAAAGTTCCATAGAAAAAAAAATAATCTTTGAAATAGAGGTGAAATTTTGGAATATTTAAAGTAAACACGCAATTTGACTCGATTCGGACTAATTATCAAATTAATTTCGCGCAAATTAATTCATACGCGTGACGTCAGTTTTACTTTTAAATTCATCACGCTCCCATAGAATATAAAAATAAATACGCTTATCCAATCAGGAAATATCAAATAATTTGGTCGAAAATAGTTTAAATTGGTAAATTCAAACAGAAATCGATGAACTAGGTGTAGACCAAATCAAAAACCTAAATTAAATCCGAAGTAAACCAAATTTTAAAATGCGTATGGTCAGGTTATTTCAATTTGGTCTAAAATTGGTCGAATTTTGTTGAAATTTTCTAATCTAGAGTATTTTTGACCAAATTTGACAATATGTTTAAATGGGAGCGCGTTAAAATAAAAAGTAAATGCGACGTCACGCGTGAAAAGTGATTAAATTGGCGAGACTGCTGGACTAGATTAATTTGAGAACATGGCCGAATCGACGCGCATGCGCGTTATGTTATTAGGCCTTTCCATCAATTTTAATACTAAATTTCTACTCCATGGTATTTTTTAAGCTTTGTTCCTATTTTTTATTATTTTTTTTTTTTTTCCGAAATGGTATTTTTTTTTTTAGTGTTTAATAGTTAACTAGACGAACTACTTATTTATTTACGAAATTTAACATTATGTATAAATCCGCCCTGGTTTTATTACGTCATCAGAATGTATCTCAGCATCTTACAGTCTCTTAAGCGTAATTACTAAGTATATATATATTTTTGGGGGGTTCAGAAATGGGTGGGTCCTACCCCCCCCCCCCAATCTACTCCGCTATTATTAGACCAAAAGTCGTTAAAGTTTTTTCCCTTAAATTTTAATATTTTTGGGGTAATATAGCGAAGGTGTATTAGCTAGAATCCAGGGGATAAACCCCCATCCCATCCACCCCGTATTTCTGGGATGATGTTTTTCGTTTTTTAATCTTTAGGGAGTTTTTTTTTGGTCGAGGCTCGATCGTAAATTATAATTTTAATAAGTAATAAACTATCCGTATGTGATAAACAAGGAACCAAGGGGGCTAAGGGGGGCTACCCCCATGGCCGGGGTGTTGGAGATTGCGTGAGAATATATGGGAAATTATAGAATATAGATACAGATTGGATAAGATATTTTAAAACTATTAATTTGGTAATTATTATTTGTTAAATAGACAAATTGGCCACGCCCACTAGTTTAGATTTCAGTCAAAAAGATTAAAAAAATCTATCCGTTTCGCGAATTAAAAGTCAGTTCTCTAAATATATAAAAAATAAAAACAGGAGATATTTGCATATTAGTTCCATTTAAAGAAATGTTCGTATCGATAAATATATTTTCGAGATAATGTTTCGGAAACTAGCTAGATCTCGATCAACGTAGTAAAATATAGAAACATTAAAAAGCCAAATCAGTCGGGGAAACACGATTTTCGTTACAGAAAACGGGCGGAGAACAACGCGTAACTATAATCACCATATCCCATCTAAAGAAAAATAATAATAAAATAATACAACATTAAGATAAAAAAAAAAAAATAAAAAATACTTTAAAGGTAAGATGACACCATTTTTTTTTTTTACAATTTCTATCTGGATTAAATTTTTAGTTTAGGATTAAGTACTTTTACGAAAAAGACCGCGCGAAAGCTACCTTATCACTCGTGCCAGAAAGCGCCAATAGAGAAATCACGTGACCATAATTCGATGACGTAGATCGCGGGGAATTTTAATTTTAAAAATTTCGAATTACCGTAATTTTGTTCTATTCCTCCTATATTTTGAATCGGTTTTTTTAACTATCTTTCCGAAAACGCTACTCAATTATAATTTGGAGTTCGTGAAAAATCCATGAAAGCCTCGCTTTAAGAAAGCTACTAATATCGATGCCAATATTCTTCGCTGACGATTTTTAACAAGAAAAAGGATAGTCGCGTTTAAAAATGGGAAGGACGGACGGATTCGCGAAACAAAAACAAAAATTCAGTTGGCGCCGTCATTACCCGCCAACGTAACTGGAGAGGAGGGGGAGGGGTACATTATCCGCCCACCTTACTGCCCACCCACGACTCGATATCAGCGTAAAAAAGCGCTTAAAAGCTATTCCCAATAACGAAACGCCATTAACCGATAAATACGAGAAATACAAATTTATTTTTATTATCTTAAGATACGTATTCGACTCGTTTCAATTAACGAACTCATCTCGCGAGGGAATTGAATAGACCGTATAGCCGATTTCTAATGATTTTAGTTTCAAGCGTATTACGTTTAAATACGCGAATAAATCGAAGGCGCGCGCGAGCTTTGTTGATTGCGTTTTAATAATCACTTCGAGTTTGCATCGCGTACAAAGGTACGATCGATTCAATCTCGAAGAATATTCGCGATAGCTATTAGGCGAGGACCTACGTTAGCGCGCGCTGTAAATTCGAATTTTATTAAAAATGCACGCGCAAACGAGGCTATCGCGCGCGCGCGCCACTCGTAGACGGTAATGAGCGCGAAGCTATATAAAGATATATCTTCTACCTTCGTTTTCTCCTTCCCCTAAGATTTCTTCGTTAATCGGAACGATTCGAATAAAAACGAAATTCAGTTTTTATACGAATATATAAATTTACGGCTTTAGAATGGCTAAATTCTCTCGTAGAGAACCGGTTTTTTACGAGTTAAAGTGTCCCGATTTTAAGACTGGAATTAACTATAGTCTAGAAGATTTTGGCGCTATTTTTAATATTAATAACGATCGGAAAAATATCGGGACTAGGTAACGTCCCACTTATTTTTTATTTCCATTTAGGAAAAAAACTGGAATTAATAATTTGACTGGCGACGGAGAGAAAGGATTATTTTGATCGCGAAATCGCATGATTGCCAATTTCAAACGAGACATTCGCTTCGCATCAAATTACTTTTCGACCAAAATTGCTTTTGAAAATTGTATTTATACAATTTACGAAAGTCAACGGACAAAATATTAACAGTAACATTTTTATTAAATTTTTTACTTCGATTTGTCAAATCGAGCGAAATTAGGATTACAACTAAGCTAAATTACCCTTTAAAAATAAAAACTTTCGTGAGAAAATGTAGAAATCAAGTCGGGGAAATTAATGAATTTTCTATATGTAATAAGTTAATGAATTTTGTATATTCATAGGTTAATTAATGAATTTTGTATATGTCATAGGTTAATTAATGAATTTTGTAAATGTCGTGAGTCAATTAATGAATTTTGTATATGTCATAGATTAATTAATAAAAAGTATATCAATTAACAAATAAGACTTTAGATTGAAATGTTGTTTGTTAAATTGTAAGAAAATTTTAGAAATATTTACATTTCATCTTCCCTTAACTTTAATTTCTTAATTTTTTTTTTACAATTAACCAAAAATTTTATTTTCCACATACCGAATATAGAAATTAAGCCATGGAAATTTCAAATAAAATTGGGAAACTGACTTTAAACTCGAATAATAACGCAAATATTAATTAATATTAAAAGTATAAGACCCATTTCGAAAATAATAATTGGGAGAAGAGCTAATATCGGGGCCATTAATTTCGTTTACGTACAGAAAAGTTTGGCGGCATTCGCGGTATTCTTGTAAACACAGTCTCACGCGAGCACTTAGACATACGACGAAAATAACGATGCCTAAAAATAAAGTTACTAAAGCTTTATACCCTGGAGGAGGTGAGGGGAGGGGCTGTAGTTGCTTTTAGGCGATTCCGCGCTCGTTAAGTGCATTAATAGGTAGTAGGGTCATTAAGGCGCTAATAAAAGCAACGCCAAAAGCGAGAGAGAGAGAGTTGTGTTACGGAACTCAAGAATAGAAGGGCAGAACACTCATACAGATGCAAAACAAGCTACGAATTAAAAACCTTTCATTGTTCTCACGAAAGAGGGGATTGTGGGGGTGGGGGAGGGGAAGGGGCTACGAAGGTACAGGGGAAGGGAGATTTATGGGAAAACGTCGTTAGACTCGTTAATGATTTTCATTAAAACGCGAGATATACTTCGAGCCTAGAGTATTTTCAATGCGTGTGTCCATAAAGGAACGTCATTTCCATCAACTATATTTATATATATAAAGAACTCTATAGATTAGAGAGAGAGGGAGAGCCAGTCCAACACCCGAGTGGTCAAGAAATCTAAATTTTGAACCTGGAAATTCCTAAAAAATGTTTCAATGAAACACGTGGAAAATAAATCACGTAAATTTGATTGCAATTTTAAACAATTTTTCCTAAAATTGAGGCAAAATAAAATTTCAACAATACTTAGAAACAATTTTAAAATTTCCTGGTCTTTGCCACGAAATTTTATTTTATTTTATTTTATTTTATTTATTTTTATTTTTTTTAACTTTCCTGGTCTTTACCATGAAATTTTAATTTTTTTTTGTAAGGAAATTTTCAAATCGATCTGTCACGACTAATATTTCACGGTATTTCCCATGAAACTTAAATTACAACCAATTTTTTCTAATTTTGAAACGGGTCTTTCAAACCTTTCCACGATTAGATATTATTTCAATTTTCGTAATGTAACAATTACGGGCAACGTGAGACCATGTTGAAACCAACCGTTATTAATTCAAATTTAATCGAATTATTTTAATTATACGTATCGGATAACCTTGACCACTTTTCTCGTAACCTTTTGACCCGAAGGTTCTCTTACTAACGTAAGAACACGTACGCAAAAGTATTTATAAAACGAATACTTTTGTATTAGTCTAAAGCTAACTATTAAGAAATACGCTTATAAAAGAGGTCATGAAAAAAAAAGGTGATTAAGACTGGAGCCAAGAAAGGAAATAATAATTAAGCTCCTCCCCCCATTCCGTACCTAGAAACCCCCCCCCCCTATATCCCTCCTTACACTCGTAGTAATAAAAGTTTTAATGTCAAACCCGTGTTGATAAGGTACGGACATATTTTTCTAATTGCCATCTATGTCGTTCATTCAGAGCTAAATAGAAATTTTCATCTCGAATCGATAGCTCGTACGACCCTATAATCTACTTCGAATTACTATTTTTATCCCTTTGAATTAAAGGGAGTTTTACTCTCCGCGCGCTATTAAATCAAACTGAAATTCAATACCCATATATTCGGGATGAATTTGCAAACGCTATTTTATTTCCTATCTGATTTAACATTAAGTATTAATCCGCGAAGGTTTTAATTCTATTACAAAAAGTCTCGCGAACAAAAATATATATCGAGTTCCGCACGCGCCCACGCGCCAGATATAATTTTATTTCGAATCGTAAGAGTTTGCGGCGCGCGCGAAGCTAAGCCTCCGTCTATTTCTTCGTTAAGAATCCGATAAGAGTTTGTAAGATAAAAGCGTAATGGTACTGAAAACTCAAAGTGGGATGAAGCGCGATCTAAGAATGGGTTGAATTTAATATCGAGAAAAGGCCGTTTGTTTAATATAAATAGCGTATCATTTTAAGAATGAATGAAACGATATATCTGGTATATACGTCAGTCTCTGGGCTTTCCTTTCTAAAACGCGAATCACTTTTAAAACACGAAAAATGCATTAGTCGTAGCGTACGAGGGTCGAATTTATACGCGTCAAACATTAACGCCTCCCAAAAGTCCAACATTTAAAATAGAACTATATAATACAGTACAAAGGTACCAGTTCTACGCGCAAGAATTCACAAAAAAAAAAAAAAAAAAAAAAAAAAAAAAATAAAAACCAAAAAAATCGACAAGTCATCTAAAAATTAAAATACAACTTAATCTCGTTAAAATTAAAATCAATTAAAAAAATTAACAGGGCCTACAAACGGGGAATTTTTAGTAGAACTTGATTTTTCATTTCATTCTACCTTTAATTTAATAAATATTCCTAATTTGTAAAAATTCAATATGCTAATAACTTTTTTATATATAAATATATATATTTTTTTAGATTTGATTATTAAAAAGGGGTAGCATTGTCGCGTATAGAAGCTAACACGCCTAGCCGACGCTCCACGCAAATTGACAAAATACGCAAAAATATTATTCTTTCATTTTTGAATAGTTTTATTAATCGAAGCGAGTTATAAAATATAATTTGTATTCTCGGGACTCGCGCCACGCGACCCGCCTTCTTCTAGTTTCAAAAATCTAAATCAAAACTATTAATTTAGCGATTGATTTTAACGCCAATGTATTTCGTACGACGCAACTACCCTTAAAGTGACTCTGTCATCTATTTTTCACGAACTTCAAATAGAAATTGAGTCATATTTTCGGAAAGATCGTTAAAAAACGTTTCAAAATATATATACATAAGTCATAGAAACAATTACTTCAACGGTAAAAATAAATATTTTATAATTTTCGTAATTATTAAAATTAAAATTTCCCGCGATCTACGTCATCACTATAAATGGTCACGTGATTTCGCGCGTTCTAAGGAATGATTAGTTCCATTTCGCGCGGTCTTTTTCGTAAAAGTACTTAATCCAGATCAATTCAAATACCTTTCGTATTAAAATTATTAAAATTAATTACATTCCAGAAATAATCTACGTCATAAATCGGAATAAAAATGACTTCTAAATTTTTGATAATTTAATTTTGAAGTTTCTTAGTTAACGCCTCAACCGGCAGAGGGATAAAATTTTAAAAATGTCCTTTTAATATCATGATAAAACTAAAAATATAATTCTTGAAAAAATGGTAACAGTCTGACTTTAAATACATTAAACCTGGAGCCGAAATGAAAAACAACGATTCATATTCAGGGCTTTGAGATGAAAAATCAATTTCGAAAGGACGATTATATCCGCTCGGGGTGGGCGGAGGTGGGGTGCTGGGGGTGGGCGGAGGTGGGGTGCTGGGGGTGGGCGGAGGTGGGGCGCGCTACATTTAGAAATACTTTTTTAAAACTTTGTATCAAAATAAAACAATAATTAGATTTTATTTTTCCCCCATAAAGTTTCAAATAAAAGATTAAAATTTCGAACTACAGCCACGCGAAAATGATGTCTAATAGCAAGGGCTATTATTATCATTATTGTTATTATCAAAAGAAACGACGCGAGTTTAACAGCGTTGCCACAGTTTTTTTAGATTCAAATTCCCTGAATTTTTCAGGTTTTTCCCTGACCTTATCCAACGATTTTTCCTGACTGTTTCGGCTAATACTACACAATATTTAAGCTTTTAGTTTTTTTATAATCGCGTTCGCCAAACTGCAGGCGTATCTTTGTTCTAATCTATACAACTGACACGCCGTCAGCTGAGAATCTTAACAGCGGATAATGATCGCAATTTCCTGGCTTCTCGAAAGAGCTTGAAATTCCCTGACTTTTTAAAATATCTTAAAATCCCTGACTTTTTTGGTTTATTTTAAAATTCCCTGACTTTTTTGGTTTATTTTAAAATTCCCTGACTTTTTTGGTTTATTTTAAAATTCCCTGACTTTTCCCCGTTTACCCTGACCCGTGGCAACCCCCGAATTAAATAATTAAAGGCCATAATAAATTATATAAAAATCCGCGGTTAAAATAAGAAAAATAAGAATTTATTTAAAATCGAGAGAATTGAGATAAAATGTAGAAAATTGTTGGATTTTAAATTTAATAAAAACAATAAAAATGTGCCAATCACGGCTCATCGTACGCGTGCCTAGAAAACCGAGTTGAACTAATTTCAAAGACGATACATTGAGAGAGTTAAATTTAAGAATAGAAAATTGACGGAGTAAGTCCTAAATTTGGGGAAAAAAAAATAAATAAAAAAATAAAAAGGAAAATCAAGACAAATCGAATGATGAGGGCTTAACTCGGAATGCAACTTAAATCTAGAAAATAATAAATCTAAGAAAGCTATGATTTTTGTATTTCTATAGTTTCGGCCCCCAAATCAAAATTAATCAAAACGGCAGACAATTGGTCCGGTGCCATCCGCAAAATGGATTTAATTTATTTTGGAATTTCCAAGATTTTTCAGAGTTAAATAAGAACGGCGACAATGTCAATGATTATATTATTAATAACTATAGAAGCTTCCGAGGCTAGCTGACGATATAATTGAAGACCTCTAAATCCCCTCCCCTCCCCCCCCTCCCTATTGGTTGGTTGCGGAACCAATTGAAAATATTGTCATTTTAGGAATATTATCACTCAACTTTAAATTTTACTTCGTTTCACTTTTATTGATAGATTTAATTTAATTTATAAGGGGTCAGGGGGTCAGGGGGTCAAATTGAAGTATCGTTACTTAACAATATTATATTGAATTATATTATAATTTTTATATTCATTTTTTGATTGATATCGTATTAAAACGATATATTAAAAAATTTGGCGCCTCTGCCGGTTCAGGCGTGACGTAACAAACTTCAAAATGACGTATTTTATTTTTGAAACTTAATTAATGACGTAATTTTAATAATTTTGATCATTTTGATAATTAATTTACGAATTCCCGTTATTATATCACTTCATATTCCCTTTAAAGATCATAAATAAAATAAATAGTAATTTCTATCCTAAAGCGTATTGACGTATCATCGGGTAATTACCGCGTATATCTAAAGGCCACCGATTCTATCGTAAATTACTAAATTATCACTATTACTATTATTGTTATTCGGAAGAAGTAATAAAACATTTGTCACTCTTAATTCCAAATACATCGTTTCCCGAATCACATCACCATCCAGCCAATTGGACCATAAATAATACAACTCTAATTGAAGCCTAACACCGACTATAGGCCTCCTTAAAGGGTCACACGCCGCTAAATAACAACGAAATTGACATTTCATAATCAAATGATTTAAGCTTTTAGTACATTTAAAACACGTTTTCTAAACAACTCCGCGTGGAAAAAAATCGGAACTATCGCGAGATATTTGCGCGCGCTTTCGTAGAAATTAAATAAAATTTAAATTGGCGCGTGCGGAAATTCGCGCGCTTTTCTCGAACTGAACTAGAATTACGGCGCGAGATTACGGGGATGGCGCGAAATTGGCGCGCGCGGAAATTCGCGCGCTTTTCTCGAAAGATAAAAGTACAATTACGGCGCGAGATTACATAAATGGCGCGAAATTATTACCATTCCCCTAAAGTTCTGAAAATTTGAAATTTCTCTCGTTGAAAACGGGTTATCTTGACGCGAATTTCAAATCATCTTTGAAAAATCAAATTTATTCGAAATATTTAACCGATTAATAAATAAGCGATTAAAATTTGCGGATTATCTAGTCCAAACTCCGACCTCTACTTTGTCGGGAATTTCTTTAGCCGCCTGTCTTCCTTTAACTATATTCCCTTCATATCCACCTCCCCCGACTCAATCTAGGGTTATTCTTTTATTTAAAACGTCTTAAAGACGTGTCTCTCTCTAGAAGTTAAGTATAATGGTCGTATAGGAGGGAATAAGGTCTAAGAACTGACTAAAAATTTATTGTCTTTTAAGTGGTATGCCTTCTCTTAAAAAAAGTATCATCATCGTAAGAGTTAATGTCAACGGCTATTTACATCGAGTAACGTTTCGATACGCTCGTTTAGATCCCTATTAATTCAAAGGGCCTTTATTATACTGAGGTAGAGTATTTCATCAGTGACATATGGCGGTGAAATGACTCAAATAAACCTTAGCCCGAAACTAACTGAACTCGCTAAAGAGGAGAAAACTTTTAAATAGAGAATGAAAATAATCTTTAACTAAATATCATCGTTAATTAAATCGGGTTTATATTATTAATTAACCTTTTATAATTGAAAAATCAGCGAAAGAGGTCAACTTTTAATGATATTAATAATAACTATTTGGATTGCTGAATATTAAAATTATTAACCGTGATTAAATATAAATTTAAATTAAATTTAAATCCAATATAATCGTTAATTAAATCAGGGTTATATTATTAATTAACCATTTTTTAATTGGAAAACCTAGCGAGAGAGGTGAACTTTTAATCATATTAATAACACCTTTTTGGATTGTTGAATATTAAAATTATTGATCACGAATAAATATAAATTTAAATTAAATTTTATTTAATTTAATATATCATCGTTAATTAAAGACTCGAAAAATTAATAGCAGTGAAATTTAAATGATATTAATAACAATTAATTTTTTAATATTAAAATTATAAAGTGTATAAAATTAAATTTTATTTAAGTGAAAGATATTTCGTGGTTTTACTTAAAATAAATTAATATTTTTGAGGTTTTTATTCTTAAATAAAAGTTAAATAAATTCTTGGATTATTGAATATTATCAAAATTTAAATTAAATTTCATTTAAGCGAAAAATATTTCGTGGTTTTCAAACCTCAAAAACTGTTAAAAAAATTAAAAGTTCTAATAAATAAAATTTAATTAAATTTTTGGATTATTACGCATTTAATAAAATTTTGTTCTAGATTTGAAAATCCATTAAATTTAATCCATTTCATTATCCCTTTAAAAATCCGTACAAGAAATAAGAAACGGGATTAAGGGGGTTGGGGGTGTGGGGGTTGAAAATGTAATTACGCTAGGAAATCTGTGTTAGTGAGAATGAGGCGAGTTAGGCCTCTGAACGGACATTTCCTTATTAAAGTATTCGGTAGTTAACTACCAATCAAATATACTTAAACTCTACTATCTCTATATATATTTTTTTTTCCTATTCCAAAGAAGACTATCAACAAAAGACGATAGGGGGGGGAAGGGGGTGGGGCTAACGGAGGACCGTAGTATTTTTCGTAATTATCCGCTAGCGCTGTACAGTTTGATACGGTTATATTGTACGTAACCCTATTTTCTTTCAATCTATCTATCTATAGCGGGATAGTCTTTATCTCCGTCGAGTTAGCTAGAGCCGCCGTGATTGCCAATTTAGCCGATGACACCGCTTCTTCAAATACACCCATCCCCCGCACTCTCCTACTATCCGCAGTTAGGCCCATTAGCCCCTATTATTACAATATATATATTTAAATGGCTTTACAATTTATCCGATGAAATCTTATTATTATCCAATTATCTAATATTATCACTATTTTACGTTCCACCCTGGAGTAATTCGAATCAAAGACTTTTTGTTAAGGAGTTAATTCGTATCAATGACATATCCTAAAAACAATTAAATATATATCATTTTTTGAGATTAATATTCGGCCCGGCATACACCGCTTAATTTAAATTATTAAATTTTTAAATGATTAAATGATTTAATGATTTAATGATTCAACGATTAACGATTCAACGATTAAGCTATTAATCGATTAAAATATTTCAGGATTAAACGATTAAAGGATTAAACGAGTAAAGGGTTAAACGATTAAAGGATTAAACGAGTAAAGGGTTAAACGATTAAAGGATTAAACGATTAAGCTATTAATCGATTAAAATATTTCAGGATTAAACGATTAAAGGATTAAACGATTAAACGATTTCAGGATTATACGATTAATGGATTAAATGATTAAAGGATTAAACGATTAAAGCATTATAGGATTAAACGATTAAAGTATTATAGGATTAAACGATTAAACTATTAATTATATTAAAAGTTAATCACCATGGTGATTAAATTTCGCGTAAAGAATTGTAATAGAATTAGATGGCGAAGCTATACCGACATCTAACGAGAGAGACTTCCCGACAAAGTAACAGCTTTCAACGTTAACCAGTAACTAACCCGTACGTTAGAACCCGAACGAAGCTAAGATCTTCATTAATAAGGAGATTGGGCGGATTGAAAAAAAGCCAGCGCCGACAAAAAGCCAACTAGACGCCGTTACAACCTTAAAATGGATCCAAATTACCGCTGGAACTCGGTTATATAAGAGGGATTTAAGTCCCTTCCTAGATCGTAACGTAATCCGCCGACGAGTTAAGAGATTTCGAGCGCGGTTGAGAGCTCCTAAAAAGATCAGGGAAGAGTGGCCGGAGTCGCGGCGGGCGCTTTCAAAGAACTTCTTAAAGAATCTTATGAAAGTTTGGCGAACCCTCGTTTCTCACTCTCTAAGAATAACCGCCTGAAGTACTTTGGTTGGCTATTTTTTGCAAAAGTTCCGAATAACACGAGAAAACTCACGAAGGACTCGAGAATATACTTCAGGAGCTAGAATGTCGGGATCAACTATACCTAGGCATAGATATCGGACAACCAAAATATAACATTTTTTTTAAAATGAAAATAAGGTGTTCGAATATTTGAATTATTAAAGGAAGGATAAAGAAGTTTTAACAATGATTTTTTACTAATAAGAATAAGAATAGTTCTCATGTTGAAATAGTAGAGAAATGTACTTGTCTGAATTGCGACAAATAATAGGAAAAAAATTTAAATTTTGGAATTTAATTAATTAATAAATATAATAAATATGATAAATAATTATTAAATATAATAAATATAATAAATATGATAAATAATTATTAAATATAATAAATATAATAAATATGATAAATAATTATTAAATATAATAAATATGATAAATAATTATTAAATATAATAAATATGATAAATAATTATTAAATATAATAAATATGATAAATAATTATTAAATATAATAAATATAATAAATATGATAAATAATTATTAAATATAATAAATATGATAAATAATTATTAAATATAATAAATGTTATAAATAATTAATATATATTATAAATAATTAATAAATATAATAAATATTATAAATATTATAAATAATTAATAAATATAACAAATATTATAAATAATTAATAAATATAATAAATATTATAAATAATTAATAAATATAATAAATATTATAAATAATTAATAAATATAATAAATATTATAAATAATTAATAAATATAATAAATATTATAAATAATTAATAAATATAATAAATATTATAAATAATTAATAAATATAATAAATATTATAAATAATTAATAAATATAATAAATAATATAAATAATTAATAAATATAATAATTAATAATAAAATATGGGCGACACGCTCAAGCTGTTCTTTTCGCGAATCGAGACAATAGAGTTCATGAGTATAAAAATAGTTTAAAATATCACCAAGAACCCTAGTAAAATATTATTAAATAATATTATAATTTCTTTGAAATTAATTTTTATCTTTCCCGAAAAAATTCCATTTAAAAATATTGAAAATATCGTTGAGCGTAAGAGCTAGCATTAAATATTCTGCAAGGGGAAGGGTTAGGGGGTTAGGGGGTCCTAATATAATAAAACTCTAGCCAACTATCCGAGAAAAGACGGTTGTCGTTAAAATTCCTTAAGAAAAAACGATTATTATCATCATATCTTTTTTTTTTCTTTTCTTTATTCATCTTTTCCCTTTTAGTTCTTGTAAGCTTCGGTTCTGGAAGTTCTTTTACTTCGGATAAGCCCGAGCAAGAATTTTAATTTCAGATCGGAATTTTCATTGTACGCCCCCTGTAAGGGGGACCAACCCCCACCCACGCACCCCCCCGAGTTCCCTTTCGAACCCGCGTATTAAGAGCGGGATAGTCTTATACCTGCCCTCTCGCGACTCCTATCATTCTAATACTCGTCGTTGGATGCCCTTAGTGGACTCTCCCCCCCCCACTCCACCCCACCCAACGCAATCTTGTTTTAAAGGAGGACTGTAACGAATAATATTCGGAATTATCTAAAAGGATTAACAACAATTGAAACGGTAAAATCAAACCGATATTGAAATCGCCAGGAATCGTTTAAAGCGTCACGTGTTCTTATATAAATCGATTTATCGTAGATTTATTTATCGGTTGTTGAAACCTCGGAATTTTTAAAAATAGTAAAAGTTGATATATTTTTCTGACTGTTATCCTTTAAGCATTTCCTCTATTTCGGCGCTGGCTTGGACTCTTTAGCAAAAACTTGGTTCTTAGCGTAGTGGAATACTTCAATAGATGGGAGTCAACGGAACAATTCTTTATAAGTACTTGAACAAAGGGGACGATAAAATAGAGAGCTGAGCTTCGGAATAAACTTTTTTTTTTCTCCATTGATTCTTCTCTCGATCCGGACTAATCTTAATTCCTATATAAGCTTTGATTTGATGATTCCTGCACCGTGATTTTTCTTCCATCCATCGCGTACGTATTACTACTCCTATTTTCTTTCGCATCTACATTCCTATCTTATAATCATTTCGCTTTAGGCCCGTTCGCGCTAGAAAGATTCGATGGAAAGGTCAAAATGGAAAATTCGTTCGATTTGTATCGAGTGGCGAAACACCTTTTTCGAGTGTCGAAACAATATTTGATGATCTTAAAGTAATCTAGGGAACGTCTACTTTCTAATGGTACCATTGGTTTATGTCTAGGAGGTCCAGGAAAAAAGTTACGACCATTTGAATTTTGATCTAGGGCTCATTTTTGGACTTTAGCTCGATTTGTATCGAGTGGCGAAACAATATTTGACAATCTTAAAATAATCTACGGAATGTCTACTGTCTAATGGTGCAATCGATTTAGCCCTAGGAGGTCGAGGAGAAAAGTTACGGCCAATTGAATTTTGATCAAGGGCTCATTTTCGGACTTTTGCTCGAATTGTATCGAGTGGCGAAACACCTTTTTCGAGTGACGAAACAATATTTGATGATCTTAGAATAATCTATGGAATGTCTACTTTCTAATGGTGCTATTGGTTTATGTCTAGGAGGTCCAGGAAAAAAGTTACGACCATTTGAATTTTGATCTAGGGCTCATTTTTGGACCTTTTTCGAGAGCATTCGAGTTGAACGTTTGAAATGAGTAAAGTGTGAACTTAGCTTCTTCCTCAGTGTTTGAATTTTTTTTTATCCGAAGATGAATATGTGAGCGGCTGATTTCCCCGCGCACGTACTTCAATAGTACTTAATCTGTTTTTAATAAGGCATGAACCCGCGAATAGAAAAATTGAATTCCAATTCAGCTCGCGAATATGATTCTTGTAAGGGGTACTATACCTATACCTATACGGTTTGTAAAAAATAAAAATATTCGCTTCGGACAAAGTTTTTAAAGTGAGGGTAAAGGGATAGTAAAACGCGTTTATATTTATTCTACTATTAAATATACCAAATGTCGAGTTATCGTGGATTAACTTTTTCTGGAAATAAACTAGTCTGAAATGTATTAACGTGGAAAATGCGAAATATTCTGATTTTTGGAACTGAATTGAACTGAACTTCCAACGATTAATGAAAAAACTAACCCGTAATGAATTGTTCGATGACGTTATCGTTTCATTCTCCCTTTAACCAAAATAAATCTAAATACAAACAAAGCTACGGACTTGGACGTTATTTTCCATTAGAAATACGCTTTTAATATTGATTCGACCAACCCGTCATTATGGGAACGAATACGGCTATCCGAGGACAAAAATTGAGGCCAGGAATTTAATCCGGTAACCTAGTAACGCTTTAGTACAAATCTCTCTCTCTCTCTTTTACGAAGATTGGTTAAAACCGATAGAACTGGCGAGCCTCTTCCGCGACGACCAATTAAATTTCGACAACCTTCCAACGTCACAAATACATCGTCAATATTTAATATTAAAAACGCGAACAAAATTCCCGGTACGAATCTCATTTTGGCGCAAAATAAAAAAAAAAAAAAAAAAAATAAAAAAAAAATGGAGCGGAATATAAAAATTAACTTAAACTTCGGATCGCGTGAAGTCCGTAATACAAGTACCGAATATTCATTTATTTCACGGCGTAAATGCGAATGAAGCCCGAGTTGGGGAAGAAATGAATAAAAAAAAAAGGCGAAAAATAAAAAAATCGAATCATTTTAAAAACGTTTCGTTTCAAACCGAATGAATTGATATAAGGGTATTTATAATGGAAAGAGAAGAAAAAGAATATCAAATAACTCATTCTAGACTTAGAGCCTATTCGGTTTATTAAGGTGGATTAAGGTAGGCAACTCGTTGTTGTAAACAACGGGGTAATTACCGTAGAAAGCGCTAGAGAAACATTAAAAATTATTCCCCCCCCCATTCCTTTTACAAGCTCGTCTTTCAAAACAGATGGTACCTTACTACGTATCGCGTTTCAATTGGCGAGTGATAGCGAATACGAAACATACTCTTCCCTCTATCTCGAATTAAAAGAAACACGCGCGTAATTTAAAGCGACGTACTTTCGCACGCGCTGAACTTTGAAACTGACTAAGATTTCGAGCGCGCGCGCCATCACGAGCGACGATGATAAAAACTGACTAAGTTTGCAGCGCGTGGGAAACTATATTCTTAGGGATTCCGCGCCTTTTTCGCTTTTAAAATGGAAGGAGATATAAGTTCGCGCGCGTTGAAAACTAAGGCTTTTTTTTATACCGATGGCGCGCGTGATGAAATATTATTCGTTATCATTTTGAAAGTTCAGCGCGTGTAAACCTAAACCGCTCTATATTTCAACGAGTTAAAATCGTATTGAGACGAAAAGGTAAGGTTATTTCGGACGTAGTGCAAACTCTGATTGATTATACGAGGATCCCGTTTTAATATATTTCCAATCGGAATTGTCCGCGTTATTGAAAGGCGGGGGTTTAAGCTTCGGTATCCTTCGTTAGTAAAAGGAGAGCGCGCGTGTAAAAGGAGTCTTCCTCGATATAAATTGACTAGCTAGTCCCCTTTCTCCGTACACTTTCTTTTAATTCATTTAGCGCGGGTTCGCTCGTATTTAGAAGCGTCATTAATTCGCCCAAACATTATACACTTTCACGCAGTTGCGCCTCAAACCTCCCACAACACTCGCCACTTTTAAGAGACCCGGCGTTAAAGGGACAGCGAAATCATTCTCATTTCTTAAAAAAACCGAGAAAAAATCTTCCGATAAAAAATTGTTTAATTTTTTTTTTTATTTTTTTCTATATTTTAATGATTTATTTTAAATACTTATTGCTTTAATTAAAATTGATGAAATATATTTTTTTGGTTGGTACTAAAAATCCTAAAATTTAAATTATAAATTACGGTAATTTTCCAGAGCAAACCATAAATTACCCTGGTAATTTATCGCGTTAATCACCGATTTAAAACTCTAGATGGTTAGGAAAAAATTAAAAATGGGGGGAATTTTAATATTTTTTTAGAAAATTGGATTTATTAATATTTAGTGTTGGTAATCCTTTAAGAAATGAAGGGGGGGGGGTTAACCTAGCTCTCTCTCTCTTTTGAGGGGGAGGGAGGGTATGAGAACTGGGCCAGATGGACGGTAGGGCGGGCGTTTCAAATTGAATTAATGCTGCCCCGGAAAAAGCTCGTTAAGAAACCCCCAGTCAAAATTCCTTTATTGATTCGAGTATAACTATAGCCAACACTATAGCGGCTAAGAATGGCCCGATTAAGCTAGCTATAAGAGCTTTCTCTCGTAGTGGGGCCAAGGCCCACCCTATAAGGGACCCCTACAAAAAATTGTGGGCGGTCCGCTTTTTATATCGTCTAAGAAGACAACTTATTATTAGTGGACTCTAGCTCTCTCCGAAAAGAGGTTTTGTGCAAACCAAGGTGCACCCTACTTGTAGGGGTCAAGGGGGTCAAGGAGGTCATGCCTATTAAAGGGAGAATGCAATTTAACATCGAGTGACAAAAATTACAAATATTAAACAATAAATAAATATAAAACTTATCATCAAAATAGACTTAGCTGAATTCGTGGAAATCAGCCGAATTTCTTCCTATTGAAGGGTCAGCGACCAACCAAATGTTATTGAAAGTCTCATAGAGATCTCGCCTTAATGACGCGGCCTTCGCTCATTGGTCGCTGACCATTTAATGTACGAATAAATTCAGTTGATCTCCATGAATTCGGTTAAGCCTATTTTTCGAATAAGTTTAATATTTGTTCGGTGGATTAAAACTAATTAAACGATAAGAAATAGATAATAAAAAAATTTGTTAGGTTGCATTCTTTGCTTAGATTTATTCATTGTCTGGAGGAATATAAATTATACTAGATACAATTACACTTTAAGTTATTGAGGAAAATATTTGAATTTTGTTTCTTTAGGTTTTTAGCAAATTATTATTCAATTTACGCTATTATTACATATTGATTAACCTGTACCGACGGACGGACATAGATTCAACAATGCTGTGCAAGTACTTGATGAGCGTACGAGGAGGGAGGGGGTCAAGCTTAAAGCCCGCTAGTTCTAAATTGTAACGAATTTTGCGTGATGGCTGCAGCGCGTGAGGGTTTGAGAGGGGCGATAAAAAAGGAACCGAGGCTTAAAGAGTAATTTGCGATAATAAATTATTCTTTAATAAGTTTTCTTCTTCGTCTTCGAGTAAACGAAGGAATAGGAGAGAAATACGAAATGAACAAGGGGTTAAAAATCTATTTCCGCGGTTTAAACTATACGATCCGAGATTGGAGGGGTAGGAGTAAGGGAAGAAACCATTAAAATTTTAGTCTCAAGTTCGGATGATGGGATTTTTCTCATTTTTGAAAGAAAATGAACAGAAAGCTTTTTCCCCCTCAAACAATTTGATGAATCGTTTTAATTTTCTCTTTGATAATTAGAAAAACGAAACGAAATTAAATTCCTCCAGGGAATTACCACTTTTCTATACAGAAAAATAATAACCCTACATTTAGATTTAATTCAAAATATTAAAAAAAAAAAAAAAAATCGGGGAGAAAATAAGTTTGAAATTAATTTCAAAAATATTTTTTTTGTTTTTTTATTTTTATGGATAAAAATGTTCAGGTACTACTTAAGGGTTTGTATTTAAAAACTAAATATTTAAATGATCGTGAAGAATTGTTAAAATTATTTAATTATCAATTAAAATTAATTTTTAATAAATTTATAAGAATTTTTGAAGAATTAATTTTAAGGCCTAAAATTCAAATTTCATTGATGTTATTTTTGGACTAAAATCTATGAAATTATAGGAATTACCGTGAAATTATAGGAGAAGATAGGAATTACGTCAAAATATAGAAAATAAGGTTATCCCGAATGTATAGAAATTTTTATTTCTATTATTATCTAATCTATCTTTAGTTGTATATTGACGAGGCCAAGGCCTAACGATCGACTCAAGTTGTAAGCGTAGGAACCCCTATAGGCGTGGGTATATTTAACTTTAAATAGAAAAGAATTTGATAGAGGCGGAGATATATTCGTAAAAAGCTTATCCTTGTTCGCCATATTTTATCTAATGATTCTTTATACGCGGTAAACCCGAGCGGAAGAAGAAGATATTATCGTTTTAACTTCCGGTCATCAAAAGAATACGAGTCTTAAGAAGATACGGAAATAATTCAAACTATTATTATTATTATTATTACTTTACGATTCAAGCTCTACTTAAAGCGACTTCAAATGGTGAAAATAAAAATATATATATTTAAGATCAAAAAGGTTATATATTTAATCATCAAAAAATTTAATTCTCTAGGTACGTCTGTCTGTCCGTTTATGGGGTACCCTAAAATGCACGCGCAAAGCTAGACGCGCCATGATAAACTTCGTTGCAAACTCAGAATGAATTTGAGTTTTTATTTCAAAGCACGCGCCAAGTTTGAATTTTATTTCAAAACACGCGCCAAGTTTGAATTTTAATTTTTTTCGCGCGCGAGGTTCAGATTTTTATCGCGCGAGATTCAAATCACGCGCTTTTTATTTCAAATTATTTCAAACGTCGGTTAAGCCTAACGCGAGGCCTAAGCCTAAATTTAATTATAATAGGTTTTGGATAACTAATTACGTCATAGCTAGTAATCATCTAAATTGAACTAAAATGTAGGGGTTGATCCAATTTCGCGCGTAATCGTTGCTTAATCAGTTACGTAATCACGTAATTGGTCTAAATTGTTTACCGTTAAATAGAACAAATAAAGAAATCTAAAATAGGCCTAGTAATAACGTTCAATTTGAAGCTAGGAGAAATACTAAACCTACAATGGATGAATCTATTTGAATGACCTGCCCCTATAATACTATTACCACTATATACTGTAGATGTATCTTCTATGAGAGCCTTAAGCCTAACGAGTATGACAGAGAATGAAGGAAGGGAGGTAGAAATTGTAATAAAACATTAATTTCCATGATTCCCAGACAACTATATCGATCCAATTTGGGAACTAGGGGCAAGAACATATAGGATAAAAGAAGGGGGGCAAACCCCCCAAAAACTAAAATAATCGAGGCATCCTTACACGCTACAATTTCTACACCCAAACTACCTCACGGTTTCCAATAATATTAATAATAAAACTATAACAAATTAAATTGTTAATTAAAATTAATTAAATTCCCCACTTTAGTTATTTATATATTTAATTAATATTAATTAAATAATATTAATTTAAAATTAAATCATTATTAAAAATAATTTTATCACCCTGTATAGCATCTTCACGACGAACAGCGAAGCTCTACGGTTGAAACACTTCTACAGGGGCTAATTGAAAATACAAGGGATCTCTTGCCCCTGTAAGAGGGCTTCGTCATACACAGCGAAACATGAGGGTTTAGACACTTTTGCAGGCGCTAATACAAAATATATTTTCATTTCACAATTAAATGTTCAATAAGGTTTAACATTAAACTACTTTTAGTCCCTATATAGTTTAAAATTGGATATCACTCCGCCTCAGTTTCGACCCATATAAAGCTCCGCAAATATAACAAGAAGTTCCACCTTAAATTGGCAGCGAGTACGAGCTATAAGAAACTCGTTATTTCAATAGACTTAGAGATCTTTACGCCTTGGTACGTATTATCAGTTCAAGTTGAAATTAATAAACCGAAGATAAATAGATTTTTAATTATAGAATGACGTTAACTTTTTAATAAGTGCTCCAGCTCTTAGCCCCGAAACGATGACGAGACATCAATCATTTTCAACACTCTCGTCACCTTCGACATTCGCCCGAAACCTCCCTTTACCCTTTGACCTTATCCGGGGTATAAAATGCGAGTTTTAGTTATACCAGACTAGATTATAAGTAAAATAATTAATAAAAATATAGAGTTATGGCAGGCGATGTAATTTTCATGTTGGAATTAATACGGTCAAAGGCGATGAAATGTCATCCCCTCTTCTGGTAAGAAATTCGTATTTTTTATACTAGTAAAAAAAACTCTAGTTAAGCTCGGGAATTAATCAGCGTGATGTAATGGGTCCGGGAGGGAAAAGGGGTTTACCCCCCTACGTAATATCAATCACTCGTTTCGTAGGGAGGGGGACGACGACTGGCTATCTTTAAGACCCCCTCAATCACCCCCCCCCCCCCCACACACACACACTTAGTAACCCAAGTATACTAAATCTATAGGTCATCTCACTCTTCTTGGGGAGAAAAAAAATACATGGCTAGAGAAAAAAGTTCGTAAAGTGAGGCTGCCACGGATTTTCACGAACTCTAAATAGAAATTAAGTTGCATTTTGGGAAAGATGGTTAAAAAATGATTCAAAATATATATACATATGTCATAGAATAACATTACCATAACAGTAAAAATACATTTTTTATAATCACTATTTTTGAAATATTTAAAATAAAAATTCCCCGCGATCTACGTCATCACTATGGTCACGTGATTTCGTTATTGTAATTAGAGCTTACAGTATATTCTCGCGCGTTCTGGCACGTGCGCTGATAAGGTTGCTTTGGCGCGTGACAGTATCGCTTTAAGTAATTTCATTAAGGGTGCGCGCGCATGGTTTTATATCTAGAGTCGTTACCCACCGCGGGCAGTCCCGCGCTCGAGGGTCCGCTATAGCTGTTACAGGGGGATGTGGGGGTTAGCCCCTTTTTATCATTTAGGATATTAAAAGATGGATCCCAGAGCTACATATACAAGAATTAAGAAGAAGAAGAAGAAGAAAAAATGAGCTGGCAGCTCCCTAAGAGCGAAATGAGACGCTAAGACTCCATTAGATTCTAACGTAGAAAAATTGGGCAAACTCATTAAGCAACTTTTTTAAGGGCCGAACTCGATCACGTGATCACATCAGCTAAGAATGTATTTTAAGAGAGATACGAGAGGTTGAATAATGAACTAAATTTAGTGACTACGAAAATATATATTTTTTTAATTTAGTTTAAATTAAATTTATTTATTTACGCGGGAAAATAAAATTATTTTTAAATTCGTATTATTTTGCAAGTAACTTAAATTTAACAAGCGTTTCCTCGTGAAAATAATAAATTGATAGAAATAAAATATTTTTAACGAAGAACGCGTACGTGTACGTGTTAGTTACCGATTTATTTTGAAAGCTAACTGCAATTTGAGTAACACATTTTTTGTGTTAAAAATCGTTAAAAATCAAATTTATATTAATTTTTTCCATTTTTATTTTCAAGTTTTTTTCTTGACGCGTTAACCCAGAGACGCAAAACTAATGAATACTAATTATTATTACTTAGGCCTAATTATGAATAAAATATAATTCATCAAATCTTCGAAAATAAATAATGATTTGAATAATTTTAATATTATTATCAATATAATTAATGTCAAATGTCATTTTTCTTTTAAAGGCTAATGGAAATGAGATACGAGCTATAAAGCTACCTTCACACTGTCCAATTAAAAAACGTCTATTTTAAAACGTTTGGAAGTGTTAAAAAATTTAAGATTTTAATAAAGATCTACACGTTTGACCCCGAAATTAATTAATTTGACCTTTACCATGGTTAAAAATGGTTTCAAAACCTGTTTAATGTGAACACGACTTTTTTTGAAGAAAAAAAAAAAACATCCTAAGCCTTTAATGTATAAAAAAAAAATTCAGTTTAGAATTGCTTCTAGAAACCGAAAATGTGAAGTACTTATCCGTGTGTTGAATCTGGCCCACCAATACTGATTATGCTAACTGGTTTAAGCCGTGACCGATACCGGGCCAATCTGCATTTAAATGACATTCGGAGGTGGGGGGTTCATCCCCCTTTTATTCTAAAGAACTAAAAAAGGACCCCCCTTTTTTTCCGAATATTTTTTACACCCAAAAAAACTTGAAAAAATCAGTCTTACGTAAAACGCGCGACTCTGGGCTTAGATATAGTTCATAGCCCTTTCCTCAACGTTACTTGACCTTAAAAGCGTGGGAAAAGAGGGGAGAGACCAACCTTCGACAACAGTGACGAGAGATACGACGAGATTTAAGCGATAAAAACCCCTTCTCGACCATTATACGCTTAAAGGAAGAACTCTATTTGCATCTTCCGTCATTGCTATAGCGTGAGAGAGAGAGAGGAGTCCAATCGGAAAATGCAAACATGGCTGAGAAGATTATTATAGAAGCTGCCTTATACATACACTCTTCAAATGCTAGGGCCAATCAGAAGGATATATTAGGAGAAGAAACACCAATCAGAGTCTCGACAACGAGTGACGTAGGCGGGAAAAATTAAGGCGCGATAAACTTAATCATTTCCGGATCATTAAATTAAGCCAAAATGGTGCATTTTGACTGCAAATTGCTTCTTCTATGGCTGCCTTGTCTAAAATTTGAATCTAATTTTATTTGTATTTGATATTTTGATTGTTTCTTTCACTAATTAATTAATTAATTATTAATCGCGGCTAGAGGATTAAAAGATAATTCATAAATATTTGGTTAATCAGTTATTTACGTGGATAATTTCAAATTATGAATAAAGATAAACAAACTGATATTTTCTTGTCCAAACGACCACTAATTGTGGCATGATCGTCTATGTAATAACGTTAAAATAATTTAAAATCATATTTATTTAGTAGGGCCAAACTAATTTTAGGTAAAATTAAATTAAATTAAAATTTAAATTATTTTTTTGGGGGGTAATTTGATGATTAACCCAATTAAGTTAAAGTCAAAGCAAGCCTAATAATTAATTTCCTAAGAGTTGGATATGCCCAGTCTAGTCGCGCTTACGCGTAGGCGTACGCGTTCTTCATCCAATTCCCGAAACTCTCTCTCTCTCTCTCTCTCTCTCTCTCTAATATCAACTTCTGGTAAAAGTTTAGATTAGTAATGTTCCAAGTGAAATCTCAGTACGCGACTACGATCAGTCCGATTATCTTTCGTTTCAATCTTAAAAGTAGTTATTTCCTTCGTAGAAATTACAATTTATAGCTGGTAAATTCGATATTATCTAAGGTTGAATTACGTAACATAGTCAAGACTATCCTTACCCCCCCCCCCCTTCCCTAACCCCCGGATGACCCCCGCGTTAAAATGGGACGACGCGAGCGAGGGGTGACGGATATTAAAATTCATTTCGCTACTAGCGGAGAACCCCCGATTCAGTTCTCCCCCTTCGCCGTAGAAAAGAGCGAGTAGCGAGTATGAGGAGGATGTTTTGGGGGTTGAAGGGGCATAACCCGCCGCTAGGGTACGAAGGAATGGGAGGGAGAGAGCTACGACTTCAGTGCGCGGTAATTTCTTCTAATCAACCCCAGAATTCTTTTTTTTCTATACTTTTCCATTACATATCCAGCTCGCAGCTTCGGTTCGAGAAATATCCACCCTTTTTAGACATACTTTTACACGCAGTTTTATATACAATTGGGAACAAGTAGGGACGCGAGTGTCGACGTAATATTATATCACCGACAGACGCGAATTACTCGAAATACAGCATTATTTAATTTATATTTTAATTTTAATTTAATAAAGATTTTGCGCTTAGTTTCCTTACCCCTAATATGCCAAACAAATATATTGAAAATTAAAATCTACGCCTATATAGTCCTTGAAATTTTCTTGGTGGGTCTATTTCTCAACGTTTAAGAATGTTAAATTTTATTATTTATATTTATTTCAACACCTAATGACCTAATCGCGTAGTACTTAGTTACCCAAATCTTATCCATCTTAATTATGAAAAATTGGGTTTGAATTTGAAAAAATCCAGTAGTGACCATAGATATATGAAAAATGAACTAGATCCGAGTATTAGCGCGTGAAAATATTTTCTATTCCTGAAATTTTTGGCGCGTGACATTTGTACAGTCTTTGGCGAGCGTTAGCGCGTGAAAATATTTTCTATTCCTGCCATTTTTGGCGCGTGACATTTGTACAGTCTTTGGCGAGCGTTAGCGCGTGAAAATATTTTCTATTCCTGCCATTTTTGGCGCGTGACATTTGTACAGTCTTTGGCGAGCGTTAGCGCGTGAAAATATTTTCTATTCCTGCCATTTTTGGCGCGTGACATTTGTACAGTCTTTGGCGAGCGTTAGCGCGTGAAAATATTTTCTATTCCTGCCATATTTGGCGCGTGACATTTGTACAGTCTTTGGCGAGCGTTAGCGCGTGCAAATATTTTCTATTCCCGAGATTTTTGGCGCGTGACTTTGGTAGGCTCGCGGATCTAGTTCATTTTTCATATATCTATGGCAGTGACATCCAAGTACACCCTTTTCATTAGCTTCCCCGCAAACTACGTTACATATACGTGTTGTACTTTTTAAAAGCTTGAGCCGGGTTGGGGGGAGAGGGGGGCAAAGTCTGAAGTAAAAAAAAAAAGAGTCGTCATAAAAAGCTTCACCCTGGGATATGACGAGTCGGGGTCTTCGCCCCCCCTCCATAAATCCCCCCAAAATATATCCTTAGAGTAAAGGGCGCAAATCTCCCAATCGTGTAGCGCAGTGTAGTGTCCCCCTTATTTTAACGAATAAAAAAGAGTCGGGGGTATAAACCTAACTAAACCCCCACCGGCCACCCCAACCAAACCCCTAAAAAATCGAAAAATTTCACTCGTTTTTTTCTCTCTCTTCTCTCGATCTTCTCGACTAAAACTAAAAAGTATAAAAAAAGGGGGGATAGAGCCCCATATTTTTTCATAAACTAGCGAAAGAGAGAGACGGTGCAGTCCCCAAATCCCTGACGTTCTATAATTTCTACTATAGTAGAAGATGGGGGTTCGAATCCACTTCCCCCAACCTTATTTCTCTTATTTTAAGGCAAAATGGGAGATATCCCCTCGTTTCGTTCTCTTTGTCCCCCCTTTCCATTCACTCTTGATAAGTTTAATTTCGGTACGCTTGTCTAAAATGATTCAACCCCCCCTAACTTAAACCCCCCTTCAATTGTGTCATTTCTAACTAGACGAATTCTTTTACTAAAAATATTTTACTTTCTCTATGTTTTTCTCTCAATTTCACTTTCAAAAAACCAATTCCCACGTTTGTATTATAAAATAACCTCTGTTTTTGCCGTTAGAGGACGCTTATGATAGCCGTATATTTTTAATAATACTAGATTCTTCATTTTATTCGATCTATTTAAGGAATTTTGATAGTAGCAAAATTAATGGATCCAGTAATGGGTTTTAATTACGCGCTTATTAAAACACTAAGCAAAGACTAAAATTTAAGCTCCTAGACGAAGGAAAGGGGTGGGCAAATATTTGGAACTCGAGGAAGAGGGGCGTTAGAAAACTGAGGGGTTCCATCCCCTTGAAGAGGAGAAAAATATCAGTTGAAAATGTATAATGTAAAATAATGTAGTGAAAATACATTTCCATTTATTAATGCGTAATTCTAACTGTTGGTTATATATTATTTGCCTTTTTTTAGCTCGATTTAACCCGAAAGAGCTTTCTATATTAAAGCTATTGTATGTTTTTTTTACGCCCGAATTCATTTCGGAGGGTTTGAGAAGAAATATTTCCAAATTCATTCCCATTTGTGGAATTTATTTCCCGACTAAAATACGCGTTTTCGAATGAATTCACTTAAGCCTATTTATCTTAAAGATATTTCGCAGTTTGACGTCATATCCTGCCCGACTATAAACAGGGTTGCCACATTTTTTTTTCAAATTCAAATTCCCTGACTTTTGCGGGCTTTTCCCTGACCTTTTCCAACGATTTTCCCTGACCGTTTCGGCTAATACTACCTAATTTTTAAGCTTTTATTGTTTTATATAATCGCGTTCGCCAAATTTTGTTGCAGGCGTATCTTTGTTCTAATCTATACAACTGACACGCCGTCAGCTGAGAATCTTAACAGCGGATAATGAACGCAATTTCCTGGCTCCTCGAAAGATCTTTAAATTCCCTGACTTTTGCAGGTTTTTCCCTGACCTAATTTTTAAGCTTTTATTTTTTATATAATCGCGTTCGCCAAATTTTGTTGCAGGCTCCTCGAAAGATCTTTAAATTCCTTGATTTTTTAAAATATCTTAAAATTCCCTGACTTTTTTGGTTCATTTTAAAATTGCCTGACTTTTCTCTGTTTTCCCTTACTTTTGGCAACCCTGAATAAACGCCTAACTAATCTACTTACAGACTCGCGTTTATTATTAAACTTATTTTAATTTTCATAGTTGTTTTGATTAATAAATTATCAAATCACGGGATTAGGTTTATCTATGGGTAACGTCGAAAACGAATAAGAAATATGCCTATTATTAGGTACTCACCCAAATTTTTTTTATCAACCGTTCCATTTAATCATGATCAGAAAAATCTGGAAGGAAAAAAAATATACTTTATTAGATTAATTATTATTAACCATTAGGTATTAATATTAATAGGCTTAATTAAAAGTTGTAGATTTAGGTATGATCTCTTTTAAATTAAATTTTCATTAATCACGCTGATAGAAATATTTCAATTATTTAATTTTTTTTAATTAATGAGGCGCCAATTCATTATTCGTTAGCCGCGTTGAAAAGGAGTACGCGTGTGTTCTAAAAACATTAGATAAAATATAAATGCTTGAGTTTGAATTAATTAAAATAATCTCAATTAAAATAAAAAGAAATAAATAAATAAAAAAAATTAAGTTCTTCGAGATTTAATCATTAATTAAATTATGTATTAATTGATTAATTTCCATAATTATCAATAATACTAAAAATCTACCCTTGATTAAAAATTTAAATAAAAAAAATGCAATTTCAAATAAACCAGACCTTATTATTATTATTATTATTATTATTATTATTATTATTATTATTATTGCAATATTTCATAGGCAAAGTTTATTAATTTAATCTGAAGCCGATGAAACCCTTCTTTGAAGTCTATTACTCCCGGGTCTTGTCTACCCCTCTCTGTATGGGTTATTCTCAAAAGGCGCGATTTGTACGCCTCCTAACGGTAGATGTTTTCGGAGCGGGAGTTCGTCGAGCGAATATCTCTAGCAGCCTCGGAGTTCGTCAAAAAAACGTCGTCGTTTGTGGAGAGAGAGAATTTCCAATTTTCCGTAGACAGGGGGTATGAAGTAGGACCCCTCCGATCTCGTAAAATTGTGAATTTTACCCATACACAGAGGAGCGCTGTATGGAACATTAGAGTAGTAGACTTCAAAGGAGGGTTTCATCGGCTTCTGATTTAATTTCATACGTTTCGTAGGCTAATTTAAAGCCTAGCTATGATTAATTGAAATGTTTGTAAAGCGGGGCTGCACCATCTATCTTTCTCCGGCTTCATTTGGTATTTAATTTAAAAATTTCAACCGGAATCCAAACAAAGCTATTAATTAAGGAAGGAGCGTAAATCAAAAGCTAGCCGGGAATTAAAATCAGCGTGAAAACAAAGGAATTATCATGAACCAGAAAGAGCTTTAAAACTATGGCCCTTTTCATTAAGAGGATATGGCTCGGGAACCGACAAAAGAGAGAAACAATGAATTAAAAGAGCCAACACACCTGATACCGAGAAAAAAAAAAGAACACCAAAAACAAAGGGATAATTAAACGCTTATATTTTGAATCTTAATTATCTAGGATCTACCAAAAATATTTGCAATTTTGACAGGGTTGCCACACTTTTTTCAGATTCAAATTCCCATAATTTTGCGGGTTTTTCCCTGACCTTTTCCAACGATTTTCCCTGACCGTTTCCGCTAATACTACGCAATTTTTAACCTTTTTTTACGTAATCACGTTCGCCAAACTTTTTGCAGGCGTATCTTCGTTCTAATCTATACAACCAGAAGCCGATGAAACCCTCCTTTGAAGTCTACTACTCTAATGTTCCATATGGGTAAAATTCCCAATTTTACGAGATCGGAGGGGTCCTACTTCATACCCCCCTGTCTACGGAAAATTGGAAATTCTCTCTCTCCACAAACGACGACGTTTTTTTGACGAACTCCGAGGCTGCTAGATATATTCGCTCGACGAACTCCCGCTCCGAAAATATTCACCGTTAGGAGGCGTACGAATCGCGCTTTTTGAAACTAACCCTAACAGAGAGGGGTAGACAAGACCAGGGAGTAATAGACTTCAAAGGAGGGTTTCATCGGCTTCTGATACAACTGACACGCCGTCAGCTGAGAATCTTTTCAGCGGATAATGATCGCAATTTTCTGGCTTCTCGAAAGAGCTTGAAATTCCCTAACTTTTTAAAATATCTTAAAATTCCACGACTTTTCCCTGACTTTTTTGGTTCATTTTAAATTCCCAGACTTTTCCCTGTTTTCCCTGACTTTTCCCCCGTTTTCCCTGACTTTTCCCTGTTTTCCCTGATTTTATCTGATTAATATCTTAGATATAAAGCTCAAATAAAAAACACTTGTTAATGAATTTAAGTATCTCTTTAGTAAAGACTCAAAATGGACAAAAAGAGTGTTGAGGCTAGGAAATGTATCACACCAAGCCACACAAAGAATTACATTAATTATAAGAACCAGAAACAAAAGACTCGGAGAAAAAGAACAGCCACCAGTCGGTTTTAATTACAAGGCAACCCCCCCCCCCCTTATACCCCCAAAAATAAACCCCCGGGCCGCGGGCGGCAACTGAATTAACCCGAACAAAAAAGGAACCGCAACCGCGAGCAAACACAAATGACTATCTTGTCAATGGGTACAAATCTAACGCGAATAAATACACAATGTTAAACGCCGTAGAAAAAAGTAGTCCATGGAAAAGTATCGCGAATGTCCGTATTAATTAACCCAATCCGTAAAATAAATAGTTGGTAAATGGGAAACGAAGCCTTTCGTAGCATCCTCATCATTCGCTTTCTTTCCACGAACGGAAAATAATGAAAAGAGGCAAAATGAAAAAAAGGGTGTTGGGTGTAGGGGGGGACCTTTTAATTGCTAGGTCTTTTTTCTCCTCTTTTAATAACAGCGGAGGTGGGGGGTTAAGGGAGAGAAAAAGGGTTGAGGTGTCGGAGCGCTTAAAAGCGAGCTAGCTCCGAGGGTATAAAGGGATTGGGGGGGTTCTCTTAATAAGGCTCCCCTCGCGCCTAATTAAACACACCACTCTCGCTAGACCCGGCAGTCTGTCTTGAAAAAGAGAGAGGTATATTGTATACGGAGAGTGGGCGATGGGGTGGGCGGAAGACTAGCTTAATAAAAGTGATCTTTTTTATCGTTTCGAGTAGTCTTTCGATGGCGTGGCTTCAACTCTTCGCCGCTTGTTAAGCGAATGACTTAATTATTCTAGTTTACTCGATGAGCTAGCTGTAGAGGGAGGGGTCATCCCCCCCACGCTCCCCACAACCACTCCTATTGACTTATAACGTAAAAACACGATGCACCACGCAAACATATATCAACTCTATAAAATAACACCCCAATATGTTTAAATTGCAATAATTATAATTCAAATAAAAAATCATATTTTCAATTAATTAAAAGGAAATTTCACAAAGAGGCACACGTTTTATTTCAAATGTAGATTAAGTCTAATACCCTCCTTCAGAGACGACGGTTTAATCAGGTTTAATCGAGGTTTAATCAGATTTAAACAGAGGTTTAATCAGATTTAAACAGAGGTTTAATCAGATTTAAACAGAAGTTTAATCAGATTTAAACAGAGGTTTAATCAGATTTAAACAGAGGTTTAATCAGATTTAAACAGAGGTTTAATCAGATTTAAACAGAGGTTTAATCAGATTTAAACAGAGGTTTAATCAGATTTAAACAGAGGTTTAATCAGATTTAAACAGAAGTTTAATCAGATTTAACCGAGGTTTAATCAGATTTAACAGAGGTTTAATCAGATTTAAACAGAGGTTTAATCAGGTTTAAACAGAGGTTTAATCAGGTTTAAACAGAGGTTTAATCAGGTTTAAACAGAGGTTTAATCAGGTTTAAACAGAGGTTTAATCAGGTTTAAACAGAGGTTTAATCAGGTTTAAACAGAGGTTTAATCAGGTTTAAACAGAGGTTTAATCAGGTTTAAACAGAGGTTTAATCAGGTTTAAACAGAGGTTTAATCAGGTTTAAACAGGTTTAAACAGAGGTTTAATCATGTTTAAACAGAGGTTTAATCATATTTAACCGTTGTTTAATCATATTTAACCGTTGTTTAATCAGATTCAGCCGAGGTTTAATCAGATAACCGAGGTTTAAACAGATTTAACAGAGGAGTTTATTGAACTGAGAAGGATAGGCGTAAATTTGGGTTAAATCTGATTAAAACGGCCTAATTTAATTATTTTACGGTAAAGAGATTAAAGATTTGGAGATGTTTAACGTAGAAAGAAATGGAAGAAAGCGAGAGAAATTTGAATAACTAAATATATTACACGAATAAACTAATTATTATGAAAAAAGCGCGTCATTTTTGTAATTAATCAACAATTCATCACGGACTGACAATGATGATGATTACAATCAACCCTTCCATTATTATTAAGGAAGAAAAGGGGTGGGGTGGGGGGGGGGTTGCTCATTAAGCGGTGCTATGCACGACGCTGTTTCATTAACACTGACAAGTGGATGAGAAGAGTTAATCCCCGCTCTTTCTTTATTTTTTTTTTTTTTTTTTTTTTTTGGCCGCAATCTTTCATTCTCTTTGAGCAGCGTGTAGTCTACGCTTAAGCCTCGGGCTGCATTAGCGTGGTCTGAAGAGTGCCAAGCATCTAGTTTGATATATTTAAATGAGTCCGGGGGGCCACTAACGAAGAAATCTCATTTTCCATTGAAACAAGAGCCACCCCCCCCCCTTCCCCATCCTCGCCACCGACGCTTAATCTCTCCCCCCTAATAACTCTCACTCATTCATTCCACAGCGTTATTCGTTCACCCTAATAAGATTACTACGCTACAAAGCGGGGAAAGCTTTCGTATTCGTGATCGCCATCTTAAAGGGAGGATGAAGAGGAAAATTAAATCATTTTTATTGATTATTATTATTATTATTAAAAATAAAAAAAGGAGGGGGAAAAAAATTCAGAATTTGGGAAATTGAATTTAAATGAGAACCTAGGACCAATCAAAAGACTCCAAGCTGTACCTTTGGCCAGAAATAAAATCTTTTGACTGGTCAGAGGTTTCCTTACCAAAATCAGGTTTCCGATATTTTTGTACAATTCAGACAATTTCCTTGAATTAAAAGGAGAACCTCGGACCAATCAAAAGACTCCAATCTGTACCTTAGGATTGGTCGGAGGTTCCATACCAAAATCAGACGTTTTCCGGTGTTTTTGCGCACTTCCTGAATGTTTTACTATACGCAACCCAGTCTTATTTTATTTAGAAAGTAAGAATCAATAAAAAATATTAAATTTTCTTCTTCACCTTCCCTTTAAAACGCGGTCTTCGTTAAGAGGAGTGCAATTATAAAGGGGTTCATTCGGGCTTCGTTACCCGAGCAGAAATTCAAAGCCTTAGCTTCTTATAGTCCGTCAGGATTAAAAAAAATGGCGCCAAGGGTGGTTGTTCTATCCCTTCCCTAGCACCTGTAATTTGTCTTTCCCGCCAAGCGCGCGTGCTAGACAGAGAAAACGGGTTTAAAGTGAAGATGAAATGAAAAATTAATTTGCCGGGGTAATTATTATCCATTAAAAAATAAAACCAAGATTCCCTGTAGTTTTAGGGACGGTTTAGTCCTGGGTTTTAGTGACGCGAGAAATAAAATTATAACTTTTAGTGAAAATAGTGATTTAAATAGAGCCCGGTCACCATCAAATCTGAACTCAAAGATTTAAGTAATTTTTTCAAATTTCTCATTTTAGTTTCTCTTTAAATGAAGGGAGGGTTTCGTCTTAATTACGAAACGCGAGCTGGAACGAGGAAGGAAGAAAGGGAATTAGAAAAAAAAAATCCCATCGAGAAGTGGCTGCCTCGCTGTTGAGAGAGAGAGAGAGAGAGAGAGAGAGAGAGAGAGAGAGAGAGAGAGAGAGAGAGAGAGAGAGAGAGAGAGAGAGAGCTTAACAAGGCGTCAGAACTGATTACGCTACCTCTTGTAGGATCATGCCATCAACGTGTTTGAAAGATCGGGCCCCTCCCCCCCAGTCCCCTTTTCCTCCCACTCGGCCGCTTATTAAGTTCATCTTTTCATTAGGGCCATCACACACTGACTAGCGACTAAAGGAATATATAACCCCCGCTTTAAGCCACGAACCCCCAAACGTAATAAAAATAATAAAGTGTTCTAGAGTGAAAAAATTAAGAGCCAGCATTAATATCCCAACCTTCGCTGCGAGATGAAAGGGGGAAAAAAATGTGACGTCATTAATATTGATAGTTATTAAGCTTTCTTTAAATTTAAAGCTCAGTCGTGATTGGTTCATTATTCCGAGACTAACGGATAAATTCTTTTTCATTCAATTTATTAATTATCAATAATATTAGTTAAAATAGATTAAATTTTACTCAACGCTTCTAACTATAATTAATTAAGAATTATTAATTAATATTAATTTATATAATAATTATTTTCAAGGGATAGTGAACTATCACTGTAGATTTTCTGAAATTTAACGATAAGATGGATTATATTTCAAATTAATTATAAATTTTTACTATTATTACGCCTTTTTATTTTTGTTTTAAATTACTTTTTTTAGTTAAATTAACTAAGCTACAAATTATATAAACTTTGACACGTAATCCAATTAAAACTGTATTTCTACGAAAGGTTCTTTGAGTGTTGTTATGCAGAGTAAATAAAAATTATTTGAATTATTATTATTATTATTTTCAAGGGATAATGAACTGTCACTATAGATTTTCTGAAAGATTTCAAATTAATTTTAAATTATTATTTATAAACCTAATTTTTAAACAAAAATTGGTAAAAAAATTATATTATAAATTTTATTAAGGAACTTATACGTTAAAAAGAGTGAAGAATTGAAATCTCAATCACCATTGCAAAAAGTCTAGGTATCAACAGAAGCCTTGGAAACCCTCCTTTGAAGTCTATTACTCCCGGGTCTTGTCTACCCCTCTCTGTATGGGTTATTCTCAAAAGGCGCGATTCGTACGCCTCCTAACGGTAGATGTTTTCGGAGCGGGAGTTCGTCGAGCGAATATCTCTAGCAGCCTCGGAGTTCGTCCAAAAAACGTTGTCGTTTGTGGAGAGAGAGAATTTCCAATTTTCCGTAGACAGGGGGGATGAAGTAGGACCCCTTCTAATTCGTAAAATTGTGAATTTTACCCATACAGAGAGGAGCGCTATATGGAACATTGGAGTAGTAGACTTCAAAGGAGGGTTTCATCGGCTTCTGGTATCAAGGTAATGCTATCGGGAACATTTGAAACGATATATCGTATTTCGGTATGAAAATACTGGACCATTTTCTCGAATCCCATTGGTTCTTTATTTCTTTCGTTACAATACCTAAAAGAATTTGAAAGTATAAAGCTAGCTAGGCCTAGCAGGGATGAAAATGGAATAGTTCTCTCCCGCGGTGTCGAGCCAACTCAGGAACAATGTTTTCCGCGGCTCGATTCTTACATTTTATAAATGGCCAACCGATTTGGCTTGACACTTCTAATCCTCGTTCCCCGCTCCTCCCCCCCCCCCCCCCCCGTCATCTAGAGCGGCGTCTACGCCTTAATCCGGGCACGAAGGAGGAAATCTTAAGCCTCGGCTCCTTCGCTTCCTAAAGGAAATCTATACATCTAACAAAATAAAACGATATTCTAAACAAAAGAAGACCAAGATTCCATTTGATCGACTCCCAAGCTCTCAACCCGACGCTATCCCGAATTAAGACGCTTAAATGGGGACCATTCCTATATCACTTTTTTAAAGGAGTGCTGAATTTATTTATGTGTCAAATTTCTAAGGATGTTTAAATTAATTAATAGAGATAATGTTTTACTATAAATTAATTGCAGTTATAATGAATTGTAATTTTTATAAATTAATTTTGGGTATGAATTTAAATTTTTATAAATTAATTTTGGATATGAATTTTAAGTTTTATAAATTAATTTTGGGTATGAATTTTAATTTTTATAAATTAACTTTGGAAATGAATTTTAATTTTTATAAATTAATTTTGGACATGAATTTTAATTTTTGTAAATTAATTATTGATATAATGCATTTTAATTATTATATATAAATTAATTGTTGATATAATGAATTTTAATTATTATATATAAATTAATTGTTGATAATGAATTTTAATTTTTATAAATTAATTGTTGATAATGAATTTTAATTTTTATAAATTAATTCTTGATATAATGAATTTTAAATTATAAATTAATTCTTGATATAACGAATTTCATTTTTATAAATTAATTGTTGATATAATAAATTTTAATTTATAAATTAATTCTTGATAATGAATTTTAATTTATAAATTAATTCTTGATAATGAATTTTAATTTTTATAAAATAATTATTGATATAATGAATTTTAATTACTATAAATTAATTATAGGTATAATAAATTTTACTATAAATGAAATGATATGATGAATTTCAATATAATTGCGCAGAAATAATTATAGGTATAGTTTTAGTAAAAACACTATATTTCAATTTTATTTCGGGGCCAAGAATTGTCACGCGTTTAAGTTCATTTTTATCCGAATGTTTCGTTTCATTATTCGTCAATTATTAGTTTCATTGTCCCTTGACACGAACCTAGTCTAACTAGATATTATATCTCCAACAGTGTATGTAAGTCAAAAGGGTCCGTGGCCTTCTACTTCTCTTCTCGATCATTTCCTCGGTACACGGAGGGGGGGGGGGGGGGGGATCGAAAAACTCAAAAGTCTTCGCGCCTTATTCCGGGAGAAGAGGGGGGAGGGGCGATTGACGTTAAGCCTCGGCCAAATCTTCAGTATATATTTTAGTAGGAACTAGCTAGGGTTAGTTCTAGGAGTGGACCGTGATTTATCGGCATCCGGACTCTAACTCGGCCTTATTTTTGGTGGCACCAGTTAAACGCTTTCGTCCTCTAGCTCCTCGGCAGCGGAGAAGAGAAGAGATCTCTCGCTTTATATAAACTTGAAATCAGAGAGAGAAAGACGAATTTTTTATCCGCAAATTCCCAGTCATTTCCTTTTCTTTATGGGCGCGCCGCACGCCGCTCTACCGAACGCCTGCCTATAGTTAAATTCACTCTTAAAGCAACATACGCGACTCATACCCAAAAAATTTCGATTTGATTTAAGTCCTTAATTGGTAATTTACGCGTAAAATTACCAGGGTATTGGTAATTCGCTCTGGTAATTAAATTAAACGAGGACCGAAACGAGGAGCGAAAGGAGGACCGAAACGAGGACCGAAACGAGGACCGAAAGGAGGACCGAAACGAGGACCGAAAGGAGGACCGAAAGGAGGACCGAAACGAGGACCGAAACGAGGACCGAAACGAGGACCGAAACGAGGACCGAAACGAGGACCGAAAGGAGGACCGAAAGGAGGACCGAAAGGAGGACCGAAACGAGGACCGAAAGGAGGACCGAAACGAGGACCGAAACGAGGACCGAAACGAGGACCGAAACGAGGACCGAAAGGAGGACCGAAAGGAGGACCGAAAGGAGGACCGAAAGGAGGACCGAAAGGAGGACCGAAAGGAGGACCGAAAGGAGAAGTGTCCAAAAGGGGAATATGTTCCCCCCCGTCAGGGTGAAAGGCGTGCAATTCTCTTTTCCATTTCTGACGATTATTGGGCGAGACTAGGCCAATTAATACTCTATCTAGGAGTTTATCTAGTTCAATAACATGATTCAGTCCTTCGGGCACGTCGTGCAATTTGAATTAGTAACGGTAACAAAGATCTATACGCTTCGTTTCTATATAAAGAAAAACAAGATGGCGAAGACCAATATAATAACTACACCTCTGATGGTTGAAAAATGCCTGAAGATAATGTTCATTCCCTTTGTGAGATTCCCCGTGTCTCTTTGATAAGTTTTAAGCGCTTTTCGGGTTTTTCTAGTACGTAATCATACGCGCCTACTCGCGTTTTTAGGTAAGTTTTCAACAACAGCGACGACAACGTGATCGACAACGGCCACACCGAAACAAATATAATAGCTACACCCCCCGCACCTTAAGAGGAGAAGGTGTGAACTAAAAACGAGAGATAACTGGCTAATAATAATCACTATAGAATGAACGCGTATGTTCGTTGTTTTAGGTAAACACGTATTTTTTCCTTCTAGTTTCGGGGGGATATGATTGATAAGGCTGGAGCTGGGGGTAATTTATTTAGCCTAGCTCTTCTTTATTTCTTCTTTCGTATAAGGGGGGTGGGGGATGTGGGGGGGGGGGTGTCGGCGTCCCTAATTAGCTTTTGATATTTATACTCTAATAATAGCTCTCCGTTTTACCACGCAAATATATGGCCCATTATTATGTCTTCCGGGATAATATAACTGGCCAGTATTTGATCGAGAGCAGCTGCAACTTTACACCATTTTAATAACCATAAGTGGATATCTTTATTTTTATTCGGAAGACGAGAAATTCAAACCAAGTATATCGAATTACAAAGGAAATTTCAACTCAAGCTGATATCTTATTTTATTTATTTATGAAACTAACGAATAACTACTCTAATTATTAAATTCTAAAAGCATTAATTATAAAATATTCATACACCCTGAAATTTCCTTTATTATATTATTAATTAACTCTGTTTTTTGAATTATGACCGGAAATTTTCAGCCAGCCACTTTTTAAGCCTCCTAAGCCTAATATTCGTTAAAAAAAATGGAATGCGAGTTTAAATTGATATAATTTTTATTCTTTTAACGATTTTTGAGGCAAAAAGATTCGGAAATGGAAAAATGGGATTGCGAGACGCTTAACCGAAACTTTACAAAAAAAACCTAACGGTGGGGGATTGGAGTGGAAGTTAGCCGTTTAAAAAATGTCTCCCCTCTTTGGGATCTCTATCCCATCTATTCCAGAGCTACGCCGAGAGATGAAAAAAAAAAAAAAAAAAAATGGGACTTTATAAATGACAAAACATGGTGGGGTTCGGAGAATTTTTTCAAAACGCGTTTCCCCCTTTTCAAAAAGAATAAAAATTTCGAAAAAAAATATATATAATTGCACTCCGAGAAGGAACAAAGTTTAACGTATAAAATCCGTATTTATAATATAAAATCTGGCGAAGATTTAAGATTGAAATGAATTATATATCGCGTTTCAATTTAAAAAAGCATCGCGTTGTAAAACTAAATTCCATTCTATTTCTTTTAAACACGGCGAAGATAAAAAAGAGGGGAATAAGCTTCCACGCGCTGCGAACTAAAAGTGATAAATAATAACCGCGTGTTAAAGCTCGCGAATTTAAGCGCGAGCTTCTTTCTCGCGCTCTTTACATTCAAATTAAATTGACAGCGCGCGCGATTCCATTTTATCCTAATATCTCTTTGAAACAAACTCGTAGAGATTGAAAGCGGATCTAGCTTTATACGCGCCGTAAACTCGGAGTGAAATAAAAGGCAAAAAGGGGTCGGGAAGGGGTGACATAGAAGGAATTGAAAGATTAGGAGGAGTGCCAAAGAGAAAAGGGCGGGAGAACGGAAAGAAAAACGAAAGAGAGATATTTCTTCTTTTTCTTTAATACTCTTCTTTTTATTTTTTATTCGGCCTGATGGTGGCCCGGGGATGCGCAGAAGAAGAGGGGAGGGGGTGACGCCCCCCTCCAACTACAGCTTAAAGAAAAAGAGTGAAAAACAAATCCGTCTCCCAACCAGTTTACTTTCTAGGAGTTCAATCCTTATAACACGCATTTACAAGTTAGTTAAGGGAAAAAAAACAGAAATATCTTTATTTTATTAACCTTCGAAAAATTTAAGATTTTAGGTCGAGTTAATACCGTCTATCAAAACTAATATTTAAAATATTGTTATTAACAATTTTCACGTGACTACATTAACGCGAAGAATACGCCATACCTTAATCCCAAATTTTGGTGTTTGAAATTTAGCGCATTTTTTTCAATTCCAGGGTCCATTATTAATAGCCGTTATTAATTAATTATAAAGGCGTATTTGTATTTCTAATTAAATTTATCATTTCCAATCTTGAAAGGTATTAAATTGGCGCGTTTTCCTACTATAATTCGAATTCCTTCTAAGGCTGTAAGGGAATCCATAGAGCGTAATCTTTATTTTCCCCGTAGTGGTTAAAGGATGGTAACTTTTGACCTAACCTGTTGACCACTCGGATTTGTCGGCGCGGTTTGGGTCTTTGTGACGTCCAAAGGCTAAAACACACTCGAGACTATCACGTAAAGAAAAGGCAGAGAGATAGGGGGAGGGGGGGTCTAGCCAGCAAAACCCAACAGAGGCGGAGAAAGAAGCGAACGATCAGTATATAGTCTTTTATCTTATTTTTTTTGGTCCTCTACGTCTTCGGGAGTGTGGCTATAGTACGAAAGGGAATCGCTTATATATCTTAGAAGAGACTGGACACACTGACCATCTAAAGAGAATGGTGAAGATATAGAAAAGGAGGGAGTTATATGGCCTCTTTGTAGCTATCCGCAAACCACTATCCTATAGCCCGAGCTTTCTCTCGAGATCTCTGTTGGACGTCTTCTATATACAAAGCGGCGCTGTTTTCAGCGTTAGGCTTAACAGAAACGACCTTTATATTACGGACACGCTAGCTAAAGAGCCCCTTTCTACCTTACATTACATCCATCTTTCCTTATATAGTCAATTTCACTTCCAGTTGACACCGAGTACGAAGATAAGGAAAATACTCTATAACTTTGAAGGCGCTGCCAACTCAAAATGAAATTACAATTTCCCTTCCCATCGTAAGAATTTCAACTCGAATTGATAGCGGGTATTAGAGGCTAAGGTCCGCGTTAACCATACGGTTGTTTGTTAATATTTTATAAATGGAATTCGGCTTCGTGCGCGGTGCAACTTTAGACCCCCTTAAATGTCTCGGAGAGCTCTCTCGACCGTTCTTTCGGTATTGATGTTTTTGGGAGCTCATTCCCTTTGATCTCTCATCCACCATACCCCTATACTTTTCCTTTTCTAACTATCATCTCACTCTTAGAAGTAACTACGCTTAAATACTGAATTTCCTGGTTTATACATAGACGAAATAGATTATAGGTTTAGTTTAAATAGTGTCGCATTCTCTCGTTGAGACGGTGAGATTCAAAAGGTTGACCGAATGTTCTAGGTGTACGTATAGCTAAAAGGAATAAAACACTAACGGAATATCTTTTCAAATAGCCCCAAGTTCCGTTCTAATTACTTACAAATATTAAGACTCAAACTTAAAATTTCTAGCAATTAATAAATTTTGACGGTATGTAATATTTTAATATTTATCAATTAATTATATTAATTAATAATTTCTCGTTATTAATTATACCTTCGTGTATTCACCTGGATATATAATTAACAATATCACGGTATTAATTTAAGTTTCAATTTAATTAAGGATTTGAAAGTTTAATTTTTTTAAATATTAAACATTAATATAATTATAATAGTGAAAAGGGTGAAATCAATAAATTAATTAGAATTATTTATTATAAATTGTAGGCATAGTTGAAATTTATTACGTATTTGTGTCAAAATTCAGTGACGAAAGAAAGCCAACATTCAGGGTGAAACGTCGCCATGTTATTCCAATCAGCCCCTGTACAAATGTTTTACCTGTCGCGCAACATTGCGAGCCGAGAAGCCACCCACCAGGGCGAAATAAATAATCATTACTGGCATAAATGTATTTATTTTGTTTATTAACCTTTGTCTAATTAAATGCATTGCTATTTTGTAATTATTAAAATTTTTGGTATTTTTTAAGTAATTTATTAAAAGTATTTGGATTTTTCAAGTAAATTAGAAGTATTGGTATTTTTTTAAGTAATTTATTAAAAATATTGTGATTTTTTAAGTAATTTATTAAAAATATTGTGATTTTTTTTAAGTAATTTATTAAAAATATTGGATTTTTTAAGCAATTTATTAGAATTATTGGTATTTATTAAATGTGTTGATATTTTTAAGTTATTCAGTAAAACTATGGGTATTTTTAAGTTATTCATTAAAACTATGGGTATTTTTGTACAATTCATTAAAACTATGGGTATTTTTGTACAATTCATTAAAACTATGGGTATTTTTGTAAAATAATTATTGGTATATTTCTATAATTCATTAAAAATTAAAGTAACGAATTTAATTTTGATCTCCGCTTCGTAATATTGTTTGTAAGGGAACACGACTCTGGTCATTTGGGGGGGGGGGTGAAGTCGACGCGAGGGGACGGCAGCGGTCAACCGAATCGCTATATGGTGTTAAAGACGTAGGATGAGCCTTTAGCCAGATGAGTGGCGCGCTTCGAACTATATAGGGGACCCCTGGGCACCAAAAGGGTCATTAGGGGCTAGTCCCTTTTATTCCCTTCAACGGATTCTTTCCGTCGGCGTTAATAGCCCGGCCGCCAGACACCAGCTTTCTTATACGAGTTTAAGATCGACCAATCGAGGCTCGGCCTTCTCCTCCCCCTGCAGGCTTCTCTTATAACGAAACATCGCCATTGAGGAGAGACACGATTAATAATTAAACTTAAGATTATTCGTACTTAAAAAATAAGATATTTTGCCGTAAAACACAATGGGAACTGAACTGAACTCGCTTTAAAAAAAGAACCATCGTCTGCTAGATTAAATACAACTTTAAATAGTCGCTCTTTCGGATTTAATAAAAACTTGAAGAGCTTCATTATCCCTTTAAATTTAGATTTTTGCCCAAAATTATTTTAATTAGATCGAATCTTGATATAAAAATTTGAAAATATTAAAAAAATTAATCAAAATATTTAATCAGGTTGTCAATTTTTAATCAGTTTAATCAAAGATAATTCTTATTCCTTGGCTTGTCGTGATAAAATTTAAATTATTTTCGAGCCCGGAGAACTTTTAATTGTCGGAATAAACGAAGAACTCGCGGAATGTTCGCCAATAATTAATTGAGAAAAGTTAGTTCCGGTCGTATATAGGTAAAACTTTAGAACAGTATTCTTATTATCTATATTAGAGTACGTAGCCTTTGATATTGAAAATAATGGATTAAAAAGCTGGAAGTATTAAATATCTAAGAGCCGAGAGCTCGGGACTCTAAAGTGACGCTACAGCCATTATTTCTCAGCCATCAGATACGAATGAGAAGAGATCTCCTTCGATAAAATATCCTTTAAAGGGAAAATGAAAGCTAATTATCCTGATTCTAAAATTAAGTTGGCGTAATAATTTTAATATTGTCTCTGAATTGTAAGAAAAAAATTTAAAACCTTCAGATTTTGGCTAAAAATTAAAACGAGAACCCGCGACCAATCAAAAGACGTCTTAATCTTTCGCGATTATTTTCAACGTCGATGTACAATACTGAAACTTTTTTTTTCTTTTTTTCCCCGCCTTTGACTCTACAAATTTCACGCGCCAGAAGGGGAGGACGTGTCCCCTCTGGCGCGTGAAATTTGTAAATTCATTAGCGCGAGCCTTAGCGCGTGAAAATATTTTCTATTCCTGACTTTTTTGGCGCGTGACTTTGGTAGGGCTGTGGATCTAGTTCGTATCTAGACGAACAAATAAAATATTAAAACTATAATCCATACGACTTGGGAAAAATAAAATAAATAAATAAAATAAAATTGTGACAGAGTTACTTTTATTTAAAAGCCAGTATATGGTGTAGTTAGATCTCATCGATTCTTACAATAATACGGGGTATAAAATTATTTTAACCTCGAAGCGTTATTAAAACTAACGCGGATTGATACACCGCGTTAAATCCAAATAGAAACTAACAAAGTATAGTTTTATACCAAACCGACTTTGAACGGGAATAAAGGATAGCTTAAATTTTTGAAAGAAGAGACGGAGGATATAGTTTCGGGTTGTCCGTGAGACTTAAAGGCCCGAGTCACGAAGAGGGTGGGGAAGAGGGGGGTGGCGTTACTGGAAGACTTAAGAATTCCATTAGAGAAAACGGAAAATACAGAGAATATATATATACAGGGTGTTTCCAAAATGGTGGTAGGACCGAGCTCCAGCGGGTCCTACGGGTTATTTTAAGACGAAAATGTTCTATGACGTTTTCTCGTACGGGGCCCCGTTTAAGAAATACGAAATGATTCATTTACGGATGACCCCTTAACGCGCATAAATAAACGTATACTCAATGACAAAATAAGCAAAATTAATAAACTTCTAAACAATTCGAAGCAGGATTCGAACCAGAACTCTTCGCTCCGCGACCCAACGCTTTCCTTCGAAGCCACGAATACGCTGAATTATTTTGAACGAAAACTATACTTGAATTTAAACTTGGCATTTTATAATAATAAAACTAAACTCGTAGCGGGATTCGAACCAGAACTTTTTGCTCCGCGACCCAACGCTTTCCTACGAAGCCACGAAAACTCTGAATTCTTTTACCCAGTGGAGCTCGGTCCTAGCACCATTTTCGAAACACCCTGTATATAATGTAGGGAAATAAGGAGAGTTGAGAATCGAGGGAAGGGATGACTATTGGTTTCGCATTTTAATTACAACGACTTTGCTCGCGGGAAGAGTTTCAAAACTCAACCCCCACAACCCCCTTGCCCCCTTAAACCCCTCTGCCCCCCTAAACCCCTCTGCCCCCTTAAACCCACGCACTCTTCAATTCCTTAAGTCGAATCGAGACTAAAAGGAGAATATCTACGGGGTTTACAATAAAGGAAAGATGGAGGTATCGACAATATTTATTTTTAAAGTGCATGTATAGAGATACAAGCACTTTAAAAATAAATATTCAAATTTGGTTACGAATAATACCAGACTATTTTTTAGAAAAAGAACTGCTAGGCATACTTCGTAGAAATTCTAAAATTTTGGGTTTTATTTTTCATTTAAAAATATTTTTAAAATATCCGTGATGTAATAGTTATTTTTCTAAAAAAAAAAAAAAAATGCCTAGTCTTACATTTTAAAAATATTTGGAACAGCGCAATTGTAATGTTCTTCTAACTAGGGTATACCGCAGTGCCAGTAATAAATACTCGTCACCTATTAGCTAATCGTACAAAGGAGTCATTTATAATTGTTTTTTTTAAAATCCGGTTTTAAAGGGAGAATGAAATTGCCCAACAAAGATATATTTTCTATAGTAGCGGCTTCATCTACAAGTAACAAATATTAAGCGATAAATCCAATTTGTTTAATCTGTATCGGAAAGTAGGCTTAACAAGGATCCACGATAATCTCATCGTTAACGTGCCACCGGCCAATCACGCGAGCAAAACTTTCCAAATTATAGGCTTTGGCGTCGAGCGAAGTTAATGTTTAGAACCTCTTAAATTTATAATTAAAAGTAATTATTTTTTTAACCAAACAAATATTTTTAAATCGCGTCTGATTTGCAATTTGACGTTTCAGTTTTCCTTTGCTTTTGACGAGTCTTTGTTAGATAGGAGGGAGGAGGAAAGCTAGAACTTAAAAGAGAGACGCTGGATGGGTGGATGGCCTTTAAAATTCTCCGAGGACTCCGATACCCGAGGAGGATGGATACGACTCTTACCATCGGATACATTATATATCATTCCTAATGTACTCGCCTAACTAAATCCCCCCATCCAATCCTTCCCCCGAAGATAGATTAAAGCTATAGTGAGTTGGCTGATAGGCCTGCAGGGGCTAATCCCCCGAAACACCCAAACTAGATCCGTGTCATTCAGACAGAGAACGTATTAAGATTACTTCTCAATGAACTACGCAAAATAACTTTCTCTTAAAAGCTTAAAAATAAAGCGAACATTCATTTGTAAGTCTCAATTTTAACGTTCCATAAGAATTTCGCAACATTTAAAACATATCGAATAAAACGCGCCAAATACGACTTTTTTAAATTCTCCTAAACCTCCAAAGTTTTAAAAATGTTCCCTCAAACTTTCCCGATATTTTAATAGCGTTTAAATTCCCTTTATTTCCAATTAAATTATTCGAAGATAAAATAAAACAATAATACTAACTTTTATCCAAGAAAAATGGGACCGAGTGATTCGGATAAAATCAATTTTCGACAAAAAATAATAACATTTAAACCTAAAAACAGGGTTGGAACAGTTTTTTCAGATTCAAATTCCCTGACTTTTCCAGGTTTTTCCCTGACCTTTTCCAACGATTTTCCCTGACCGTTTCAGCTAATTCTAATTTGTCTATATTTTCCTCGGCCGATATATTTTTCATAAAAAGCGCTACAAATTTTGCAATTGCGTTCGGTAAACTTTTTGCACGCGTATTTTTGTTCTAATCTATACAACTGTCACAGTCAGATTAAAATCATTTCCGCAGATAATTATTGTAATTTTCTGGCTTCTTGAAAGATTTTTAAATTCCCTGACTTTTCCCTGAATTTTTAAAATAATTTCAAATTCCCTGACTTTTCCCTGAATTTTTAAAATAATTTCAAATTCCCTGACTTTTCCCTGAATTTTTAAAATAATTTCAAATTCCCTGACTTTTCCCTGAATTTTTAAAATAATTTCAAATTCCCTGACTTTTCCCTGACTTTTTTGGTTCATTTTCAAATTCCCTGACTTTTCCCTGTTTTCCCTGACCTGTGGCAACCCTGTAAAAAGCTTCGTTTTATCGTTTTATTTTAAGTTTAATTATATTTATTTTATTTTACAAGAATTCTAAGAAACGCGAATTTTCTTATCAAATGTTATTCGTTTTAATACTCGAGGAACACGTTAATATTAAATATAGTTTTAAACTTGTTTATCTTCTGGTAAACCCAACAGCCATTTAACTATTATCTGGATTTATATATTGAATAAAATACGAATAATAATGATTTTATCCTATTTCAAGCACTAACTCCTTGTAACAAAGAATGGACATAAAAAGGTAAAAATAATAAGTGATAGCGCGATTGTCAAAATACGTCGAGTTCCTTCCGGAATAAATTTATTTCCTTCGAATAATATCATTATGATTTTTCTCCCTCGGGAGATTCGAGTCCTTGTCCAGAATCCCACTCATTTATCGCCAGACAAAAAAAAATATATTTCTCACCTTAATTTGATACCGAGTTCAAAACCAATCCCTTCTTTAACAAGGCGGGATATTAAAACGAACCTCAACTTTACACGCGTTATCGAATCAAACTGGGAATTAACTACGATATCTCTAATACCAGACTTACACTCTTAAAACCATCCTTTAAAATAAAATATTAAATTTTATACCTTGGGAAAAAAACGAAATTTCTCAGATTGTCACAAAGTATAAGATTTTCTTTATATAACTAACGTTAAGTTCAAATGAACCAACGTAGATATGACCTGGTAGATATGGAAAATAGGTACCCCGAGGAATTGGCAATATAACATTACGCTTTAAATTATTTTATCGCTAGTTCAAAATAAGTAAAACATCGAAAGATAAAAAAAAAAAAAAAAAAAAAAAAAATTATCCAGGGATTGGAAGAGGAGAGAGAGAGAGAAAGAGAAAGTGAAAAGCTTTTATGAAATATGTAAACGGGCTAAAATTGTCACCGATTCATTCGGAGAATTCAATACGTATTAAGCCTATCAATATCTGATTATTTAAAGGAATAGCTGGGTTTCAAGAATATATCGTCTCCACTGTCAAATGGAAATGAATTTAACTTCGTAGTTTATTTCGATTGAAATTTTCAGTACCAAGTTATACCCAATATCTTTACGTATGTTTTTAAATCATAAAAAGGTAGTCAGGCAATCGCATTCTCCCTTTAATTCCTTTAGAGAGATAAAGCTGATAACCTTGAGCGTACTGACAATTGAAAGTGGGATAAACCGTAATTCGTCTCAATTTTAAATTACAGCGCGTTCGAAGCCATTTCTAAGTAAATTACTATTCAAAAATAAGGAGGAACTATGGCGGCATAGTTTCTTTAGCATTAACTAACATTGGAGGGATGCTCGAGATTCCTCCCAACATCCGGGTATTTTCTCACAGTCGCTTCTATCTAAAATGAGTTTTTATTGGGAATGAATTTCATTCGAGTGACAAATCGCTTTTGCCGAAGAACTTCCCCCATTGGTTCCCCCCATCCACCCACCCTGATCTTTCCCTCTTCCCCCCTCCCCTTGGATAGAAATATCCCAGACCTATATCCCTTCTTAGATGGATTTCCATATTTCAAGTTTTTCCTAGACTTCTATTTGAAAGAAGAATTTTCTTACTAGAGAAAAAATAAGGCGCGGATTGATACGCCGTGTTAAATACGAATAGAAATAAAGTAGTTCGCGTCAGGTTATACGTCGAAGACTATAGAAGAGTACGCGTACTTAGTAGATAAGGATTACATCGAAACGCGCGACGAAACAAAAATGATTTATACGGAATTGCAACTGGATGCCCTTTTTCTTTCTATTTTATGAGAGTGGGCTATGATCGGATCTCGAACGCGATAAAAAATGAAGCTTTTGTATTTGGAAATTCTTGTAATTTTATAATTTTACAATTTATGAAGAATTTAGTCAGACTTATGTAAAGCTACGTTGTCACACTAGGCATAGTATAACTTAATCGATTTCATAGTATTATCAAATCGATCCCAGGAATCGTTTTAAATACCTCGTGTTCACGCGTTATCTTTATAAATCGATTTATTGTAGCTTCCTCTATCGGTTGTCGAAACCGAATCGGTACGAAATTGGTTCCCGAAGCAGTTTCGAAAAATCGAATCAAAGTGATTGGAGAAAAGACGCTTTCTCGTTCACACGACTCTAGGGAAACGTTTTGAAACGGTTACAAATCGATTCCAAGACCTAATATGAACGCGGCTTAAAATCATCTTATTTTAGACACTTAAAGACTATAATAGTAATTCATAAATAAATTAATTTATTTTATTTTATTTGTTGCCCTTAATTTATTTCGACGAATCAAAACATAGTCATTATCTCTTAATTAAATTAATAATTGGTTGAAGTCCCTAATGAATCTATATAAACTGGCTATTAATTTATTAGCTGTTTTAGGCGCGAAAAACATTAAAAATCCACTATATTTTCTATATATTGTTGAAATATAAATTTTTATATCTATATAAGAATTTCGCGCACGAGTTGATCGGGCGTCAACAACTCAACCAGGGCGGCAACCTCGACAAATAAAAAGGGATATGACAACCCTTTAAGTATTTCTTATACCACCGAGAAGAGGAGGATGAAGAAGAAGAAGAAGAGGGAGAGGGAAAAAAATCATCTTTTTTTTCCGCCGTGATGGAGTTATAGTCGGGTGCACGGAGTTGGAATACGTGCGAGTAACAAAGGCCCGAGACAAATCCACTCGACTCTCAAACGACCCCCTTTCCCAGCCCCTTTACCACCACGTGTCTAACATCGAACCATACATACACAAACCCTTTACTACGCCCCACCCCTTAAAGTCAATTCCATCTTTAGTTGGCGGCACGCTCGGATATCAGATCTTTAAAGCGACGATGTAAATGATTATAAAGGCGGATCCACGCAGACCTATTTTCACGCGTTTCACGCTCGCGCGCTCATAGAAGTGCCATTAGCGCGCGAGCGTCAAACGCCGCGTGAAAATAGATACGTGTGAATCCGACTTCAGCGCACGAGACGAGTTAAAAAAGGTCCGCGTGCGTCCGCCTTTAGCGCGCGAGCGTAAACCTCGGTTAACCGTGATTAAACCTCAGTTAAAGCCGATTAAACCCGCTAGTTACGACTCGTCTGAAAAGGGTATTGATATAATTAATATAATTAATTTAAAAAATATTATTTGAACTCGTTATTGTCCCTTAATTGACAATGCTAGACTTAGACTAAACTCTAAGACAGACACCTGATCATGGTGGGGGGGATCTCAAGTTAGGGGAAGTAAGAAAGGTTAGGAGTCCTAACAAGGGGTACTTTGGAAGAGGATGGAATCTCTCTAGGATCTATCTTCATAACGCGCTCTCCGAAAAAAAAAAAAAACCCCTGATGGTAGGAGGTAAGGATTTGTCTAAGGTGAGGATGAGAGAGACGCCTAGATATCTGCTCTAAGCTTGGGGTAGTTACTAGCTCCACATCCGCCCCATTTCGCGCCAGGACCGCTTTATACCCAAGGAAATGAACGAAAAAAATATTGATTTTTTTTTAACATAAAACAGTTAATTCAAATGGAATTTGCAACGTAACTAAAGGCGGCGTTTTCCAAATTTTCTGATATAACCGATAGTAAGCTTAATGGTTTATTTCGCAGCCTGGAGATAAATAGAATAATTAAATCGGGATGGACTTCCATTCGGAATTTAACACGGCGTATTCATCCGCCAACACTTTAATACTATAGTAAACTAAACCCGAAAACAAATAAGGTTTGATCCTAAAATGAAACTTCGATAACCTATAATGGAAATAATACTGTTTTGAACGCGAATTCGAAACGCCTACGTGTACGCGAAAATATTTAAGAATTACATCGGTTATACATTACAAAATTACTCGTAATTAATTTCAAACTTCATTATATTATCGTGGTTAATTTTAATTAAGTAGAGGAAGAACTTATTCGCGTAACTAATAACAGGGGGCCAAATATATTCTAAACCCATCCCACGATATACTTGATACAGAATCGTCAAAATATTTAAACTAGCAAAAAACTAAATTTCATAAATATTAGCGTAATACTACAAGGCCTAACTAAGAGAGAGAAAGTGAAATTTCAGAGTACTTTTTAGTACTATTATAAGCAACGTAATACGCGAATAGCGGACGAATTTTGTCTGTCTAAATAAGCCATTGAACTATTTTATAATTTATTTCAAAAGTAATTTTTTTTAACTTTTAATGTCAAGTATATCTCTAATTTTTAAATGAAGTAATAATTATTTTATATTAAGATTTGATCGATTAAAGGTAGCTACTCGTTCCAAGCTCATTTCTCACACTCGTATTCATTGCGCTTTAAAAGTGAAACGAACTTGCCAGAAACTCACCCCTCAAAGTTTTTTTTTCCTTCAGTGTCGTTGTCGGGGGAGTTTTTTTTAAGGCGTACCAAGCCAGGCGAGCTATCACTTAGAGATAGACGAGACTTTAAAGGGAGAATGAAATTCCACAAGTAATTTTTTACGATAAAATAGGCCTAATTTGCTAGTACGTATAAATATTAAATTATTTATCAATTTAACTTACTAGGAAGGTAGGCTTAAGACCAGGTTTAAAGGGACGGTGAAACAAACTAGATAATAAATCCACATCGTCCGCTTCATTACCCCTTTAATACCTTAAGTTTAAATCTTAATTCGGTATTTCAAGGTGGACGAACCGTTTTTAAGTTACAATCACGATATGACCTTAAATAACCGTCTAAAAAGACGATTTTCTATTAATATTTATACCCTTTCTAAGGCTGAGAATAAAATCCAGCGTCGTGTAGTGATTTTAGTATTTTTCACGTATCTATACATCTTGTTTAAGATTTTTTTTTCCTCCTTCGAATCCTATATAAGAATACAATCTAGCTTAGAGTAAAGATTTCCATAGAGAAACCATATTTTTAGGGGTTAAATTTGACTCTAAGAGAGATTGAGAAAGGCTATAGCTAGTCTCTCTCTCTCTCTCCAATAGGGTGTGTGTGTTTTTTAAGTATGGGGGAATCTCGGTAGTGATCCTACGGGCGACGCGAACCGTGTTTCGACTTTGATTTCATCGATTTTATTTTATTTTTTGTCCCTCGACATAACGCGACGAAATTCCTTTTCATACGAGACGCTTTTTACTTTTCAGTCAACGAATACGCGTTCCCATTTCCGACATCCAAACCCCCCCTCCATCTCCCCTCATCTCTCCTGAAGCCCCACGTGTATCGTGATTCTTCTATTCACGCTCACCCACGCGCCTCTCTTCGTCTTTCGCTCAATAGATACGAAAAGCTCGCGTCTACTCGACTCAAGATCAAACAATTCATTTTTCGTCATAAAACTAAGATGGATTAATTCAGAATTCGAAAAATTTAATTATAGAATTATATAATTGGACATAATTAGTTTTTCAATGGAAATTGGGATGAAGTCCTAAATCAAATTTGGAAAAGAATTATACGCCATTTTCAGGTTATCTATGGGAATTCTAGGGCATTTTCAGGTTATCTATGGGAATTCTAGGGCATTTTCAGGTTATCTATGGGAATTCTAGGGCATTTTCAGGTTATCTATGGGAATTCTAGGGCATTTTCAGGTTATCTATGGGAATTCTATGGCATTTTCAGGTTATCTATGGGAATTCTAGGGCATTTTCACGTTATCTATGGGAATTTTTGGCCATTTTCACGTTATCCATGGGAGTTGTAGGCGATTTTCAGGTTATCTATGGGAATTGTAGGCTAATTTCAAGTTATCTATAGAAATTATAGTTCATTTCGACGTTATCTTTGGGAATTATAGGTCCTTTTCAAATAGCCCAGATTAGCAGTTTCTCTATGGGAATTTATTCTTTCTAAGATAGTAAGCGCGAATATAGTGTAGGTGTCGCGAGAATGATGAGAGATCAGGCGTCGCCGAAAGGTCGATTACTATATATATATATATAGGCAGAGGTATACGATATAGATATATTCTCATCTTGAGCACCCATAATCAATTTTGATTTTTTTTTCTAGCCTTAAATCCTCTGTTTCTAGAATGCGCGCGCGCGGGGTGCGCTGATAAAGAAAAAGGGAGTCGTGGATCGCGGGGTCGTGGGTCGCTTGACAGCCGAGTTTAGCCCCTTCTCCCGTCCTGACGTCAAATTGGTCTCATCTCTCGATCCCCCCAACGCGGGAAACTTTCATCTTCCTCGGCGCCTTAAAGGAAGAATGAAATTCCAGCCCGACAACTCACTCAAATGTTACAGATCGCTTCCTTAGAATAACTAATTCACTAGATAGTTTAGTGGTTTAGGTTTTGAAAGTTTTAAATGGTAACCATAGATATATAAAAATGCGCTAGATCCGCAACACTACCAAAGTCAGGTGCCAAAATGTCAGTGAGTAATAGAAAATATTTTCACGCGCTAACGCTTGCCTTTGACTCTACAAATGTCACGCGCGACAGGGGAACATTCGCGCGCCAAAAAAGTCTGGAATAGAAAATATTTTCACGCGCTAACGCTCGCCTTTGACTGTACAAATTTCACGCGCCAGAAGGGGACACGTCCTCCCCCTCTGGCGCGTGAAATTTGCGCAGTCAAAGGCGGGTAAAAAAATCTTCTACATCGTACATCGACGTTATAGAAAGAATTGCGGATCTAGCTCATTTTTCATATATTTATAATGTTAACAGGCGCTCGCTTTAATGTTTGCGGATTAAGGCGATATTTAAACGATAAGAAATTGGTTAATCGCATTCTCCCTTTAAGAGTTTCAATCTCGGCATAAACCCGGTTGATTTTCAGCCATTTTTTCATCCTTCGAACAGTGCCTTCAAACACCATCTTAGAATGGCTCTAAATTACCATTATAAATGAAGCGTGTAATAAAGAAATTGAGTCTTTTTCAAGATTGTAAACTAAAAACGCGATTTACCTTAATTTAAGGAATCTAGAAATTTATTTATTTCGAATCTCGAAAGCGATATAATTTTAATTGAAAATCCGTATTTACGCGGAAATTGACGTCTTTCTAAGATTGTAAGTCGAATATATATGGCGAGCTTTAGAGTGTTTTAGTTCGAAGAGTTGCCAGGGGTTCGTCGTCCCCCAGGACCACGTTGTCAAAAATGTCTAGTTATCTCGGTAGAAAGCTTAGACTCGAATTACCCCGTATAGTTTAACATTGGCAATATATATTTAAGATTTAAGACTAGGATCATTCAGTCAAAAATAATGATTCTCAATCCCGTTTTTATTACAAGTTTAGCTAAAGATTGTCACTACTAATAAAGCCCAACACTAGCGTCGGAAAAGCCAAGAGAGAAACGATAGAAATATATTATTGGCTCTCTCGAATTGACGTCACTGACGGGAATGGTAAAGAAAAAACATATTAGGTTGCCTCGGTTACGACCCCGGTTTCGCCTAAGGAAAATATCCTCGTCTATATAGGGTTTTATATAAGGATTTTTCGTTCTTTTGTCCAGAAAGGAAATGGAACCGTTATGTTTTATCTTTCGTACTAAATAAATAAAGAATTAAAAGCAGCCTGCAAAACTGATATATTTCCGGTATTATTGTTATTGAAGTCGCGAATAAAATGAAAATTTAAATATAAACGAGTAATAATAAAAACAGCAATCCATGGCAGCTGCTCTTCTCGAGACGCGACGATATACCTCGATGCTAAATGTTCGCTAATAACCCCGGTGAATATATTTTATTCCATTGTCAATATACGGCACCATAGACCGTAAATAAGATAAATTATTTAGTTCGATTATTTATTAATTTTTTGTTACGATAACAATTTTATTATTATTTATTCTAAACTGGAAAGGTTTGATTTACCGATTCTCGCCTAAAAATACGAAATAACCGCGAAGATCTGACTAAATCGCGTTAATTTTACGTCAATTAACGTATATTTAAATAATTCAATTATTCTTAAGCCTTGGTTTGCAAAAACATTGATATATCTACTAGCTGGTTACTTCCAAATCTCCAAAACATATAATTAGGCCTAAATTAGGCTTAATCGACGTTTGAAATAATTTGAAATAAAAAGCGCGTGACTCGAATCTCGCGCGATAATAATCTGAACCGCGCGCGCGAAAAAAATTAAAATTCTAACTTGGCGCGTGTTTTGAAATAAAGACTCAAATTCAACCGGAGTTTGCAACAAAATTTTACCGTTATCCACCGCATTGGGACAAACCTACGTATTCATTTTTAAGGGTGGCGTTTTAAGCTGATTATACAATAATTTATTAATTAAAGATGTTACTTGATGAAAATATTCGAATTAAACCACGACCTTCTTTGGCTCAAAAATAAGTTTAAATTTAAAAGATATTCCGATATAAGAAATAATGAGTTTGGCTGGAAATTGACAGATTACAAATACGGGGGAGTTTCCGATCTCCGAACGATATTTCGACATTACTATTTTTTTATTTATTTATTATTATTAATATTAATACTCGAGGGAATATCTTTCGTACCAATATAATTACTATTTTCTTACGCTAAGTCAATCTCGAGTCTCTAGACGACGCACCTACGTTCGTTTCCAATTGGAACTGATACGGATAAAGGCGGGGAGATGCCTATACCCTCTTTCCCACGTATACGATTATAATTAGCAAAAAATCTTGATTGAAAACGGGGCTATAGATTAGACGAATCTTTTGGGAACTCTTGTAAACTCGTGTACGTGTACGGGAAGATATATTCTAAACAATTTACATCGCGGAAACGTGGCGCTTACGAGGCTGCAATATTATCATTTAAATGAACTGAAACTTAAGCCTTTTTTTTTATAAACTAACATTAATTATTGAAGGAAAATATGTCGAGCGAAATGGAAGCAATTTGAGTTCAATATACACGAAATGATATGAATGAAAGGGGTGGTGGGAATGAAAATGAGTGTTGGGAATTGGGGATATTTCGCGATCCGTTGTCGTCCAACGAGTAATAAGAGCTTTCGTAATAGAAATCCCTTCCACCCAATACAACCTCTTTTTTCCATTAAATGTCGCAGCAAGCCGCAACATCTTTAAAACACTCTATCCCTCTTTTTTACTATAATTGTTCTTAAGCCACATTCGCATGAAACGGGATTTGAAACTTGGAATATATCAAATATTATTAATTTACAATTTCCGTAATTTTTCTCAGAATTACTTAACTAATAATTAACGAAAATATTTGCGGATTATCTCCTCCAAACCTCGACAGTAACTTTCCCCAGAATCTTCTAGAAGTTTAACTAATTATTATTAATAAATAACCGATTAATCCAAATATTTGCGAATTATCTCGTCCAAAACTCCGACCTAACTTTCCACAGAATATTCTAGAAGGTTAATTGATTATTATAATTAACTGAATATTTAATTTACTAATAAAATCTTCACGGGTTTGACCCGAGTTAGATAAAGAGGCCTTTTTAAGGGTGCGAAGCAACCTCTTTTTTGTATAATTATTAATTAACTAATTAACCAATTATCTCGTCCAAACCCAAGCCTCTATTTTTTTTTTTTTTTTTCTTTTCATTCAAAAAGTAAGGTCGTGTGAATAGGGATTTATATTTAAGTATATTGCAATCTCAAATTACGAAACCAGTTCGATGTTCGAGAAAGAAAGGCGAATTAGGATGGATTACTCTTAAGGAGAGAAACAGAGACGTAAGGATAAATTAGAAAGACAAGGGTCCTTCTATTGTGGCTATTCAATAACCTATAACCGCGTTGAAAACGGAGAAAAATAATCTCAGTGATAGAAAATCGAAAATGGGAAATATTTCCTAATTAGAGTTTGCGTTATAGCGAACAAAAATCAATACAATTCGCGTATATTCGCTTTCACGCTTAAAATGAACGCGATTTTACACCGGAAAACAAGGCGATATAGCGTGAAAATTAATTTCATTCTAAGCCTAGAAACAAATATAAAAGATATAGTAAAAAAAAAAAAAAATTACAAATCTTTTATAGCGAGCGACGGAAATAATGTAGGCTGAAGTTCTTAACGAGCTATTACACGCCTTTAACCTAATATTACCTCAAATATATATTACACTTAATATTATTATAGACTAGGCAAAAACGTCGTCATGGAAACCAATATATATTATTAGCGGCAAAAGATTCGAATAAAAAAAAAGCAAATGTGCTTGGCACTCCCGCGTGTACTTGAAGAAGAACCCACCTTAATTCATTCTATACTAAATACTTTAAGGAAAATTTTAGCGAAATCTAGAAAAATATCATAGCAATTTTTGGAAAATAATATCTATGGAATTTTTGAAAAATAATATCTATGGAATTTTGCAGACTATCCTCACTGATAAATTAGCGAAATCTACAAAGATATCGAAGCAATTTTTTGGAAAATAATATCTATGGAATTTTGCAGACTATCCTCACTGATAAATTAGCGCAGCCTTTAGAATGTCATATAGAATAGTTTCTTCAACGGTTCATACGCGCGGGTCTTATAGAAACGACACCAAATTAAGCCCAATCGACCAGTAAAATTAATTTCTAGTTTAATATTTTTGTTTGTAATTATTTTACTGCCGGATTAGGACTATTTAAACGAAGAGGAATCAAAAAATCACTCTTGGGTTACATTCCCCTTTAAATACTATGGAATTAAATTCTAAGCAATTTGACCATCAATCTTTAAAACAATAAAACTAATAATAATTAATATTATTTATACCTTGAAAGACGAGAGAGTCAGCGGCGCTATAAAACCTTTAAACACTCATGACGCGGTGCCAAAACTAAAAATCAAATGTTCCCGATCTGCTTGTAAGAATCAGTGTTTTGGGGCCCTTGAGACTTTATCGTTCAGCGTTGGGATCCGTCCTTGGGGTATATACACCGTACTCGAGGCAAAGGAGGGGAGACGCGTTTAACTCTTTCGTTTCTTATAGTTCGTTGGAAGGCGGGCGACCGCGAGATGAGGGGATAGGGCCTTTTCATAGAGAAGGGGTTAAAATCCCGGAGGAGCTTAAAAACCGAGACGAGCAACGAGCTCCGACAGATATTACTTAAGCTTTTCTTTCGTCAATATCAGACGGAGTTTTCTACGAATAACGCGTACAATTTCGTATCCCGTCTCTTGGTCAAAAGACCACTTTACTATCGCTTATTTTATCGTTGCTAGTTAACGGGGGATAAAGGGTTAAGCCAGCCACGGTTCATTTTTAAAGGGCTAGTAACGTATATTTTTTACGAGTATATGAATATTTTGGGAGAGGTTTTTGCTATTTCAACGAATAACGTAGAATTTCGTATACCGTGTAAAGACCTTTCTAAGTCTGTAGTATGCACACATCTTATGGGAGCGCGTTAAAATTAAAAGTAAAACTGACGTCACGCGATAGGTAACAATATCCTATTCTTATCCCGCGTAAAATTTTACAATTTTACCTAAAGTTCTAAGTCTCTAGTGTGAACGCGTCTTATGGAAAAGTAAAACTGACGTCACAATAGGTAACAATAGTCTAAAAATTATTTTTAATTTCCCGTGATTAAATTGGCGAGTTTGGCCAAGTTAGATCGATTTTGACAAGTTGTCCCGATAGAGAATTTAGTATCTAGCAGCAGTCACGTGATATCTACTTTAAGCGCGTGCTGAAATCTTGGATAGGAGTGATATTCCGATCACGTGGGGGGGGGGGGGGATTGTAGGATTTAAGGGTTCTACAACCCCTTTTAACCCTTTTTACAAGCTTCAATCTCCGCTGTTGGGTTTTATAAGTCTGAGGGGCTCATGCCGCTCGGGGCGCCGGAACAATTGAGCCTGGGTTTATATAAAACAACCCTTTGAGTCTATAGGGGGGCGCGGGGGGGGTTATAAAGAGTGTTGATAAGATCACGTTTATCGCGGTATCACGCGTGTATAGTCGACTTAATATTTCGTCTCGTCTCGTTGCGTCACGATGGAAAAGAAAAGGGTTTAATAGTTTCGAGCTCGGGGTTCAGAGTCGAAAAAAATGTCAGGGGGTCAAATTCGGATAAAAAGAAGGGGCGCATGCTCGAAAACGTCTGATGACGTATTACTATCGCGTCATAAAGTGGTTAGTAGAAGAATAATTCGCGAATATAACGAGTGATTAAGAAAATAACTGGTTTTGTTTACCTAAACTTTGTTTTACGCGTATCTTTGTTCCATAATCTCTACAACCAGAAGCCGATGAAACCCTCCTTTGAAGTCTGTTACTCCCGGGTCTTGTCTACCCCTCTCTGTATGGGTTAGTTTCAAAAAGCGCGATTCGTACGCCTCCTAACGGTAGATATTTTCGGAGCGGGAGCTCGTCGAGTGAATATCTCTAGCAGCCTTGGAGTTCGTCCAAAAAACGTCGTCGTTTGTGGAGAGAGAGAATTTCCAATTTTCCGTAGACAGGGGGGATGAAGTAGGACCCCTCCGATCTCGTAAAATTGGGAATTTTACCCATACACAGAGGAGCGCTATATCGAACATTGGAGTAGTAGACTTCAAAGGAGGGTTTCATCGACTTCTGCTACAACTGACACGCCGTCAGCTGAGAATCTTTTCCGAGGATAATGATTGCAATTTCCTGGCTTCTTGAAAGATATTTAAATTCCCTGACTTTTCCCTGACTTTTTTGGTTCATTTTCAAATTCCCTGACTTTTCCCTGTTTTCCCTGACCCGTGGCAATCCTGTTTGTCGCGGGGGCTAATATTGAAACGATATATAATTTATTAGAAACTAACTAGTAATGACTAAGGGGGTCGCCGATGGATGGCGTTAGTGGGAGGGGGTTGGGGTTTCGTGTGACGCGACTAAGCTAAGGCTATTAATGGGTATTATTCATACTTAGCATTTGGTCGGCCTTTCAAATAACCTCTCTTCCCATTACATAGTCGGCTATTAAAAAAAGCTAATACACATTTCAATTTTTTTTCTCTCTCTCTCTCTCTTTGGCCCCTGTTAGGTCGCTTCCCCTTTAACGCGCGCTGCCGCCGCTACTAGGAACCAAAGCTCCCAAAACGCCATAACCAAGAAATATTTCGCCACCCTCAAAGCCATTTCTAACAAAAAAAAAAAATGGTTCATTCACCCAAATCGCGAATGATTCAACGAAACCAATATATTTCTAGCACCAAACTCTAAGAGATAATGTAAATCAAAAACGTTACACCCCGTCTTTAATCTACGTTAGTTTTATTTTAACGGACAAACGTTACGATGTAACGGTAAAAAAAAATATATAAAAATTGGTCCGGAACTTTTAAACGATGATTGGGGCATCTCCCCCCACGATAGGAAAAAAACTGAGGGGATGCTGCCAATGACTAACTAAAGCCCCCCGACCCCCTAGCTACCCCGGCTTCTCTAGCCTACGCTACACCACCCCAGCTCGTCTTAATAGCCCATATTTTAGCGTATCTGTTCAATGAATCAAGACGAATAGAGTCAAGGCTGACAAACTGTAAGTAGGCTCGATGTCTGATGTTAAGCAAATATTATAGATCTAGACTCATTTATTATTAAATAGATTTCAACAAGAAGTTAAATTTTAATTACCAATTTATAGGAATAATTATTGAATATTTTTAAGGGCTATCTTATTATTTTATCAGTATATGAATGAGATTTTAATTATTTAATTTAAATTTAATGATCATTATAATTCTTTGACGGATTCGCGTAATTGTAAAGTTTAGTAACCAGAATTAAATTTCACAATTTCTAATTTGGTCAAAAATGGAAACAAATTGGAAAATTACAATTTTGGAAAAAAATTCCAAATGAAAAAAAATTAATTTGGTCAAATTGTAAAATTTCAATTTCAAGCATTTTTGACCAAATTATAAAATTTTTCTTGATTAGAAAAGTCGATTTCGTTGGGAGCGTATTATTCTTCTGGGAGCGTATTATTCTTCTGGGAGCTTATTATTCTTTTGGGAGCGTCAATTACCCAGGCCAATTTTTACCATATTTCTGAAGATTTTTAAATTCGCTGCTTAATTTAAGATTTTTTGTTGTTTTAAATGAAATGTTTAGGACCCCCTCTTACAATTGCCACACGAAGATCTCCACTGAGTGTTCCTATAGGTCCTTGAAACTAATATCTTATTCAGAATTCGGTTTGGTCGAGTGTACGAATTGTTAATGTTAGCTAGGGATACGGCTAGGGCATCTTTCCCAAGGAGTATTTTTTAAGGCTTCGCTAGGGATGGGGCGAGCGTTTAATGGCCCAAGGGGGATAAGAGGGGAGGAGGAGGAGGAGGAGGATGATAGGGCCAACGAGAAAGGCGTCTGGGCCAATAATGGAAAATTCGTTAATTAGTTATACTAGTTTTTTTAGCCCGCGTATCCTTAAAACGTTAAGAGCAATTAAGTAAAAGATTTCGGAGATTGCTTTACATCATATATATTAATTTTCAATCTTAGAAGGCGTCGGAACTAAAGACTTTAAAGGGAGAATAAAGTATAATAAAATAAATATAGTTAAAATATTATAAAATTCTAAGCTAATTTAATCAATTTTTATATCTTTCTCGAAAAGTATAGGCTTAACGAGGATCCACGGAGAGTTTGAGATCTCTTCGTTCACGAGTCTACGGCCAATCACGTTCGCTTTATTCCGACTGCAACGAATAAGTTTGAAATTAGGCTTAAGAAGCGCGTTGACCGGACGATAATCTAATTTTTCGTGGATCCTCGTTAAGCCTAAACTCTACAAATGAATTTTAATTGTTATTAATCCCTAATTAATCATAATTAACCCTATGTTTTCTCAGCCAATTACGGAGAAATCAGAGTTGGTTTTAACCAATTAGAACTACGAGGTTGTCGGGCCTCGGTAGCTGAAGCGTGGGACGAAAATGATTCGACCTTCATTGTCCCTTTAATTAGTCGTTTTAAACGTGAATTTCTAAGAATGAAAATGTTCTATATATCAGCGAGGGTTAAGCGCTAGAAAAACAGAAGAAGCCGTAATTTGTTTGGGTATACGTACTTAACTGCTATATAGGGTTAAAAAAAATGCTTATTTCCCCTAAAGGGTTCAATTAAGTTAAGTGACGTCACCCGTTACCACGCGGCTAGTAATTAGGGCTAACGAGGCCTCTATCATTTAGGCCCAACGAGCCAGAGAGAAAAAAAATTAAGCGCTTAAAACGCCCTCCCCCCAGTGCAAGTGATGGCCATACCAAATTTCGGGTGTTTTTCAATATAAACGCGGGTCTAGAGTAACTAGCTATATATAACCGGTCGAAATTAATCCCTAGCTGTTTTCATAAAAAATTCAAACCTCGAAGACCCGAATTAGTTATTTTTCTACCGGATGCGTAATTATCATAATTATTATAACCTGTCGAACGAAATCAGTTTGATATTATCGATTGTTCAAATCGATTTTTTAAGATATTAATTTTGTTTCTTTATCAAATATCTACACGTGTGAACCAATTTTTTTTTTATAATTGACCTTTCCAAAACGGTTTTAAGTCTGTAGTGTGAACGCGGCTTAAATTAAGCTAGGTTAGGTTAATTTCCCTTTAAATTAAGGTGATCCGTGTATTTTTAGCGGTTTTTGAGCTTTAAATAAGGACAGAGCCCCTGCGAAAGAGTGTTTTCGGTAGAGTTTCCCCGTTTCAGACAAAGCCAACATACAGGGGTGAAAAATGATTATTTTTAATCGATTCTATTATATTTTTTAATTTAGATTTGATAAATGAAATCTAATTTATCTCTTCATCCTCCCTTTAAATATTTAATAGTGATAATATTTTCTAAATAATTTTTAATCATACGTGATAAACTTCTCGTTAAAATGGTTTCTAGAAAATAGCAAAATGCACTCGGGGTGTTAATTTTTCATAGAAACATTTGAGCGCTGGCCGCTGTTAAAAAATAAGGGGCTGAGATTTATTAGTGCTATTAGTAACTTGTCGTATCAATAATCATTAATATCAGGTAGAGTCTGACGCTAAAAACCAACTCCTAAAAAGCCTTAAAAAGCCTATTCTTAATTCTTAATAATCGCTCGCTCGGATAATGTTTCCCGAAGGACACCCGCGGACATCTCGAAGATTATTATATCCATTATATATATCAGTTACTATCTTGAAAAGAATTCAAATCCCTAAGGAGAAAAACTGTTTTTCTATAAGAATTAAGATCCCTTTTTAAAGACGCGACGATAAATATCGTATAACGCGCTTTTTAAAACCTTTTCTTTCGATTGATGGTGACGCGTCATCAGCCGCGTTCAGACTAGACCGATTGGAGCCTCGATTCAAACAGTTTTTTTCGAATCAATTTGTCGAAACTGCTTCGGGAACCAGTTTCAATAGTCCTGGTCGATTTGCCGGAAATGGGCGCTTGTCTCATAGCCGCGCCGCCATCTTTTTGTAGTAACAGGTTGCCAGACTATTTCTAATTTTATTTCCCACAAACCAAATTCAAGTTGTTAGTCCAACGCCTCCTATATGATAAAATATAGGAGGCGTTGGTTAGTCTGTCGCTATTTTCACACTACAAAAAGATGGCGGACGATCACGTGACAAAAGTTTTCCCCGCCAAAATTTTCGCGAGTGTCTCTAGACTTCCGGTTTTGGAAATCGACCAGGACTATTAAGCTACGTTGTCACGATTTGAAATGGTAAAATTAAACCGATACTCAAATCGATAGGAATAGTTTTAAGCGATATTTAAAAATCGATTTATCGTAGCTTCGTCTATCGGTTGCTGAAACCAGCCGAATCTGTACGAAACTGGTTCCCGAAGCAGTTTCGAGAAATCGAATCAAATCGATTTGAGAAAAGACGATTTCCCGTTCAAGCGACTCCAGCGAAATGTTTTGGAAACGGTTTAAATCGATTCCAAGGCGATTAAATATCGGTTTGATTTTATCGATTGTGATAGTCGTTAGTGCGAACGGAGCTATCAATAGCGAATGGGGTAGGTAAAGTGGGGGAGGGGCTAGTGACATATTTTATTCAGGAATATTTCTTACGCGCGTTGGTGAAATCTTTAATGAGGCTACTAGGTACTTAGAGATATATTCTGGTAAGGATACGAATTTGGTAATTATAAAGTAGCGTGCGTAAATAATATTAAAGCTATATACTAGAGTCGATTATAATTGTACGACCGCTTCTAAGCGACCCCTTATCTATTTAATGTCTAAGAAACAGACATTTTCAAGGAGAAAGTGCAGGGTGTGTGGAGAGCGAGGGAGTTAAGGTATACTGTCCAATCAGAAGAGTGTCAGCTAAAGAATATAGGATATTGTATTTTCCCCAAAACTTTTGTGCAATTTATATTTAGTTAAATCAGAAGTCGATGAAACCTTCCTTTGAAGTCTACTACTCTAATGTTCCATACAGCGCTCCTCTCTGTATGGGTAAAATTCCCAATTTTACGAGATCGGAGGGGTCCTACTTCATACCCCCCTGTCGACGGAAAATTGGAAATTCTCTCTCTCCACAAACGACGACGTTTTTTGGACGAACTCCGAGGCTGCTAGAGATATTCGCTCGACGAACTCCCGCTTCGAAAATATCTACCGTTAGGAGGCGTACGAATCGCGCCTTTTGAGAATAACCCATACAGAGAGGGGTAGACAAGACCCGGGAGTAATAGACTTCAAAGGAGGGTTTCATCGGCTTCTGGTTAAATACAGAGACACTGAAAAGCCAAGGGGGGGAGAAATCCTGACGTCATAGAACCCCCTTGAAAATATTCGTGTAAGCGAACGGGGCTCCTTTATCAAGATAGCTAAGCCTTGTCCGTGTATACTTCCTTTATTAATTTTAGTCGAGCTTCTCATTTCCTCGTTTAAAACATTATTTCTCGTTATATATCGGAAACGCCACCTTTTCAATGTATAAATTTAACAAGATGGTCAAGCCCATATTGATAGCCACACCTCTCGCGTTAGTTTTACCTAAACGCGACACGTTTCAATTTTTAGGCTGTCTCTAAAAAGTACAAATAAGAACCTACGCCACTAGGGAGTGGTCAAGGCCGAAAAGCATTTAACGCGCTTATACTTCGACCCCCGCTTTGACTCGAAATAATCGAATTGGTCAAGATACTCCGGACTATCCTGTCTGTTATTTATTGGAGGTAAAAGTCAAAATCATTTACTAAGTTCGATGGCGCGTGGGCGGGGCTTCACGAGTCTCCCTGTATTAAGAGAGATTTTCAACCATTATATATAAATCCATTGATATATATTGGGAGGACTGTCCCCCTAGTGACCCCCACCCCAAATAAAACACGATTTTCTCCTTTAATAACTTCCATATACGCAAAACTATTATATATCCATTGACAGTCAAGCATAGTCGATACGAATCCGGTGTTTAAAATATAACGATAACGCGTGATAGATTTAAAGGGACACTGAATCGATTTCGACTCGGACTACTTCGTATTATAAAAATCATTGGCAGTAACTTTAATTTTAAAAAATATTCGTATTCGTTTCATTTTCCCTTTAAAGGTTCAGGAAAGTAGTGTGGGAGGGGAGGGGGTTAGAGAATAGCGGGAGATAGTATTTGCTCGTGCCGGACTGTGTTAGTCGGAGAATAATAATTGCCGCCTCCTTTAAAACTTGTAGCTTCTATTTTTGCAAAAGTAACTTGGCTTTATTTATTCCGCCCGGGCGCCGATTATCATTATTATTATTATTATTAAAGAATTAGCATTCAACGCGTATAGCGCCCGTATATAAATACAAGCGGGTTGCCATCTCGAAATGGACTTCAAATGGATAGGGACGCTCCAATTTTTCCAAATATAACCAAATTTTTATTTCAGGGTTCGTGCAAGATTACGAAAATTAATTTTTTACAATAAATGGACCTATAAAAGCAAAGATAATGATACAAATATAAGGAAATAGTGTTGAAAATAAATTGGAAAGAGAGATCTGTTTTAAGGAGCTATCAAATATGTCATTTTTTGGGGGTTTGCAACGGTTTTGAGTGGCGCAAGTTTTTTATTACAAATTTCTCTGATTTTCTGATCATTTTCCCAGATGTTTCCTCAAATTTTTGACAGGTTAATAATAATAATAAAAGGCTTAATTGTAGTACTCTTTCAATAAGCTGGTTTACGAAGAGGTGTATTAATTAATTAATTTAGTTTTTAAACATTAAATTGTAAGCCTTTTTTGTCCTAAATTGTTTCAGAACCTCGTCATAAAAGCCTTTGTTTAAGTGATAAGCTAATAATATAATAAACAATTCAAATAAGACGTCATTTACTTTTAAGACGAGGCGTATCTAGCCGGTTTAATATGATTTAACCCGGGTTTAATCTCGATTAACTTTATTCTTATTGAACTAATAAAGATACGTAAACCTCATTTAAATTAATTAAGCGCCTCTTCTGAAAAGGGTATAACCCTTTAATTTCCATTGTAATTGCGTTCTTTCAAAGATTGTAAGCCACTATATATCGTTAGTATACGCTTTTAACGAAGAAACTAATGATTATCTCTATCGATTAAGTTGAACTCTATCTCATTCATTGTCGACCAGTTCATTTTCATAAAAAAGCGATTAGCGTATAGAGAGGAAGGGGTGAGGGTAGTTCGGGACCTAGAGAAACCCATCCCCCCTCCCCGGCGTTTATAAATATTTAAATTGGAGTAAAAATTTGACTCTATATTTTCTCTCCGGTTTTGGGACATAATTGACACTTTTTTCCATTTAACGGAAATGTTAACGAAAACCCCTTATTTCCGTTCCACGCACGGGGGGGGGGGGGCAAATGGGTGTTTGAATAATTCGTTGACTTTTAAAAACCCGGGACCTATAATTAGGCCTAAAAGAAATTTGGTTTTTAATTTCGAGCGAGTGCGTGGAAACCTTGAACAGGGTGGTCATTGCTACTCGAAACAAAATAACCTTAGAAGAATTAAATTAACGGATATTATATCAAAATATATCTACGTCTGTCTGTCTGTCCGTGTAGAACGCTAAAATGTACTCGCAAAGTTAGATTTATTATTTATCATGGTAGAATTATGTTTTTTATTTTTTTACAGAATGACGAGGTATTACGTCATATAACGACTCAACCAATAGGAGAGAAGAAAAATTTCGGGTTTGTACGTAAAGGTCCCTAGCTGCCTTTGACAGTAATTTTCATAAACGCTATAGAGACTAAAAACTAGTTTCGCGTAACTAAAAATTAATAAGAATGAAAAAAATGATTTTAAAATTATTTTGTGAAATTATTTGTAAAATATAGAAAATTAGTCCAAAAATGTAAAGAAATGTAGAAAAAAAAAAGGCGTAATTTGGGGGAACAGTGTTCAAAGAAAAAAAGCTACTAAAATACTGAGATATAAGAAAATAAATGGACTTTTTTTTGCTTTATTTAAAAAAAAAAAAAAAAAAGTTTAAATAATCTTTGCGGGGAAAATATATGGTATAGAGTATGATCCAAACAACCTATTAAAAATGGCCCCATTAAAAAGTAACCGAGCTTATATCGTAGGCTATATAGTTCTAAATAATTACGCGTCAAGAAAGCGCGTACTTCTCCCGTCTTGAAAATATATATTCTTCATATATCCATTAAATATTCTTTGTAAAAAGTATTTTTTCGAGCGTAAACCCGCTGCCATACGGACCAAATCTTAAAAGTTCCTTTAATACTAAAATAGCGCGGATTTTTAAGGCTGATAATCGGGAAATATATACTCGCTATAAAATATTAGTCGAGCCGAACGAGGAACCCTCTAATAAGGAATAAAGGAAAAAAAAAACTAAGGCACCCTAAGAAGGAAGACGCGTCTTTTAAGACTGCTAGTAATTTACGTACGATAAATCGGGCCTGATAGAAACTGCTAGAACCGTTAGAAACCTTAGCACTAGGGATAAAGTGACTCTGTCAAGAGTTGTTCATCAAAAAAACTTTTTCATTTCACCCTCCCTTTAAAGATTCCCTTTCTAAATACAAAGAAACCCTATCAAAGTCACGCGCCAAAAATGTCGGGAATAGAAAATATTTTCACGCGCTAATGCTCGCTTTGACTGTACAAATGTCACGCGCCAAAAATGGCAGGAATAGAAAATATTTTGCGCGCGCTAATGCTCGCCAAGACGGTACAAATTTCACGCGTCCCCCTCTGGCGCGTGAAATTTGTACAGTCAAAGGCAGGGGAAAAAAAGCTATATTGTCCATCGATGTTAAAAATAATCGCGGATCTAGTTCATTTTTCATATATCTATGGTAAACAGGCGTACCTCTTACATCTTCGGATTAAGCGAAGACGACCAAGTTTAGTAAAAACACGTGTTGCGGAGGGATATTTCAACGCGCCTTTACTATATATAATTTCTTCCCTTTCTAGGATGCGCGGGCTGGAAATAATATATATATCCGAGTTAAGGAGCGCTGCCAAGCAAAGGTTACAAAAACGGAGAGAAAGAAAGAGAGATCGTTAGGCTTAATGACGATAGAGAGAGAACTAGAGACGGAACGTTGGACCAAAGAGTATATAAATGGGGTCCCCCGCCCTCTCTATGTCACATCCCTTTTACACGTACGCGTACACGTTCGCTTTCAATTTCTCCATCCCTCTATTACGTACAAAAATAAAAATATGGAAACTAACGAAGGTTTGTTCGGGTTGTCAAATTTCTAAAGCTACGTTCACGCTTGAATTTTCAAATCGTCTTTCAAAGATATTTTGTTTCTTGATCGAAGATCTACACGGTTGACCCCAAAATTTTATAGTTTGACCTTTCCAAAACGGTTTAAAATGGGTTCAAAGTCTGTAGCTTGATAGTGGCTTAAGTAAACTGAGGTATAAGTTATATTTATCCAAAAAAAAATAAAAAAATCTATAATATGCAAATTAGAAAATCATTAGAAGTCAAAGTGGAAACCCTTTTATCCCCTAAAAGACGGCCGCTCCGCGTTATAGTCATTAAATAAATATAAAACGTCTACCTGATATTTTTACTAACGGACAAAAAAAGGCTTATAACAAGCAACAACAAAAAAAAAAAAAAAAATTAAATACGAAAAGGGAAGATGAAACGAGAAAAAAAAAATCGATTTATAAAAAAAAATGTTCGAAATTAAACAAGGCCTAATTACGAAGAGTATACGTTAAAATTATAATATTTTAATAGTGATATGCTTAACACGTACTCGTTAATGAGTCCCCGACCAATCACGTATAAGAAGCGTATATTTTTCTGGATGGTGGGATATTCGTTAAAAGGCAATAAATCAAACTCCTTATGAATCGCCGTTAAGCCTATTTATTTTGATTTCTATGCCTAGTTTAATATTTGTTTATTTTTTCCAATTTAACAATGGGTCGGCTGCTGCAGTCTCCATTTAAAGGAAATATATTACTAACTAGTGAACAAATATTGTCAACAAAAAGAAAACCAGGCTGTTTTCTTTTATGATACAAAAATTTAAGGTTAAATGTAATTTAATTTGAAATGGTCTCGTAACCAATATTATTTCTCTTATCGACGCGTCATCTTCCCTTTAAAAGCTTTTAAGCTAATCTTAGGTTTGAACCCTATTGGTAGTCGAAAAAAATGAAATTATACCAATGGAAAAATATTCTTTAGGTCCCTAATTTAAAAAACAGATTAAAAAAAATTGTCGTGCAAATATTAAAATATATATCGGCACAAAATTCAATCTAATGCTCTTTAAATAAACAACGATTTTGGAAAAAAAAAAAAAAAAACATTTTCCACGATTCTAACGATTTCAACTAAAGAGAAAAAACCTATTATAACTAGCATTAAATAATTCAAATCTATTAAAACTATAATAAAGAACGGTGGAGAAAAAACCAATACCGTTATATAGATCTTTAAACTTAAAACGACGGGAAAAAAATTATTTGCATAATTAGATATTGTAAAAACTTATATTATTATTAAATAAAATAAAATAAAAAAAATGAATTAGGACTCCGATATCAAAGCTAGATATTACGAAGGATTTAAATTACACGTTTTTAAATATTAATGATAGTAATTTAGTTATAAAAATTTATTTATTTCAAATTATATTTGCTAACCACGCAGTTTTAAAATAAATCTCATAGAAATTTCATAGAGATTTTTTTTTTTTAGTTGAATAGTACTATTAAAAAACGCTATATTCAAAATTTAATTTAAGCTACTTCAAAATTAAATTATCAAAAATATAGATGTCATTTTTATGCCAATATATGATATAGTTAATTTCTGGGAAGTAATTGACTTGATCTGGATTAAGTACTTTTACGAAAAAGACAGCGCGAAAGCGACCTTATCACTGGTGCCAGAGCGCGTCACCATAGTGCGATGAATTTTGAATTTTTAAATTTTCGAAAATGGCGATTATAAAATGTAATTTACTGTCACTGTAATTATTTCTATTCCGCACATATGTATATATATTTTAAATCATTTTTTTAACGATTAACCCGAAAATATGACTCAATTTCAATTTGGATTTAAAGAAAAATTAGTAACAGATTAAGAATCAAGATTAAGCTTAAATCCGAGGTTAAATCCAGTCCACCTGTACCTTAATCTAGATTATTTTAACAGGGTTGGCACAGTTTTTTCAGATTCAAATTCCCTGACCTTTTCCAACGATTTTCCCTGACCGTTTCAGCTAATTCTAATTTGTCTGTATTTTCCTCGGCCGATATATTTTTCATAAAAAGCGCTACAAATTTTGCAATTGCGTTCGCCAAACTTTGTTGCAGGCGTATCTTTGTTCTAATCTATACAACTGTCACAGTCAGATTAAAATCATTTCCGCAGATAATTATTGTAATTTTCTGGCTTCTTGAAAGATTTTAAATTCCCTGACTTTTCCCTGACTTTTTTTGGTTCATTTTCAAATTCCCTGACTTTTCCCTGTTTTCCCTGACCTGTGGCAACCCTGTTTAATCCCAATTTAAAAGCTGCGATTGAAATATACCTTCGTATCTAAATCCTTTCCTTAATCTAAATCCAATCTACCCGTATCTTAATCTAAATTATTTTAAGCCCATCAATTCCACCTTAGTATCTATTCCTTTCAATATCAAATCAAAAATTTCGTTTCTTCCAAACATTAAATATAAGCTTTTTTTTCGTATCTAAATATGAAACATTGTCTGAATGTCTCCGTACAATCGTACATTAGTAAACAATGTTTAAAGTCAATTATAAAAATAATATTAGGAAGAGCTGGTTTCTATATATTAAAGCGCTATAGGCGAACTAATATCATAATCGATAATACACGCGGTGGTCAAAACAATGGTAATGACGCCGTCTCCGACAAACTCCTATTTATACGAATAAATAAATGAAGCCAAAAAATTAAATAATACATTTAGAGAATTCTTCTAATCGAGAAAGCGCACGCGTGCGGGAAAGAATGCTTTAAAATCAACGTTCATTTCGAGATAGGAAAAAACTAGATCAACCAAATGCGCGAATATCGTGGCTACAAACGCTTTTTTTTTTTTTTTTTTTTTTTCGAGTTTAATATTGACTATTCGATATTAATTCAAATTTTGATTAAAATTCGGCGTATTTCCTATTTGCATCAACTTTTAAATTGAATTTAGAAATCGTTAAAGCGATATATATCAAGATATATATAGTTTACAGGCTTGAAAGTCATCAAAAACGCTTATTAGAATACCTATTTATATATTTTTTTAAGATTGTTATTTTAGTACAAAAATCGTTTAAAAATAAATTCCTGATTGGTCACCAAAATATATTTTCAACGCGAAACGTTTTATTCCAATTATCCAATAAGAAGAAGAGTAAGATCCTTATTTGACGTCATCACTAAATACGTCACACTTCCCTCGGCGCGAAACAACTTCTTGAAATCCGAAGAAATTTCGCTTTTTTACGAAAAAAGGACTTTTATATTTCTAGATCTAAACGGGGATATTCGCGGCGAAATAGAAGCGACCGTTTCTACCGGCATCGGTCCGTCGTGTATTTTTTGTCCATCCGCGATGACCACGGGGCTGCAGCGGCGGTCAGCTTATAGTATAGAAACTTCCCCCGCGGGTTCAGTCACGTGATTGTCGATATACATCCCACCTCCCTGCAGCCCCCGCAGCAACCACCCCTAACTCCAAAAGCTCCCTTTTTCTTCCTTTTTACCGAGAAGAATCTATAGGCCTATATAGCTCTCTTTTTTCTCCATCCTCATCTTTTTCCGTTCCACGACGCCCATCCCTGGAGTTTTTTTTTTTATCCTCTATATCCCCGACCCATTGGTCAATTGTTCTAAGACCGTATACGGAAAGATATAGATCGAGCGACCCTCGTGCGGCGCCTAGAACTAGGCATAGTAAGGTCATTCGCCTTCTTATTTCTTCTTTATCTATAGCTTCCTTCCTACTGGGAAAAGATGGCGCGCGCCAAGAAAAAATCCAGTACGAGCTCGCGCCATTTTATATTTTAATCCACGCGCTCGAAGTTCCCGTCAAATTCTATAAGCTATTTATCTATAGCTTCCTTCCCCCTAGAAAAAAAAAAAGGCGCGCGCAGTCCGAGCTCGCGCCATTTTTTATTTTAATCCACGTGGTCTAATTTCCCGCCAAATTATGAATTAAAAACACGCGCGTGGACTTTTTAATAAAAAGTTTCCATTATATTAAAACTCCGTTTACGTTAAATTAAATTCGATCTAATTTAATTTCAAAATGAACCATTTTTTAAATCCTTTTTAACTCGGAGGGTCAAAATTTAAATTTATTTATAATATAATATCGAGAATAAAAATATAAGTCGGCAAATATTGGTCAATCTCTTTATATCGGTCATTTTGAGCTAATGATCGTGGCTAAATTCAGCCAACGGTAAACCCTACTTTTAAGTTTAATTTCGAGTCACTTGGGACCAAAAAAAAAAAAAAAAAAAAAAAATATGACGCTCTTATTATTTTTGAAAAGCAATCGCGGCGACCGACGGCCAGATGATATTTAAACGAGATGGGCAAACAATACACGCCCGACGCCAACGTTACGTACAATTTATTATTAAAAAATAATTATATAGTTTGTTGCCAACAACCGCGCTACAATATTATACAAAGGGTTACGGACTTTAAAAGGAAATCTTCTTACATTTCAATTATTTCTCTACTAAAATTAACTTAAATACGTCTATTATAAAAATTGAATGGATTGAACGCGCGAAGGAAGACGGACAAAAACGTATTACATCCTCCCTTTAAAAGTCTAATCATATTCTGGCAATTTTTATTATAATATGAAATATAATTTAAAAATTATTATATTTCATTATTCCTTTGATTATTTAATAAATAAACGAAATTTGTTTTTTAGTTTCAATTTAATAACGGGTGATGATCGAACGAAAAATAATAATCTCTAAAAGAAGGTCAGTGGCGAGCTAAAGGTGTTTATACCTTAGCAACAATAACGAGTTCTAAATGCAAAATCAATGTTTCATCGCCTAACTATTATTGTATCTACAACAACCAACGTAAACCTCGGCTAGTTCAGCTTCTAAATGAGATTGTCGACAACGTACGCGTTCTTAATAGACGGACGATTGAAAGAAAAAGTAAACATAGTCGTTACAACAGGGCCAGTTCCCAAATTGAAAGAAGCCCCACTCCTCCCTTTTTCCTATAACCAACTCTAATCGAGCCATTGATTAAAAGAAAAATTTCATTGTATTAGCACCCCCCAAAGAAAAAATCTTTTTCCATACTACGACGCTGCTTATTTAACTCGAAAATTCAAAATTACGCCAATTATTAGTATAGGTTTTAGTAATTACGAGTAGAATTTAATTGCTATTGGTATTTAATATAATTTAAATTAATTTAAAATTAATTTTAATGATTAGAAAGATTTTTGTTGGAGTAAAGTGAGATTACGATTATACGATAATCCGGTTAATTAAATTTCTGGTTAATCCGATCGTATATTCGTTAATCCATTAAAGGGAGAATGCAACCTAAGAAGGAATGATTTTTATAGATTCCTCTTCGTTTAAATCGATCTAAAGGCTTAGCTGGATTCACGAAAATCAACAGAAATTATTCGAATTGAAGGGTCATCAATCAATCGAGTGTTATTACAAGTTTCGCCTTAATGACAGGCATCGGCTTATTGGTCGATGACCCATCAACACCGAGAAATTAAGCCGATCTCCGCGAATCCAGCTAAGCCTATTTTGTTGGTAAGTTTTAAATATAATTCTTGTTTTTATTGAAACGATAAGGAATCGATAAAAAATGACTCGTTGTTAGGTTTCATTCTCCCTTTAATACGAAATTCTTCGTCATTTTTAAAAATGAAATGTTAGAGATTGCGAGAGAAAGAGGAGTTGTACGTCACGACTCACGGGCGAGTAGCGACATCTAAGCCCAACTCCGTAACCCAACTCGAAAAAAATACCATTTTCGGTCGATAATTTGGCGCGCCTGACTTGGAAATTCCAAATTAAATATTATACGCCTTATATCAATCGAGTTTTTTACCAATAACTGCTATAAAACCGATACGCTTTAATATTTCAGCCCGTTTAAAGCTTTATCTAGGCTTTGTTCTAGCGCGGGAGTAATCCGTCATAATTAAGATCAACAAATATTTGTCAAAGTCGCCTCGTGCACAAAACTATAAACTAAAATTATTGGGGACACCTGTTTTCCAAATTTTAAATAATTAATTATTTTATTTATTTTCAACTAAATAGATTATTGACGAAGATACGATGCTCATTGTTTTTCAAACTAAATTAAGGTAAAGATTATTCCCAATTACATAAACAAGTCTGAAATTAACCATAGATAGATGCAAAATGAACTAGATCCGCAACCCTACCAAAGTCACGAGCCAAAAACGTCAGCTGAATAGAAAATATTTGCACGCGCTAATGTTCGCCAAAGACTCTATAAATGTCACGCGCTAATTTTCGCCTTTGACTGTAAAAATTTCACGCGCCAAAATGTCAGCTGAATAGAAAATACTTTCACGCGCTTACGCTCGCCTTTGACTGTACAAATTTCACGCGCCAGATTTATACAGTCAAAGGCGGGAAAAAAAAAGCTTCTTTATTGTACATCGACGTTAAAAAGAATTGCGGATCTAGTTCACTTTTCATATATCTATGGTTAATTTCAGACTTTTTCACGTTTTCCGCAGCACGAGTGATAAGCTCGCTTTGGCGCTGTCTTTTTCGTACAAGTACTTAATTCGTATGAAAAAAATATCGTTAATTACGTTCCAGAAATAAACTACGTTTATCACGCGTCAACCGGCAGAGGGATCGAATTTTGAATATTTCGTTTTAATACTGTAATAAAACTAAAAACATTATCCCGAGACATTCTTGCAAAATGTTGCCAGCCTGGCTTTAAGTGATAGGTGGAATCTACGGAGAAGCGTGCGTTCGTGGTTCATTATTTATTGAAAATGTTCCGTGGGCGGTTTTGAAATGGCGCTATAGCGTTATTGTTTCTTTTTTACGGCGTTAGCGACGGCGGCCGAACAAAGGATCGCTCCGATCGTGATTAACGTCTCAAAAGTCGTCAAGGCGTTTACAAATACCGCCGGACTCTTATTTTATATAAACGCAAATTGATACGATAATAAAATAGGTTTCGAGCAATAACCGGACGAAGGAAATTAATCCTACCAAAATCATAATCCTTGTTAAGCCTACTTTTCCTAATTTATAATAAATGACGATTCATTCTCCCTTTAAATTAAATTTGTCGCCTATAGATCGAAATCTGAAAGTTTCTTCGCTAGCTCGTGATGGCACCCTACGTTTCCCATCAGCCCTAGCTTGATCCCTCCCCTATCACCCCCCATCTGGATTTGGACGCGAACTCTGGCGAAACACGCCAAGTTGAAATTATAAATCAGGAGCGCGAAGCTTGACCGCCTTTTAAAAAACCTGGACGGGGAAGGGGTGGTTAGTTTAGAGTTTTTGTCGAATATATAAACACGAAAGAAAAGCATCGACAAATATCCGTGACTTAATAATTAGGGATATTACGCGAAATATACCAATATCGTCTTTAAAAAAGGTTTACGTTCAACAAAGCGAACCAGCATTTGGCCCGCCCACGCCTGAACGCCAGGAAGATCACATCTAGGGGTGATCGTGCCTAGCTTAATTCTATTGACCCCTGTAAAAGTGTTTCAACTGCCCAACTTCCGAGTTTTAAGCGAAGCTAACGTTTAGGGGAAATTAGAATTCAATTTTATTTAAAATATTATTTCTTTTCGATCTAAACAAGAAGGATCAGACAAGGAGAGGAAAAGTGGGGACGGCGCGGTTCCTACTGCGTCGGCCTAAACTCCCACTCTGGGAGAACGGGGGTAGAGACGTTTCGTGGTAAATTTTTGTCACGTGGGTAAAACGGATCCTTTATCAGCTTCGTAGTAGGCGACGACGCTAGTAACCACGTGACAACAGTTTACCTCGAGAATTTCCTATCCCCCCTTTCCACCCGAGTGGGAGGTTGGCTCTTCTCTCTAACTCAACGCAGCCCCACTTTTCCTCCCCTTGTCTGATCCTCCTTGATCTAAATAAAATGATTACTATTCCAAAAAGATCGGGGAAAATAATTAATTAAATAATTATATATTTAAATATAGATGATTATATTAATTATTTTAAGATGACTTTTTTAACTAATCAAATTTCGGGTTTTTTTAGTATCCGTTGGATTTTAATTTATATTTAAATATAAGAGATTATTGGAATTTATTTTTAAATGTAGGAGATCATAATATTTATTTTTTAAATGTAGGAGATTAAAGGAATAAATTTTTAAATTTGTGAGATTATAGGAATTAATTTTTAAATATATTAGATTATAGGATTTATAAATTTAAATATATATTATAGGAATTAAAAATTTAAATATATATTATAGGAATTATAAATTTAAATATATTAGAGATTATAGGGATTAATATTTAAATATAGGAGATTATATGGATGATTTTTAAATATAGGAGAGATTAATTTTTAAATATATAGGAGATTAAAGGAATTCATTTTTAAATATAGGAGATAATAGAAATTATTTTTTAAATATAGGAGATTAAAGTAATTAATAGGTGATTATATAGGAATAACGTTCATTATAGGAAAAAAATTGAATGACGTTCAAATATAGGAAAAATCTTAAATAAGGATAAATTCTGCGAGTACCGTTTAACCCTTTAAGTTTCAAGATATTAAAATTTTCCAAGGCGTTCAATATTTGCGCAAATATAAATTATTTTTCACATAGGGTAGGCACGCGCGTATATTTCTAGTATTTGACTCTTTTTCTAAATAGTGTGTGTGTATCTAAATGGAAATTGTAATACAGTGGCTGTTTTAATAGTCGTCCGCAATGGGCTAACTCGTGTCGAGTTTTTTTTGGGGGGCGCGCGTTGTTGACGAATTATTATTAAGTCCTTGGCGTGTATTTTTTAGTCGGAGGGGTTGTTAACAAATGGCTGCTGGGAAATTCGCAGCCTGTTTAATTTATATTTCTAGAACATGAAGGTATAATACCCCAGAGAAAGAGAGAGAGAGAGAGAGAGACGGGCAGGGCAGGGCAGGGGAGGGGCGGTTGGGCCAACAATACATAATCAAGAATACGTATAAGATTCGTGCTTACGTATGGCCTTATAGGACGCCGAATTAATTGTCGCCAAGCTTGGTAACGGGAGCGAAAGCGTAGGTAGCTCAATCGGCTAATCATCTGGCGACAAATAGCCACCGCAACTCTAGCGAGTACGCAAAAATATGAAATAACAAAAAACATCGGGGTTCGAGCATTAACTTGGCAGCGCGTGTTGGGACGCCGAAACTAAAAATTAAAGGGATACTGAAATGTCGAATTAACTTATTTACTTTGAAATTATTTCCTAACGATGAAAAGAATGGCGTATTAAACAGATAGGATTCGTATCAATTTTTGGACGTTAATTTCCCTGGCTTTACCACGTTTTTCCTGACTATTTCTAAATAATTTCCCTGATAAATTTTAATATTTTTTAGTGAATTTATTCTAACGAGCGAGCTCTTGGCAATGATATTTTTTTTAATATCTAGCCTAGGTAAATATTTTTAGTGTTATTATTAATTGGTCAACCAATCATAAACAGTTCCTTGACAAGAACCAAGATATTTAATTTCTCCGACTATTCGGGCTCGTTTTAAAATACTCTGACTTTTCCTCGACCTTTTGGGCTCATAAAAATCCCTGACTTTTCCTTGACCTTATATGGGCCAATTTCCAAAATCCCTGACTTTTCCATGACATTTTGGGTCAAATTGCAAATTCCCTGACTTTTCCTTCAACATTTTTGGTCAATTTCCATAATCCCAGACTTTTCCTTGACTTTTTGGACCAGTTTCCAAAATCCCTAACTTTTCCATGACATTTTGGGTCAAATTTCAAATTCCCTGACTTTTTCAGATCAAAAACAAATATGTATATTTAATTTTAACATAATTTGGTGAGTTTGATATTTATTCTCTTAAAAAAAAAATACCTTCCATTATCCCTTTATATTTTTTTAAGTCTGGGCGATCAATGTTTCGTAAATAATGAACTATATTGCTAGCTCGGGCCGTGAGCTTCTACTTAAAACGTAGGTAGGCGCAACGAAATATAATGACAAATTTGTGCTTGTGTAACGACAATTACGACAACACGAAAATCTATACGGCTCGTACTTAATAAAGCTTTCCAATCCCCCCCTTTGCCCCTTTGCCTTCTACTTCCCCTCGAACGAGCACGATTCGTTTTGTTTCTATATATGACAAAATATAAATTATATATAATAAAGCTCGTGCAGTGTCATTTGCCATTTCGAAATGAGTATAACCCCCTCCCCCGCCTTCCACCCTTCTACCTCTCTCTCTCTCTTTCTACTAAATTATCATTATAATTATTGACTACCGTCATTGCGAACAACGCGTACGTCATTCGCCACTCTTTTAATGCCCGTATAAAGTTACTTTTATTAAAGGGAGAGTGAACAACAAAATTAAAACTTTTTACTACTTTTTCTCCTTAATCTCCTTTTTATTAATTACGAAGTCAAAATTTGATCTCTCCATCTCTAAGCCCGAGATAATTATGAAAAATCTTAATTAATATACAATTAATTTTAGTTGCTTTAAAAATGTAATTTAATTTTGGTCGATTTGGTCGAATTCTGTTGAAACATTTACCATTTTGAGATCATTTTTGACCAAATTATTTAATTTTTCCTCGATTTTACCTGAGATAAAAATGACTAATTAGTCATAAAATCGATATACAATTAATTATAGTCGCTTTAAAATTTTTTTTTTTTAATTTTGGTCTATTTGGTCGAATTTTGTTGAAAATTTAAGATTTTGGGATCATTTTTGACCAAATTATTTAATTATTCCTGAATAGGTAAGTGTATTTCATTGGTCATTGTACGGGAGCGCGTTGAAATTAAAATTAAAACGGACTTCTAGATCAAAAACCGAATGGGAATTTTTTTTAATTTCTCGCGATTAAATTGGCGAGCTTGGTGGGAGAGATCATTTGACAAGACCCTATAATAGAGTGCCTATAATTTATAAATTCATTAAATATCCAGGGTTTTTCGTAACTCTAAACGATGGTGCATTTTGATATTCGAGAATATGCCGAGTGTGAGAATGGTAACAGGCAGCGCGGCCAGCTCGACCAAATATAACAAAAACCTAATAATAATTTGGGTTAATTTGTTTTGGCGTAAAAAATATCTCCCCTCCCCCTTTTGTTTCTTTTCTATCATCGAATTTCCGCCGGAATATCGTCGTCCCACCTTCAATTGACAATAAACTCGAAGGTACACGATTCCCTTCGTCTCTAAGGTATAAACTAAGGTCGTACGTAGCTTTATTGGCGCTAACGAATCAATATGAAATTTAATATAGAGCCGTACACACACGTACACGATAATATTAACTATTCCGAACTAATTTTGCCTAATGTAATGCTTAAACGATTCCCCCTTTCTCCTCTATCGTCCGCTACGAGCCCGACCAATTGCTAAATTTCCTCCTAATACCATTAACTTAATGAACGATTTCAATTCGTTTACAGTTTACGCATAAGTATAGACCTTGTACATTATTCCCGTACCAGTTCGAGCTAAACAGGGATATTTCGCCACTCCCCCCCGTCTCCTTTACAAAGTTCAGCGACGATTAAAGGCTTTTATTTTAAATTAAGCACGCGCGGAGATTACGTCATTATAGATTTGTAGTCAATCACCAGATTTAAATAGTCCGCACGCGCTTCCAAAAATGTCTCGCCACTATTTCACGCGCTTGGAAAAATATCTCGCTATTATTTCACGCGCTTGGAAAAATATCTCGCTACTATTTCACGCGCTTGGAAAAATATCTCGCTACTATTTCACGCGCTTGGAAAAATATCTCGCCATTATTTCACGCGCTTGGACAAATATCTCGCGCGTGGAAAAAATATCTCGGTACTATTTCACGCGCTTGGAAAAATATTTTTTATAAAATGAGGCTTAATAATTGGTTTTACCAGTGAGTTAGATTTATATAGAATATAAATTATATATAAAAGTTTGTACATTTCGATTTAATATTAGGAAAGAAATGGTAACAGTGGCTCCTTATGAGGAAAAGTTTCTTTCTCGCGGAACTTTGTAGTTGAGACGTGTTTTTCTATAATTAGGGTCGCGGGCTAGTTATCATTTATACGAAAAGGCTTAATACGAAGTTTATTTAAAAGACGCCGAATTATTAAGGGCATATATTAATTTATTCCATTAGGTTTTTGGAACATTACTAAGAACTGAATATATTATTTTCACGTACGAACTAAAAGACGACGCAGTAGGATTAGACAGCGTTTTAATTTCCAGAAAAAAAAGGCTAATTTTAATAAAGGAGAGTTCTATAATGTACGTGGTAATTTGGATCGTTTACTATAAACCGATGAGGGGAAAATAAATTTAAACAACGAGTTATTAGATTTAAATTGAAATGAATCTCATAAAAAAAATTGACGCGGATATAATCATTTCAAAATTGCAAAATATAGTTAGCTTAAAAAGGCGGGAACATTTATAGCCCTTACAGGTACGGATAATGGGGCAAATATTTATTAGTGGCGCCGCTATCCGCCAACGATCTGGTAACGAGCGGTCGCGACAAAGAAACGGTTCGCGTGTATAAAGTCACCCAGTCACCATAAATTTTACAAGGCTTAAATATATATATATAGGCAATAGCAGAAGATAGGGGTCATTTTTGGGTTTTTTCTCGATTTCCATCAGTGGCGGAATAATCTTTAACGAGTGGCTCATGCCAATTTGTTTATTTTAAATTAATCTAGAGAGTTTATTCTTTCTAATGGTGCTATCAGTTTAGGCCTAGGTGCTCGTAGAGAAAAGTTACGGCCATTTCAAGATAGGGGTCATTTTTGGATTTTTTCTCGATTTGTATCAGTGGCGGAATAATCTTTAACGAGTGGCTCATGCCAATTTGATTATTTTAAATTAATTTAGAGAGTGTGTTATTTCTAATGGCGCTATCAGTTTAGCCCTAGGTGCTCGTAGAGAAAAGTTACGGCCATTTCAAGATAGGGGTCATTTTTGGATGATTTTGCTGGATTTGTATCAGTGGCGGAATAAACTTTAACGAGTGGCTCATGTCAATTTGATTATTCTAAATTAATCTAGAGAGTTTGTTCTTTCTAATGGCGCTATCAGTTTAGGCCTAGGTGCTCGTAAAGAAAAGTTACGGCCATTTCAAGACAGTGGTCATTTTTGATTTCTATCAGTGGCCAGAGTGACAGTGTCACTTAAAAAAAATATTCAAATTGAAATTTAATCCGTTCTCTTTGGGGTCTCGTTATTATAGTTAAAAGGTTTTGAAAAAATGTTTGTCTTTACTCTGTTGTTGCTTTTAGAAGCGGGAATAAACGGGAATATCTTCGAGTTGGGGTCATTATAACGAGGAGGTAAATTTCGTCTATATCCATTTATCGCATGTTTCGGTTCATTAGGTTAAATACCCTGGCCTCCATTTGCAGATATGATTCACGTTGAACGCGACTAATCCTAACCTCGTTACGCCCCCCTCAAACCCCCCAATACATCATAGCCCCACCCCCCTCAATAAATCAAGTAGCAAACAACGAAATTTGAAATTTCGAAACAAGTTGGGTATGAATGAATAAAGGTTTTGTCTCACTCTAACTTAGTTAATTATGAATTAAATAAAACAAAATTGATAAACAAGATGGTAATCACGTGTTAATGCTTGTGTTTCACCCCAATTTCGCCCCTAATTAAATTTAATTTATATTTTAGAGATTTAAATTCCTAAATCTTAACTTTCAATAAAAAGTCGGAGAAATAAAAAATTAAATTCGGGTACTCACCAAATCGTCGAGATGAAATCACGCGTTCTTCCGGAAGGGGAGGGAATTAACGCGTAAATATTTGGGGGTCAAACGCGACGCGACACTATTCGTTGGGCCTTTTTTATAGATTTTAACTGAAAGGCACTTCGCGTTCGGGAACCACGTGTTTTAAATTTCGTCTAATTGATAGAATGTCTTTGATTGGTTCCCGCGACCCTCTCTCTGGTACGAGGACCGCCAATCTTGATCCCTACGTTGGTCGGCCTCTAGCTGCTCCATTGGCCAAACGTGGCCCTTCGGAGACGTTCTAGATGAGACGGTCTAGATGAGAGTTCTAATTTAAAGAAAGACAAAAAAATATATAATTAAATTAAATTAAAATAAAAAAATAATTAATTTTAACGAGTTACCAGATCAATTTTATGATTGTAAAACTGGCTATACTATTAGGCTTAACTACGAGAGATTTAATACGAAAAATTTCAGCTAATTTCCGTGAATCCAAGCTAAGCCTTTTTTCTGAATAATTTTAATAGTCCTGGTCGATTTGCCGGAAATGGGCCCTTGTCTCATAGCCGCGCCGTCATCTTTTTGTAGTAACAGGTTGCCAGACTATTTCTAATTTTATTTCCCACAAACCAAATTCAAGTTGTTAGTCCAACGTTTCCTATATGATAAAGTATAGGAGGCGTTGGTTAGTCATAAGCTATTTTCACGCTACAAAAAGATGGCGGACGATCACGTGACAAAAAGTTTTCCCCGCCAAAATTTTCGCGAGGTTCTCTAGACTTCCGGTTTTGGAAATTGACCAGGACTATTTTGATTTTATTGTTGGAAAGAATCGATAAAAACCAATAGTTTTTAGGTTTCATTCTCCCTTTAACGATTGCAATATTTAATATATATATATATATATATATATATATATTTCTACGTGTACGAATGAAACGTGGCGTGATGAGAATAAAATTAAAAGCCATGGGTCCAGCGGTTTATTTAAATTGCGGGGAACTTAATGCCTCAACCGATACGCTTCAAAAAATTCAATAGTCTAAAATAAACAAGAATTTCTAATTATGCAAATGAGCTGATAGCTACAAAATAAATATATAGACTCTTTTTTCTCATTAAACTATATGATGCAGTTTTAAGCTAGGAAGGGATCTAATTCTTCTTCAAAAACAATTTTTTACAAAACTAATTTACGACCTTTCTAAGGTTGGGATGATTTTAAAAATAATACACGCGTTCATGATTAAAAAAACTTAATGTTTGTCTAAACGCGGCCGACTGAATTAATTCTAAAATAAGTACTGAACAACGTCGCTAATCTAATTTTGGTTGAAAACATTAAAGGGAGAATGAAACCCAACAACAACGAGTGATTTAAATTAAGTTAATCCAACATTAAACAAAATTTACAAACAAATATTAAACTAGAAATAAAAATAGGCTTAGATGGATTCATGGAGATATCCTGAAGGGCTATCGACGAATGACATTGATCATTCCCCTTATAAGAGCCATCGATCAATGTGATTGGTCGCTTTCCTTATACGAGGAGTTAAAGGATATCTCCATGAATCCAGCTAAGCCTATTTTCATGATAAGTTTTATTTCTAGTTTAATATTTAATTTTAATTTTTTTTATTAGTGGATTAGGCCTATTTAAATATAATGAATCGATAAAAAAAACATTTGTTTTTAGGTTTCATTCTCCCTTTAAATTCTATCCCGTTTCTTTGAGCGTATTATAATTTTATTTTTCATTTTTATTCGATCTAAAAATATTTTTTTCCGCGTAAATAATTTGAATAATTTCTACGTTAATTAAATATTCAAAAGCTACAGTTTATATTAGAAGACGGGCCTTTAATTATCCTTTACACGAAGTTAATGTTTTTGTTTTGTTTCGGAATTGATATTTTATAGAAAATTTATGATAATTTCGAGGAAAATGGTCGCGCAATGACTACAACGCGAGTCACCTCGAGAATACAATGATATCGAAGTTAAGAACCCTTTACACCCTAAGTAAATGTACGATAAATATAAGTGAGACTGTCACCATCAATTTTCGAAGATTTAAAATTTATTGACCATGGTCAATCAACTGTAAGTTCTATAATAGTCACGTGACAATAACGCGATGACGTAGATTGCGGGTAATTTTTATTTTAAAAATTTCGAAAATTGCGATTTGTTTTCCTGTGACTCGCGATTTTGAATAAATTTTGAACGATCTTTCCGAAAATGCTACTCAATTTCAGGTTGAGCAGACTTCCTATATTTCCTATTTTTTCCTATTTTGCCAAAGCTTTCCTATAAATTCCTATAATTGAAGGTTTTCTCCTATATTTTCCTAATTTTTAACTTTTTCCGGTTATCAGGTTTTTCATTTTCAAATAAAAATATAATTTCAAATTTTTCAAAAAAAAAAAAAAAAAAAAAAAAAAAAAAAAAATTAAAATTCCCACGAAAGGCATAGAGTCAAAAACGGAAGAGATTAAGATTTTAAAGAAAATCATCGGCACGTTAAAAGATATCCTATTTTTCCTATAAATTCTCTGTTATTTATCCTATATTTCCTATAATTTTCAATTTTCTATCCTATTTTCTCCTATAATTCGCCTTTAAATTTCCTATTTTTCCTATAAAACTTTTTTTTCCTGCAATTTCCATTTGGAGTTTCGCGTATTTTGAAATAATTAAATTTTAGTTCTTAGTTTTAAATTTTAAAATATCACAGAGTAAATTTAAAATTAGAGTTACCATGGTAATTTAAGGCTTAAATTACCACCTTCCATTACCTATTTCTAACTGAAAAAAAATGAAGATTCGAACCCAGTGTAAATTCAGATTGAAATAAGTCGTATATATTATTTCTTCGTAAAAACTAAAAGCGTCTTAAGACATTCATTTTAGAAGAAAAAAAGTGCGAAAACCGTCTGCCATTATATTAAAACTTCTCCAGGGAATATTCGAAAGTTTAATGCTAAAACATAGTAACTTCTCTAGCTAAAACACCTAAAAGATACGATATTTTGGCTGTCAGAAATGTGGCCCGTTCTTATTTACGATCGCGGGAAAAAGGTGTCCATAATTTCCACTCGGTTTCCTCTTTATTATTTCTTATATTTAAATGACAAAAAAAATAATAATATATTCTATACGACCTTTTTCAACCCGAAAGTACCTCGCTATGGAAGCTACGAACCTCGTATTACATATATTATCGAGTTATATTAAAACAAAGGTCTCAGTTTCCAATTCATTGTAATATCAATTTGAAAATTAAAAAATTATTTATCGTACAGTTCATCGCACCTTTATTCGTTAGTTTTATTCGAAACTATAAAGGGGTTTTCGTTATAATTTAAAGATAAAGGAAAAGGATGGAGGTTTAACTTCACATGTACGGAATATTCCTTATGGGATGAACCAATTTATAGTTCCTATTTTAAATCTTAATGATCAAAAAGTTGGAAATATCGGGGAAGAAAGAAGTTTTATCGTTTCATTATCGGAGTTAGATTGATACGATCAACGATTCTTAATAAGAAGTATCATAGTAAACGCGTAGCGTAATTGAAAAGGGGGTGAAACTGAATGAAAGGGGGGGGACACCATTATAAATTTTACTTTTTCAAAATTTCAACGTAAAAGTATAAAATAAATTGAGAAGGTGGATTGCTGTACGCTATATTTAGTTTCAACCTTAGAAAGGATCAATTTTAGCGTTAAATTTCCATATAAAAAGATAGTTTATCAAGTTCATTCAAAGATCGTAATAATAAAATATAAAAAAAAAGTCGGAGAAGTTTTTTCGCGCCCTTTTCAATAGGGACAAATTAAGGATCTATCCGATCGATTTTGATCTTACGACCTCTTACGACCTTTCTCCTTAGCCCCTCCCATTTCCCCTTCCCCAGTTATATAAGCAATATATCCTAGTTTTCTTAAAAAAAAAAAAAAAAAAAAAAAAAAAAAAATCTCATTATCGAGGTCGTGTTCGTATTTCTAAATAAAATTTTAATCTAATATTTGTCGCGTTCAGTGAAGGCTACCGAATTAACTGTTGGTCCTAAAATTATCAGGAATGACGCGATTATAGCGCGATGACGTAAAAAAATTATTTTTAATTTTGGTTTTCACAAATATCGAAAACAGACGCCGATTGGAAAATATTAATTTCATTAATTTCAATTTTTTTTTGCAGTTATTTTTTCTACTTTTGATTAAAAGGCTAAAAATCAGGTTCTCTCCTTTTAATTTAAAGATAATCTCTGTTCCTTTGGTCATTTTAAGACCATTTAGGACAAAAACCTCCGTAAGTAAAATTATCTATTACATTTTGAAATTCTTCTTGTTCCACGAAGAATATTTCTAAATATATCTAAATATATATTTTTTGGTAGCTATAGTAGTCTTTTCAACTTATTCGCTTAAATTGGCGTGATTTGAAATATTAGCGCGCTCCTGGGGAAAAGGGGCGGGGTTAAAGGGGGTAGGAGGGGATAAGGAATGATCGTCGATAAAGCGTAAGGTGGCCGGAAGATCCTTCCCCCTATCGCGAACGTATACGTCAGTAAAAATATTGAAATTTCTCGGGAACTATAGAATTCTCTCCAAAAGCGCGCGAATGAAAATTGAAAAATAAAATTTTCTCCCTTGAAATATGACGTCATTATCTATTCTTATATACGTAATATCGCTACGAGAAAAACGAAGCTATATTCGTAAAGGGGGGGGGGGAATCTTGATGGGAAAATATTGCGCCCCTAATAGACCATCCCACTTGGAGAAATCAACGAGTTCGAAGTTCGCTTTTTCATTTTTCAACAATCGGTAGTAATTTATTTTTATTTTTATTCTATATAGGTTTAAATAGCGTTGAAAACTCGGTTCGGGATGAACCGTAGATAAACGGCGAGTTAAGGCGATATCGAAAAGGGGGATGCGAAAGAACGTCGGCTCTTTAAGGGCCGAGCTGTTGAATAATAGAATCGTTTTCCGCTCCCTGAAAACTCGCGGGCTAATAGTTGGGCGCTCGCCCAATCCAGCCCAACCCCCCCCCCCCCGTAGCTGACAGACCTTTAATATTACCTAACGTTTCGAGTTTACCGAAACTATCCGATTTAACAAGGGCGTATTAATTCGCCTCAGTTTCGACTTTGACGCAAACCGCGATTGAACTAAACGCGCGAGATAAGATCGTTTTCATTCGTAGAATTCTATTTTATCCGTAGTTTTACATTTAATACGCGAATGCTTTACGAAAGGTACTTTTTAATCCCGCTTTAATACCTTCTTCCCCCAATATTTCAGTCTTCGATTTAATTTCGCGAACAAAATATTAGTCGGTATCGTACTAAGTTGACAGTACGCTGAAGACGCTAGCTTTCGGTAAAGATAGTTTAAAAATAAGTCTATAGAAATAACTATAGGTTCTACTTTGGCACGCGCCGCCTACTCGACTTGATATTTAATATATTTAAGATTCGAGCGCGCGCGCCATCCTTGCGATTGGCGCGAGCTACGTCTATACAATCACCCAATTTCACTTTTCAGCGCGAGGAAAGTTTCTTTTTTAGTAATAGAATGATAAAGATAGAAAGGGGGTTATAGCTTCGTACGCGATGCAAACTAAACTGTTATAGAAATAACCGAGGGGGGGGGGGGGGGGGTTTGAAAATGGAAAGATGGCGCGTGATATCGAAATACGTTTCTTTTTTAACGTTCGACTTATTCGAAGTAACGCGTACAAAGTTGAATAGCGCGCGCTTTTATTATTAAACATCGGGTTTCCTTCTTACCCCTAACATTGGTTAATTACGTCGAATAAGTCGAACAACACCGGGGAAAGTCTCGATCTGGCGCGCGCGCGGGGGAGATTTTTACAAATTGGATTGGAGCGCTCCTTTTTGGCCGCTCCCCTACCTCCATAAAGAACAATTAACGTCACGTAGACTTATTAGCCGTGACGTCATATTTGGAAACGAGCTCTATACTCGAGAGACGCTTCTTCAAAATGGGAGACGAAAAAATATAAAAGAGAGAGGAAAACTAGTTTTTTCTCCCAAAGGGATAATTCCAAAAAAAATCCGACTTTTTTTTATAAATGGCGTAATGGGAGCCACCCCCGATTCTAAAATCATACGCGTCTCCCTTTTTAGGGAAAGATTACAGAGTCGCGACCTTCTAAGGGACGTAAATTCGCGTTTTAAAAGAAGCTACTTTACAGGGGCAAACTTCCAACGTATTTTCAATAGGCCCCTGTAAACGCGTTTCACCCTCTTAACACCAACACCGAGCAATATCAAAATAGTCGACTTTACAGGGGCAACGCTTTCGCATTATAGAATCGGTAACTAAAAATACGAGTAACTTCGTTCATTAACATAAACACACCGATGACGTCACTAGAAATTATTTCCTAAAAACTACCGCGGGAGATTTTTAAAAGGGAACAAAACTATAGTTTGGTTGACCACCGATTTTGAAACAATAAAATGGGAAGCTGTCTCGGCTCGTAAAAATAAAAAACATTAAAATTCCGAGAATTCTTGGCAAATTCTCACTACATCGGGTATTTATTTATTCCATATTTGGTCTCGAATACGGAGAAGATATTCTTGGTAATTTGACGCGAAAGCGGAACTTAGTTTCGATCTCGTTGTAAACTTATACTCGGAATTCGAGGAGCGGTGTTTTTACGAGTCCTTTGGGAGCTATTACTATACGCGAAAGCATTGGGGAAAAACCAACACCCCCTCCCTCCCCCGCAAACTGCAACATCTTTTATCCCAGCGGCAAACTATCCGGCATTTCGGGTGTTTCTCGTCATCCCCATCCCTCCTTTCGGCTTATATCTCCGCTCTCGGTACTCGTGTTCTAATGTCGGGCGTCTTTAAATTTAACCTTTTCCTCCTTCTCTCGAATCTCATCCTCCCGTTAGTTTTATTTCTAGCTGTTTTACACAACGCGCGTCTCATTTCACGAACGAGGGAAGGGGGGGGGGGGGCTACGAGAGGTCCAGGGGAAAGGATGGGGCTTTTATTTTAACGCCAACGAACAAAACTATAATATCACGTTAGAGAGATAGAAATTTTTATATTTGGAAATGAAAGATAGAAAATAAGGAGAAAAATATTGTGGAGACTTTTGAGTGCAAATTTTAAAATTAATATATTTATAATATACTATATAAGAAATCCAAAATAGGATTCATCTAGTAATTATAGGATAATATAGGATCTTTTCTACGAAATTATACGATTTTATAGGATCTTTTCTATGAAATTATAGGATAATATAGGACCTTTTCAACGAAATTATAGGATTTTTTGACTTTTCTACAAAATTATAGGATAATATAGGATCTTTTCTACGAAATTATAGGATTTATAGGATCTTTCTACGAAATTATAGGATAATATAGGACCTTTCCAACGAAATTATAGGATAATATAGGACCTTTTCTACGAAATTATAGGATAATATAGGACCTTTTCTACGAAATTATAGGATAATATAGGATCTTTTCTACGAAATTATAGGATAATATAGGACACTTAACCATTACATTCCACAAGCTTTTCACAGTAATAAAATTAATGTCAGAAAAAATTCTGACAATAGCTTTCCCTACTTATTATTTTTTTAATTTTAGTAAAATTGACCTTAATACTTACTATTCCTGACCGATATGTCGTCTGCTAAAGGTGTTATCTCCATGGAAAAAAATCCAAGATATTTTTCCATAGGGATAACACCTTGGCAGACGAAGTTTACGTCGGGAATAGTTAAGTAATTAGGCCAATTTAACTAAAATTAAAAATGTCAGTTAAAACGACTTACCTTAAATTAAAATTCGATGAAGAAGCGGTGGATATCCAAACGCGTAAGATTGAAAATCAGATCAAGGCCATCTTCTCGGGTGTGTAAAGATCGTCTCGTATATTTTTATCGGTATATTTTATATTTCCCAAAATCGAGCCCAAAATAAAGGGCTAAAATTTAACGCGCGGGTCTTTCGAGGGTCCGCGCTCGAGAAGGACCCGAAACAATTAACGATAGAAATATTGCTAAGCCGTTTTTGATTGGATGACCAAAATAATTAACGATGGAAAATGAAGACCCTTAGATGAGGTTTAAATATCGCTAGTTTTTGATTGGCCAAAAATTTCTTATCACGGATGACGAAGAAATTAAAACAAATCGGAGGACGAGTGAATTTCGCGCGATTGTCTTAAAGTCAAAACGGTCTGATTATTTAGTTATCCGAGTCTGGTCTCGAAATAACTATATTGGCAACATTCCCTCTCGGTACTGGTTCGCCTTGGTACGCTTATAGTTTCGTGGTATATTTAGCCTTAGATGGAATTCCTCCACCCACTTAGGGTCTCTGATAACCCGACTCGTCACGCCAAACTGCACTCCCAGGTGGTAGAGGGAACCACGAGGGCGCTTGGGCGCTGGGCTTTTCCCTTTTCGCTTATAGAGCCAAGCTACTAAGGGAATCTCTAAATTTGATTTCTTTTCCACCGCCAATACGCGTTTTCAAAATTATGCGGGTTTATTTCGTCCGACCCGAGGTCGCGTTCAAGCGACTGTCAACGAGATATGGAAAGTAAAATGGATAGTTTACTGACACTCGTCGCAGTCGGTCAAGTTTCCTACCAACGGCGCCTCTCGAAGTTTGCCCAGGGTACTAACGAATCGAGGGATTAACCCTCCGCTTTCTCCTTGGCTTTCGAGACGCTAACCGTCGACAGCGTGCGTTCAAAATTTGAGCCGATTATTGAGTTTACCGAGAAATGTCTCGGCTCGTCGCTAAAACGGCTATTGTAGTTCTAGTCAAGCTAGAATCAGTGTTATCGACACTCGGACGGGCGAAACCTAAAGTCGAATGAACCAACTATAGGTCGCTATTTGCGTTCGAATTTAATCCCACGAAACTTACGATCAACCGTTATAAGAACGTCTGAAAAGGGGCTCCGGGATGCGATACCAGAGCCCGCTAAACGATCTAGTACTAAAAGATTCGACGCTCAATTTCACCGTCATTTCATCGCCACGCGTGATAAGAAACTCCTTGGCCACGCGCGTTTCCCGAAATTTTGCTAGAAAGTCTTTGACAATTTGAATAAGAGCTCGTCTAAAACTTAACCTCGGCGGACAAGCCGCGAGTCACGTCACGTTGTCCACGCGTCAAATTTCTCACGCGATGTGGAAAAGTAATTTCGTTAAAGAGTGATACCCCAAACGGCGCGTCTAAAACGCCAAGTCACGTCACATTGTCCACGCGCCAAGAGCGTAAAATTCCTCACGCGCCAAGTCACGTCAAATTCCTCACGCGCCAAGAGCGTCTAATTCCTCACGCGCCAAGAGCGTCAAATTCCTCACGCGCCAAGAGCGTCAAATTCCTCACGCGATGTGGAAAAGTAATTACGTTAAAATTTCCAAGATTTGTTCGTTTGTAGACGTCCCGAAGCTCGAGATAAATAATACCCTAAGTCGATGTCTTTAAGAAGTCGATGATCTTCGAGTCAAAACGGTCTGATCTTTAGTTATTCGAGTCTGGTCTCGAATTAACTGTATTGGCAACATTCCCTCTCGGTACTGGTTCGCCAGCGTACGCTTATCGCGTTTCGTGGTATATTTAGCCTTAGATGGAATTCCTCCACCCACTTAGGGTCTCTGGTAACCCGACTCTTAACGCCAAACTGCACTCCCAGGTGGTAGAGGGAACCACGAGGGCGCTTGGGCGCTGGGCTTTTCCCTTTTCGCTTATAGAGCCAAGCTACTAAGGGAATCTCTAAATTTGATTTATTTTCCTCCGCTGACGCGTTTTTATCGTATAGCGGGTTTATTTCGTCCGATCCGAGGTCGCGTTCAAGCGACTGTCAACGAGATATGGAAAGTAAAATGGAAAGTTTACTGACACTCGTCGCAGTCGGTCAAGTTTCCCGCCAACGGCGCCTCTCGAAGCTTGCCCAGGGTACTAACGAATCGAGGGATTAACCCTCCGCTTTCTTCTCGGCTCTCGAGACGCTAACCGTCGACAGCGTGCGTTCAAATTTTGAGCCGATTATTGAGTTCACCGAGAAATGTCTCGGTTCGTCGCTAAAACGGCTATTGTAGTTCTAGTCAAGCTAGAATCAGGGTTATCGACACTCGGACGGGCGAAACCTAAAGTCGGATGAACCAACTATAGGTCGCTATTTGCGTTCGAATTTAATCCCACGAAACTTACGATCAACCGTTATAAGAACGTCTAGAAGAGCTCTCTAGACCTTCAGACTCGAAGATCCCTTAATTTCGCTCGTCGGAATCAGCGAAAACGCGAATATTAGCTATACCTCAAACGGAACGCGGCTAAAAAATGGCGCGAAACTATTCCCGGAACTACGATAAGAGTGAACTCTTAATTTGATTGGCTTAATTCGAAATTTCCCGAACCAATCGTGGGAAGATAGGGTTCTTAATAGACCGATAAATTATTTCTCTCTAAAGACGTTGTTTTCTCGATGAACGTAATATACGGCCTGAAAATAAAAAGAAAATTATGTTAGATCTGTTTTTTAAAAAGTAAGCCGAAATTGATAAAAATGACTCAATTCGACTTCATTCTCCCTTTAAAACTAAAACGCTTATTAAAAACCAATGGAAACTAGACCAAAGAATCTCGAGAATATTTGTCCACGATCGAGAACCGAATGAAGGAGGGAGATAAATGAAACGAAAGCCATTCTTCGTACGCTTCCACTCCATTCGGTGGACAATCTTTATATAGCGCGAGGACGCGCGCGAGCTAGTTTTTATAGAAAAGGGAGCGCGCGCGATATAATTATATTTCGTTTCTGACCAGCGCGAGCCAGTTAATGACAAGAAGAGGGGGGGGGGGTAGAGTAGGCTGGCGGAGTATATCCTAATGAATCATTAAACAAGCCGCCTTCTTCCTTCGCTCGTTCTCGCTACAAGGAGATGAGAAGCGGGGTTCTAGTCTTTCTCTCCTTTTTTATTTTCCGTATTCCTTTCTGGCTTATTTCGAACTCTCTCTTTCTATCCAACTCTAGATATTTACACAGAGACGAGTGTACGATAAAAAAGGGAAGGTCAAAACGAAAACCAAGATATTTTACAATTCGCATTCGAATCTTTAGTTTAAAACGAAGATTTTGTTAAATGTTCTCCCTTCATAATGGAATTATGCCAAAACCAGAAGCATTCGGATGATTTTTTAACAATTCAGAGCTCCACTGATCCCGAATTTTGTTTCTAAGCAAATATGTATTTTTATATCCGTGTTTAAGAGTTACTTTTTGCGTTTCATCGTCCCTTTGAATGAGGAAACGTTACTCGAAGTGAGGGTGTATCTAGGGTGGGGGGTTCCACTTTTCTTATTCGCTTGATGAACTGTTAATGAAGATTAACTCGGAATACGTGCTTTTTGTTTCGTGTTTGTCTTCTATTTGCGGGGCGGGAGGGCTGGCTTCGAGCGACGCGCTCTTTCCTACAAGCCACTGAGTCAATACGGGAAACTTCTTCCCTTCTTTCCGTTATTCCTTTATCTTCGCGGGCTTTTCTAATTAAGGCTCTCGAGGTAATTGCTGTAAGCCAAAAGGAACCAAACCATCCCCTTTAATTATTTTCTCGCTACTGAAGGAATTTGAGAAGGATCTAGGTAGAGCGCGCGCGCCCTTTTCAGTTTTTAAATTTATTTAGAATCGCGCGCGCTCGCGCTATTCGATATTTTTTTATCACGCGACTTTGAAGCGCGAGAAAAAAAGGCGCCAAGCTCGCGCCAATTTAATCACGAGCGCTCGCGCTATTCGATATTAATTTATCACGTGACTTTGAAGCGCGGGAAAAACAAGGCGCGAAGGTGGAACTTACGAAATAAAACAATAATATTATAAATCAAAAATGTAAAACTTTCTCGCGAGTTTAAAAAAAAAAATGATTAATTATAGAAAGCGAATATATTTGGAGCGTGAAATAAAAATGGATAAGATTAAAATAATTTTCTAAAATAATCGAATTTGTCGGGAGAATTTAATTTAAAAATTGACGCGCTTCAGAAACTTTCTCAAACTAATTTAATTTTCGTTTTTATTCGCCTTAAAAATAAAACAAATCTATATCGAAATAAAATAATTTCATTTAGCAAAGAACCTACAATAGCTAGTTATTGGAAAAATAAAACCTCTCGTATAATTCAAAATCTAATTTCTCAAACAAAAAAATACATTAGGAAGAACAACTCAAATTAAAACGACAAAAATTGAATCGAATTTCCGCTTTTTCTCCGAAGAACGCGAAAATCGCTAGGTGGAATTCAAGGTTAGAAGGGCTTAGATTATAATTAAAACGACAGCATTTATTATACGGTAATATCGCTCCTTTTAAAGGTTGTAACAAAATTGTGTCGACATTATTACGCCATTGTATAACGATAATAAAGAAATTAATGGGCGGAGCGACATAAAGCAATACTAATCTATATTAGTATAGCGGCCCAATCAGCTGATTGAATCTACCGGAAATTACCATTACCCTACGGTAACTGTAGGTTATACTGAAATTTCAAGACGTATTATTTCCCTGATGTTTTTCCCTGACAATTTTTAAACATATCGCGTGTTGATTAGGTTGAGGGTTGAGGGTGGAAGATGTAGGTGAAGTTGTTCCCTAACTTATTTCCCTGACTTTTTCCCTGACAATATTTAAACTTATGGCGTGTTGATTAGGTTTCGGGGTGGAGGATGGAAGATGTAGGTAAAGTTGTTAGGCAATTCCCTGACTTTTTTCCCTGACAATTTTTAAACCTATCGAGTGTTAATGGAGGATGGAAGCTGCGGGTGAAGTTGCTAAACAGTTCCCTAATTTTCCTGCCTTTTTCCCTGACTTTTTTCCCTGACAATTTTTAAACTTATCGCGTGTTGATTAGGTTTCGGGGTGGAGAGTGGAAGATGTATATAAAGTTGTTAGGCAATTCCCTGACTTATTTCCCTGCCAATTTTTAAATCCATAACCCCTCGAATAAACTCGTTATGGCGTGTTGATTAGATTGAGGGTGGAGTTGATTGTTAGAAATCGATTTGGGGAGATCGCGTGCGTGTTAAGTCGAATTAGATTAGTTTTATTTCGGTTTGTTTATTTTTATAATTGGGTAGCTTGTTTACTAGCCTGACTATACCTAAGTTAGTTGCCTTAATAAAAAAAAGCCTATTTTGACCCTTGGGGGGGGGGGGGGGAAGGGGGAGGAAGAAATTTATTTGAAAAATATTTAAAAAAAAAAGCGTGCATTTTAAAAAGTTTGGGTCATTATCATTATAAATCCTATATATGTTTGAATTAGGTATATCATTAAATCTGGCGGCTGGAAAATCCCATTACCTATCCTTTAATAGTCAATATAGTTAGTTAGCTATTAACATAAGTAATAATATATATTTATAAGTATGAAACTTTACATTATTTCAATGCTAAAATATACTTAAAACGGGGTTTGCATTATTATTATTTTTCAGATTCAAATTCCCTGACTTTTGCAGGTTTTTCCCTGACCTTTTCCAACGATTTTCCCTGACCGGTGGCCCTCTCTTTTTATTAATTTCTCCCCGGTTATTAAAAGTAAGAAAATAATTAAGAGTCAGGCGTTTGGCTGCCGAACTACGCCCAAAAACGAACACAGCCCCTAACCATTTGAATTTCATTTAATCGCGATTAACGCCGACTCCCGTTCTTACGCTTTAGGAGAATGGGAGGGGATTGAGGTGGGAAAGATCCCCTTAGCACGCGAAGAGCTAATATTAAGAAACTCTAATTAGGCCGAGTCATTAAGCCTCGATCGCGCCAAGTTCTTACGTACGCGTATTTAGAACGACCCAGCTTACTCCCTAATTACCACCGAGCCTAATTAATTAAATCTACGAAATCATTTTAACAACTCCCAAAATTCGACGCTAAAAATAATCTCAGAATACTCAGATTTTTTGTAAAAGGGAGAGTGAAATGTTAAATTAATAAATTCTAGAATTACCGGATTTAAGTTAGAACTTATATTAATTATTAATTTAGAAACTTTTATTTTATTTTAGTTATTTTTTTTTTTTTTGACCAAAGAAAATGTTGATTGAAAACGTAGCTTTAGGTTGGACCCAACATTTTTGCAATTTAACCTTTCGACCTTTCAATAGAAGGGTATAAAAATTCGTATTCGCGCTAAAAAAATTTTGAAATTACGAGTTCCATCTCATTTTAATTGAATTATTCCAAATCAATCCAATCTGTTTTTGTTCAATTTTAGAAGGAAAACCAATAAAAAAATTAAAAAAAAAAAGCTTAATTCTCTCGGTTCACCTTCCCTTTAAAATATCTCCCAATCGCGATTTCAGAACAAGGCTTATTTAGTACGAAAACGCGTCTTATTTTTAGAAATTAAACCAATCAATAAAAATCACTTAATTTTGCACTTCATCCTCCCTTTAAAATATCCCCCAATATCAAAATTGTTTAAAAATTATAGCTCAATTTTTTCTTCCCCCCCGGGTCGACTATAATTCTTTCAATATTGAATACGCTTAAATCTAAAAAAATATTATAAAATTTGTCTTATTTAGGCGATGGAGCCGATGATCGGAGAAAATAAAGATTTTTAAAGAGACAGTGTAAGTAAGGAAGGGAAGAGGCGGAGCGTGGCCGCCGTAAAGACCTAATTTTCGCATCAAGCAAATTGTAACGTTCTGAAAGGCGAGATCCTTCCGCTTTACCGCGTCAACAAATTACACTATCATCGCAAAAACGTGAACCCTATATGTTTTTTTATTCTTCTTCTTCTTCTTCCTCCCATATCGAGTGGTCCTTTCATTTTATAAAACTATTTTCAATTTAAACCGGGTTTTAATACTGCTTATCAAGGTGCCCGGGCTTTATCCCTTTACAGAAAGCCAAATTGATTAGAATTTAGTTACGTTTCCATGAAACAAAAGCGAATAAAGAAGGGTTTATGATCTATGAAGGCTCTAGGATACGTTTAGCCTAATATTCTATACAGCTTTAGTTCTTGGATAGTTTAATTCGTACAGAAAACGATGGCGAATAAAAAGCGTATTTTTTTTAAAGGGAGAATGAAATGGTTCAATTATAAAAGTGATAACAAATCGTGGATTCTTTATCGTAGAAATTGATATACCGAGAGAGAAAATAATTTGGGCTTCATTTGACCTTTAAACTAACTATAGAAATATGATTTAAAGTGAGACTGACACGCATTTTTCTCGAGTTCCTAATGGAAATTGAGTCATATGTTATAGAAACAATTACTTCAACAGTAAAAATACAAATTTCATAATTTACAAAAATTTTAAAATAAAAATTCTCCGCGATCTACGTCATCCATAACTATGGTCACGTGATTTCGTTATTGTATAGAGCCTACAGTTAATTCTAGGGCGTTTTTTTTCGTAAAAGTACTTAATCTAGATCAAACTATAAATTTTGTATCTAAATTACGGTTAATTATGATCCAGAAATAAACTAGGTCATATAACGGGATAAAAATGGCCTTTGACCTTTAATTTTGAAGTTTCTTACTTCACGTGTCAACCGGCAGAGGGACAAAATTTGAATTGGAAATTCTTGAAAAAAAAAATGGTGACGTAAATAATTCTATAATTAAAATTTGTTTCTTTTTCAGCTCCCCTTTAATTCTGAAAATTCGTGGAACTGAGGCTTTTTAAAGGTCATAGAGTAAATATAAGAGGTATTCGGAAGTGATGAATGGACATTGATGTTAAAAACGCCTCGCTCGTAGCGCGGTAGATTGGGGGGACCAATCGAAGCGAAGGAGAATTTTCGAGCCTTAGAGTCATTATTTCGCTCGCCCGACTAAGATAATGCTCCGGACGGAGTTAGAAGAAAAAAAAAAAAGTCCCATGGCACGGGCATCGGATTTTAGCTATAGTTGATATAACTGGCTATTATTAGGAGCATTGGGGGGTTCGGGGGGTTCGGGGGTTCAGGAGGGGACTCTACCTAATTATCAGCTATCTCGAAAGACGTTCAATCTTTCACAAAATGAACCAGAAAAAATTTTAAAAGAAAAAGATAAGATTCACGTTTTAAGCGAAATTCATTCCAAGGTTGGATCCAAAATATACGAAAAATTTTAAAGGGATAATGAAGCTTACCAAAAATTAAAAATCTAAATTAATATTTCATGTACCAGAGTTGGCAGAGTTTTTTCAAATTCCCTGACTTTTCGAGGTTTTTCCCTGACCTTTTCCAACGATTTTCCCTGACCGTTTCGGCTAATACTACGCAATTTTTAAACTTTCACTTTTTATATAATCGCGTTCACCAAACTTTGTCGCGGGCGTATCTTCGTTCTAATCTATACAACTGACACGCCGTCAGCTGAGAATCTTAACAGCGGATAATGATCGCAATTTCCTGGCTTCTTGAAAGCTCTACAAATTCCCTGACTTTTCCCCGACTTTTTCGGTTCATTTTCAAATTCCCTGACTTTTCCCCGTTATCCCTGACCCGTAGAAACCCAGTTTTTAGCTCGCTAAGCCAAACAACTTACTGACCTTCCTGCACCTGTCAATGCCTAGCTGACGTACAACATTTCGTTCGTGCTAGAGATCTATAGAACTATTAAGCCTAGCTGATCCCATATCGACCGTTTTCGGTATAAAAATATTGCCGTTATTCTTTAGCCCCCCCTCCCCTCAAAAAAGCCCCCTCCTCTATTTGGCCCACCTTTCCACCATTGCAACCTGCTTCCATAAAAACAATTCATTAGAGAAGAGTGAAAATTTCCACTCACAAAAAAATGGTAGATTAATCAAGCGCGGTTTGCACCGCGCGAAAAGCTACGCTCCTTAAAGGGAAGGTGTATCATCACATATTGTGTTAAATTTTCCTAAATAATACCTTTTCTTTTAAGAATTTCCCTGATATCTATCAAATATTAAATAGATTCCCTGATTTATACCAAATTTTTAAATAGATTCCCTGATTTATACCAAATTTTAAATAGATTCCCTGATTTATACCAAATTTTTAAATAGATTCCCTGATTTATACCAAATTTTTAAATAGATTCCCTGATTTATACCAATTTTTAAATAGATTCACTGAGTTATACCAAATTTTAAATAGATTCCCTGATTTATACCAAATTTTTAAATAGATTCCCTGATTTATACCAAATTTTAAATAGATTCCCTGATTTATATCAAATTTTAAATAAATTCCCTGATTTATAGAAAAATTTTAAATAAATTCCCAGATTTATAGAAAAATTTTAAATAAATTCCCAGATTTATAGAAAAATTTTAAATAAATTCCCTGATTTTTTGACAACATTTAAATTTCCTGATATTAGCGAGTTTTATAAACGCTTAGTGATTGGAGTAGGCTTTACTAATGTTAAATAAGTCATCAGTTACGTAATAACTTTAATACAGTCAAAGTTAGAGGCTTGTAAAGCGGAAAGATCAGCCGGGGTTAATCTAGGCGTTGCATTTATTGCAATTTGCGAGTGTTTCTTCCCATATATTCCTATACATAATACAGATATTAGAAGAAAGAGAGAGAATATGAGGGGGGGGGGGTTCGGCCATAATAACTGGGGGCTAGCTGCTATGGTATGGGTCTAGCTCGATGAGCGCGGCAGGCTAAAAGATGCGCCAGATGCAACGAGAAATGGCCCACCCCCCATTTTTCAACACACACACAAAAAAATATATATATATCTATAAAAAAATAAAACTCTACCGTTATATATTAGTATGTCCACGGATAAAACACGAATGAAGGGTAAAAGGGGACCTAAGATTTCTAATCCCGCGCCTTATACTCCTAGCTGGCTTCTATTAAAAGAAAGGGACAGTGAAATGGTCGAATTTCAAATGATCCACAAATTAGGTTTTGTTCAATTGATCGACTTTCAAATGATCGATTTTTTTCCCATTGATCGACTTTCAAATGATCGATAATGTTTTTTCCCAATTGATCGACTTTCAAATGATCGATAATTGTGTTTTGACCAATTGATCGACTTTCAAATGATCGATAATTGTGTTTTGACCAATTGATCGACTTTCAAATGATCGATAATTGGAATTTTGTTCAATTGATCGACTTTCAAATGATCGATAATTGTGTTTTGACCAATTGATCGACTTTCAAATGATCGATAATTGTGTTTTGACCAATTGATCGACTTTCAAATGATCGATAATTGGAATTTTGTTCAATTGATCGACTTTCAAATGATCGATAATTGTGTTTTGACCAATTGATCGACTTTCAAATGATCGATAATTGTGTTTTGACCAATTGATCGACTTTCAAATGATCGATAATTGGAATTTTGTTCAATTGATCGACTTTCAAATGATCGCTAATGACCAAGCCAGCCAGATTATCATAAAAACAATTTTGCCCGCTTCTATTGGACAGCGTTTTTCTAGAAGCTTGGATTCCTTAGCTTATAAAGCTACGGCGGAGGGATTTGCCATAAATACCTCCCAATAATTATTAAATTATAAAAATCAAAAAACCTTTGTCTCCCATTACAAATTGTCGCTAAAAAACTTTTTTTTTATTTCACTGTCCCTTTAAAACGAACCTTAAGGTTCTATTCTATTGGACAAGGTTTTTATATAACCTTGGATTCCTTAGCCTATAGCTACGGCCGTATATACCGCCCAATAATTAAACTATAACAATCAAAAAACATTTGTCTCACATTTAAAATTATCTCTAAATTTTTTTTTATTTCACCGTCCCTTTAAAATGAGCCTTAAGGTTCTATTCTATTGCACAAGGTTTTTCAATAACCTTGGATGCCTTAGCTTATAAAACTACGGCCGTACAAACCTTCCAATAATTAAATTATAATCAAAAAACATTTGTCTCACATTTAAAATTATCTCTAAAAAACATTTTGTTTCGTTTCACTGTCCCTTTAAAAAGAACCTTAAGATTACGTCATTCGGTTTAGTATCGTGTGTAAAAAGGTAAAAGGCGAAAAAGGGCAGCGAAGGTTAAATGACCGACGTCTCAAAGCAAAAACCAAGCATCATTAAATAATAAAAAAAAAAATCTTAATTCGCTCTAAATTAAAATTTAATAAAATAATATTTGTAAATTTTATTTGACCTTGAATGGTCGCCCCTAATATACGTAATACATATATTCCATAGAATATAACAGATATCCAAGCATTAGACGCCAATTCCAGGCGCGAAATAAAAAAATGTATAATAAAAATAATTCTAGATACTTGATTTTGGCTTTCAACTTATTTATATAAAAGATGAGAGGCGCTTGGGTGGGCGACATGGGTGTGTAGGGTGGGCGGAGAAGAAAAAGGAGAGTAGAGTGGGTGGGCTAAAAGTTTATACCGCTTTATCCCGTTTCTGGAGAGCGCGATGAACATTATGACCAACTGTTTCCAAGTTTAGAACCCCTACTCCTTTCGCGTTTTTGCTTTTTTGAGCCCCCCCTATATAGCTCGGAGGTTGGGCGGACTGGGGGGGCGGGTTTTTTTTATAACGTTATAGAAGGAGAGATCTAAATGGGCCATACGGCAGTTAGGCTTAACAGAGGGAGATTCGAGGGCCACTAAGACATTCGGATATTTTAATATTATTTTTATTTTAATATACGCGATTTTTGGATGTAAATCTAATCTAAATCTAAGGTTTCGCGTGACGTCACAGCGTGGTAACGTTAAATTATGACCAATACGATTGGTTAGATTAAGTTATAAAGTCGTGGAAGATTACTAGTTAAGTTAGTTAAGAACGTTAGGATAATTCTTTAAGAGATATTAAAAATTTACCCTTAATTTTATATAATTACAATTAGCCGAGTGTCGAAATATAATAATTTAAATATCTAAATCAGATCTCCTAACGAAGTGGCCACTACAATTCAAACCCTAATTTAACCCCCAAAAATTTGTAGGTGCAAAATTAAAATATGCAAACAGCTATAATAATTTTTGAAACTCAACTTAGGCCTAAGTCAAATCAAAATTTGCTCTTACCTTATGTTTCTTTAAACGATTTCGTTAATCCACTATTTTTCGGGCATCAAAATTGGCTTAAGAAACTCCAAGGTCAAATCCAAATCCAAAAAGTACGTAGCGCAAGCCCGAAAACCGAACAGCGTCAATTGTTCTTCTCATAATTCACACACGTTGGATTTTCAAATATCCACACAATCAGATGTTATCCAAGATTATTACGGCGAGTTGGGCTGAAAAAGATATTCAAACTTAGGCCTGGTTTTGACAAAAGTTCAACTAACGCAATAACATAATTAAAAATTTGACTAATAATTATTCTTATAGCTAATTAAATTATTACCGTATCCTTCCACAACGCCTATCTCTTAATAAAAATAATCGTTCGATAACTCGAGACATAAAATATCACCTAAAATAAATTTAAACTGAGCTATAAACAATTTAAAATGTTCGTATAAATCCGTTAGTGTAATTTACCTATTGTTAGGCCTAGCGGCCTCCCCCCCCAAATGCATCATTCCCCGATAATGGACTACGCCTGTAAACAGCCAAAAATAATACCGCGCTAACTGTAAAATTAGGCTTAAGAAATTCGACTCCCTCATCACCTAAATTTCAACAAAACTATAAAAATTTACCTTTTGAATACGAAATTTTCATTCCTCCTAACGCGGAACTAATTATTTTAACTAAATATCATAAAACTTTGACTGAAAACGGTTAAAAACCCGATTAAATAGTTGAGAAAACTTGGACGAAACTTTGGCGACGTTAACCTTCATCGTTCACCCGGAGATTCTTTCGTTCCCGGAAGATTCGGGAAGAAGGGGGGAGGGACTGAGGGAGCCAGACAAGCGCGAGCTGGTGATAGGCCAAGGTCAAGTTGAGTTTCTGCATTATTTCGCGCCAAATATGTATCAGAATATAATAGGTAATTAGGTGGGGGCGGAGTCAACAATAATCCAGGGATGGCTTCGTTTTTAATAATAATTTAGGCCTAACAAAATCGTACAAAATTATGGAATAATCATACCTTATAACTTTTACACTCGTTTCGTGTCTTTAAAAATTCAGGAAATATATTATTGAATAAAAGCCGGCACTGTAAATATAAAATACAAAAAATAGACACATTAATACGGGGAAGAACATTTGAAAACATCTCCTGAGATTGGGGCAAAATTATGGACATCAAAATGTTCGTACAACATCTTAAATACTTATCAACCTCTTCCTAAAACGTAATTACGATGTAAATAATGGTTAATTACCCGTTCGTTGTTTAGATTTCGGTAATTTAGAATCTTGGAAGTATACATAAACCGATACATTAAAAGCCCTTTCGTTCGGAGCGAGCGCGCCAGAACCGTTACCCGACTTTAAAAGGAGGGAAAGCCGAAAGAATGACTGTGGGGTTAATCTATAGAGATGGGAGGGTCTCGCGGCATTTGCTAGTACTCTAAGGTTAAGGTGATACAAAGAAATGAGGAAAAAAGACACTCTAGCGCCATCTACAAGAATAAATTGGAACTAAATTCAAATTAAAAATTGCCAATTTTTCAGAATAACGTGATTTTAAATTGAATAAATGATTTAAAAATACTGAATGGTTTGTTATATTAGGCTTAGTTTTGTTAGGTATTATAAGCATAAATAATTTAATATTCTTAAAAATATGTTAATTTTATGAGATGACAAATATGAAATATATTTATGGATGGTTTAGCTCAAGTATAAATTATTGCAAGTTAAATTAAATTAATTCTCGCAAATTAGAGTTATTGTAATTTTGTAGAGATTCTTATAATGTAAGATAAGGTAACTAAAACACGTGGCATTCACAGAAACAATTGAAATAAAAAGGGCTACTGTACCCAAAATTCTGAACGTTCTTTATGGGAAATTAACGTTAAAATCTCGAAAATGGCTTCAAAATCTCAAAAATTCTACAAATCTTTAAAAACGATCGGCAGACAAGGCGAGCTCGTATATTTTTGTACTAAAGTGATTAAGTAAATGAGTAAGTATTGAGAGTTACCAAAGATTACGTAATTAGTTAGGTATAACGCAAAATAGTTAACCTTCGATTTCTTAATTACGTTTTCGTTCCCTATGTTTAATGTACGCGTCTGAAATTCTTTGTACTTTCAGTCTACAGTTCAGATTTAATTGGCCATTTATTTTTATAGGGCGTCATTCGCAATTTCAAATGGAAAAGGTAGAAGATTGAAGCCATTAATAAGAGTAGTTTAATACGATTTACAATCTCTAAAAGGATCATTTGGATTATGTTTTGGTAAAATCATTTTTATACGGAATAAACGTTCCTTCCAAGGTTGGAAAAGTTTACAATCGTAAAATTGAACCTTAATGCCGCGTGTTTTACGTAAAACAAAATAAACGCCATACTAATTTTCATTTTAATTGCTTCGAAGCGTGATACCGAGATTCGTTCAATAGATACAACCTCGTTAGAAAATACGTTAAGCGGTAATCTACCGGACGCTTCGATAAGAGTCGCTAAACGCGGCTTAAACTTAAAATATAGACAATTGACTGAGGAAACTAAAAAGTCGTTAAAAGGATAATTTTCTTGGCCATAAACGGCTCGTTTATTCAAATTGGAAGCGATTAAACGACTAAAAAAGAATTACTTCAACAATAATGTCGAAACATTAATGATATCATTATATCAAAATGATCCCATTATTTGCCCGAGTTTAATTTCAAAATTCAAAATAAACGCGATATATTTCTTAATATATATTTTATTATAACAGTTGTGGAACCAGGAAAACTTAGGTTAACCGTATCATTAAAGAATGAAACGCGTTTCTTTCATTTTATTATAATAGGTCTAATTTTTAGTACTAGAAGATAGATTAAGTTCAATTTTGCTCTTCATCCTAAGTTTAAAGTCAATCGGCTTAACCAATCAGGAAAATTCTTCTAATTTAGTCAAAAATGTATGGTCCAAATAATTAAATTTCAACTAGGTAGATCACGATTTAAAAATTCTATTCATTCTCTTCTGTTGTAGTTCATACAATCTGTTTGGTCGAATTCCTGATTGGGTAAGCCTATTTATTGGGAGCGTGTTGAATTAAAATGGCCTGGGGATATTTTTTGAATTTATCGCGCGATTAAATTGTCGAACTTGAAACGAGAGATTAATTTGAAAAGGCGCGAATCGAGTCAGCAGTTGCGTCTCTACATAAAGGCGGGAAAAAATCATATTTTAAAAGCGCGTGCTATATGTCTTTCATACCCCGCCTTTCTCCGTACAAAAGCGCGTGATTCTAATTATCTCGCGCCAACATTTTTTCTCCGTACAAAAGCGCGTGCTATGTGTCTTTCATACCCCGCCTTTCTCCGTACAAAAGCGCGTGATTCTAATTATCTCGCGCCAACATTTTTTCTTCGGCGACAAATTGGCGCGAGATTTGACTTTCATTAATAAAATATTTTGGCGCAATTTTGAAATGAAATTCCGAAATTAGGATCTCTCGCTTCGATAATCTTTACGTAAAATGAAAGAAAAAAAAGTGAGTGATCGCGAATTTTCGTTTGAAAATTTATAATAATTAAAAAATAAAAATTCGCGAGAGTGAGATTAATTGGAAGGCATTTTCCCCGATTTTGACATCCAACTAAAAGAGCTAAGAACAAATTACGATAAAAATAATTTTCGGGGAATTTTTTGCGCTCGCGACCTCCGAAAAGAATTAATAACGAGAGAGAGGCGAGAAAGAAAATTCGAGAAAAAGGCGAGAAAGAAAATTCGAGAAAAAGCCGAAAAAATTGGGTGATGGGGACTTTCGAATCATTAGCTTAAAAATAGGGACGGGGGAGATGCCCCCTTCCCCCCAATACGAGCCCCTTTCTTACTTAGCGCGGTAAAAACTGGAGGGGGTTCGGAAAGAGAAAAATTTCCTGTAAATCAGATTAATTCAATCGCGTCGCGTTTCTAGGCCTTTATCCAAATTGCGAGAAAATGAGTGACATTAAAGGGACAACTAAATACCTTTTCAAATTGTACAATTCTTCTTAAATTAGTTAGAGCAGTTAATTTGAAACAAATCCCCAAATATATCTTTGTTTCGAAACAATTCAATGGCCAATCGCGGTTAAACCCGAGTTTGAAGCCAATTAAAGATTCTCGCGCGCTCGAGGCTCTCCGCCTTTGACTGTACAGTCAAAGGCGAGCATTAGCGCGTGAATGTCCCCTTCTGGCGCGTGACATTTCTACAGTCATTAGCGCGTGAAAATATTTTCTATTTCCGTCATTTTTGGCGCGTGACTTTATTGGCAACGCTCGCGCCAAAAACCTTCTTTACTTTCAAACGGAATTAGTCCCGAAATAGGCTTAGCGTAAAATCCACCCGAAAGATCTTTTCCGAGTGAATAACTGAATTATTTTAAAAGCGGTAGCTAGAATAATATCATTTCTCAATTCGTGGTAAATTAAATTAATTTATTATAATTATTAATTTATTATAATTATTAATTTATTTGTAAATAAATATCTACGAATTATAACCTCTTTAAGTTGGAGTAATTAACCCTATTCCGTGATTGGCTATTGTATCGCTTTTCAATATAAAAACTACCTTTATTCGTAAATCACATTTGAACATGAAAATTGATGTTTTATCCAAATTTATTTAATTTATTTTCTTGCCTAAAAATAGTTTTAACTGGAAGGCGGGTTTCGTATTCCCTTTAAAGTGGATAACGCTACTATTATTTTTGCTCGCCCCAAAAAGGATCACCGAGTTTTTCAATTCGAACAAATGAGTTTTTAAGCAATACAGCCTTTTACGCCCCGATCCCAACACCATCCGAAAAAAACACTTACTTTCGAAAAATTAATCGTTACGGGGGATTACAAGCATCACTCGAGCGACGCGATTTTCACGTTTTGAGCCCCGATTGTCCGTTATGCAACGCCGATTGCTGTCTTAAAGGGAGAATGAACTATCTTCAACTGTAGATGATAGATTCGTTCAAATATAGTTCTTATACGCGAGAATTAAATCAATTACGACACAAATATTAAGTTGAAAATAAATTAACTTTCTAGGAAATTAGGCTTAACGGGGATCCATAGAGAATTTGATATCTCCGCGTTATCGAGTCTTAAGCCTAATTTAATATAATATTTTTTTACTCTGGCTCATTGATTGCTTCACGAAGTTTAGTACAGTGGAAGGCTTACGTTCTTCGCTAGCCTTCCACTGTACTCCGCTCTGGCTCCCGTAAATTTCGCAGATTTCTCTAAAATTCAAAATTTTAAAAAGTTTCTCATTCAAATTTCTTGATATTATTTCGACGCAGTTCATTCTCCCTTTAAATAATTAAGAATTCCTTTGGGAGTTTTGCTTCTTACAGAAAACTGCGAATCAAAAAAGGGAAAATTTTCGTTTACTTTCAATTATAAAAGCGGCGGGCCAAAAATTGAAAATTATTTTTTTGTTTTAAAATTTAAGTTTTGGAAAATCCAGTTTTTTTGGGGGTTTTTAAGGGTCCTTTTAAGGCCATGTTTTTAGCGGCACTTAAGAGCTAGGCGCCGAATTATAAAGCGAGGGAGTTGGGGGCTTAGGGGGGGCTAAAAAAATTAACGTTAAGTGGTAATTCGACAAATTGGAAAGAATATTGTAATATTTTTGGAACGCTCGGAGAAAAAGAAATAGTTTTTATTAATAAGAAAAAGCTCTTAGAGAATATTTGTAGGAAATCATCTTTTCTACGCTCGCTTGATGGAAAATGGGTGATGAGAGATAGAAGGGGGAAGGGGAATCTAATGGGGGATAGCCCCCCTATTACCACGAAGGAAAAAAACTTGATTTGAGCCCCGAAAATAATTTGGCAGAAATAAAATTTGGTTTTTAAAAATAATATACGAAATTTTTTCTTTTTTTTTAAGGCCCGGATTTCATCGTTATATTTCTAAGAAACGACCCGAACTTTTGAAACTTCTTAGAAAAGTTTTGACCTTAATGACCCCGCGCTTTAAAAACTAGATTTCTTTTTAAATTAAATGGTTTTAGAGGCGAAAGATGATAGGGCTATTTTTCTTACAGTTTTAGAAACTTGAAATTTTATTTCGAACGTATACGCGTACGTATACGTCGAGTTAACTAACTTCATTTAGTCACGTGACTAGGGGCCCTATTTAAATCGACTTCGAGAGGCCCAAAAATCGCCAAAAAGGCCCCTGAATCAATTTTTCGATTTCAAAAACCATACGGGCCCCTAACTCGAATAATTTAAAGGAGGAACTCCGTAATTAAAATTATTTGGTTCCTTAATTAGAAATATATTTGGGTATACTTTTAATTAATGCTTCCTTAATTAATTGGACAAATGGGGGCATATTATTTAAATTAATAGGTCTTATAATTAGAAATTTTGGGCCATATTTAAAACAGGAGTGGGAACGTAATAGGGCGTGCCAATAATTAAAAGTAATGAAGCTTATAATTTTAAATAGAGGCTAATTCAAAAATAGAGTGTCCCATAGAATATATAAGGCTTTAAATTAAAAAAAAAGGGGCCCAGTAATTAAATCTATTTGAAATATTATTTCTCATTTAAATTCTCAAACGTTTGGGGGGGGGGTTTCCATATTATCTCCTACGGGAATGGATTGGCTTTGTTCCCGAACACGCGGAGTTTTAGGCGAGTCGCCTTCCAGGGGCGATAAAAACGGCAAGTCGAAAATGAGCCGATTTTCAAAGCGATAATTATTCCGAATAAATATAATTTCAATTCGTCAATGTTCTCTGGTAAGGCTACGCGCGCGATATATCAAAATGGGAAACAATGAGAACTATAGTTGAAAGCGAATCGTAAAATCACGACGCTTAAAATATTATTCGAGTTCGAATTTCGAATAGAATATAAGCTTTATTCCGCGATTATTTCCAATCCTTCTATCATTCGTTCCCCCTAACGTTTCTTAATTCGCGCGATCTTCGCGAACACCGTCCCTTTCTCGATAGAATATATACAGTTTGAATATTAAACATTGGCGCGAGACGTAAACTAGTTCGCGCGAGATTTCGACCATTTCATCTCGATACGATTCTCTTTCGTTCGATTAAGGTTAAAAGGGGAGCGTCCGCCTGATTACGCGCTGAACGTTTAAAGCGAAACCGACTAAAATTTGATTTCATTCGTAGTTTTCATCACGCGCGAGGCTACGGACTTATTTGTATCCGTATTTTTTGTCTATTTAGATTCGAATAAACGGAATGGTCCGTTTAGTTAGGGAAGGTTTGAAAACTGAGTTTGAATTAAGTCTCTAAAATCGAGCGGAGGTTGTATGATTTACGAGGATCGCTCGGCACGGAGTCGCTGTCTGTCCGTCCCTGGGGTCCAATATAGTCCGATTCCAAAGGGTTCCCTTTCTCCCGCTTTCTCTTCCGTCTTCGAGTGGGAATCGCGGACAGAAACGGGGAACGAGCCCCCAACCTCCTATATTCCGGAAATACGAGCTTCCCTGTCAAACCTCTCTCTTAGGGGATAAACCAAAAGGGGTTTTAACGGGAATCCGAGCGAACGAACCGAGCCAGTCCGACCCGAAATATCTATAACCCTATTCTCGTCCTCCCCCAACCCCTAATATTTAGGAAGATGGTTACGAGCTTAGAATGGCGTTATTCCCCGCGGTAAAACGCGCTTTTCTTTGGGAATTTCGGCTTCTTTCGAGGTTGCCATTTAGAATATATTGTAGAGGGCTAAAGAAGCCAGAGTCGAAAGTCAATCGGAATATCGTGATCGGAATAAGAAATAAATACGTAAAATAGTCGCGTGGTTTCGGGGGTTGAGAGGGACGACGTCGAAAGGGTTCCAGGGGGGGGGGGGGGGGTTCAACGAGGGGTTCTAGTTTATGGGGTAGAAAGAAGGAGTCTGAAGGGATATAATCGTAAACTATGTCACCAGGAAGACACTTTTTAGGGTTAGCTACTTTCCTTATTTACGCTATATAAAGTCAAATTCACTCGGGCAGAAAGAAAAGGCCTTCCAGTTCTGTAGGTCAATTTTATTAATATTATACGAGAAATACGCGGATTCAAATATTTTCTAGCATTCTCAGAAGTAATTTAAATATTTGTCTAAGTAACTATTAATTACCCGAGTTAAAAAAAATTGATAACAAATATTTTTTATAATTATTAATAAGTTATTAGGCCCAAGTTAAGAAAGTGTCAAAAATTTCGACGTCATTATTTTTCCGATATAAGACGTGGCGCGTGACATTTGTAGTGTTAAAGGCGAGCATTAGCGCGTGCAAAATATTTTCTATTCCTGACATTTTTGGCACGTGACATTTGTACAGTCAAAGGCGAACATTAGCGCGTGCAAAATATTTTCTATTCCTAACATTTTTGGCGCGTGACTTTTGTGGATCTATTTTAGCCCCCCCCCCCCCCCCCGATTTCTGATAATTCCCATTAGAGGCGCGAATCGTAATAATTTTCAAATTTGTTTTCTATTTAAAGATGATTTTTGAAGTAAACAATCATTTCGTAGATTTTTCCGAGTTAACTTTCGCGTAGATATCCCAAGTTCGTAAATAAATTTTGATTAGAGTCTCGAAAAGGGGGAAGGAGGTGGGTCCTTTAACGGCGTCTTCGCTCTTCCTAATTGGTGGATTCCTTTTAAAACGCGAGCGGGCTAAGTTTATTGGCCCGTCGAGATTAGAACTCCTAATATTAATAGAGTCCGAGATGGGGGAAAATCGCCGCTATAGAAAGGAGCGAGCCTGGCGTTGCCCGGGCTATTGAAAAATTAAGGACTCATATTTTCCAATTATCGGGCTGCGCGCCCGGCGTCGGATGGGCCAACCAGGTTTAAAACTTTTAAAAAGGACGTCCGCCTCGCTTAATGGAGAATTCGCGTAGAGTCGTCGCCGCGTCACTCGTTAATTAGAGTCGGCACGACTGAGTCAAAAATAGTTAAAGCCCGACAAAGTTTGACTCGGAAACTCGGAATAATAAGAGAAATAATTGTCGCGATGGGAAACGTCACTCCCAACTCGACACAAATTAAAAACTTTCCACTTTAATAAACTTTCATTAAAACAAAATATCCTACGTCAAACTCGGCCACTCTCGCTCGAAATTAACTTGAAATTCCTATTTTATTATTAGCTTTAAACTATATTGAAATATCACTTTTATATTATTATTTCATATTTTTATATATTTCGTATTACCGATATTTTATTATCTTTCGTATAATTTCGTAGCATTTCGTTTTATTTTCTATTATATTATTTTATTTTAAATGAATTGATTTTATTTTATTTTATTAAACTTAATTCTGATTTATTTTACCGCACCCAATTTTTAATTTTATTTTATTTCACGCGTTAATTCTGCGTATTACATTAATTTCTATTATGTTATTTTGTATTATACTATTTTCTATTATGTTATTTTGTATTATACTATTTTCTATTATGTTATTTTGTATTATACTATTTTCTATTATGTTATTTTCTATTATACTATTTTATATTATGTTATTTTGTATTATACTATTTTCTATTATGTTATTTTATATTATTTTATATTATGTTATTTTATATTATTTTATATTACGTTATTTTGTATTATATTATTTTATTTTATTTTATTTGACTTGATTTTTTATTTTATTTTATTTGATTTTAATTGAGTCGATTTTTTTTCTATTTGACTTGATTTGATTTTATTTAATTTTATTTTGTTTTATTTTATTTTGTATTATATTATTTGTATAATTATATTTTATTTTCTTAGTCTCTTGAATAAGAAAAGAAAAAATTAAAGTAGGTATGACTGTACCAAAAACGTTTCTTCATTCGTATTATATATCATCTTTGTTTCAAATCGAGATTAGGATGAGACAAAGTAAGAAGGATTAACGTCCCAACTCCTAATCCCTCCCGCATGCGCCCGGCTTCGGCTGTGAAATTAGCCTCTTGGTCTACATCCAAGTATCCGTCACTTAGTAAGATACTACGTCGAATATAGTTACTACGATTCCCCCCGTATTGAAAATACTATTAAAAGTAGTCTGAAGCCGAAAATCCGAGAGTTACGGCAGAATATATTTCCCCCCCATTTGTAGTTAAATCGCGCACTCGCGTCGAGGATGTAACTGGGGGCTCAAACCTCCCTCTTATTTCCATTAGGGTTCCTTTTTTCATCCTTACACCAACGCCATATATAGTTCTACTCTATATTTATACTTAATTCCGGGTTTCAACCAAAGTCGCTATAATACGACGAAACTGAGGCGAATTCCTACGTAATGTTAAACCTAATAGAAAAAAATAGTCCGGAGTCATCTCCTCTCGAAATATAAACGTAGCCGAATTAGTTTTCAACACGCGTATAGCTCCACCCCCTTAAAAAGTATACGGTATAAACTAAATCGTATCAAGACGAGCCTTTATTCTCGGTGTAACTTCCGACTGGTTTTTCATAATTTCTCGAGACTCGAGCGCGAGCTAAATTCGGGCGGTCTCGATAAAGTTTCAATTTTCAACGCGCGTGACTTTACACCCCATTCTATCTCTCGTAAACAGAATCCCGTCGAGTTCATAAAGATTAGGGTTATTCCCGATGAAAATTAAAACTGATTCCGTAATAAACGTAATAAATTCCGCGTCGAATTGAAAGCGCGCGCGAGACTAAGCTACGGTTATCTCATTCGTTTACGCTTATAGAACTTACATTAGGAGCCAGACTCTTCAGCTTCGTACGCGATGTCAATTCGAGACGAAATAAACTATACCGAATCACCATCTTTTAAAGAAAGCGAACTTTCGTTGAAACCCGGTTTTTCCAATATAATTTCCGCGCTTTCTAAGGATGCGAATTAGTTTATAGGCGACTCCTCTCCATCCCTAGTTTTTTTCTACGACTTTTTTTCGTCGTCTCTCACCCCTGGCGCTCTCCAGCTTCCCTCATCTTCATCCCCATCTCCGTATCTTTCTCTCATCCTCTCTCTCTCTTCCTTTATAGTGTTTCCGCGTTCGCTTAGTCGACGGGATCACTAGCTAAATTATAATCAACGGCGATTTTTTAATTTTAATTAGTTATTAAGCTACGTGGCGTAATAATATATAAGCTAATAATAAAAAAAATTCTTCTAAAAAATAATAGACCCCATTGAATTGTTTGAAATTAAAATCTCTAATGTGAACTGGGCTTTCTCAACACAGTGTTGCGTATCGATTTGCGGGGATCTTCGATAGCGATGGACCGGGGGATCTTACGAAATTTTTTATTTGTCAAAAAATCGAGTGACGCGGGGGTTAAGGGGATGGGAATGTATTTGGGGGGTTTGTTAATCCGTGGGCTGGACGGGTGACGTAATTATGGAAAGAAGCCGTCAGCCACGAGAGAAAAAATAGTATTGATCAAAAGAGGTAGTGGGGACTCACCCCTCGAGACCCAAGCGGAAAAAATAAAAAAAAAAACCTCTCCCTAGATGCCTATACTAATTTACAATCTTTGAAGATACCGAAATTTCATTAAAAAACTGGTTCTCTAATGTAAATTTAACAACTTTTCACGATTGGGAATCACGATATAATGTTCTATAAGACTTATAGTAAAGGTTTATGCTTGGTGGAATTATTCTTTCATCTCGCCGACCCCATTTTCAAAAACTTACACGAAGGAATGTCTCGAAGTTCGAACCCCTCATAGTATTAAAGCAAAAACAGTCTAGGTATCCCCCCCCAACCCCCATTTCTCATAGTCCATACCCAAAAATTTGACCCCTGAAGTTATATCAGATAGAGGATAGTCTGGGTCAAGGTTCCTAAATATATTTTATATTTTAATTAAAGTTAATTAAAACATAGAGTTGTTAATTAAAACCGTGGCCAAAGTTACAAGTTACACTCCATGATTTCAAGTCTGGCTCTTTCTCCTAGCCAGACAACAAGTTTTAGCGTAACTAAAAAACGTTGATTAAGTGAGAAAAAAAGAGCTTTAGACCTCGAAAGCTCTTCTTTACGCTTTAATCTAAAAATTATCTAAAAATAATCACTAAAAAACAATGATAACAATTATGTTTCCCGCGTTTTTCTAAGCTTCAAGCGCGCCTTATCTTCAATCTACCGCTTAATCAGCTATCTTATGAGAAAGCCTAACTTCGTACCGTATGAAAACTCCGATTGGTTTAAATAAATCCTATATAACCCCCTTTGCCTGCGATGAAATTCATTCAAACCCTTCTCGATTCTCAAAACACGGAGTTAAAGTCTATTCCTTAATAATAGATCAAGATGTATTCGCTCAACGTAATCACCTTGGTATTCGCCTTAATTACGGTTAATTACTGCAATATCTTAGTCGAGAGAGACGGCGATAAACCGGAAGCGAGAGCGGCGGAATTGTCTGGCAGAACTCCGCCCCTCAGCTTCGCCATGGAGACATTCTTGCAGTACATCTTAAGGAACGACGAACAGAAATGTATGTTGAAGTTAGTTTGCACCGTAGGAGCCAACGCTACTCGATACGGGACTTACGGAGACGCCATCGCCTCCTATTTCGGGTAAGATAACCAGGAACTGTACGTTAAGTACTTTTACTTACAATTACAAGAACGAGTCTTGTCACGTGATCAATTGTAAGAACTACACGTACGACTTCGCACCATCTCTCTCTCCTAAAGCAACTGGCGTCTCTAGAGTTTCTCCTAAATTCCTGCTTTTCTGCTACACAATTAATTTACCTTACCAAAGGCAGGAGGGAGGGATTTATAAGTGTATGTTGGTCCCATTGGCTCCTGCCTTTGGTAAGGCATGTTTGGCGTGCATCAGGGAAGAGACTTTCACAGGGGCTCCTCCAGAGCCGCCAGTTGCTTCAATGTATTTTTAAACGCGAACGTATACGTCAAGTACCATTTCATAATGTTTTCGGTTTTTTTTTCAGATACGAGTACAATCCTCACGACTTCAGCGTGGTTGAGAAACCTTTGGTCTTGGACGTCCTCGGTCGTCCCGCCGGTTTCCCTCAGGCCGAGATCAGTTCCGACGACACTCTTTCAGTTGTCTCCAACCCAACCGATATTGTCGACAACATTACCAAGGAAACTGATCCGGAACTCTTCGGCAGAATGGTATTTTTACTTGGCTTGTTTTTAAGATTTTGAGTTTTAATTTATTGGACGTATTTGTCACCCAGGAATCGAGTGGAGAAGCGAGGACCGGATTTCCGGCCGCTACCGTCTTCAATCGAGCTTTCGTCCTGGGTTTGAAGAATGGGTTGAAGCCCTGCGCGGATTCCTTCCCCAATTGTACCATGAATATCGATATGCTGGTTAATTTCGGTATTACCATGTTTCAAAGACCACTCGGGTCCGCCCAACAATCTTAATTTAAACGGATTTTATATTTCACGAATTGTAAAATATTAATTTTTCACGTTGTACAATTTGTACGGATCAATAAACTGTTGTTTTATTACACGTTTACGTCTTATTATCATAATTCCGCTGTTTTCACCCGTAAGAATTTTAGGACGAATTAACAACGTAACAACCCGTTGGTATGAATATTTCAATATTGCGTTTTAGCAGAAGCCGATGAAACCCTCCTTTGAAGTCTACTACTCCAATGTTCCATATAGCGCTCCTCTCTGTATGGGTAAAATTCCCAATTTTACGAGTTAGAAGGGGTCCTACTTCATCCCCCCTGTCTACGGAAAATTGGAAATTCTCTCTCCACAAACGACGACGTTTTTTGGAAGAACTCCGAGGCTGCTAGAGATATTCGCTCGACGAGCTCCCGCTCCGAAAACATCTACCGTTAGGAGACGTACGGATCGCGGTTTTGAGAATAACCCATACAGAGAGGGGTAGACAAGACCCGGGAGTAATAGACTTCAAAGGAGGGTTTCATCAGCTTCTGGTTTTAGTAGTGTGATAGAAATAGTAAAAATATTGGCTTTAGAAGAAAAAAAAACTAAAATTAATGGCAGTCTCATCTTAAGCTTCCTCATCTAAGTCATCTTAATGTTAAATTTAGACAAATGAAACGGATAAAGAGTGAAGCCCTTATTAAAACCCACAACTCGTATGATTGTATACGAATAAAGTCATTGGTAGTCATAGCCAAACGTGTGCCCATTGGTAACTTGTATTTTGAAAACTTTTTTTTTTTATAATTTAAATAATGCTTTCTGCCGTTAATTTCCTAATTTTATCAATAATAAAATCCCTGTTTGAACCAGTTTCAAGCGTCATATTTAAACTCATGGCTCTATTAGAATGAGCGAATTTGGGTATAGAAAATTCAATTGGTACGCGTTCGCGCGACGGATTGCGTAAACTGACGATATGTCTCAATTTCGGAGGTTAGTTTTAAAGCCGTTTAAATCAGTAGTAATGCAAGATTTGAAGAGTTAAACAACAAATGAAAAGCTTTGGCCTAGGGGTAAAACGTAGGATACTAGTTACCAATAAAAATTCGCTTAGTTAAGCTGGAAATATTTAAAATTATAAGTGTCCAAACTTACCCAAACTAATTATAAGAGGAATTATTTATATTAATTTTTATAAGTGAACCATTTTGATTAGAAGTTAAACTATGTATGATATCTTACGTAATTATTAACTCGATTGAATTTTTAAAAGTTATTATAATAAAATATTTCAAATTTAATACGCTTTGAACTTACGCAATGTCTCATTTAAAGCTAAAGTTAATTTTCTGTTTCGATTTAAATATATTTATCGTGAAAGAAGTTAATTAATCGTACAAGCGTACCTTTTTATTTTAATAAAACGCGTATTTCTACTCCTAGAAAGGCACGTGCCAATTTTCCCATTTCGAAATTTTGCGGGAAAAAAAATGGCGCGTTCTGATTGGCGGGATTTAAGCGGATGTTTTGATCACGCGCTCTCAGCCAACTTCCGTCTCTCGCGGGAAAAATGGCAGGGGGACAATCCAGCTGGAGTAGCGAACATGTTATCGCCGAATTTAAAGACATTCAGGTAAAATTAATTCTAATTAACGTTTAATATATGTTTCCTAGTTTAAGTATTAAACTAATCTTAAAAATGCAGGCCAACACGATGGCTATTAACTGCTCCGGAGACCACGCAGTTTTGGCTGGGTATGTTGACTACCTTACTATCACCCGTGCTTAATTATTTTAGATTAAATTAATTACGTTTTAATTTAGGAGAAAATATATCGCCGTGGTTAATTTGGTTAAACCTTACAACACGGTTAAAAAAATTCCTCGCCAAAGCAAATGGGAAGTGGGTGCCGCCGATTGGAATCCCCACGAAGCTCACGTATTTGCCCTAGCTGTAAGATATTTCTTTTTATTATTGGATTAATTTAATCCAAACTAACGAACAGTTAAATTAATTAAAGACAAATCAAAGGGCGGAGATTTACGATTTTCAAAATGGTGATATTACTCAAACTGTGGTATTAAAACAACATACTCGAGCTATTAGGTATTGTCTTAGTTTTCATTATTAATCGTTAATTAATTTAATTGATATCTTAATTTGTCACTTTTAAGTGATATAGATTGGGCGGTTTTCGACGATCATTTATTAGCGACTGCTTCTATCGATACTTTTATTCATTTATGGGATACGAGGGAACATCGTAGACCAGTTTTATCATTATCCGCTGTCGCGGGCGCCGTTCAAGTCAAATGGAATAAGATTTCCCCCAACATCTTAGCGACTTCTCACGAAGGAGATGTCAGGTTATGGGATCCTCGAAAGAGCGTGGCCCCCGTGGCCTACATTACCGCTCATCTTTCAAAAATACACGGTATTGATTGGAGTCCCATCAGCGAAAATCAGTTGGCTACTTCTGGACAAGATGCTTGTGTCAAAGTAAGTAAATTTGAAATTTTTCCCAATATTTTTGAGCTTTTTACATCATTTTTAACGTTCTTCTTTAAAATCCTGTCAGTTTTGGGACGTTCACAATCCCCGTAAACCAACGGCGGTCTTATCTTGCAACTATCCAGTTTGGAAAGCGCGTTACACTCCATTTGGGGATGGTTTAGTGACTGTCGTGGTCCCTCAACTTCGAAGAGGCGAGAACAGTCTGGTATTATGGAACGTGACCAATTTAGAGAATCCGATTCACACTTTTCTGGGTCACACGGACGATATTTTGGAGTTTGGTTGGACCAAAGCTAAAGGAGATAGTAAAGACTGCCATCTAGTCACTTGGTCCAAAGATCAGAGCTTGCGTATCTGGACCATCGATCATCACTTGCAGCAGCTGTGCGGTCATCAAGAGATCGTTAGCAGCGAAGAGGAGAATGAAGACGAAAGTTCCAGTTTCATCGATAGCCAAGAAATGACCGATTCAGCCGGAAGCGTCAAGATGACCCCCAACAGAACCATCCAATGTGCCATTTCGCCTCCCAGGTAACAAACCACGTAGGAGTTTTGATTATTTTTCAATTTTTTAATGTTATTTTCTGACTGGGTCAGGATTTCTTCGCTGGTATCGAGTCCCGAAGAAGGGGGACGCGAAGGGACTCCCACTCCTAGTTCTCCATCTCCAAATCCTCCTCAAAGCTTGCAACAAGAGTTCACGATGTTCAATTTAAACATCCCGAACATCGAAGTGGACGAGATGGATGCCACTAAGAGGACTTGCACCGTGACCGTTTTTGGAGGTGAAATAACAACTTTAAATATTTACCTACTTAGATTTACTAATAGTCTGAAAAATTACATAGTTTTTATCGCATGAGAAAACTATTATCTATGTCATTTTGTAGACTGCGCTAATTTTCAATAAAAATGGCCATTTCCCCCTAAGATTAATATAGTCTGTAAAATTCCATAGTATTTAATGGCATAGTTCCTTCCCCATACTATCACGTGTGAACCGGTGACGAAACTATTAGCTATGCCATTTTGAAGGCTACGCTAATTTTTAATAAAAATGAATGAATGAATGTTTTCGTTGCCAATTAAATATGATTTCCTTGTTTAAACGAAGGTAAACAACGCGTTCAAATCATCATGTTCTTCCCGACGGCGTATCCCTACAATCAATCCCCCAAATTTCAATTTGGCCTTAGAACAACCGTTCAATCCGCTATGCGAGACAAAATCATGAAAGCCCTCAGAAGTTTATCCGCTTATCACGTCAAGAAGAACAGAACTTGCGTGGAAAACTGCGTGCGCAGATTGGTCGCGCTTATGGACGTCTTTAACGCGAGTTTAATTTGTTTTAAAACAGAATGCAATTGTGGCCCAACAACGAATCATTTTCTATCGCAGTAAATCTCCAAGTTATAACGAGATTGATATCCCTCAGAATTTTGTTATAGCGAGGTTAAGAATCGATGGAAATCCTTCGTTGTTGGGTAATTTCATTCCCCTTTTAGGGTTTTTATTTGAAAATGATTGTTTTCCCGACTCTAGTTTGAAGATAACGAGTTGGTTAGTCCAGACAATGGATCTCGTAGGTTGGATCCTTTGCCTCCTCCTTACATTCCCCCTCCCGTTTACGGCAGCTTCCAAGACGCTAGCGTTCCTTTCCCTCGAACATCAGGAGCCAGATTTTGCGGTTAGAATTTTAAAACTAATAGAACATTGTGTCAAAATATTGAAACTTTCTCCCTTTAGGTTCTGATATTTTGGTTTGTTTCGTTCGACCCCCGCACCTACAGAGAATCAACGCTCCAACGGAAGTGACCCCCCGCTCTCTGTCAGCCCTTGTCAGTAAAAAAAAATCGAGAAATAATTGTTCTTAAATTAGTTTTTAAATTATTTTGAATTGGGATGAAGGGGGCTTATCTCTCGGCTCATTTGCTGCCCATTTCTGGTTTACGGACTCCCGCTACTCCGTCCCAATTTGATCTGATCATGTATCCACCCGTAGTCCACAGCCCCACTGGCGATCCTTCCGTCTCAATCTCTTCCTTCTATTTCCAAGAACGGGTAAGATTTTTTCCAAATAAATAGCTTAGAAAAGTCTCTATACTATTTAGGACCAAATTTTAAACGACAGTCGAAGAAAATGCGATCCCGTTCTCAACCGTTTAACGGTTATAAGAAGTTGGCCCCTCCCAAACCAGCCAAACCCACAATTTCGGGGGCTGTGGTCATCTACAGTATCGAAGGGGTCATTCCAATCAGCAAGAAATTGGCTCAAAATTACGCGTTAGTCAGCGTCATTTATCAATTTTATCATTTACTTTAATTAGTACTTAATTAAAAGTTCAATCAATTTAGTTTCGAGGATAAAGAGTCGGTATCAATGTGTACGAGAAACGGTATTTTCGCCGCCGAAGTTGGCCGTAACGATTTGGTTCAAATTTGGAATATCGCTTCGTTAATGACTGATTCTTGCTTGAATCAAAGTCAAGATCCGGACGACGGAACGCCGTTCGCTCTCACTCCCCTGGGAAAACCCACCCTGGAATCCGTGTAAGTATTTTATCTACGATATTTCATTCTCCCTTTAATTAATTAATTTATTTTTATGTCAGAATTGATCATTATTTGCGTCACTTGGACATTCAGACGGTTGCCATGTTACTTTGTACGTTTGGAACCAAAGTAGAGAATAATCAACGTCAAAGGAAACTAACTGAAGCTGGAAACAGCAGCGTAAGTTTAACCCTCTAAAATTATTATCTTAAAGACTAACATTGAAAGGGTGGAAGATACGCTTAATATTTAACGATAAGGTTTTTGTTCGCTTGTTGGACTTAGAAAGCGAAAGGGGAGATAAGAAATTAAGGATAGAGCGGAATCCTCTGAATCTTGGCCTTTAAATTAAGTCTCATCACTGATTTACACGCGGTAGTAAGAAAAACTACGGATTTTTACAGACTAACTAAAGGGGGAAAGGAAATATTAATTTTAAATTTTTTTACTGGACTATTATAATTGAAATATAGGACAGGGGTGGATGTGGCGTTTGTTGAAACGCGTTGAATTCTCGCTTGGACGTTGGTGTGATTGTGTTGTATTTATTTTAGAAACTCTGCGGGAAATGGTGGCTGAAGGTATGTTGGAATTTGAGTTTCCACGCAAGCCTTCAGTCTTTACGTTTATTTAAACAAAACAAAGTATAAACACTCGCCTACTTTCTTTTATTATTTTTCACGTTCCCAGCATTTTTTATTTCCAACTTTGTTTTTAATTAATTTAAGTTTGTCGCGTGTTTATCGCATTATTCGGCGCTAAAAACTAATCGTAGATACGAGAGATCGCATGATCGCAATTCATTTATTATTTGTGATTAATTGGCGAAAGCGTAGACTAATTTTATCGTTTTTTTAATCACGCACCAAAATGTTATTTAATATTTATCTAACTTAAGTTATTTTACCCAAAAATAATTTTGTCTTCAATTTTGTTTTAAAGGGAGAGTGAAACCATTTTAATTGAACTTTCGAGGCTTTCTTGTTCAGCGTTTATAACCTGAAAGGGGCGCGTTTAACTTGGGGGTTTTATTTTTATTCATTTTCAAAATTTAGCTTAATAAAATTATTTATTTCATTCTCCCTTTAATTAAAAATTAAATTTTAAATTATTGTCATTACAAACTGACAGCATGGAAGTTTTAAAGTCATTAATTAATTATCATTAAAGTCATTAATTAATTATCATTCAATGATAATTAAATTTTATTAATATATTTATGAAAATTAAAATTTAATATATTAATGATAATTAAAGATTTTTAAAATATTAATGATAATTAAATTTTTTTTAATATATTAATGATAATTAAAATTTAATATATTAATGATAATTAAATTTTATTATATTAATAATTAAATTTTTCATATTAATGATAATTAAATTTTATTAATATATAAATTATAATTATTTAATGATATAACAATTCATTAATTAATATTTATTAAATTGTCACAATTCATTTAATGATAAATAAATTCTAATAATTCATTAATTATAATAAATGGGCATGATTTTTGTTTTGAATTGATGTTATTAAAAGTTCCTTTCTATAATAGATCAATTAATTTTAATTGTATAACTTTTTCATAGCCAGGGGGTTCTCCGTATCACACTGTAGTTCCGGCCGATACTCAATACGGCAACTGGAATGCGGGTTTGTGTATATTAATTCAAATTTAACGAAGTAAAGCTTCTGATATTTAATCTTTTAACGCGTTTAATTAGGAAGTATCTCGAAAAGGAATCGCTCGAATAGTTGGTCAGATCCGGGAGAAGATTTTCGATTAGAATATTTGCAAGACGCGAACAGGGACGCCCTTAAAGATCAACACCATCTCAACACTAAGTACCTTAACTAATTAAAGACTAATTAACCCAAATTCCGCTTAATTTCATTAACTATTTTTAATTAGAATGTTGGATCCCAAGAAAACTTTTCAATACGATCAATTCAAAAAAGTCTACGCAGAAATTCTCTATCGATGGAATCTCTACGAACAACGAGCCCAAGTTCTCAAATACGTCAATTGCGGAACCGCGGATAGACACGAAGGAATAGGTATGTACAATACTCTTACTAACCTTTAATTTTAATTATAATAGAATACTAACTTCTGATAGTTAATGGCAATTCATTTTTTATTATTAGTTATTGTTAATTACGATATTAACCACCCTAATATCAAACTAACGTTAATTACGACTATTAGTTATTATTATTATTATATTTTATTTTTGTTTAGATTTTTTCATTGAATGCCGTAATTGCAATAAGAACGAAGTTAACAGTTCCTATTGCTGCGAATGTAAAAAGTACAATTTTGAATGTTCCGTCTGTCACATTGCGGTCAAAGGTAAAGATAAGACAAGTTCAACCAAGAACCAAGATTATCAACTTTCTAATTTTTTTTTTTTTTCCCTTTTGGTATCTTAGGAGCGAGTAACTTTTGCTTGTCTTGCGGTCACGGAGGACACACTAGTCACATGATGGAATGGTTTCTAAATCACGAAGAATGCGTGACTGGTTGCGGTTGTAATTGTCTCGAAAAGAGTAACACCGTCTTTGGACCAGCCTAAATACAATCGTGAACCAACGGTACAAAGAAAATCCGAGCTTATATACGCATATTTAAATTTGATATTTGACGGATCGCGAATATTCAAGTTTAACGCGAATGAAATTAAAACTCTGCCAAATCTCATTGGAATCTTCTCGCATTGTACAAATTTGTCAACAAATATTTTTATAAATAAAATATATCGCTTAGAATCTTAATTATTTGCTCTTTCCTTGAATTTATCGGCAATCAAACTAGGTTTAGCTTTAAGCTTATCTTTAATTCCTAAGCCTAGGCCCTAATATACCTTCAACTCGTAAGCCTAATCAATCTTTAATTTCTAGGACTAATCAATCTTTAAATTTTAAGACTAATCAATGTTTAATTTCTAAAACGAATCAATCTTTATTTTCTAAACCTAATCCATCTTCAATTTTAATTCATACCTTCGTAAAATCTTTTTGATTTTCGATCAAAAAACAGCCATTTTTAAAAAACCTTGACGGCCGCGAGCTATCGCCCCCTGGTGAGCTTCTCGACAAACTTTCTAATTTTCGATTTAATCGGTTCATTCGGTTCCGGCACTGAACGAACCCAAAAAATACCCATTCTTGAAATCCCATGTTATTTTATGTTAATTAGCTTCGTTTAACATGGGATTTGAAGAACGGGTATTTTTCAGTGCGTTCCACCAGACGAACCGAAATAATCGAGTTTCCTCAAAGTTCGTAAATCAAGGGAAAACAAGCTGGGTAATTACCATATATTTACCGCGCCCTAAAAATAATAATTACATTAAAACAAGCGGGGTAAGACCAGTATTATGGTCGTAAGTTAACGAAAGTAAAAATGTAAAATCATTTTCAAGAATGAAACTTCAAAATTGATACGTAAAATAACAAATTGGCTTGAAAAAACAAATAATTGGCGTTCAAAAACAGATAATATTCGTTCAAAAATAAATAATTAGCATGCAATTCAAATTAGTAGAACAAATGAAAAGTAATGAAAGGTATATAAATTTCCTATCGGATTAGTAAATATTTCCATAGACAACTAGATTTTCCCCTGTTAAATATTTCCCTTGGGCTGGACTTTAATTTTGTTTATGGTGTATCTAAAGCCCCGTTTACATTAGAAATCTGTTTTTGACCGTTTAAGAAAGGTCAAAATTGAAAATTTGGGGTCAACTGTAGAGATCGGGTTTGTCAAAAAATGAAATAATTTGCTTGAAAAGTGGAATTCGAAACGCCGGTTTGCAAACTGAGTTTTAAAGTTGCTAGAGCAAACGTAGCCCATATATAATCTTTAGTAAAAAACCAACCTTGGAAGCGGTCAAATTTAACACGAATAAAACCAGTTTCCCGCGTGAAATTTTACCGTTTCCAAGGTTGAATCTAGCTAGTACAATAAGTTAGGACGTTTATCTCGTAATTTCCTACATTATTTGAACCCGAGTTTCCCGAAATAATTAAGAAGCTTTCGTTGTCCGCCGCGATATTACTTTTCCCCCGATGGATTGAAGAGCCTAAAGTTCCTTCATTTCATCCCTTAAGTTACCCAACCAAGGAGCCATGGCGAATAAACTCCAAAGCTATCGAGGCTAAGCCGGAAGTCCATTACCACCCGAAGTAAACCAATAATCATGACCAAGAAGGATCAGATAAGGAGAGGAAAAGTGGGAACGGCGCGGCTCCTACTGCGTCGGCCTAAACTCCCACTCTGGGAGAACGGGGGACAGACGGGGGTAGAGACGCTTCGTGGTAAATTGTTGTCACGTGGGTAAAACGGATCCTTATTGAGACGCGCTAGCTAGCGACCACGTGACAACAGTTTACCTCGAGAATTTCCTATCCCCCCCTTTCCACCCGAGTGGGAGGTTGGCTCTTCCCTCTCTAACTCAACGCAGCCCCACTTTTCCTCTCCTTATCTGATCCTTCTTGTCATGACCCATATCCCCTTAATTTCTGCGGGCCTAATTCTTTGACTTTTTGGGGCAACAGATAATATAGTAAAAGGAATTGGGCCCCGCAATATTTAGTCCAGCTCAAACTGGGGTATCTCAACTTCCGGTAGCTCCGCGATTGGCGTCATCGAATGACCAAGCGCGCGGGCATTGAGCACGCAGTCGAAAAAAATATAAAACACTAAATAATATACTTGTCGGTTTTATTCTTCGAAGAATGAAAAATATCACGCTTGCCTTATATATAACCGGAAGTTGAATAGATCCAGTTTGGATTAGGACAACTACCAACTGAAATTTATTTTACTTTTACTAGATTTTGCTTGACCATCTTTGGCACAAAATAAAGTCTATACTTCAAGTATTTATCATCAACTTCTGTTTGATGGTCAAGCGGAACGCGAGCGACATTAAAGTCGGGCATTCGCCCTATCTGGGTGATGGTTAACAAGGCTCTCTTTTGTCGTTGGACGCCAGGGTCGCCTCTCATTATCGCGTCTATAGGTAGCGGTGGTCAGGGAATGAAAGGGGAAAAATGGGGGCGTTGAGATATCTGATGATCATAAAGTCGTTGGTTGGTTGGGTGCAGTTGGTTCTTGAGTGATGGGTTCCGGGGGCGAATCCTCCTTTAATTTGAAGAGAACGAACGAATAAAAAAAGGAGCATTCGACCCCGGGCAAACACCCCCCCCCCTGGGGCTCGATTTTCTCCTTAATTCCCTCGGACCGCGTCACCAGGAATCTTGGAATTCACCTATTATTATTCTTATACGTGGGTTACAATCTTAGAAAGCTTTAAAATTCCCGTAGGAAAAAAAATAAGGTTTTAAGTTTTTCTATGGGGATTTAGATAGGTCTAAGATTGGCCATACACTAAAGTTATAAATTTAACGTTGTAACGACCCCTGGAAGGCTTCTTCTCCCGTTGGGAGCGAAATTCAAAGTATACACTGGTAACGCTGTAATTTCATTCTATGACAAATGTATATTTTGAATTTTTTTTAAACAATCTTTCCTCAAATGCTACTTAATTTCCATTTGGATTTGATGAAAATTCCGTGACAACCACGCTTTAAAGAGAGAATAGGCCTTTTCTATAAAATAACCTTGGAAACGGATAAAAGAACAGTTAAAAAGCACCCGTTTGTATCGAAGATGTTGCCTTTTTCAAGGTGGGTTCAAAGTATAGGATTTTCTAGACTTTTTCCAATCTTGAAACTAACAAAAATAACCGTTAAATAGACGCCGTTTCTACGGAAGATTCTGCCTCTTTTCAAGGTTGGGACGAAGTTAGAATTTATATTATCGTCTATTCGCGGGGACATCATCTCGCGAGATGACATATCTTTAATAGAGCTTCGAGGGGAATGAGATTCGCCCGGAACCGGAAAATGCGTTCTAGCTAAGTCCCTAAGTACTATTTTCTTCCATATGACGTTTAACAAGGCGTATCCATCCGCTTCGTTATCTTCCCACGACGCGAATCGCTGTCGACAACGGAAGGGGAAGAATGGAGTACGTCAAAACATTCCGGGAGCTTCAGCTGGGCACTAATAAAAGCGTTTGGCCGTCCGAGCTATCCCGCGCGACTCGGCCGAGAGAAAATATACGATTATACGTGCGGGTTCTCAACCAAACGCCATTCCCGGGCCCATTTCAAATTCCATCTTCTTAAAGAATTTATAAACACCTAGAGAGATAGACCAGTAATAATAAGGGGGTCTCCGGAAAAGGTGTCAACAAGGAGATTTTCAAGAAATACTTCGATAAGCGAAGAATATTATTTAATCTCGAATGTACTGACATTTCATCCTCCCTTTAACCCTTTTCAGACTAGCCCGTTTAATCAGATTTAATCCAGGTTTAATCACGATTAACCTCGGGTTTATTGAACTGAGGATAGGTAAACCTCGGTTAAATCTGATTTAATTAATTAATTAATTAATTAATGATATTATAATAACAATAAGTAAATAGGGAAAATAAAACGAAGCAAATTAAAAAAAAAAAACGCGACAAAGCAAAATAATAAAATAGCCTAATCCAATCCATTGAATAACAACGCGTTATTATTCCGTGTCCAATCTAATCTAAGCTTCTTCTACGGCGTCGATTGGATAGAATTTCTCCACGAATTTAAGGTTTTATTATAAGCTAGGTTTCTCTTTAGGCAAGTTGATTTAAATTAAATTTAAATTCGTAAACAGCGCACTCGGCTAAAAATTAAATACGGCCTTAATAATGGAGGAGAGTTTTCCTCGGATTCGGAGCGAAATGAAATACCTATTAAAATATAAAAGATATTTCCGCTAACAAAAACATACGCTTATTTATTCGGCCTCTTGTCTTCTTTTAAGCGATTAAAATAAATGATGAGACGAGACGAAATAAGCCGCGTTCGCACTAGAGACTTTCAAACCGTTTTGAACCGTGTTGCAAAAGGTCAAATTATAAAATTTTGAGGTCACCCGTGTAGATTTTTTCATTAAAAAATACAATTAATATCTCGAAGAGTCGATTTGAACATTCGAAACGGTTTGAAAACGATGAATTAAGATTTGCTGGGCGGGAGAGAAGATATTCCCAAGCGAAGGCGATTATATCCGTTCGCACCGGGCTTTTAATTCTCACGACTATTTTACGACGAGATTGGCGCGAAAAAAACCTTAGTTTTGAACATTTTTTCCCGCCAATCTCGGAGTCGATCTAAGCGGGAATGAAAACGTTCGTAAATAGACGAATTCTCGGAAAACATTAGCGTTTAACAAATCTATAAATTCCCGTAAACGGGCCGTAAACTCGAACCCCCGAAACGAAATTTCTAGAGCGAAGAAGATTTTTATCACTTTTAAGAGAAATTTATTCGAAAATAGCATTTTTATAATTTGGTTTGGAAATAAGTCAAAAATGAAGCTCGAATAACGTTTAATTAAAAACGCGGGAAAGTTCCATCGAATCAACGAGGTTCTAAGTATCTCGTGGGAGAAGAAATTATCCAATCAGCCGCTTGTTTTATAATTTTATAATTTCATTGGAGTAATTAAGCGGTATTGTAATTAAGAGAAATACGCAATAAAATAGAATATTAGCTAAGTTAAATAATCTCTATTCGAGAGTGCGCGTGCCTCGGCGCGTGTCGCGGGGCGCGTATTTTAAAGGGAGGCTGACACGAATATTTCACTTACTACAAATGTAATTTAAGTAGCATTATTCGCGTTGAAAGATAAGCGACCAATCAAATCGATTCAACCGATATTCGAATCGACAGGAATCGTTTTTAAGCCTTTTATGTTTATAAATCGATTTATCGTGGCTTCGTCTATCGGTGGTTTCGAATTGGTTGGTGAAACTGGTTCCCGAAGCAGGTACGAGAAATCCAATCAAATCGATTCGTGAAAAGACTAAAGCGAAACGTTTTGTAACGGTTTAAATCGATTTCAAGGCCTAGTATGAACGCGACTTTTTTACACTCAATTTTATGTTTCATTCTCCCTTTAAGTATAAGTTTCAAACGTATAATTATTAATGTCAGATAATCTGATAAAAATGTTATTTCGCGAAGAATTTTTGTAAAGAATTTTCATTGAAATTCGCGAATCTGGCGAATATATAACCTTATTATAAAATAACCTTGGAAACGGGTAGAAGAGTCGTTAAAAAGCACCCGTTTCTACCGAAGATGTTGCCTTTATTCAAGGTTGGAACAAAGTATAGGATTTTCTATACTTTTTCCAGCCTTGAAACTAACAAAAACAGCCGTTAAATAGAACCCGTTTATACGGAAGATGGGACATTTTTTCAAGGTTGGTACGAAGTCAGAATTTATTTTACTGTCAATTGGAAGATATATTTTAAATCTTCAGATCGCGGGAATGTTCGAGTTGGGATTCTCAGAATTGATCCGGGGATCTCGGCTGATAAAAAAAGCTTTGATTAATAATGTGGCCCGGGACTAGGGGACTAAGGTACTAGGGGGGGAGGGGGCTATACCGACGGACCATATTTGTATATATTAAATTCCTATAAGGGGCTTGACGCTTTTGCTCGCTCTGAGGAAGGGGTTCAGGGGTTGGGGGTTGGGGGTTGGGGGTTTGGCTGAGCCCTGTTTACTCCCTACTTCCATACATCTTCCGAAGTCAGGATTTATTAGAGAACTTAGGCGTATCGTGCGGGATATAAGAATGGAATTTAATAAACTTCTAATATTTCTAAGAGATGAACCAACTTCTCCCTCCCAAACCCTTCTTTCAAACCCCTTTTCAATCCTCGATTCCCAAAAACAACGAAAATATATATATATATTGTTGAATCGTGGATGCAATATTTAATAATAAAAATATACTGGAAATTAATATAATTTCTTCTTACCCCCTTAACCCCCCCAACACGCCACCTTACCCCCCAAACGACTTTAAAGGGGGACACGTGTCAATATACAAAAAAATCTTTGATTTTGCGCTCAAAAGATAAAAGAGAAAAAATCGTGGGGTCGGACATTAGAGATTTAAAACAAAATCTTTAGATTTAACTCGGTTTATGTCAGCTCCTTTTCACTTCTAAATCGCCTGGCAGCCATAACGTAACGTCAAAAATCCTTCGAGCCCTGCCGCGCGCGGGAAAGAGGGGGTTGGGACGGAGAAATAAATTTCATTTTTAGATTTGTAAGAAATTTATTTAACCGCCCGTTACCCTTTAACTTTTACAGGAATCCGTATAACAAAACAACTTTACATTTTCCAGATATTTCGTAATATCGTAATATAATATGTAGCGAAATTTCTGGAAACTTCGGCATTTTTATCAAGATAATAATGTTGATTATTTAATATTTACTAATATTCTCCCAGATTTTTTTATTTAAATTTTTGTTGTATGGAAATATAGGATATTTTTATATTTTAATAAAATCTAACGTCATTTTTCTTTGGACTCTTCTCCAATTGCTTATAATCATTCGTTTTAAATTAATTTTTAGATTAAAGGGAGTATGCAGCCTAATACATTTAAATAGAGCCTAATCCACCGATAAAAAATTTGTAAAAATAAAAATAGAAATAAAAAACTTATCCGGAAAATAGATTTAGTTGGATTCACGGAGATTAGCCGAATTTCTTCAATATTATTGAAAGTTTCACGGAGATCTCGCCTTAAGGGTCTTCTCACATTGGTCGCTGACCCGCGAATGCGAATAAATTCAGCTGATCTCCACAAATTCAGCTGTGTTAGTTTATTTTGGCACCAAACTATACTAATTATCGCTCTTATTGGGAGAGTCTTTGATACTAGCCTCAACGGACTGAAACATCGAGGCTAGTTACGCGATTAAATAAATCACGCTCATTTAGTTCTAAATAATAAATTTTAATAACACAAAAAAACTGCACTTTAAATTTAAACTTACAATTCCCTAATTCTAGGGGCACGCTCAAAACTTTAAAACTTTTTACTTATTAATTTTTCCCGCTTTATAGGGAGCTCGCTCAATTTATTTAGTCCTAAGACCGCACGCGCATTTTTCTATTATAATTTTTCCCGCTTCTAAGGGAGCACGCTCGATTTTGGTCCTCAAGACCCGAATTTTTATTCTCAATTATTTTCTTAATATTTTTCAAGTTTACACATTTTTACTTTTTCTAAAACTGCCAGCGCAGCGCTCATTGGTTCTTTAATTTCCCGCCCTGGGGCATCTCCCCATCTTCCTAAATATTTTTCAAACACCTGCACCTATTTTTCGGGATTTTCTAATTTTTTGGCACAAATTTAAAAACAAATTTCTAGGCCTAGGATTCTTACAATGGGGTTAAATATTTTGACAAGTTTCCCAATTTACAAACATAAAATTTTTCAAAGAGATGATGAAGTTGATAAAAGAAACAAAAATACAAATTACAGTTTACAAAAGTATGATATACAAATTACAATTTACAAAATACTAAATACAGATTAAATACAGATACTAAATTTACAAAAAAAACGAAATACATTTACAATTTATAAATTTCAACTTAAATTATTTTACACTCCCCACCTTGAACCGCAGGGTTCAACATGGATTTAAATTTCTAAATTGTATAGCAACTGTACTGGGCGCCTCAAACGGGTTTTATTCGGTAATCGCACTAGACATGAGCGAACGATACCGTCTCTACCTTTTGTGAGTTCAACTACAACTGCTAATTTCCACATAGCTCTAGGCTGTTTAGAGTCTTCAATTAGTACTACGTCATTAAGTTCTAGCTCCTTTGTGGGCAAACCGTTAGTAATTTTATGATGAGCAGACCTAAGTTCTAGTAAATAGTCTGTTTTCCATCGGGCCCAAAATCTATCCAGAAGGGTTTGTCTATACTTTAATCTTTTTATTAAATCACGTTTTTCCGCGGGGGGCAGCACACTGGTTGAATATATTTGCGACGGTAACGCGGTTAATCGTTTCCCCACTAAAAAGTGTGCAGGAGTGAGGGGGCATGGTTCCCCAGGCTGCTCGTAAATGAAGGTCAAAGGGCGCGAGTTAATTGTGGCCTCAATTTCAATTAGGAGGGTTTCGATTTCCTCGTAGTTCAGATGGGCTTGGCCAAGTACTTTTCGGAGAGAGCCTTTGACCGATCTCACCAATCTTTCCCAAAAGCCTCCCCACCATGGGGCTCTTTCGGCAATGTACTTCCAAGTTATTTTTAACGCGCCAAAATATTTAAGAACCTCCGGGTTCCTCATATGCTCTAATAGAATTTGTAGATCTGCGTCCGCGCGTTTAAAGGTGGCCGCGTTATCGCTCATTATTACTTGCACTATTCCTCGACGAGCTAGGAATCTTCTAAACGACATAAGGAAGCTTTCAGTGCTCAAACTGGACACTAACTCCAAATGTACCGCGCGTGTTACTGCAACGTAGCATTTTTTGTTGTCCTTGGTGTACAATGGTCCGGCGTGGTCAATACCACAGATTTCAAAAGGCGGAGCTGGATTAATTCGTATACCCGGCAGGGGTGCCATGACGGCCGTAGTTGGCTTCGCTCGAAATCTTTTGCATCTTGGGCAGGAAGCCACGATCTTCTTTATTGATTGTCTTCCTTTTGGTACCCAAAACCTCTCTCTGACTTCTACTAATATGTCGTTGACTCCAGCGTGTTGCAATCTTAGGTGGGTAGTTATTCCAATCAAATAGGTTAGTCGATGATTTGCGGGAAGTATGTAGGGATGCTTCTCTTGATACGTCATTTTTGCTGCGTCGATTCGACCGCCTACTCTCAGAAGTCCTTTGTCATCTAGAAAGGGACTCAGCGACAGAATTTTCGAATTTCTCGCTATTGGCTTCTCGAGCTTCAAGTATGCTCGCTCTTCCGGGAAACTTTCTTCTTGCGCGTTATTTATCCAGAACATCTCGGCTTCATCAAGTTCGGTTGTGGTTAGAGGTCCAATAATTTTCTCGCTCTTAGGTTTGGAGTTGTGGATGAAACGCTTTATCCAGGCTGTTAAGCGTAGCACGGGCTTCAGCTCATTATACTTCTCTAGCTCGAACAATGGTTTGGATGGTTCTACTGGATTCAAAGTTGCCGCAACGTCGGAAGGTGTAACTTTCAGCTCGGCTTCAATTTCTGGCGGGATTTCTTGGCTCTGTTTAAATTCTGGTTCTTCTATTTCCGGTTCGCGTAAGAACTGGGGTCCGTACCACCAGGTTTCGCTTAAGGCTAGTTTCGCGAGGCTTCGACCGCGCGTAGGGATGTCGGCAGGATTCAATTTACCGGGGCAATGATTCCAGCACTCTTTTTTAGTTAACGCTTGTATTTCTAGCACGCGGTTTTTTACGAATTGCTTCCATTTATCAGCGCAACCGTAAATCCAATTTAAAGAGATTGTAGAATCTCCCCACATAACTATCTTGTCGGGTTTTGTAATTAAAGTTTCTAGGAGGGTTTTTCCTAGTCTCGCGCCTAACAACGCAGCCATTAGCTCCAAACGTGGTAATGTTAAAGTTTTCTGACCAATAGGGGCAACCCTCGCTTTCGAAGCGACCAGTACAGTATTAATCAAACCATTTTCATACACATTTCTTAAATAAAAAACACAGGCATATGCACGAAGACTCGCGTCTACAAAGCCGTGAAGCTCGACTGATTTAGGCCTTTCTTCTAACTCATTTTTAAAATAGTACCTTGGTACTTTAATTTGACTTAAATTAGGTAACTGGTCACACCACTCGTTAAATCTATTAGAGATATTCTCGGACAGCTGTTCGTCCCATTCTAGCCTTTTGTTATTTTGTTGATTTGGGTTTGTTTGTTGCCATATATCTTGAAAAATAATTTTCGCTACAATCGTAAAGGGGGCCAATATACCTAAGGGGTCAAATACTCGGGCTACGGCCTTTAAAACCCATCTTTTAGTGTTCTTTTTATTTAGGAGAAATTCTAATAGGGGCTCGACTTCAAACAATAGCTCATCTTTAATTTCATCCCACATAAGCCCTAAAACCTTTAGGGGCCCTGGATGCGGTAAGCTCTGCCCATTAGGTGTTTGATAACCCCATTTTTCTCTTATAAATTTTGAGTTGCTCCTCCATTTTGTTAAATTCATCCCGGCTAAAGCCATTATTTTTCTCGTTTCTTGAATTAAAATGTCTGCCTCTCCTGTGCTATTTTTCCCCGAGATAAGATCATCTACGTAAAGATCGTTAAACAAAGCGTCACACGCGCTTGGGTATTCTTCTCTAAATTTCTCAACGTGATTTTTAATGGTGGCTGCTAAAAGAAAAGGGCTAGCCGTTACCCCAAATGGGACTCTGGCAAAACGTAGGACTACCAATTTTTCGTTATCCGGACTAGTTATACCCGCTACCCATATAAATCTTAAAGCATCCCTGTCGCTCTCTGACACACTAATTTGGTGAAATGCTTTTTCAATATCACCGGATATCGCTATCTGATTTTCTCTAAATTTAATTAAAATTCTAAACAGCTCGGGTAATAAATTCGGACCAGGCTCAATACACTCGTTTAGGGAGGGAACATTTTTTACATGGGAAGACGCGTCGCAAACAACTCTAGTTTTGGTTGTCAAACTTTCTTTTCTAAACACACCTCGGTGTGGAAGATAATAAATCGGACCAGCTGAATTTTCAACATTCTCTACGGGCACTAATTCTAAAATCCCAGTTTTTAATTGTCCCTCTATAATATCATTGTAGGAGTGAAATTCGCTAGGGTTAGCTTTCAACTTACGTAGTAAGTTTAGTGTTCGCCTCTTGGCTTCCCCGAAGTTATCTCCCAAATTCTTAACGTTATCTTTCCATGGCAATGTTACCACGTAACGGCCATCTTGAAATTCTATCGTATCTTGAAAAGTTTTTAACGTTCGATTTTGATCGACAGCCTCGGCTTCACCACTATCCTTAATCCCCACGTGTTCTAAATCCCAGAACGCGTTAACTTTCTCAAAGAGGCGTTCTTCCTCGTTATTCTCACTAACTACCACCCTCATAACTGCTACTGTATTGGCATTTATTGTTGACCCGCTAATATTTGTGGGACCTTGTAAGGTCCATCCCAATTTTGTATCAATAGCCACTAGGGCTTCTCCTAATCGCTTAAGGGGGGTGGCCTTTGCAACTTTCCAAAAATAATCAGACCCTATTAAAATGTCAATAGTTCTAACTTCCCCTGCTCTTTCCTGCTCATCTGCTAATTGTAAGCCTAACTCTTTCATTTCTCTGGCTATTGTTTTCCCTGGCACTGTCAAGGCTGCTCCAGTAATTTCTGGTGTTTCTAACGCTTCAATTTCTACTCTTTCATCATTATGAATATTTTTCAAAATTATTTTTACTTTTCGGCGAATTGCCACTATTGGTTTTTCCCGCCCAAAGGGGTGGATTCTAAGTGATTCTTCCCCAATTATTTCTAAATTCAGACTCCTTGACAGGCTTTCTTTTATGAAACAGCGATGGCTACCTCCATCTAACAAACAACGTACTCTAGCTATTTCCCCGGTAGGACCCATTATCGCTGCTCGGGCGGTTTGGAGTAAAATTTCTGACTCTTTTTCTAAGCTCGGTGCGGCCACGTGCAAACTAGCCACTTCATTATTTTTATTTTCCTCTTGCGAGAATACTCTTTTTGGCTCAGTGTGGCTATTTTGCCTGTAGTCGCATAAAATTTGGTGATGCCTGCGCCCGCATTTCCTACAACTTTGAAATTTACTCGTGCAATTTAGAGCGGAATGTCCTGAATTTAAACACAAAAAACATAACCTTTTCTTTAACGCTATTCCCTTTTTCTCCGAAACATTTACGTCACTACAATTATAATAGGGGTGGGGCCCTGCACAAAATGGACACACTCTTCGAAAGGAACTTACTCCCGTATTCAAAACTGCCGCTGAAGGCATATTTTTAGGCCTATTCCAAGAATTATAATTTGTTCTCTCATTTCTATCTGATTGGTAATTGTTATAGTTTGTTTTTGTAGGAATAGCTGACCTAACAACAGACGAAGCTCTTTCTTTAATTTCAATTTCAACACTTAGGAAAGCTAAAAGATCCTCTATTTTCCAAGCTTCTAACTCATCCGGCTTAGTTTTATCCCTATTTCTTTCGTTATCTCTACAAAAACCTTCGATTATCTCCTTTGGCAACAAACCCCCTAGCATATGGGCGAACAACTCTCCAGAATCCTTAGTTAAAATTCCTAATGACTGTAAACTCCTAACTTCAATTTGCGTCGCATCGTGCAGTTGCCTGAGCCCTTTTACATCATCTGATTTTTGAACCGATATTAACTTGAAAAAATTATTTATTCTAGTACTTAACAAAAGTTCTTTACGACCGAAACGTTTCTTTAAAATTTCAACAGCAATTTTATAACCTTCATCTGACATAGTAATACCTTCTATAGCTTTATCTGCCTGACCTTCTAAATACGATTTCAAGTAATTAAACTTATCTGAACTGTTGATGTTGGAGTTGTTGTGTATGGCTGATTCAAACTGTCCCCAGAATCGAAACCATTCCTCCACGTTGCCGCTGAATTTTCGGATTTGTAGCTGAGGTAACTTCACTGTCGGCGCGATGTTCACTGTTGTTGTTTGTCCGCTTGGAGATTGCGATGCATGTTGAACGGTAGCCGCTGTTGGTCCGCTCGGGTTTGATGTCGTCTGTTGGCCGGTCGCCGCTGTTGCAGGGGCCTGCTGGCCGCTTGCGTTGATCGTCGGCGTGACGCTCACCGTTGTTTGTACGCTCGGAGTAGGAGAATTTGATCGGCCCATCGATCTTGCGTATCGGTCTTTTTCGTACCTTTCGATCCTTCTTTTTGCTCGATCCTTCCATAGAGTTGTCTCGTCCGTCCATTTTTCGACATCGTTGTTTTCCGTCTCCAGTTGATCATCATCCGTAATTAAGTCGAAAATGGCTTGGTTTAACGCTCCAAGTTTTTTCTCACGTGTGTTTATTCGAGCGAATTGATCCATCAATACTTCTTCCTCGGGCGCCGGTTTTTGGAGTTCATCTTGTATTATGTCCATAGCATCCTGTAGACTAGCTCGGAGAGCCTCGCGTTTAGCTATCTGTTTTTTCAGATCCGCTGCCATTTTTTTTTTTTAAAGTTCGCTCCACGGGTTTCTTGCACCAAAAATGTTAGTTTATTTTGGCACCAAACTATACTAATTATCGCTCTTATTGGGAGAGTCTTTGATACTAGCCTCAACGGACTGAAACATCGAGGCTAGTTACGCGATTAAATAAATCACGCTCATTTAGTTCTAAATAATAAATTTTAATAACACAAAAAAACTGCACTTTAAATTTAAACTTACAATTCCCTAATTCTAGGGGCACGCTCAAAACTTTAAAACTTTTTACTTATTAATTTTTCCCGCTTTATAGGGAGCTCGCTCAATTTATTTAGTCCTAAGACCGCACGCGCATTTTTCTATTATAATTTTTCCCGCTTCTAAGGGAGCACGCTCGATTTTGGTCCTCAAGACCCGAATTTTTATTCTCAATTATTTTCTTAATATTTTTCAAGTTTACACATTTTTACTTTTTCTAAAACTGCCAGCGCAGCGCTCATTGGTTCTTTAATTTCCCGCCCTGGGGCATCTCCCCATCTTCCTAAATATTTTTCAAACACCTGCACCTATTTTTCGGGATTTTCTAATTTTTTGGCACAAATTTAAAAACAAATTTCTAGGCCTAGGATTCTTACAATGGGGTTAAATATTTTGACAAGTTTCCCAATTTACAAACATAAAATTTTTCAAAGAGATGATGAAGTTGATAAAAGAAACAAAAATACAAATTACAGTTTACAAAAGTATGATATACAAATTACAATTTACAAAATACTAAATACAGATTAAATACAGATACTAAATTTACAAAAAAAACGAAATACATTTACAATTTATAAATTTCAACTTAAATTATTTTACAAGCTGATCTCCATGAATCCAGCTAAGCCTATTTTTGGATTAAGTATTAAATTTATTTCTAGTTTAATATTTGTTCGTAATTTTTGTTACTAGTGGATTAGGCAGCTATTTAAATATAATAAATCGATAAAAAAAAAGCACTCGTTATAAGGAAAAGGGCGGGAAAATATTTTTTCGAGCATTCGAAAAGAGAAATATAACGAAATAAAGTTGATCGGTGTATGATCGGTAATCGGGCCTTATTTTTAACGCGGTTTTTTTTCCCCGTAGATGATCGTTTTAATTCGCTGTCTCGTTTCTTCTACGAAGAATAGAATTTTCTTTTGTCGCGTAACGGCTGTCGCGACGAGCCACGGAATAGAAAATATTAAGAGTTGAATAAAACGAAAAAAAACAAAAAAACCAAGATTTTAAAAAGCTGTCGCGCAGCTTGGACGTTGGTCACCCTGATGTGGTTGAACGTCGAGACAGCTGTTCCGATTTCAACTATTTAGGGAATCACCTATACGGTTAGATTTCAAGCCCCCATTCCCTATAAACGTATTACCTTTACTATAGTTTTTAAACGAGTGTTTTCATTAATTAAAAAAAAACCTTAAACTTCTTAAAGGGAGAATGCAACTTAATTATGAATTTTATTATTGATTCCTTATCATTTAAATAGGCTTAATCCACCCGTAAAAAATTTACAAACAAATATTAAACTAGAAATAAATTTGAATATTACCCGCTGGAGATCGGCTGAATTTTTTTCGCGTTGAAGAGTCAGCGACCAATGAGCGAAGGCCCGTCGTTAAGACGAGATATAAACGAGACTTCTAACAACATTCAATTGGTCCATAACCCACCAATAGGAAGAAATTCAAGATTTACGCAAATCTAACCTATTTTCTAGTTTAATATTAGTTTTACCAATTGCCAAAATGACGCTAAATTTTGAACTCTAATCAGAGGTAGAATTTACTACCTCCAGTGTAGGATATGATATAAATGGTAGTCGTGATAGTTCGCTCGTATAAACCCGCAATTCTCCGTATAATTCTTTATATTTCTATTTAAAAGAGAGACTTGGGGACGGGGTTGTTTTTTTCGATGTTTCGTAATAGGGTGTGTGAGGAGTAATTGTACGGGAGTCGGTAAGGCGCGGGGTGTTGCGCGTGTGACGAGATACGCGTCGCTGCTTTGACGAGACCAGGACTCCAGGAGCGCGGATCTAAGAGGTGCGAGAGAGAGGAGAGAGAGAGAGAGAGGAGAGAGAGTGAGAGTGATTCTCCGACGCTGGCATCCCATTTCTCCCGAGGGAGGACAACGGGATAGACCTCGCGGCTGTCAGCTAGAAGAGAAGCAACCAGACTGTCACGACGTTCGACTTTCCCCAAAAGAACAATTAAAAATTCACTCCTCAGGTCGCCAAGACGTTTTTTTAATCTTTTTCCAATTGAAAATTCACGCGCCTTCGAAATTATATTCGGCGCGCGACAATTAGAAATTCGTATTTCGCACGCGCGCCCGAAAAAGTTAAAATAGTTTCGAGCCAATCAAATTCGCGGGAAAGAAAGTTTGTCTCGCGACTCGAGCGCGCGCTCGAGCGTCAATTTCACGCGCGCTATTTTTTGTACAATTTGAAAGTAAAATTTATTATTATAATTTTTTTTTCCGAGAGAAAGAGACAGAAATAAAGATATGGAGGAGAGTGAACTCGATTCGTCGCCGCGGACTTGAATCGAATCGAATTGATTCGAAGAAAATTAGTGATTTATTTCGTTTAAATATTATATAATCAATAAAAATTAATTTCATCTCAATATCATCAACGATGACGACAGTTTCCGAGATTGACGCCTCGAGTAAGTATATTTTATAACTTACATTTTTCTAATACAATTACCTTAGGATAAAATTTCATATTTGCTTTTTGACACTAAACTTTTGTACACGAAAAAAGGGGTATGGCTCGTTGAAAGACACATACGCGGCAGAGAAAATTTGAATTTCCGTTTTAAACTACGTTTTAGAAGATTCAAATTAAGATAATTATCTTTGGATCAGTTTTATAATCTCTTTAATAAACCCTTAGAAGATTAACGTATCGAACTTTGGGTCGACATTTTAGCGTTTCCGACCGACAGACAGACGTAGCTATAGATAATTATACATTTTAGATATTGGAAATCAAGTTGAGGGATTGTTCTACGATTTAAATATAAAAATTAAAACATTTTCGTGTCCCTAAACCTTTCGAATCTCCGGTCTAAACTTTTAAACTCGTATCGACATATTTTGACAATGTTCTGAAAAATGAGTTCAATTTTTTGTATATAGAGATCGGGGTTTGGACAAGAAAATTTCTGATTATTTTATCTTTATTCATAACTTAAAATTTTCGAGGAAAATCTATGATAAATCCAATGTAATCGCGAATAATTTTCCGATTATTTTTTATGATTAACTGATTAACTGATAGTTGTGGATTATTTTGTCCAAACCCCGATCTCTATTTGTATATTTCGCTTATACGGGGAAGAGGGGCGAGGGGGGTTCATGCTGGGAAGGTTTGTGGGTTTCGGCCCGGGGGGGGGGGGGGGTTGTTGGCTGGGCAACAACTTACAAGAAATGGAAAAGAAAACGTAAAACTAAACTAGGATGTACGTAATAGGATTAGAAACCCTACAGAGACGAGAGCTCGCAGTTTATTATTGGAATGGAAACGATCTTCGAAGAGATCAAATTTTACGTTGGAAATTCGCTTTTCAACGGGATTTTAGATCCTTTCTGAGGTTGCAAATTCCGAGTATATACGTGACTGGAAAATAAAGGTTTCGCCCCTTTCCCCTCCCCCCCCCCCGGTTATCAAATGATCGCTTTTTTAAAACATTCAGAATAAGCCAATCATTGGCCCAGTTCAAACGAGATATAGAACTCCTTTACTTACAGGAGGAATTCAAAAATTGGGCCCCAAATGGCAGAGAACTGAAAAATATGGCCCCAGGTCAGGGAACTGGAAATTGTGGCCCAGGTCAGGGAACTGGAAATTGTGGCCCAAAGGTCAGGGAACTGGAAATATGGCCCAATTAAAGGTCAGGGAACTGGAAATATGGCCCAAATTAAGGTCAGGGAACTGGAAATTTTGGCCCATAGGTCAGGGAACTGGTAACTTTGGCCCAAAGTCAGGGAAATAGAAAAAAAATTGTCCCCAAAGGTCGGGGAAATGGTACCTATGACGCAAAGTTCAGGGAATTTGTAAATTTGGCCGAAGAAGGTCAAGGGATTTGTAAATTTGGCCCAAAGGTTAGTGAATTGATAACTTTGACCCGAAGATCGTTGAATTGTTAACTTTGACCCGAAGGTCGGGAATTGGAAAAATGGTGTTTAAAGGTCGGAGGGGGTAAATTTGTAAAACGAGGAACGGAAAATGTTAAGCGGAAAGTCAAACAGCGGGTGCAGATTTAAAACGAGGGCCTTTCAATCTCGTTTAATTAAAAATGAAATGACGCGTTAAGATCGACAATATTTTAATAACATCTGCCCTATTAAAACGTTCCCTCGAAAATTCTTTAAAAATGAAACCGAGTCATTAATAACCTCTCGCTTTTTGTTTTTCGTCTTCGTCGCGACTAAAGCCGGATTCACACGGACCTATTTTCGCGCGTTTCACGCTCGCGCGCTAATGGAACTTCTACGAGCGCGCGCGAGCGTGAAACGCGTGAAAATAGATCCGCTTTAACTCGAACAAAGACGTACGCGGTTTTTGCGCGCGAAGTTTCGTGGCCTTCGAGCTATAGCCCTTTTGAAATCGCGCGTCGCGTGCGGGGGGTAAAGGCGGACGCGCGCTGAACAATTTTCGCGCGTAAATAATACGAGGGCGCGCGCGTGAATTAAACGGGAGGAAATTGAATGGCGCGCGCTCGGCTTAAAATTTAATTTTCCGATTCATTTAAACTTTAAACGATTTCTAAGGAAAGGAATTGAAAATTTACGAGCGGGAAGTAATCTTGGCCAAATTATAAAGGGGTCACGACAGATCCCCGGCTTCTACCTACGATCAGCGAACGAGAGACTGAGAGAGAGATCAACTCTCCTACCCAAGATATAGAGACTTCATTTTTCCATCGAGATTTCTAATACCGTATACGTAGCGCTCGTAGTTTGAATAACTTTCTTTAATTCGATATAAATCTACTTAATTATATTCAGATATTATCCGTTTGATTAAAAAATATTAAATTATCCCGAGATAAAATAACAAAACTTTTCTCGTTTCGGTTTTTACCCCGAAATGAAAACTTGTACCCTTGAAAATTATCCGAGTTACGCGATTTTAAACTCACGCGCTCGTATATTTATTTTTTCTTTCAATTCTAAACTCACGCGCTCGTCAATTTTTTATCTTTCCATTCTAAACTCACGCGCTCGTCAATTTTTTATCTTTCAATTAAACTCGACCGCTCACAAATTTTTCTTTTAATTCTTAAGTCACGCGCTCGTCGTTTTTTTTCTTTCAATTCTAAAGTCACGCGCTCGTATATTTATTTCCCTTTCAATTTTAATGGCACGCGCTCATAGATTTATTTATCTTTTAATTCTAAACTCACGCGCTCTTTATCATTTTATTACAAACTCGCGCGCGCTTTTTTTTATCTTTCTAATTTCACGAGTTATTAATTGTTTGGAACGATGTATATTCTCTCGGATCTCTTTCCTTCGAGCTTTACGTATATTCGAACGAGTTTAATTACTAGCGTAAATGAGCGCGTTGGGGACGGCCGGTCTATACATCTATCCGCTTTGAAAAGTCAATAGATCTTGGTACGTCTATTTGGTTTCGTCGACGTTCGGCGGTCCTTCCCAATTTGGAGATCGGGCTCGCGTTGAGTCCAATAAACGCTAATTACGTAACGCTAAGGCGCGACTCTCGATTAGAATTGACTAAATACTCCCCCCCCCCCCCCCAATCTATCCAGCCCTCAGTTAACTCGACAAAGCTATAATTCCATGTTCATCAAAATATATAAATATATAAAATTTTAAAAATTTATTCTTGAATATAATAATTAGCAGTCTTAGTACGACCCGAAAGTCCCAAAAATTGAATCTGACGAGGCTCTATCTCTCTCGGCCATCCCGGGTAGGTTTCCATTTCTTAAATATTCGTTAATCGAGCGAAATTTTGTACTTTTACCCAACCAATTAATTTCGCGCGTCAATATACTAAATTAATTAAAATTAGAAATTTATTGAAAACTAAACGCCGTAGCTCGCGTTTCGAACTGATTGAAAAACGAGATATAAATGGCGTGACCTTTGAGGTTGAAAAGGTCGAATTGGATCCGGGTCATTCGGTTAAATTGGAGCGGGATAAATGTATTTTTTATTATTTAGAAAAAAGTGTAAAGTCAAAACAAATAACAACAACAAAAAAGTGTGCTTTGAAAATGTTGGTTCGTCAAACCCGAATGAATTTGGAGATTTATTTTCCGTTATTTGGATATACGCCGTATTAAAGAAGCCATCAGAATATAAATTTCCCTATAAAATATTCGGACGAAATCTAGAGCAGCCGCGGATCAAGGTCGCGTACGATTTCGCCATTTAGTTTTCGGTAGAGAAAAGGAAAGGAATAGGTTCGGGCGCGCTAACAACTTAAAATTGACTACCAAGACGGTATATACTTTATCCCACCTGGAATTTTCATCGCGTTCAAAGTCAGGAGCCTACCTTTATCTCTATTACTTTTTAGGCACGCGCGAACGACTAAAATTGATACCCCACCTTCAATTTTCATCACGCGCAAACTCACGCGCCTACCTTTATCTCTATTATTTTCAGTCTCGCGCGCGCGCGGGTGTTGGAGATCGACCAATAAAGGTTCAATACGATTCCGTCTATCGAATGAAAGGAAGGCTAGAAGCGCGAGCCAGATACGAAAATGACTTTGATCTCTCCCTCGCGCGCGAGCTGGAAAAAGAAATCCGCAAATATTGCGTGGCGCGTGAACGCGGGGTCCGTTGATTCATTCGGAGATTGCGCCGCTGTTAGTACATGGGCCCAAATATACGCCAACTATAGCCTTCCAATATTGAGATTCGCGACTAGAGCTAAACTAATGCAAACTGGAAACTCCGAAATGCCACTTTTCTATTAAAAAGGGGAAACGAGTGGGGGAGGGTGGAGAAAAAGCCAGCTTTTAATTTCCCGCCTTTTTAATCCGCACGCGCTGGGACGGGGTAAGGGGTAAGGGGAAGACGCTCCTCAATTTTCAAATATTATTTCCTCTCAATTTTCATAGCTATACTTAAGTATATAAAGCTAACGCGAGTTCGCGACCGTCCGGTGTCTCATTTCAACGCGACCTACATTATAGAGGAATTATCTTTTAAATTATCTACATATTATTTCGAGAGAACTGAATTTTATATTCGCGGGAAAAAAAACGTGAAATAGCGAGTGAGTTTTTAAAATATTCAAGAAATAAAGTCCCGTTTTCAATCCACCTTATTTTAAAAATACGAGCCTGTAGCTTTGACTGTACTAAAGTAATTACTTAATTAAAGAGTACCTAATTAGCATTGTCAAAGCCTACTGTAGTCTGTTATGTTAAAGTCGCGTTTTCAATCAAAACATTTTGTCCAAAAAAGTAACAAATAAAGAAATTTAGCTTAGTTATCTTCGCGATTACGTAACTGACTACGGTATCCTTTGACAATGCTAATTTCGTACTCTATAATTAAGTAATCACTTAAGTACAGTCAAAGGTCGTATCTTTAAACTCACGCTATGTACAATACTATTTATCATATATTCAAATTTTTATACCTCTGATGCGGTTGACCGGTTCTTAAAACGTGAAAATATTCAAAATAGGCTTAGCTACGTCAATTCGTTCTGAATTAATTTCCATCCAATTAGAAAAAGAGTTAAAGTTAAAGCGTTTATCGTATTTCGAAGAGGCAGCTAGTGCGCGGGGGTTCAAAAGTCATGTAATTAAAAGAAAATAAGAGTAATTGATGTAAGATCGGATTAAAGTGATTTTAAAGAAAGAGCTAAGGAAGGAATAAATTGGTTAACCCGAACGATTGCGGGGAATAAGATTGGGGAGAGTGAATCGAGACGCTTGTTTTAGTATAAGCTAATGAAGCGTAACTTTTAAGGAACTGTTTCGAGGAAATTAAGTCGAGCAATCAACGCAACGCGGACAGACAGACGGAAGAAGAAGATTGGGGGGAATAAGGAGTCCCCCTTCCAGCAAATACTAGTTTCGAAATAAACTTCTTAAAGGGATACTGAAGCTAGTTATTTTTAATTTAAATAAATTTTATTTACCAGACCGATACTTTTTGGTTTTAAACCTCAAAAAACTTTATTTTACCAAAAACCCGAACGAATCTTATTTTTAATTGTATCGAATTTAAGAGGATAATTAATAATTAAAGTCAAATAATTTAAACTAATTTAAATGCCCCGCTTGTAGAGGCCTAAAAGTCAGACTTGGCCTCAACAAATAGCGTAATGTAACTAGTTTATCTAAAATAAATTAAATTGAATGTGAAATTAAAATTGAAAAAGCGCATCATTATTCTCAGTTCATTCTCCCTTTAAGGAATTTTCAAAAGAGAAATGACCACCAGAGAGAGAGAAGAGGGTTTCTCTTAATGTCTCTTCCGTTTGACATTAACGACACGAGATGCTCAACTTACTCGCGACCTTTCCACCCCCTGAAACGCGCGCCCCCACTTCCCAATTAAAGAGACCCTCCCCTCCCCAACCTTCTGCCCTTCAAACCAACCTCCCCCTTCCGCGCAATCCACTCGAATGTCCTGGCGATAAAAGTAATGGTCATTTTTCTTTCTATTTCTCATATCAGTTGACACGAATCCGTTTCAAATTCAATTTAATCCTATAGTACTCGGTCCGCCGCGTCCCTCAGCTTAGTCGTTACAATATCGCGACATTGTATCGAGACACGATTAATCTTCCGCGTTAATATACCTTTCAAAGACACTCCTCCCTAATTCCTAGTCTAATATAAACCTAATTACATCTAATCTAAATCCACCTAATCTAACCTCGCGTAACTTAACCTAATCTTACCAAACGTAACGTAAGGTAATTAACCCCCCAATGGGAACCACGTTCCCCAAAATCAAATTATTAATTAATTAATTTATTTATTTATTAAAACTATTATTTATACGAGTATTAAAATAACGATAATTTATTTTAATTTAAATTTAAAATATTAAAACTACGATTATTATTATTGTTTCCAAATTGAATGAAATTAACTTTCATTTGAAGAAACGCGAAATCTTGAGAGCTTCGTTTTGAGGAGTCCCCTTTTTTGGGTTTGCAACAATATCGAGTGTCTTAAGTATTTTCTTATACTTTTCCCCAATTTCCCCAAGGTTTCAATGTTTTCCATATACGAGCCCGTAAAAACTCTTCGTTTTTGATGTTTTTTTGTTTTTTTTTTTTTTTATCCCAGGAGCGTTTTTAATTTTTGAGTGTTCTATTATTTTGAACCACTTATCGATGATGGGTTGAATACGTCACACGATACTCGTGACACTCCTTGGAAAAAGCTACAGAACTGGCGCGCTTGAGTTTTCTCAGCTCGCCAATAAATTTTCTCAGAAAAAGTACTATACGGTCTCTTATATAAGTAACGCGCCCTCCATTAAAACACTTCAGAAATATTTATTTCAATAAAATATCGACGTTTTCTTTTTAGTATCAAAGCCCCCCCCCCCTTTTTAAAAGTGACTATGTCACGCGGAGGTCAGGGTTTCAACAAGATAGTTCACAAATATTTGGTTAATCAATTAATAATTAATAATTAATCAGTTAATAATTAATATTAATCATTTATTAATTAATATTAATCATTTAATAATTAATATTAATCAGTTAATAATTATTATTAATCAGTAATTAATATTAATCAGTTAATAATTAACATTAATCATTTAATAATTAATATTAATCAGTTAATAATTAATATTAATCAGTTAATAATTAATATTAATCAGTTAATAATTAATATTAATCAGTTAATAATTAATATTAAACAGTTAATAATTAATATTAATCAGTTAATAATTAATATTAATCAGTTAATAATTAATATTAAACAGTTAATAATTAATATTAATCAGTTAATAATTAATATTAATCAGTCAATAATTATTATTAATCAGTTAATAATTAATATTAATCAGTTAATAATTAATATTAATCAGTCAATAATTATTATTAATCAGTAATTAATATTAATCAGTTAATAATTAACATTAATCATTTAATTATTAATATTAATCAGTTAATAATTAATATTAATAATTTAATAATTAAAATTAATCATTTAATAATTAATATTAATCAGTTAAATATTTCGATTAAATTGGATTTATCAACGACTTCCCGCGGGTAATTTCAAATTACTAATAAAAATAAATTAATCCCAAATATCTTGTCTAAACCTTGACCTCAAGTTTCGTTTAACTAAAAATTGGTGAAAGCTCCGCTTTAAATTAACCCCGGGCCTTTAGGGGTACAATGTATCGAAATTTTAAGAAAATACTCTTAATAAAATAAAATAAAAAATGTTTTTTGTAGCGTATACGAAACAAAAATGTGGATTAGATTAATTCTTAAATGGGAAGGAGGCCAAGCAATCAGAAAAAATAATCGCCGCCAGAGAGATGAAATTATGTCGTTTTCCAACTCCTCCCCCTCCCCCCATCTCTCTCTCCTTTACTTCTTCTTCTTGTTAATTGAAAGAATACAACGAAAGGTCTTTGTTATTTTAAGAAACATTCGCCGCCACTTACTCGAAAACCGCGACTCGCTATTAATCAAAAGAAAACTCGCCGCCTACCACTCGCCCTCGCCCAAAATATAATTCTATTCAATTGGTAATAAAAGCGAAACGCGCCACACAAATCTCCGTTCTCGACAACAAATACAATTATTCAAATACATTCTTAACATTTATTCGCGCGCGCCAGTTAAAAAACACGAGACAAGCCTCGTATTAATTAAAATTTGGTTTCACGAGAATTAAAGGGAGGGTGAAAAGAAAAATAACGTATTATTAAAGTTGATTTTTGGTAAAAGTTTTATTATTTAAAAAGGAGGAAATTTAAGTTATTATTATTAAAAAATCTCGCGGAGAAATACCCTCTTCGGACGAGCCGCGTAATAAGATGTCATTTAATCAGATTTAATCGATAGTTCCATAAACCCAAGGTTAATCGTGATTAATCCTCGGTTAAATTTAATTAAACCGTCTGAAAAGAGTATTACCGTTTTTAAACAATAAAAACTCGTCTTTTTTTTTGAACCCTCCCTAGGAAAAATATTTATTTATATTTAATGTATATACGCCTATGACCTTTTACGTCACTCCATCATTTAATCTCACTACACAGTTTAATTTTAAAATTAAATTAAATTAAACTTTATCAAAACGACGCGAGATGATAAGAACCGCTTTTCTAATTAGTAATTACAAATAAATGATGAAAGTAATAAAAATAAATTAATATATATACCCAAAGACATTATTAAATTAAAATAGAAAAAGTTATTCCCATAACTAAATATAAATAAGAAGCTTCACTTTCGACGGGGTCAGATTATGACTTTGTCCAATGGATGAGAGGCCAAAATTGAATAAGGGGAAGAATAGCCAACCGGAAGGAAGTAAAAGTGTTTTTTTTTTCTTTTTTTTTTTTGGGATGACTTAAAATAATTAAGCATGGTAGAATAGAGAAGAGCTAGGCAAGGAGAGTGTTGGGGGTTAAGGGGTTGGGGGTTAAGGGGGTTCAGTGTTTAGGTCGTAACGAGGCCGAGTGGGATAACTTAATTGGAAGAGAAAACGCCGTTCCCTCTTAGCACGGGGTTTTTGAAAAATACATTCCCCCCTTCCCCCGCGGGACATTTAATCGCTCTCGCGAAACTCCAGTAATTAAAACCACTTAGCCAAGCGGGAGGTGAAGAAGAAATTGCCGATAACACGATTATAACAACGCCACTAATCCCAATTTGATTCCTCAACGTCAGACAACTTATAACAAAGAAGCCGCGACTTATTATAGCTTCGTTCCCGCTGTCAATTTGAACTGGGATGGATGATTGTTTCGTTTTGAGCAAGGGGTTATTCCCCCCACCCCCATTCCCACACAGTACTACTTTGTATCTCTAGTGTTACCAGGGGGTTTTTACGATCAAAAAGAACTAAAACAAGCTATACACGCGGGGGGGGGGGGCATTGTTAAAGTGATACTGTCACCATTTTTCAAGAATGTATACGGATTAAATTATTATGATTTCAAATAAATAAATAAATAAATAAATAAATAAATAAATAAATAAATAAATAAATAAATAAATAAATAAATAAATAAATAAATAAATAAATAAATAAATAATTAAATAAATAAATAAATTATATTATTATTAATTTTCTATCTCTGCCGGTTGAATCTTTAATTAAAAATAAACTTCAAAATTAAAATGTCAAATATTTAGGTCATATTTTTACTCCGATATATGACGTAGATTATTTCTGAAACCAAAAATAACGAACATTTTCGTGATTGACTTCATCTGGATTAAGTACTTTTACGAAAAAGAGCGCGCGAAAGCGACTATTTATTCCGTATATGAATATATATAATTTAAATATTTTTTTAATGATCTTTCGGAACACGTTAGTCAATTTCCATTTGGAATTGGTGAAAAATTCGTGTCAGTCTCCCTTTAAATAATTTTTATAGGTCAGTTATAGACGTTGAGCGGTCAATATACTCGACTCGTTGAAACTAATAATAGGCGAAGAGCTCTTTATTGTTATCGTTCAATGCCAGTTGGCGATAAAGAGAAAGGCTACGCGGATGGATACACGACGTTAATATTAGCGCTAGTTTTGGGAAAACGTTTCAGTTCTATTCTCGTTATTTCCAACTTTAGAAGAAACCTAATTTCCGGTTGGAAAATGGATAAATCTATCGGGATTTTTGGAGCATTCTAAGGATGATATAAATACGGGCGCGTGGGGTTCGGGAGATAATCCTAATAGAAATCTCTAGGGTCCGCGGGTCCTTCGACATCGGGTCCTTCTTTCTAATAATTTGGGCGACAAAAGCTTCGCTCGAGTTGATCGAGAGAGACGTCAACTATCAAGCTATTGTCCCCGACACCTCCCAAAGAATCACATTTACGCGGTGTTGCCAGTTTCTCGTTGAAAATCAAAATAAACCGGAAATAAACAGCTAGAAGTTCAATTTGGTTCGGTTCAGATCTGGCTGATAATTAAACCGCGGAACGTTTATACCACTAGGTAAGAGTGGCGCAATTTTCGTTTTTTTTTACGTATCTTTCCTTTTCGAGTACTCGAATTGCGTTTGTATGACGTGTTAAAATGCGTGTCAGAGTCTCTTTAAGCCGGAATACTCGTGACGAGCGTCTCGAGCTTAACCTTTCGAGCGCGTGATCTGATCTAACGGTGGAAGAAGGGATCTTATTTCGATCTTAATCTCGCGACCCCCGTACCTTAAGCTTTATCCCGGAGCGCGTGAAACTCGATAGCTCTACGCTCGTACCTAGAACTAGAGAGCGCGCGCGTGGAATTATTTCCAGCGCGCGCGCCAAATAAAAAAAGAACGACGGTCGCGTGATATTCGATCCCTCTTAACTTTTAATCTTTATAACTTAAAGCTAATAATAATACGTATAACTCGCGCCCGGCCAGAGACATTTTCCATTTCCCGCCAAAAAAAAAAAATAAAAAATCGAATAGAGGCCTAGCTCGCGCGCGCCAGTTTTTCGCTTGGCTTTCTTTCAAATATTTCGCTTTTGTTTTAAGATTAAAGTCGTACTAAAACGCGCGGCAACAGCTACGATTATACCTAATAATAAGGTCAAAAATCATTTTGAAAATAAGTACGCCATTCTATAAGGGCGTTAAATTTAGACCGAAAATAAGCGCGGCTTTTTTGATTTTCAATCAATTTAAAAAAGTTAAATCTATAAAATATTATTACTATTGATTTAAAATTAAAAAAAATGTTGCAGTTATTTTAGGCCTAAATTTAACCCTCTATCGAATGGCGCGCTTAATTTTGCTCAAAATGATTTCTGATTATCGTACCAGGCGACCAGAATTTTGAATTCTCTTCAAGTATTATTTTTTTACTTCGAAAAGATTTGATAAACTAAAAAATACTCCTCGGAACGTTTACTTATCCCTTTAAAACCAAAGACGGGCCGAGCGTGCGTTTCTCGCGTATTATCTTTTTTTGAAAAAAGCGATAGTGATGACGTCGCTATGACGTCGTGTGGGCGCTGGCTTGGAAACATTTCCCTCCTCTCTAACTAGAAGACAATCTCTTCGAGGTTCCGTAAAACTCGAAAATAAACACGTCGTTTTCGTAGAAGGAAACGAAGACGCTTTGACAATGACGGATAGTGTCTTGGACTCCAGCCACCATTTTACACCCCTCTCTCTCTCTCTCTCCCCCAACGACACTTGTCGCTTACTCCTCCCAACCCCCGTGTTAGTTAAACCTAATCTCCGCCTTCCTGTACGCTGACAATTGACTCCGTCTATCTTCTATTATTATCTCTAAAGAGATTGAAAGTCGTCGCTAGCAATTTATACAACAACCAAAAAAATGTTAAAATATCGGAAAATTGAATTATTTTAAACGCGTACGCCAACCCCAACTTTTTTAAGCAATAAAACCTTAATTATCTAAGGATATTATCATATACTATTTATAAATAAATAGGAGGGTTTGGAAATGCAAACTCGTACGTCAAGGATTATTTAGTATAGTTAAACTATAGCCACGAAACGAGAAATAATTCTAGTTAAATTAATTTCTAATTCGAATTTTGGAAAATTATTTATTTTGTTATTTTTAATTAAATTATAATTTATTTTGTTATTTTTAATTAAAATTATCATTTATTTTTTATTTTTAATTAAAATTATCATTTATTTTTATTTTTAATTAAAATTATCATTTATTCTTATTTTTAATTAAAATTATCATTTATTCTTATTTTTAATTAAAATTATTATTTAGATCTTATTTTTAATTAAAATTATTATTTATTTTTTATTTGTAATTAAAATTATATTTTTTATATTTGTAATTAAAATTATATTTTTTATATTTGTAATTAAAATTATATTTTTTATATTTTTAATTAAAATTATTTAAGCCTCGTACGCCTACGTGAACGTGTAAGGATAATATCAATGATATTTAATAAGTACGATTAAAATTAAACTGTAATTATATTAGTTATTCAATTTTAAAATAAAATAATGAAATAACGTTATCGCCTGGTGGATGGCTTCACCGCGGACAATAAAGTTCGGCAGTAAAAGCACTTGTAAAGGGGCCCGTAGGAATAACACGGGGAGGTTTCATCCTAAATGGCGGCTTCTCCGTGTAAACCCAAATCAAAAAATAAATAGCGATTGAAAATAGGCCTACGCGGCAAAAACAAATCCTTAACGCGTTTTTTCCCACCAAAACTATTTTTACCAGATCAGTACATTCGAGTCTATTTTCGGCCACTAATTTGCATATTTCGTCGTTTTAGCGTCCCGAATAACCGCGTTTTGTAAAATAGAGCAGAACTTGGGATATTTGCGGATGTCTTTTTGTCGTTTTTGGTATTGAGCGCTTAGTGAGTCGTTCGGAAGAGTAATCCTTTGGCTTAAGGGATTATTTTTAGTCCCGCCTGATTGGCTCGTGACCATCGCGGTTAGAGGTCAGCTATATACACGAACAAACTAATAATTTTAAGATTTTATTACTACAACCGAATCTCCTATAACTCGTCATTTTTAAAGGGAAACTTGGAGCTAAAAATAGAACAGATTTTCAATTTATTTTCGGAAGCATCGAGAATTTTCATAACAATTATTATGGACAAGTTTTTGGTGTTTAATTTAATTTATAAAGGTGGATTAAGTTTGAATAATAGTAAATAGAAAATCTGCAGATTAGCAGCACAGTTTTTTCAGATTCAAATTCCCTGATTTTGGCATGTTTTTCCCTGACCTTTTCCACCGATTTTCCCTGACCGTTTCGGCTAATTCTACCCAATTTTTAAGCTTTTATTTTTTTAAATAATCGCGTTCGCCAAACTTTGTTGCGGGCGTATCTTTGTTCTAATCTATACAACTGACACGCCGTCAGCTGAGAATCTTTTCCGTGGATAATGATCACAATTTCCTGGCTTCTCGAAAGATCTTTAAATTCCCTGACTTTTTAAAATATCTTAAAATTCCCTGACTTTTTGGGTTAATTTTCAAATTCCCTGACTTTTCCCTGTTTCCCTTTCCTGTGGCAACCCTGTTCTGACCAATCATAAAATTATTTCAGCCTTTATCAGCGCTTGTAATATTTAACATTAAGAGAATAGGCCTTTCTATTCTTTTAATGTTACGAAATTACGAGCGCCGTTGAAGCCTTAAATAATATGATTGGCCCGATTTCATACTCGCTTAAATTCAACCTTAAATTAATTTAAATATCAAATAATGTGTTTAATTTAATTGTTTTAAAAATTCTCTAATACGAAAATAAATTCAAAATCGGTTCCATTTTTAGCTGAAGTTTCCCTTTAAAATATTGACAAAAGTTTAGTTTAATTTTATATTTGGTTAAAAATTGAAAAGTCGATTAAGCTCGTAACAACAGCGGCTCGTTTAAAAACGAACCAAATTTAAGACTAGTTTCGGGTCTAAGTTCTAGTTTCGAAAGAAAAATACAATTTGTTAGATCGCCGATATAATGTTTTCCCGTAATTACTCTCGACTCTACGATATTTTACGAAATAAATGAAAATACAATAGTTTCGAGTCGACAAAGAGAGAAAGAGGAATTTTGTGGGATTTGGCTGGCGGCGCTTATTGGTCGAACACGCGACTCGTTGTAAATTGAGAGAGCCGCCTAGCGATATTATTCCCGGTTAAGAATCTATAAGCCGTTACCATTTCGGTAATGAGTGGGAACAAATCACTAGGCCATACCAACACACCTCTCTCCTTTACAGCTCGGCTACTTTAAACGATCCCTCCGCCTCCCTCCCACTACAAACGCCTGGGGACCATTCCTAAATAATTTTAGGACCTTTTTTTTTGCCAATTTCGATCGAGTAGGTGTTTAATTAGCTTTCTGTAAGGGCCCAAATTGGGCTTTTAGGGGACTCGGACGCGAAAAAATACATTAACAGAGGTAATTATTGAAAAGTAGACTCGTAAATGATATAAAACTTTGAACTATGACCTCTAATTAGTGCAAAAAAGCTTTTAAATTATGAATTACCATTTCAAGGTAAATTTACCATTGAAGCAAATTATAAATTACCATTTCAAGGTAAATTTACCATTGAAGAAAAATATAAATTACCATTTCAAGGTAAATTTACCATTGAAGCAAATTATAAATTACCATTTCAAGGTAAATTTACCATTGAAGAAAATTATAAATTACCATTTCAAGGTAAATTTACCATTTGAAGAAAAATATAAATTACCATTTCAAGGTAAATTTACCATTGAAGCAAATTATAAATTACCATTTCAAGGTAAATTTACCATTGAAGCAAAATATAAATTACCATTTCAAGGTAAATTTACCATTGAAGCAAATTATAAATTACCATTTCAAGGTAAATTTACCATTGAAGAAAAATATAAATTACAATTTCAAGGTAAATTTACCATTGAAGCAAATTATAAATTACGATTTCAAGGTAAATTTCCCATTGAAGCAAATTATAAATTTCGATTCCAAACACGCGCGCTTTCTACGTTCTCGGGTCTCGAAAAATGATTTGTTCTTGTTAAAAGTGTCTTAATTAATCTTGGTCGCGGTCTGTCGCATTTTGTTTCGATATATAAAATAAAATGTACTTTTCAAACTCTTTCGTATAGTATAGAGTGAGTGACGTCATTTATGATTGCCCCCCTTCCCCTATACGTGCCGAAGAAAGCGCGCAACTAGAAAGAGAGAGAGCGATTTGAAAAGAAGGGGAAAAGGGGTTGATTCTCGTATAGAAGTTAGGGATCAAGATGGGGTTGGGGGGGTCGTCCCCCCCCCAAACCTCGTCGTGTTAAGCTCTTCCGAAAACAATAGAAATCAATGTCCCGCTCAACGGAGAAGGGCCGAAGCCCCCTAACCCCCCCCCCCGCGGTGTGTGTTAGATTTATTTCAGTTAAACGTATACCAAGATGGAAGTAAGCTTTAATATAGGAGCTGATATGGTTTTCTAGGCTAGGAGTATTTCTTCTTCCCCCCCTATCAAACTGTATTAATTCTAAGTCGACGAACGCTAACGTGGCGGCTTACGTATACGTACACGTATAAAAGTTAATGGCGGGTTTTATCACGGTCATTCTCGAACTATATAAGTACTATAGATGGCGCTCTTTGAGGGGGAAGTTCTTACGATCTACTTTCATTTATATATGGTTTTAATATCGAGTATCAATCCGCCTCAACTATAACGACTGTAGATAATTAACGGATCAACTATTACGGATTTGTTGCTAGGTAGTATAGCAAAAAAATATTAACTTAACACTATGGTTTATTGTTTTCGCGTATAACTAATTTTAGGAGGGTCAAGTAGACGAAATAATACGGTAAAAATAAAAACGGAAAACGTGTACGTCTACTTAGTTACTTTATAAAAAAATCTTATTTTTTAACCCCTTAAAAACAATTTAAAAATAAGATTACTCTGGGAGTTTTATTACCGTTTTAAAATTATCATTAATTTAGTAATTAGTAAATTACGCCCGGTAATTTAGCGGTATTCGCCAAATGATTGGTATTTAAATTTCTATGATTTTAAACTCTTAAAAAAAATCTTATATTTGCCGTAACTTTTTAATCCAGGGAGTCTTATTAACAATTAGTTTTAAAATTAAACTTAATTTCTGTGATTTTAAACTCTTCAATTTAATTCTTATTTATTTATTCTCGTTCAATGGGAGTTTGTTTGTTTGTTTGTTTGTTTGGTAAATAAAGTTTCGTTTAATTTCAATCTTTAAATTTACTTGTTGAGTCAATTTAAAAAAATGTTTAAAATTCTTGAGTTTTTTTTTCGAAAGTAAGAACTTGGAATATTTTGTGAAACTCGAATGAAGTCCGTATTTCCTCTCAAAGAGTTTTCAGTTTTTTTTCCTTGGCGAAATATAAAAAACCAACGGCGCGAATATTTTTGATATTTCTTTTAGGAGAAACAAAACGTATAAGTTAAAAAATCTCTTAAAATGTCGTTTGTGTAAAAACATCCCGCACCTAGCTCGTTAGGATTCCGAATAAATTTACGCCTTCCTATTTTTTATTTTTATTTTTTGCCACGGGAAACAAACGCCTCGTATCGGAATAAAATTCTAGATTTGGAGGATCTGTAGAGACAGATCTCGGAGGAATTGCCCCTTCAAAAATAAATTGCCTTTGTCTAGGCCCCTTTAATCGTGGATAAGGATTTTATCTACGGATAATATTTACAAAATCAATTAAGGGATAAGGGTCACGATGGGGAAGCGAAGGGTGTCGCCCATCTCTTCCCGTCAGCCCAGGGGGTTAAAGGTCATCGGGGTGCAGCTAGGCGAGCGAGCGGGCGTTTCCCGCCAAAACTTTCGTCATTTCTTATATTTCTCGTTTAGCCTTTATAAAGATACGCTCTTTAAATTACGGCGGATATGATGGCGGATCCTTAGGGCGGAGTTCCATCCCCATTGTCTTTCGTTACTTAATTCCAACAAAGACGGATGATTTCCGACGAAAACGCGCCTTTTTTTTATCATATATTCCCTCCGATTATAATTTAAATTGATACCCGATGGGATAAGAATTTAAAGATAAGGGAGAATTAACACGGACTTATCCCGTGAGGAGACGAAGCTATGATATCCCTAAGCTATAAGAATGTTCTTTATTATTATTATTTTTTTTTTTTTTTAAATTCTCGCGCCAAATTGAACGGTAAAAAGGCGGGAAAGCTATAGTCATCATCACGCGCGCCAAATTGAACGGTAAAAAGGCGGAAAAGCTATAGCCATCATCGCGCGCGCCAATTTATAAAGTTTTATATTTAAACGCCCGTGTTTTCATCACGCGCCAAAATCTCGCGCGGCAGTGAATCAGCCCAAGATTGCGTGGCGTACCGAGTAGGATATCCCCTTTCGTCCCTCCTATTTTTCTTTGACGAAAAACGCGCACAGGGGTAATAACGACCGCAATCTCGAGTTGATTACGACTTTATCTAATAGCGGCGTTACAAAGTCAGCGCGTACAACGTTAGGGTTAGGTGTTATAGCTTAAATTAATTTACTTTGATATAAAGGGCAACGCGGCTTAGAGTCCGCTGCCAATTAGAGGCGATCAAAAGCGTACAGTATTGAAAGTACCAATCAAACTATCCCATTTTCAACTCCCTAGATCTATTAAATATAAAGAGTATCGTTACTCCTAGTTTTTTCGGGAAAAATAATAAAAAAAATGAGTGTGGTGAAAATTATTTGTTAAATTATCGGTTTTTTGGTTGAGACTGGAATAATGACTGTAAAAAAGAAAAGAAAGGCCCGGCCGCGGTCTGTTTTTAAGTAATCGAAGCGGGTAATAACGGGACGCTTTTACAGCTTGTAAAGATTATAAACGGGGGGGGGGGGGTAAGGCGGACGGAAGAGGCAGGCTGCCGTGCGGGGGGAATTGGGGGAAGGGTCATTAGCTCGCCCGCTAAATGACGCGAAGCTGACGAAAATTCGGGAAGCCCCTTCATCGCCAAAGTTTCCTATCTCGATTTGACGGAATAGACGTGATCGGAATAGAGGAATAGAGAGCGTAACAACCTAAGAAGGACTCCCTAAATCACTCGCCAAATAGCCCATTTACAATCGCGATTTCGATGATTAATAAGATAGCCATTCGTGATACCATAGAAACAAAAGACGCGTTCATACTAGGCAGCTTAAAATCGATTTAAACCGTTTCGCTGGAGTAGCGTGAACGGAAAACTGCTTCGGGAACCAGTTTCGTACCGATTCGGCTGGTTTCAACCGAACCGATAGATGAAGCTACGATAAATCGATTTATAAAGATAATACATATGACGCTTAAATCGATTCGTGGCGATTTGAATATCGATTTGATTTTACGGTATCAAATCGATTAAGAAAAATCTAGCGCGATCGTGGCTTAAGTCTATTCAATTCGACTTATAGAAATAGAAAATAAGCTCTTCGTCGTCATTCCGTACGAATTTCGTAACATTAGGATGATAGCAACGTGATCTATTTGGCGCTTTTCATTCTGCAAACGCGATTTTTCAGTGGGAGATGATAATGGATACTTTAAAACGATTGCGGTGCCGGATGTCGCGTTTCTAAGAAGCCGATTTATTCAACCAATCACGCTTTCTTACAATTTTATAGATAATAATCCTATTTTCATTGATAGTTTATTTATGTAAAGTATATAATTTTAGATACGAAAGATAGTTGAGTTGATCTGGATTAAGTACTTTTACGAAAAAGACCGCGCGAAAGTGATCTTATCATTCGTGCCAGAAATACGCGCGAGAATCAACCGTAGGCTCTATAATAATCACGTGACCATAGAGTGATGACGTAGATCGCGGGGATTTTTTATTTTAAAAATTTCAAAACTGGCGATTATAAATTATGCATTTTTACAGTCGCTGTAATTATTTCTATTCTACATATGTATATATATTAAGAATCATACTCAAATCCCAATAGGAGTTCGTGAAAAATGCGTGTCAACCTCACTTTAAATAATCACGAAGTAGCAGTTTCGAAAATAATATTAAAATAATAATATTGTAACGGGTTCATTTATTTCTAAATTAAAATCGGCTATCGTGAATTTTAATTAATATCTTAGAAATACGGAATAATCGTCAGAATTGTCAGCGAATCATATAGTGCTGATGGAATGACGTCTTCGTTCCCGAAGTTATCCGATAGTATTATTCGGTATATATATTATTCTTTTGATTGGCGCGGGGGCGTCTGACACGACACGATGCCAGATTTATTTCCATTTAATAATAAGATTTCCATTCATCCCGTAGCGTTCGGGGCCAATCCAATATAAGTTAATAACCCGGGCTAGAAGCCGCCGGGGTCAGGGGGACTATAGTAAAAGGTCAACTTATATATTAATCGTATAATAACGTATATTCCGCCAGAGAAACGCGAAAGCCAAATCAGTCTTTGAGGGGGAATTCTTATATTACGAGTCAGTGACGTCACAGGGAGGTTTAGCTCCCTCCCCCAGGTATATAACCTTTTTTTATTGGAAATCTATAAAATACAATACTACGTCATCAATAGGATCGCCTGATTTTGCAATTGTAGAGCCTACAATCGGTTTCGCGTGGTTCTTTTAGTAAAAGTACTTAATACAATTTTTATACAATGAGTATTTCGTCATTTCCATTTCTTTCTAATTAACGCTTCAACCGGCAGAGGGATATAAATTTAATATGGCATTTTTTTAGTATCATTCGTGAAAAAAAAAAAAAAAAAAGGAATGGTGACAGTCTCCCTTTAATTTTTTTTTCTTTCTCCCCTCGTTGCCCTCGAGGCGAGAAAATATATTGAATTTGCGGTAATTCTTTTTATATTCGAACTAACCTCGCGAGAAGCAGTTTAAGGTCGCGGCGCGAGCTAAATATAAACCTGGTATTATTCGCTTCGAAGTATAAGGGGTAAAAGGGTTCCCCCCACCCTCTATTAGCTTCCAACACGAGGAATACTCCGACTGATTCGAACCAACGAAGGTAGACTGAATAGGTGATAAAGGGATAATAAAATATATAACTAAAAATTATTTCGATTGATAATTAGGTATACCGGAAATTATTACCAATTAAAAACGAAGACTTAGTTTGGGGGAAATTGAAACGCTAAGAGTCCCGGCGTATTTGTTGTTTCTTATTACGAATCCTAGCTAAGCCTACTTTCAAATAAATAATTGAAACACGATGTAGAAAATTTTCTAAATTAGAGCCTTTGGATTAATCACGCGATTCAGCGACACTTTTCGAATATTTGAATAATTACCCAAAAGGTATTATTTTTAATAGTAGACTCGACTAAAAATGACTCGTTTTTTCCTTCTTCGTCCTCCCTTTACGCTTTCTCGCCCTGTCGATAAAAAATCATATTTCGTTTTGGGAGTAGTTTCATTGTCCCTTTAAGGCGACGGAGGCGTTGAAACATTGAGCTAAAAATAGCGTCGCGCGCCCACAACATCATTACCGCGCGCGCCAAACCTTTTTTTTTCTCGCTCGCGCTTGGCTAACAAAAGCTAACAACCCCTCCTCCCTCCCCCACCCCCTCACGAGCCACTTTTATAGACAATTTTATATAAAGTCCGTCCGTCGAAATACGAGTAATACGCGTGAGGGGTCAAGGAGGGAAAGAGTCGAAGCGTTAAACCGCCCAGATCCGTCTTTTAATCGCGTTGCTCGTAATCCGTCGAACAAACAACCGTGTAAAGTTGGCGATAAAAAGAACGACTTTCCGGGATTAAACTACGTTCGATAGCGATGTCAACTCCTTTTGATCCTAAAATATATATCGAGCCAAAAAAAGTCATTGTAGATCAAAGGTAGTTAGACGTAGACGTACGCGTTCGATGACTTCAAATTCTAATTCTAACGATTTTTTAATTTATTCGTTTTGTTTGGTTTCTTCGCAGAAGGATGAAATCGAGGCGAATTGCGTCAACGATCGCTACTTAATCCTAATTGGTCAATCGATCTCCGATATAATTAGCGATTATACGATAATATAATGCCCGTGTTAGAGTCGGCGTCGGTGGAGTCGCCGGCCAGCGCGCTTAACGGGCCCCCTGTCACGGGCCCGGGCGGGACCCCATCGGCTCCGGAGAGCGTCGAGCTGAAGGGCGTGTCGGGGTCGAACGGCGGGCCCGCGGCGGTCGTGCCCAGGGACACGGTGGTGACGTGTTCGGGCGGGGTGCGAATCTTGCCCAAAGGGGGCAGTCCTTGTCCGAGCGAGGCCTCTTTGGCCAGCGGGGAGAAACGTCGCAAAATCAGACCCGCTTTTACGGCTACTTGTCGCGACGATGGCTATTGCTCTTCGTCCAGTACGCCAAAATCTTCCGGTAAGACGCGAATAACTTAAATCGCTCGAAACTAACCTATAACCTAATCTAATTTAGCCCGAAAAAGCCGTAAAATAATCGCGTTTCTACTCTTTTAGGTCAGTTAAGCTCGTCGGACGGTCAAGTGGTCAAGGAATTGGAAATGGGGTCGGGGGCCAACTTGGTGGTGTCCTTGCCGGGAGACGACGAAGACGAAGAAGACGGAGAAGGAGACGGCTTAGTGCGCGGGGCTTCGGTCGGGGGGGAAAGCCCCGTCGCCTCGACACCCTCGCTCGTTCGCAGCCCCGAAAAAGGGGACGCGGTCGTCGTGACGACGGGACCCCCGCCCGAAGAAGAGAGACCCACGTGGGACAAGAAGACCGACTTCTTGCTCTCTATCATCGGATTCGCCGTCGATTTAGCCAACGTTTGGAGATTTCCCTATCTATGCTATAGGAACGGCGGAGGTAAGCCCCCTAACTAACACGCTCATTTACTAATTAATTCTTTCGTAATTAACCAGAAATTAACCAAAAGCCATCTGGAAGTTTTAATGTTTTACATTTTAGCTCATTCGTCTTCATTATCCCTTTGCTAGAAAATCAATTAAAAACGCAATCGAATCGTACGCGGCTACCCTTTATCGTATTAACTTAATTTATGATTTTTAAATTAAAAATTATGATAATTTAATTAATAATAGTTAAAATAGTAATAAATCAAATTAATTTCTAATAGTCAAAATAATAATAAAGAAATTAGTAATAGTTAAATAAAAATGAATAAAATATCATAAATAAATTAAATATAAAAATATTAATATAATATATTAATTAATAATAAACTCCACCATCAATATAAAAGTGTCACGAAACACGGAAAAAAAGCCAATGAATAGAAAGGCGCTCAATTTAGCGCTTCTTGGGGTCAAATTATATCAATTTAATAGGGTGACATTTCATCATCCCTTTATAGTATTAAATTTAATTGAAAAAAGCCTGACAAGCGTTCAATTCACGGTTCGAATAATCTTATAATTAAAAATAATAATAAAAAAATTCTTAATAATTTCTCCTAGAAGTTCTGATCGGGCCTGGGAGTCAGGGGGACGGGAGGGGGCGGGGTCAAATTCGGGGCCTTTTTTGAGATAAAACTCTGAGGTGCGAGGAATTTGAAAGAGCAGATATCTCATCATCCTTTTTTAATATTAAACGGAGAGGAATTTCTCTCCGATGGGGATTTCTTTGTTTCGCTCAAAACCATGACGTCGTCATAACTCTACCCCCCACCTTCAACCCCTAGTCCCCCCTTTACACCTTCTTTTACTTCAACCCTATTAAATACAACCCATCGAGGTGCCAGAATGTCAAGAAGCGAGAGAAAAAGGGGAGGTCAGAGGTCAAGAGGTCAGCCCAATCCATTCGAGTATCCCTCGTATAGTCAATTCGCGTATAAATATTTCAGGATTGCCACAGTTTTTTCAGATTGACTTTTGGAGGTTTTCCCTGACCTTTTCCACCAATTTTCCCTGATCGTTTCGGCTAATACTACACAATTTTTAAGCTTCTATTTTTTATATTACTTAAAAATAAATATTTTCAATCACCCTTGGAAGATCCTTAAATTCCCTGACTTTTTAAAATATCTTAAAATTATCCGATTTTTCCCTGACTTTTCCCTGACTTTTTAAAATATCTTAAAATTATCCGATTTTTCCCTGACTTTCCCCCGACTTTTTAAAGTACCTTAAAATTCCCTAACTTTTTGGTTCATTTTCAAATTGCCTGACTTTTCCCGGTTTTCCCTGACCCGTGGCAACTCTGCTTAAAACGAGTCAAAAGACATTCTGTTAAATATTCCAGTAGATACGAATGAAAAGGGGCACGTACCCCAGGACCCCACAAAAATTCGGGGGATGCTGATTTAACATTTTTGGGGCATCCCCAAAGACAGTACCCATTATTTCTTCAAACTTTCACGGGGGTTTTGTCAGTCAGTGATATAAATATTGGAGGCTATCCACCGAGTTAAGCTTTGCCTTCGCGCGCTGGGGGAGGGGGTTACTTAATCCACCCCCCACTTATTGAACGTTGAATTTCATAAGTGGACATTCCATTCGTTGGCAAAGTATTGAAGGCTAAAGGTATAATAAGGAAGAGAATATGGCGCGCAGTCGCGGAACTTTTAATGAAAATTTTTCTCTCTCTCTCTCCCGGTCTTCGTCCGAATTTCCTATTGAATTCGTCAAGCTTTATTGCTCGAAGTCATCCTTCATCTCAGCCGAGTTCAACTCACTCTTGGAAGGATTTAATTTCGCGCCTTAAACCCCGATGCTTTTTCGAGGGGATAACTACCTTTTTCCAAGATTGTAAAGAATGATAAAAGATCCCCGTGGATGGGGTTGGATTCGGCCGGGGGAGGGGCTAGGAATTTCTCGAGTTTCAGGGAGGGGGGTGAGATGACAATGAATGGGGGGGGGAAGGGTGATTCCGCGTAATGACCGATCTAAAACTATACGCGTCCATTTATTAATTTATTAAACCAGGAATAAATAATTAAATATTTAATATTTGTCTGGTTTTAAAAAATCATATAGAATTATATCTTTAATCCGCCTTGGAATAATTTATTGGTAACCATAAAAAATGAGCTAGATCCGCAATTATTTTTAACGTCGACGTACAATATATAGAAGCTTTTTTTCCAATGCCTTTGACTGTACAAATTTCACGCGCCAAAGAGGGACACGCCACCTTCTGGCGCGTGACATTTGTACAGTCGAAGGCGAGCATTAGCGCGTGAAAATATTTTCTTTTCCCGACATTTTTGGCGCGTGAAATTTGTAGAGTCTTTGTCGAGCATTAGCGCGTGCAAAATATTTTCTACGCCTGACATTTTTGGCGCGTGACTTTGGGAGGGTAGTTGTGGATCTAGCGCATTTTTCATATATCTATGTTGGTAACACGCGCCTTTTTGTTTTACACGTGTTCCTTAAATAATTTTGGCCTTAAAGGGAGAATGCAACCTAATATATGATTTTTTTTTACCGATTCCCTATCGTTTAAATAGCCACCTAATCCACCGATAAAAATTTTACGAAACAAATATTAAACTAGAAACAAATTTAAAACTTAGCCCAAAAATAGGCTTAGCAGTATTCGTGGAGATTAACTGAATTTCCCATATAAGGGCCATCGATCAACGTCATTGGTCGCTAACTATAGGGACTAAGCTAAGCCTATTTTCCGGGTAAGTTTTATATTTATTTCTAGTTTAATATTTATTTGTATTTTTTTTAAGGATTGGGAATTAATAAAAATCACTCGTTGTTAGGTTTCATTCTCCCTTTAAATAAAACATAATTAACCCAATTATTAAAAATAATAATAATAATAAACGGCGCAAAATCAAAAACTCGCTTTCAAGCTCCGAAGGAAGCCAACATTTAGGATGAAATTTCCCCGCGTTATTCCTATTAGCCCCTGTAAAAATGTTTCTACCGCCGCACTTCCGCGCTCGCGGAAAAGTAAGCATCTAGGGTCCGTGTATTTAATAATGCTGACTCTATTCTTAAGCCTTGAAAAAATTCCCTAGGCTTTTTTAACACGTTACTTCGCATTCCATCACCCTATCGTATAAATAATCAACGAAATCGGCTTACCCAATCAGGAAAAATCATTTAAATTTGGTGAAAAATTAACCCAATTAGAAAATTCAAATGGAAGGACAGTTTTTTTAGATTCAAATTCCTCGACTTTTCCAGGTTTTTATCTGACATTTTCCACCGATTTTCTCTGACCGAAACGGCTAATACTACCCAAATTTTAATCTTTTATTTTTTTATATAATCGCGTGGGCCAAACTGCGGGCGTATCTTTGTTCTAATCTATACAACTGACAAGGTCAGCTAAGAATCTTTTCCGCGGGTAATGATTGCAATTTCCTGGCTTCTCGAAAGATCTTTAAATTCCCTGGCTTTTTTGGTTCATTTTCAAATTCCCTGACTTTTCCCTGTTTTCCCTGACGAGTATAATCGTTGTTTTTAATATTTAACTTAACTTTTAGGCGTATTCCTGATTCCTTACACGTTAATGTTGGTGTTCGGAGCCCTACCCTTATTCTACATGGAATTAGTACTCGGCCAATATAATAAACAAGGACCAATAAGTATATGGAAAATATGTCCCCTATTCCAAGGTAAATTATAATCCTCCCCCATTACGGAATTAAAATATATATTGTTAATTATTAATTTAGGGGTGGGTTATTGCGCGGTGGTGGTCTCGTGGTACGTCTCCTTCTACTACAACGTCATCATCTGTTGGGCCATCTACTTCATGTTCTCTTCGTTCACGTCGCAATTGCCGTGGATACAATGCGGCAACGAGTGGAACACCAAATTCTGCTCGCCCGGGGTCCTCTACGGAGAAGATTCTATCAACGGGTCCGCTTCTTCCAACTACTTCAACGGAACTTCCGTCTACACCGACGGCAGCAACAGAACCTCGCCCGCCTTGGAATTCTTCCAGTAACTTCGCGTTTTAAAATGATTTTCAAGAAACGGTAGAATACTCGGGGAACGGACGTACGCCTATCAAAAATGAACTAGCCATAGATCCGCCATTCTTTTTAACGTCGATGTACAATATAGAAGCTTTTTTTTCCCGCCTTTGACTGTACGCGTTTCACGCGCCAAAGTGGGACGTGTCCCCCTTTGGCGCGTGACATTTGTAGAGTCAAAGGCGAGCATTAGCGCGTGTAAAATATTTTCCGTTCCCGCCATTTTTGGCGCGTGATATTTGTAAAGTCATTAGCGCGTGCAAATGTTTTCTATTCCCGCCATTTTTGATAGGGTTGTTGATCTAGTTCATTTTTATACATCTTTTCGCGGCGTTTCTTGCCAGCCCCTCGAGTACGCTAACCTCAACAAGGGCGTATCTTATAACAGCTCTATTGATCTTCTATTGTTTTTTCTTTTTCTCTCTCTCTCTCTTTCAGTCGTGCCGTTTTAGAGATTCATATGAGTGGAGGAATGGACGATCTGGGATATCCCAAGTGGCAACTTATTCTCTGCCTAATTATTGTCTTCATCATTCTCTACTTTTCCCTTTTCAAGGGTGTTAGTTCCTCGGGCAAGGTAATCTTCAATTACCTAACTGCTATTTAACCATAACCCAAATGAAACGAGTTTCAAATATTATCTAGATTATAACCTATCCCAATCATTTTTCTAGAATATAGTTCAATTATCACCTAGACCACAATAATGTTTAGAATATAATCTAAATTACGAACTGCTCCAAGCGTGCTTAGAATATAATCCCAATAAACAGGGTGACCAGGGGGAAAAGTTGATACAGTCAGGACGCTATGGCCATGGTTGGAAATAGTATTATTTTCTTATTGGACAATTGTAACAAGTACGGCCAAGACTACCAAAGTGAAAAGAAAAAAAAAAACTCTACACCCTCAAAAATCCATTCTTCTTTCCAGGAACAAGACCATCGGGTATTTAAAGTAGCTGAAAATCACAAAAGTAGCAACGCGAAGGGTTCTTAACCTAAAACCAAAACCCCAGGGTGTCCTAACAGTCCCTAAGTGACTCTTCGCGAGCTCCAACCCAGAAAAGGACGTGCCAGCGCGTCGCGAATCAACTTACGGGGTCCTTGATGACCCGGCGGAGTTAATGGCCACGTTTCTCTAAGGGTCAAAGGTCCTACGACCGGGAGAGGTTACGCTCGAGTCGGTCACAAGCGCCTAACTTTCCGAATGACCTACGTTCTCTCCCAAACGTGACTAATAACACCGCGCTCGTAACGCGCCAGTTAAATTAAACCGCTGAAAACGCTGAAAGGTTGTATGCGAAATAAAATGATCAGGGTTTGGTAATTAAGAGAGTGTTGGCATAAGGCCATTAACTACGCGCAAAGTATGAGTAGGAAAGTATAGGCTATGATTAGGTTAGTATTTGTTGACCGAATCGCGATTATAGATCTTGTACCCCTGTCCGATTGCATTTTCGCGGGAATGGTTAGGAGGTTTGTTCGAGCTCGCGCGTTCGACAGAATGCTTACGAAACGTTCTTTCGAGGCTACGCGTTCGATGGAATGGTTATGAAAAATTCTTTCGAGGTTACGCGATCGATGGAATGGTTTTAGAAACGTTCTTTCGCGGTTACACGTTCGACGGGATGGTTATGAAAAGTTCTTTCGAGGTTACGCGCTTAACGGAATGCTTAGGAAACATTCTTTCGACGTTACGCGCTAGACGGAATGGTTAAGAGTAGTTCTTTCGCGGTTACGCGTTCGACGGAATGGCTATGAAAAGTTCTAGCCAGGTTGCGCGTGCCGCCACGTTCAATTTCTCAATTAAAACTAATTTAATTGTTCGTATTAATCTTCGAAGATTAATTCCAAGTTATTTCACGCGACGCGAACGCGTTAATAACAATAATGATACGCGAAACGCAAAAATAAAAAGAAAATATAGCCACGCTACAATGGCAAGAAAATTTTCGTGGTACTTACACTTTTGTTACGAAATATCCGATTTTGAGAAGATGAGATGTAATTAAATCCAATATCCTGTTAAATAAATAAAACAACATTAAGATTAGTCTATCTTAGTGGTGCAAATTCTAAGCACCAGTGCACCTACCCCAATAATGTTCCTATACAATATAGTCGAAATGTTTAGAATATATTCTAAATTACGAGCTACCTCAATAATGTTGAGATTATAATCAGAAGCCGATGAAACCCTCCTTTGAAGTCTACTACTCCAATGTCCCATATAGCGCTCCTCTCTGTATGGGTAAAATTCCCAATTTTACGAGTTAGAAGGGGTCCTACTTCATCCCCCCTGTCTACGGAAAATTGGAAATTCTCTCTCTCCACAAACGACGACGTTTTTTAACGAACTCCGAGGCTGCTAGAGATATTCGCTCGACGAACTCCCGCTCCGAAAACATCTACCGTTAGGAGGCGTACGGATCGCGCCTTTTGAGAATAACCCATACAGAGAGGGGTAGACAAGACCCGGGAGTAATAGACTTCAAAGGAGGGTTTCATCGGCTTCTGCTATAATCTAAATTACGAGCAATCGCGGCATTATTGTTTATAATATAATGTATAATTAAGCGTGGTGTTGTTGTTTAGGTGGTTTGGGTGACGGCGACGGCGCCGTACGCGATCCTGACGATTCTTTTGTTCCGCGGAATGTTCCTGCCGGGTGCTCTGGAAGGCGTCCAATACTATCTCCGACCCGACGTCACGAAACTGCTGGAATCTCAGGTCTGGGTGGACGCGGCCGTCCAAGTCTTCTACTCGGTCGGCGTGGGATTCGGCGTCCACTTAACCTACGCTTCGTACAACAACTTCAACAACAACTGCTACCGAGATTGTCTGCTGACGACGGGGGTCAACAGTTTCACCAGTTTCTTCTCGGGTTTCGTCATCTTCGTCTACTTGGGTTACATGTCCAAGAAGCAGGCGGTCCCCATTAGCCAGGTGGCCACCGAGGGACACGGCCTCGTCTTCCAGGTCTATCCCGAGGCCATCTCGACGCTGCCGGGCGGACAATTCTGGTCCGTGCTCTTCTTCATCATGTTACTGACGCTCGGTCTAGACAGCGCCGTAAGTAATAAGTCACCAAACACTCCTCTATCCCTCTCAGTCTCTCTCTTTCAATTTTAATCGCTTTTTCAGATGGGCGGATTAGAATCCGTCATAACGGGTCTGATGGACGAGTACAAACGTAATTTCGTTCGCGTCCGATTCAGTCGGGAACTCTTTACAGCGGTTATTCTATTTCTCTCCTTTTGCGTCTCCATCGTTAACGTTACCAGAGTAAGTACGAGAATGTGACAACAAAAAAGCCCCAAAATAAATAAGTCTAGCCCCCCCCCCCCCCCCCGTCAAAAAAAAAAGCCCTCAAGTGGTAGAGACAAACTAATATAGGCCGCAGTCAATAAATATCCATTTCGACGATGTAATCTAACCCCGGGAATATCTCGAGTCATTGTCACGGAATTCAGGGTATATTTTTTATTTCCGATGGTTTTGATTATAGATTAATTATTTTGTAATATCCTATATAATTATCGTAAGTTGGTTTAATTATTAATATTATTATTATTGTTTTTCTGGTTCTTAATTGCGTCATTTAGGGAGGTGGCTACGTCATGTATTGGTTCGATACTTTCGCGGCTGGCATTTCTCTGCTATGTTCGGCTCTCTTCGAGTCTATCGGAGTCGCTTGGATCTACGGTAATATAATTTTTTATCCTTACGTTATTATAGTCAAAGACATCTAGGATTATTAACGTTGGACTTTCTCGAAGAAAAATCCATTTAAAAATGAAAATATTTTAAATTTGACCTTGGTCCAACATCCATTGAAAGTCTATAGAGTCGTTATTTTAATTGAATTGTTCGTTTGTCGCCCTCTTATTTAGGGTTGGATCGATTCTCGTCTAACATCGAAGAAATGATGGGATTTCGCCCGGGAATATTTTGGAGAGTTTGTTGGAAGATCATCACGCCCGTATTCTTACTCGTAAATACAAATCAGCCTTAATTTCATAAAGGGATAATAAAGCGTCATCCCATTAATTCATTTAAAAGTCAAATTTCCTCTAAAATCGGGTAATCGCGTTTGGTCTTTAGACGGTGATCGGGTTCGGGGTGGCGAATATGCCTCCGTTGCAGTACCAGGACTATATGTACCCGTATTGGGCGGTGGCGCTGGGCTGGGGGCTGGCCCTCTCCTCCGTCGCCTTCATCCCCCTCGTGGCCCTCGTACAACTTTGCAGAGCGAAAGGAAATGGTTGCAAAGAAGTAAACGATAATCGCCTTAACTAATTAAACACCGATTTTTAACTAATTTAATTAATTATTCTAGAAATTAATCTACACGATAACCCCTGAATCGGAGAGAAAACCCGACCACGTCGAAACGTCCAGATGTCAAGTAAATTATTAAAATTATACGAATTTTGCAATAATTACCATTAAGTTAATATTTAATTACCATTAAATTTAGACCCATTTCGTTAATTCTCCCGAAATTTAGACCTATTTCCCTTTTCATCCTTTTATAGAAGTTTTTCATCATTTTATAGAAGTTTTTCATACTTTAATAGAAGTTTTTCATCCTTTTATAGAAGTTTTTCATCATTTTATAGAAGTTTTTCATACTTTTATAGTTTTTCATACTTTTATAGAAGTTTTTCATACTTTTATAGAAGTTTTTCATCCTTTTATAGAAGTTTTTCATACTTATATAGACGTTTTTCACCCTTTCATAGAAGTTTTTCATCCTTTTATAGAAGTTTTTCATCCTTTTATAGAAGTTTTTCATCCTTTTATAGAAGTTTTTCATCCTTTTATAGAGGTTTTTCATACTTTTATAGAAGTTTTTTGATACTTTTATAGATATTTTTAGGTTTTTCTAAATGTTTTTTGTTTTCCTTTAAAACCCCGTTATAGAAAAAGCACTGGACGTACGTGTGATTGTGTCTGGGTGGGGCGCTTCGTCTTATAATTAATTAAACTACATAATGTCAGCGTCGTGTATTAAACCAATAAAACCAAGGAGGGCGTGGTCAAGACTCCGAGGGCGTCGTGCCATTCGCCCGATTCTCGCTAAACAAAAACAAACACGTTTCACGCGTAACAAAAACGGACGCCGAATATAACGTCAAAAATAAAATCAAATAGGCTTTACGACGAAAAATAAAAAAATTAAGCCTAAAACTGAGTTACAAACTTAAAAACTATAATAATAAGAACAATATAATATCTAATTTGCGGGGGGCCAATTAACGGGTGACGGTTAAAAAAAAATACTAATAAAAAACACCCCAACAATTTTCTTATACTCGTTTAAAAAATTAAAAATAATTTAAAATAATAATTAAAAATAAACAATTTTTAAATGTCGCTAAAGTATTTGCTAATGTTTTTAAATAAATATTTTATAATTAAATAAAAATAATTAAGTAATAATTTAAATAATTTCTAATAATTTTTAGTTATCAAATTCTTAATTGAAAATATTCGAATTAATTAGAATTGAATTTTTAATTTTTTTTTTTAATAATTTTTAATTTTTTTTTTAATAAATTTTTAATTTTTTTTTTTTTTTTTAATTTTTTAATTATTACGCCTAGGCTTTTATGTTGTAAAAATGTGATAAAAATGTAGACGAAAAATTTGACGTACTAATTAATGAAATACCTCCCAAGAAAATGTGTTTTCAAAATCCCTCCTAAACTACCATGAATGTGTAAAAATTAAGTGTTAATTAAAAAAGAAACAAACAAGCCGCTTGTACAAAGATATTAAAAAAAAAATTAAAAATAATAATAATAATAAATTGGATATGAGGGAAATTTAACGTTACATTGTTGAAAATATTAACAAAAATAAATAAATAATAAATTAACGATTATATTGGAATTGACAAAAGGTGCCAAAATATAATTATAATTAAAATATTAATGAAATTAAAAGTTACGTGTATAAATGTTATACGGAAATAAAACTTTATTTTATTTCTCGTAATGTATTTCACGACTTTAATTTAATCACCATTAATTTAGTCTTTAAAATTAAATTCCTATAATATTATTCGACACGCTATTCAATTATTTATACTCAAATATATTTATCGGGATTTAATATAACCTAATTTAGGACCTCCATAAATATCCTATAATAAATATCCTATAATAAATATCCTATAATTTTGGCATTTTGAAGGATCGGAACCTATTAATTAAGGCCAATATTATTATTACTAATTAAGCTATCACCCTCATGTATGATATATAGTTAAAACATGTTTAAATCAACCAAATACTAAAATTAATACCATATTGGTGCCCTATGGAGATTAAAGTGGCAAAACCTGATTTTAAAATATTTTATTTTGACAAAACTGATTAACGGATTGGTCTCAACTCGCTTTAATGGAAATAGGACCCCAAAAGCGATCGAAATCCACCAAAAAAAGTTCCAGATTCGAAACTTTATTTTTGAGATTTTGGAAATCCGCGAAAACTTCAAAACTTCATTTTCCCTTTTTTGGTTTTTTCGAAAATGAGCAAAAATAAAGTTTCGAATCTGGAACTTTTTTTGGTGGATTTCGGTTCCTTTCGGGGTCCTATTTCCATTAAAGCGAGTTGAGACCAATCCGTTTATCGGTTTTGTCAAAATAAAATATTTTAAAATCATATTTCGCCACGTTAATCTCCATAGGGGGCCAATAAGGTATAATTTGGAGTATTTGGTTGATTTTAACCGGGTTTTTTCTCGTTAAAAGACATTTAAACGATATAATTATAACTTACGTAACTAATTACGAGGAAAAAACCAGGTCAGAATCAGTCAAATCCTCAAAACAATACATTATCCGCGCCCTATGGGGATTTACATGGCTAATCTGGATTTTAAATATTTTATTTTGATAAAACTAATGAACGGATTGGTCTCAACTCGCTTTAATGGAAATAGGACCCCGAAAGGAACCGAAATCCACCAAAAAAAGTTCCAGATTCGAAACTTTATTTTTGCTCATTTTCGAAAAAACCAAAAAAGGGAAAATGAAGTTTTGAAGTTTTCGCGGATTTCCAAAATCTCAAAAATAAAGTTTCGAATCTGGAACTTTTTTTGGTGGATTTCGATCGCTTTTGGGGTCCTATTTCCATTAAAGCGAGATGAGACCAATCCGTTTATCGGTTTTGTCAAAATAAAATATTTTAAAATCATATTTCGCCACGTTAATCTCCATAGGACGCGGATAATGTATTGTTTTGAGGATTTGACTGATTCTGACCTGGTTTTTTCCTCGTAATTAGTTACGTAAGTTATAATTATATCGTTTAAATGTCTTTTAACGAGAAAAAACCCGGTAAAAATCAACCAAATACTCCAAATTATACCTTATTGGCCCCCTATGGAGATTAACGTGGCGAAATATGATTTTAAAATATTTTATTTTGACAAAACCGATAAACGGATTGGTCTCAACTCGCTTTAATGGAAATAGGACCCCGAAAGGAACCGAAATCCACCATCGTTATTTAGTGGGGGATCGGCGGGGGTCGGTTAACGGAAATCTCCCCGTTTAGTATGCCGGGTGGGCACATTAGGTTTAGTTTGCCAGGTGTGCTGGTTTACTAGGCGTGCCTTTTAGGAATCATCGTCCCGGCCGTGATCTCCACACGGAAGTATAATAGGCGTAGTATTGTACGCGCTGAAAACTAAGACTGTCATGGAAACTCAACTTTTGACAGCTACGACGGTGGCGTTATCTATCTAACGATACTATAAATGAACTTGTAAACATTGGCACGCGTTACGCGTTTAATCGACAAATTAAACTTTAATTAAGATAATATCACGCCAAATTATAATTAATTAAATTATTTTAATAAAAATAGTATTTTAAAATTAATTCAAATATGCCCTATCAAACGGTAGTCTAGTTTAAAATGTAGATATTAACTACATATTGTCCGATATTTATAATTGGAATTATAAAGATTATATAAATATATATCTAATATATATAGAATTGCAATTATATATATATATGTAGATATATATATAATTATATATATATATATATAATTTTAAAGAATTTCATCCGATTAATTAAGTTTAAAAATATTTACCGGGTTCCCGCCTTAACGTAGTCCCGGCCAACTGTCAATATTCAATACGCAAACTTCTTCATCTTTGCCGAAAATTAGGGTTAGATTTTCTTTGGCTTTACCATAGAGTTGATTTACAAATTTCCTCGAATCTTTTTTTCTCCTTTACTTTTGGGAAATCCGGGTGCATATATACGTTTCCGAAAAGTTTACGCATTGTTACAAACAAAAATCACTTTTGCTGCATTAATTATTTAATTATAAACTAATTAAAAACTAAGGAGCTTTGCAAATTGCCGCCTAAACTTTTCTACAAAAAATAGTAGTCCGCCGACTCCGGTCTCCGGGCGCTCTGTCCAACAACCAGGAAATTACACGGGCGAAGGTAGGAACTACACTCTCGAGGTAAATGGGAAACTGATGTCTCGTAGGCTTGACTGTATTACTTTCGTTTTCGGATATAAATAGTTGCAAGTTCTGACGTCACCAATTTCTCTCGCCCAATAATCATTTACATGACGTCATGAGTCTCGTTGATTCTCGGACGAAGAGCGAAGGTCCGTTATCTTTCTTTTCTTAAAGGCTCGGGGATCGTGAAGCGATTAAGCCTAATTTGAAAATTTTAGTCCCGAGGAATTAAATAATTAGCGAAACTTTAAATTTTATGTAAATATGGCGATAGACAACATAAATAAAAGTCGCTGGCAACAGCATTTCAAAAACAAAGGGAAAGATCAAGATGTAAGTAAAAATTTTAAGCCTAATAATACCGAAGTTAGCCAAGGCCTAAAAATCTCGTTGTCCCTCGATTTTTCCTACGCCTTCGCGTCATGTCCGAAGCCAGATACGAATTGTAACAAAGAAATATAATTAACCCCTTTCGCGACCGAGTTATCTTAATTAACACCCTAATTAAGTTATTAAACGGTTCTATGTAGTCGTGACGAGTCCGAAACCCGTTAAGGTTATGAGGGTTAGGTTGGTTTTCATCAAGGGGAGTCCAATGATTTTTTTGGCTAGGTATGGATTTAATAACGCGTTACTCGTGTAATTCGTAGGAGATGAGACGCCGCAGAAACGAAGTAACGGTCGAACTTCGTAAAAATAAACGCGACGAGTCTTTGTTAAAAAGACGAAACGTTCCCCAAACTGACGAGACGGACGAAGATGAACTAGATCACGGCGTCAACCACACGAGCTTAGAAGTTATCGTGCAGAATGCCAGCAGTACGGAGCCAAAAACCCAATTAAGCGGCGTGCAGGCGGCCAGAAAACTTCTATCCAGCGATCGGAACCCTCCCATAGACGATTTGATCAATTCTGGAATTCTTCCCATACTCGTCCATTGTCTTGGAAGAAACGATATTCCCTCTTTGCAATTCGAAGCCGCCTGGGCTTTAACGAATATCGCCTCTGGAACATCCAAACAAACGCAAGCCGTCGTAGCTGCTGGTAAGTTCAATCAATCTTGGTTTTAAATTTAATTTAATTTTAACAAAACGCGTATTTCTCGTTGATTCGTTTAGGAGCGGTCCCATTCTTCTTAGCTCTGTTAAAATCTCAACATCAGAACGTTTGCGAGCAAGCTGTTTGGGCGCTGGGAAACATCATAGGAGATGGACCGGAGTTGCGCGATTACGTCATTAAACTGGGAGTAGTCGCGCCCCTGTTGTCCTTCATCAAGCCCGATATTCCCTTATCGTTTTTACGAAACGTGACGTGGGTGATCGTGAATCTTTGTCGCAACAAAGAACCGCCTCCCGCCGTTGAAACCATCAAGGAACTCCTCTCGGCTCTTTGCCTTCTCATTCACCACACAGATGTAAATGTAAGTGTTAGTACTCACTATTTTTAATTACCTTTTCCCTTCCTTTTCATTCGTTACTTCCACCGCTCCAACGCGATGAGTAAACGATAGCCATCTACTCTCTTTCTTTCGAATCGCAAATAGATTTTGGTCGACACAGTCTGGGCCCTTTCCTATTTAACTGACGGAGGAAATGAACAAATACAGGTAATTAACGATTAATTAATTAATTAAGAAAGAAGCTTTATTAATGTTTAACTCTTTGCTGTTTTTGAAAGATGGTGATAGAATCTGGTGTGGTGCCGCATTTGGTTCCTTTACTTAGCCACAAAGAAGTTAAAGTCCAAGTAAGTTAGTTTTATATTATTATTTGTTTTTTAATTATCATTAATCTTGGGATTTGTTTCTTACGGAGCGAAGACGGCCGCTTTACGAGCAGTCGGTAATATCGTGACTGGTACAGATGACCAAACTCAAGTAGTGTTAAATTGCGACGCTTTATCTCACTTTCCCGCTCTCCTAACACATCCTAAGGAGAAAATAAATAAAGTAAGATGATTTTTTCTTGTTTTTTAATCATATTTAGGCTTATTTTTGATCTAGTATTATTTTCAATCTTGGAAGTAATCAAATTTGTATTGAAAACTAACTTTTCCTTATGAATTTGGTGACTTTTTAAGCTTGGGAGGCCTAATTTTGACCTATTAAGAAATAGAATCGTTATTATTTGATCAAATATCATTTCTTTCATTTGCAATCTTAGAAGAAACCAAATTTATATTGAAAACAATTTCTTTCTGTAAGAATTTAGTGACTTTTACTCTTGGGAGGTGTATTGGCCTATTTTTGACCTATAAGGAATTAAAATAATCATTTTAGACCTATTTTTGACCTATTACCAATTAAAATAATCATTTTAGGCCTATTTTTGACCTATTATGAATTAAAATAATAATTTAGGCCTATTTTTGATCTAATATCATTTTGAAATCATAGAAGTTATTAAATTTATATTGAAAACCAACTTTTCTGTTAGAATTTAGTGACTTTTAAGCTTGCCAGACTTATTAGGCCTATTTTTGAGCAATTTTTGTCAATCTTAAAAGAAGTTGAAAGAAGGCAGTCTATCGTTACTTTTGCCCCAATAATTGGTTTCCTTTTTGATCGCAATCTTTAAAGATTAAATTAACAAAGCTAGTTCAAACAAATCCGGTGTTTGTTCTTCGTAGATAAATTAAATTTTCAAGTTTTGAGGCTGACTTTTGATCTATACTTTTTAAAAAATGATGAAAAACGTTGGTTAAACTGATAAGAACTTGATTTTTTTTCGACTTTAACGTCTTTATCTCGTTTGACAACTATTGGAAAACATTTGAGCGAATGAATGTTTGTAAAAAATTGTACCGCGCCTGAAACTTTAATCTCGATTTTAAAGTTAATGATGATCTCGGAGTGCAACTGATTTTAACCCAAATTTGATCAAAAAAATCAGCGCGGTTGTACGAATGCGAAAAGAGTGAATGAAATTTCATTTTTCCAATAATTGTCGCGTTAAAGTCGAAAGAATAGTCGAGTTTCTCAGTTCCATGATGGCTTCAGCCGCAACCAGTTCAGATACTACCGTAAATTCTGATTCAAAATTAAGTTTTAAGTCATTTTTGGATACTGATTATTGGCTTTAATGATTATTATTATTCGTTTATTAGGAAGCCGTTTGGTTCTTATCGAACATCACTGCTGGAAATCAACAACAAGTGCAAGCCGTCATCGACGCGGGACTAATTCCAATGATAATTCACCATCTCAGCCGCGTAAGTTAAAGAAAGGGGGCCTAAAATGAATGGGACAAAGGGGGGAAGCTCAATGACTTTGCCGAATTAGTCAAAGTTTTGGGAGGCAAGTTAGACAAGTTGGAAAAGAGGTTAACATCAAGGGCAAGTTGAAAAATAGTCTACCATCTTTCTTTTGGGAAAGGAAAGTTCTTGAACTTCGAAAATAGGTAAAATTTATTGAGGGAAGCTCTTAAACTTTGAAAATAGGCCAAATTTATTGAGATAAGTTCTTAAAACTTTGAAAATAGGCCAAATTTATTGAGGGAAATGCCTAAACTTCGAAAATAGGCCACTTTATTAAGGGGAAATTATTGGGAAAAGGCGGGAAAATTCCTATTTTTTTTGGTAATGTTTAAAAATAGGATGGTCCTGAAGATGGAAAAATTAGGAAAAAAAAGAACTAATTATTGGGATAAAATCTGCGCATCAACTATGAAGTTGGGGGGAAATGATCATTTTCTTGGGGTGCGAGTATAAGAATTATAAACTGAGCCCTTTGTTTGTCCTTCGTATCGCGTTTAGGGTGAGTTTCAAACGCAAAAGGAAGCGGCGTGGGCGATCAGCAACCTGACGATCAGCGGGACGAAACCCCAAGTTCTGTACCTGGTCAGCCAACACGTCATCCCTCCCTTGTGCAACCTGCTCACCGTCAAGGACCCCCAAGTCGTGCAAGTCGTTCTCGACGGAATCAGCAACATCCTGAAGATGGCCGGCTCGCAAGTCTATCCCATTGGCACTCAGATTGAAGAATGCGGAGGTAAGAAGAAAACCGAACCAATTCCGACCCATTATTACGCTTCTAATCCCTCTTGTTCTCCATCAAAGGCCTTGATAAGATCGAAGCTCTTCAAAATCACGAAAACGAAGACATTTACAAACTGGCTTACGAAATTATCGACCAGTATTTCTCCGATGACGTGAGTAACGCGCTTTTTAACTTATTCTCTCTCCTTCTCTCGGGCCCCCAGAGATCCTATAATACCTATAAAATCCTATATTTTCGCCAAAATGCGCGAAAAGTCCTATAAAATCCAGTAATTTTGAAGTTTTGCCGACATTTAGTCGACCTAAATACAATTCTGCCACGGAATTGCCATCAAAACCTCGAGGTAATAGTAAATTTTGTGGTTTTTAAACATTTGGGTTCATTTGTTTGGCCGTCTAAGGAGTCCTGATCTCGCTATACAAGAGAGTTGGGTAATAATCGCTCATTAGGCATTTGTTAAGGTGCCTTTTGTTAATTTTAAGCTTAAAAAATTGGTGAAAAGTCCTACAAAATCCTATAACTTCCCAAAAAGTCCTATAAAAAATCCTATTTAAGGAAAACAAATCCTATATTTAGTTCAATTTAACCTTTTTTCATCTCCTGGTTTGACTTTATTAATTGGTTAAGTGTAAAATAGTTCAATTTGACCTATTTTTGCCCCCAATCTGATTTATTTTGACCCGTTTTGAGCTACTTTAGTTCAAATTTATCTTTGATAATAGAATAATTTGGCCTATTTTGATCTATAATGGAATAATTTGGCCTATTTTGGTCTTTAATAGAATAATTTGGCCTATTTGGACAATTCTAGTTTGAATATTATATATTAGACCTACTTTTGATCTACCAAAGTTTAGTTCTATGTATTATTTGAGAGTATAATTGATATTTAAGCGTATCACGAGCCGATATAAATGCGTATTATTATTTTAAGTATATTAATGGGGGGGTTCGTGGCGCATTTAGGTGGAAGAGGATCCAAATCTGATTCCAGTCGTGTCTGACCAGGGTTATCAATTTGATCCGGAAGCGTCCATCCCCAGCGATGGATTCAAGTTTTAGCCCCCCCCCCCTTTCCCCCTTCGAAACCCCCCAAAAAAACGTTCGCAGCCGCTAACATTTAAAAAAACAAAAAAAATATAATAAAATCTTAAAACAAATGGGACGAAACAATTATTTCTCTCGGAATTTCCGTTTTTAAAAATAAATCCGACAAAAGTTCACCAAAATTATTTACGACGAACGAAAGACTATATATTAACGACGGGAAATAAAAGTATCTCTTACAAAAAACCGTAAAAATAATTAGAGAGGAATTAATTATTAATAAAAAAAAGTGAGAATGAAATAAAAACTTAAAGATCAGATTTTTTTCCTCCGCTAACGACGTTTACCTTAAAAACAAATTTAAGTTTCGGACGAAATAATACAAAAATTAAAGAAGCAAATTTTATTTAAACTTCTTTTTCCGATAAAATTGAAAATGAGGGTTGACATTTTCTCTCATTTGGGGGAAAATGTGTTGTTTCGACGCTTTCTACCGTTTCTCGTTAAATTTATCTTCGAAAATAGACAATTTTAAATTAGAATTCAAAAAATTTCAATTTTCAAAATTGCTTTCTTATGTTTTTATTTTTAATGCGGAATAAAAATTATAAAAGATAACGGAATTTTAATTTATATTCAGTCAAAATTAACCGAATTTAACTCGCATTTCCTTTAAAATTAACTGAATTTGATAGGAGTTGGTTAAAATTAACGGAATCTAATAAATATTTTGATGAAATTTACGGAATTTAAATTAAATTATATTTAGTCAAAATTAACGTGATTTTAAATTGAAATTAACGTAATTTTAATTTAAAATTTTCGAATAAAAATTATCAAAAAATAATCTGCAAATATTTTAAACTTTTAATTCGAAAACAAAATTTAAAAAATTTCCTTAATTTCAATTAAAAAACTGACGAAAATTAAACTTCCAAGTTAATTTTTATTCTCTTTGCCGCGTCGTCTCAATATTTGAAAGTAGCCTGATTTTTTTTTATTATTATTAATTATTATCAAGAAAAAAAATAAAGTTTGTTGAAAAACGCGAAAAAACACGGAAAATTTGAAAATCCAATAAACAAAATCTAAAAAATCAAATTTTGTGATTTTTCTTGAATTATTTCTTCATTTTCCTTGATTAGCTTATTTAGGTAATTAGTTAAAAATTATAGTCATTAAACACCTTGAATTTTTTGATAGGAAAAGAGAAATTACTAGTAATTAGTAAAATTGGGGAATCTCTAATGGGCAGCGTTAACGACTCCATCCTTTTGGGGAGGAATGTAACGAGTTTTTAATCTACAAACTTATTTTTAATCTAGATTAATTTAAAAGATATCGTAATTGGTTCATTTTCTGTGCCAAATTTAAATGGGACTGGGAAACCTGGCTTCGAGAATTCAGAGTTGAACTTCTTTTAGGGTTAAAAATACCGTAAAAAAATTGCGAAAACATCACAATTGATATCCAAAAATGATTTCAAAATCCCACTTTTTAAATATCCTTTAAAGTCTCATTCTTTCCTCACTTAGTAACGACGTTGACCGTAACAAATTGTTCAGTCAAAGCGAGACTGCGCGCTTAAGGGAAGAGCATTTAAAAATGGGGCAAATTTAGGAGCAATTAGGGTCTTTAACTAGTTATAAAAAAGCCACTTTGACCTGTTTATTCGCTGATATTTCGAGATTAATTAAGAGAATTAGGCATTTTAAAAATTAGTTTAGGTTTACCGGTGGAACCTTTAGAAAAAGAGCTGCTCTGGCTATTAGAATTAAATTTAATTTTAGTTAAAATTAAAAATGGGCTATATGTATAGATAATTTAATCTAATTAAAATTAAAAACGCGCTCGAATAAAATGATGGTATTTGAAAAAAAATTATATTATTTTAAATACCATTTACAATTAAAAAATTCACGGTTAATGATTTTATACAAGTTATATAAGTTCTATTTAACATGAATCATTTAAGCTGGCGTTATAACTAGAAGCATATGGTTCAGATACGCGTGTAACGTAAAGAATACGTGATTGGAATAAATTTATCCTCCCAGCTGCGGAAAAATCCTCTCGCTTCACATTTAAAATATTTCTCGTTATCTCCAAGGCCCTCTCCGTATCCGCAAATACCTTTAGATTAATTCGATTAAATTTAAATAATAAATTAAGAAAAAATTACGAGAAAAATCTTCAACAATAACCAAAAAAATTCTGTCAATTATTACGCAAATTAAATTAATTTTTAATAAAAAAATTTAAAATTTTAATTAATTTTTGGCAAAATTTTGTAAATTACTAAACAATCAAAATTAATAAATCAAACTCTTAATTAATTAATTTTAATTTAAATAAAAATTTAAATTTCTAAACTAAATTTAAATGAATTTCTTTCATTTAATTAGTTTAAACGTAATTAAATCGTAGAAATAATTGAAATTAATCTCAATCGCTTCTCAAAAGCGTAAACTAGGCGTATTCTATCTCGAAATACGGATAATTTTAATCGTATTTAGAATAATTAAATAATAATAATAAAAATAGGCAGAAATTCTCGATAAAATTGAAACTGTATTATAATTTTCTACAAACCGCTGAAACAAAATATTTTTAACAAAATAATAAAATGGCGGTAATCTAAAGCGTTGTTAAACTAAAAATAATAACCCCTATTTGCTCAAAAATAATTAATTTCAATTTAAAATTAAATTCTGGATATTTAAATTGTTTTTAATTCGTTAAAAAAAAATAGAAAAATTAAGGGTCTGATTTTTTTTTAATTTTTAAAATTTAGAATTATTCCCAAAATGTAATTTTTTATTCTCGTCGTTCGAAAATAAAAATTGGATCTTTTTTCAAATTTTTCAATATTTAAATACGTATAATAAAATAAATTAGTTTTTAAACGAAATATTAAAGACGATTAAAAAATATAAAATTTAATAAATGTGCCTAAATTAGGCATAATGATAATAAAAGTATTAATTAATATTGTTTAAAAATTGGAAAAAGATTCAAAGAAAATGAATTTCAAAACAAATATCTCGGCTCTTAACCTTATTATCGAACTCTTCTCTAGCAGCTGAAACAAATTAAAATAATTAAATTAAATTACATTCTGTAAAAATAGGTTTTTATACTGAAAAAGTATCGAAGACGTAAAATTCAAAAATCTTAAATTAACGATAACTCCTCGTGGCTGTAAAAAGTCGCGATTATAAAATGTCACGAATAAATTTAATTTTAAGGTTAAGATACGTTACGAGTTTAATTATTATCAATTAACTTGAAATTGTTTTTTTACGTAATTCGATCGTTGTCCGCAAAAAGCAAGTATTAAAACTTTTTTCGTTTAAAGGGAGAATGAAACCTAACAACGACTGGTTTTTTTTTTTTATGGATTCCTTATTGTTTAAATAGTCCTAATTTACTAATGAAAAAATTTAGGAACAAATATTAAAAATAAATTTAAAACTTACATGGAAAAAAGGCTTAGCGGGATTCATGGAGATTCTAATGTTCCGCGCGTATAAGGTCTTTCGACCAATCGAATTCGATTGAACGACAGGCCTTCGCTCATTGGTCGCTAGACCTTATACGGAGGCAAGAAGGATCAGACAAGGAGAGGAAAAGTGGGGCTGCGTTGAGTTAGAGAGAGAAGAGCCAACCTCCCACTCGGGTGGAAAGGGGGATAGGAAATTCTCGAGGTAAACTGTTGTCACGTGGTCACTAGCGTTGTTGGCTACTACGAAGCTGATAAAGGATCCGTTTTACCCACGTGACAACATTTTACCACGAAACATCTCTACCCCCGTTCTCCCAGAGTGGGAGTTTAGGCCGACGCAGTAGGAACCGCGCCGTCCCCACTTTTCCTCTCCTTGTCTGATCCTTCTTGACGGAGGCAATTCAGCTGATCTCCATGAATCCCGCTAAGCCTATTTTCCGGAGTAAGTTTAATATTTGTTTCGTGAACTTTTTAGCAGTGGCTTGGGCCTATTTAAACGATAAGGAATCGATAAAAAATCACTCGTTATTAGCATTCATTCTCCCTTTAAAGTGATACTGATACCATTTATTGCGAAATCCTATACTTTTCCTCAACCTTGGAAGCGACAAACATAGGTAGAATCCGTTTCTTGGCAAAATATAACAGTTTTTCGAGGCTGGAACGAAGTAAAGAATTTTAGTCAACCTCGTCACCCGCAACAAATTGCTGTTACGTAAAATATGTATCTGGAAATGTAGCTGTTTTTCAAGGTTGGAATCAAGTGAAGTTTTATAATACCATTTATCGCAATCTAACTATTATTAAACAGGATGGATTAGTCTATAACGATAAGCCAAACAAATATTAAACTAGAAATAAATTTAAAACTTTAAATTTATTTTAAAAAAACTTATTATTATAATTCATAAACTTTCGAAAAAATGGTGACAGTATCACTTTATTAAAATAATTTATTATAATCATTTTTATAATATATATCCTTCCTTTTAATTCAAATTAATACAATTGAAAGTTAAAATATTTCATTGAAAATTAAAATATTTCATTGAAAATTAAAATATTTCATTGAAAATTGAAATATTTCATTGAAAATTGAAATATTTCATTGAAAATTAAAATATATCATTGAAAATTAAAATATTTCATTGAAAATTGAAATATTTCATTGAAAATTAAAATATTTCATTGAAAATTAAAATATTTCATTGAAAATTAAAATATTTCATTGAAAATTGAAATATTTCATTGAAAATTGAAATATTTCATTGAAAATTAAAATATTTCATTGAAAATTAAAATATTTCATTGAAAATTAAAATATTTCATTGAAAATTAAAATATTTCCTTGAAAATTAAAATATTTCATTGAAAATTAAAATATTTCATTGAAAATTGAAATATTTCATTGAAAATTTAAATATTTCATTGAAAATTAAAATATTTCATTGAAAATTAAAATATTTCATTGAAAATGAATTTTGTTGGCCCCTGTTGGTATTAATTCTCCGGTCGCTTTGTTGAACCACTTGAACAGGCGCCCGTAGATAAACCCTCCTGACCCTGTAAAGGGGTCTTTTCGCCGTACTTTGGTGCTGTCGCCTCTTGGCTCGAAATACTTCTACAGGCGCCTGTAGGAAATACATAGGCGAGTTTCACCCCGGTCGTCGGCTTTCCCTCTTTAATTCAATAAGGATATTTAAAATGAATAGTAACGTAGGCGTGTTTTTAATCCCGTAAATCAAAAGTAATCGTATATTACGACTACAGTTTCCCAGTCAAATTGAAATCGGATCCAAATTATTTAAAGGGAAGGTGAAGATGCTGGAATAAATCACCCATTCTTCCTTTATAGCTTTTTCCATTTAACTAATCGAGATTAATTAACTAATCCGCGTCTGACGTCATCGAGACGGTAACGCCAAACATTTCCAAACGGATTACCGAGATGTTTTAAGGTCCTTTAAAAACCGGCACTGTTCTTTAGTCTTTACGAATAATTCTATTAAATTTATTCCTTGATCCATTTTCGCGGATTAGCTTCCCAAGCGCTTCGAAAGCCATTGGCTCCCAGTATTTTGAAATGTTTAGGAACGCCTGGGGCACTTTTTAGACCGTTTTGCGAGCTTTTTGAATATTTAAGGTGACTTTAAAGACCAGGCTATCAGCTCCCCGAAATTTGCCCTTATCCGCGCGTACAATTTGTTGGATGGTCAACGTCGTCCGCTAGCATTGTAAGCGAGAAAAGAAGACGACTTTAAAGGGGCTTTATAAATCTCGAAGATAGTCTAACTAATCAAATTTCGAGTTGATTTGTACTCGTTACCCTTGAAAAACACGTTACATAACGAAGGAAGGGGGGGCGAATTAATATATCAGTTTTGATATTACCGATTGTGTGCTGGTAGAGGGAGTTGGACCTCACACGTGACGTTTTTAACGAGAGTTACGCGTTGGAAGTATATGGGGAAACTGAGAATTCCAATGTATGAACGCGACAGCCTTGAACCATCGAAGGTTAATCGAAAAAAAAAAATCTGGTCTCCTCTACGCGATTCGTTTATCTAACCATTAGGGGAGGGAGTTTTGATGCCATTGGTTCCTGCTTTTCGCGAATATTGGTGAAGAGACCTCAATGCCGCGATAGTTGCTATCATCAATGAAGAGGAGCTTACCATTGGAATGTTGCCATCGACGTCATCAGCTACGTCATAGCTTGTAAAGCTCGTAGCGCTCGTGAGCACCGAGCTATCTGCTCCGAAACTTGCCCCTTTAAATTGCTCTTCCCTTACGTAAGCAGCCTAGCTTTGACTGTACAATTTGTTTTGTCGTCTGCTAAGCTAGAAAATAAGGCGACTTTAAAGGGGATTTTAAAATCGTGGATAGTCCCTTTAAGATCGCTGTTATTTTTCCTCTGAGCTTCCCTTTATCATAAATAGCGGTATTCTAGTAGCAGAAGGAGGGGCGGGGGTTGCGTGGGGGTGTTTACCAATCGTACCGTCAGGTAGCGAGCGTATAAAAGACACACGACGGGACATTTGATCTCGCTTCAAGGCTTCCTAGTTTTCGCGCTCGTAGCTAGACCTCGTACTCTAACAATTAAATTTTCATATCCAAACACTCTTCGTACTTGTCTATCGTTAGATAAGTCTCGTCGCGTTATAAACGTCGCCTAGCTTTAATTACTAAATTAAACAAATTTGAATCATGACGATGGAGGATATCGCTAACGTTTCACGATCCTTAAATAACTTAACTCAATCGCTGGCCACCCGATTCGCGCTCTCGGACAAAGATCTAGACGTTCTTTATCTGTTTCTCGCGGGAGATATCGTGCTCTGTGAGTATGATTTAACCTCCCCCCCCCGGGGGGTTTCTTTTTTAAAGGGAGAATGCAACCCGCATGAAGACATTTTTCTTTAACTTCTTAAAAATAGGCCTAATCCGCGCTCAAGTAAAAAATTATGAATATATTTAAGATTGAAATAATTTGTTTATCATAGTCTGTAAGTAGACTTAACGGGTGCCATTGGGTTGGGGGGGAAGATAATTCGTCCTTAACGAGTCTCTGACCAATCACGGCCCGCATTTATTATTTATTCCGACGCCGGAGTTTTTGAAACCGTTTTAGAAAGGTCAAATTGTAAATTTTGAGGTCAATTTTTGTCAAAATATTAAATTATTAGATTTAAAATTTGATTTCAAGATTACAAAAGGTTTCAAAGTCTATAACGCGAACGTAGCTTCTCTCTTTCGCTCATTGGTCGGAGACTCGTAACGGCGAGATATTAAATTATACGCGTATCCTCGCTAAGCCTACTTTTCGAGTTAAAGCGTTGAATTTTTAGCTTGTAATGGTTTAATGGAAAAAGCAAATAATTGAGCCAAAGGATGAAGGAGACTGGTCTTCGTACGCCACCAGGAAAGCTCGCGACGACTTCGGCGGTGAGAAAGAGAGAGACCGCTTTAACGCGTCTTTGTTCAGGTTTGATTTATTTTTATACCATCAGTTGAAAATATCGACGAACAAAATACACTTCACGAGTTCATTTTCTAGGGTAAACGAAAACGAGGTTGGTGGGATATAAGAATGAAACAGCGGGAACCGTTACTAGCTGAAGTAAATTGGGGAAAGCGAATTGGCCAAGCGTACGCGCGAATGTGGTAGTCACCGGCCAATACTCCTATAATTATTACCAGAAGCCGATGAAACCCTCCTTTGAAGTCTATTACTCCCGGGTCTTGTCTACCCCTCTCTGTATGGGTTAGTTTCAAAAAGCGCGATTCGTACGCCTCCTAACGGTAGATATTGTCGGAGCGGGAGTTTGTCGAGCGAATATCTCTAGCAGCCTTGGAAGTTCGTCCAAAAAACGTCGTCGTTTTGCGAAGAGAGAGAATTTCCAATTTTCCGTAGACAGGGGGGGTATGCAGTAGGACCCCTCCGATCTCGTAAAATTGTGAATTTTACCCATACAGAGAGGCGCGCTGTATTGAACATTAGAGTAGTAGACTTCAAAGGAGGGTTTCATCGGCTTCTGTTATTACAAACAATAAATTTATGAATTCAATAAAAATTGCGGCTAATCCCTTTAAGATAATTAGTCTACGAAAGAGATGCATTCTCCATTTAAATAAAAATATACCCGTTCTTCGTAAAATAACGATTATTTAAATTAGTTTGATTTAAAGGTTTTTCTCTGTTTAGTTTTGCAGGCGGGTTTCGCTTTCATGGAATGCGGTATAGTTAGGAGTAAAAATACCATGAATATTCTCATCAAAAATCTACTAGATTTATGTAAGTTTCGCGTACCGACGTTTTTAAAGGGAAGATGAAGAGGAACGCGAAAAATAAAGCCACGTTCACACTCGACACTTTGGAACCGTTTTCAAAACAAGGGTGACCCCAAAACTTTTATAATTTGACCTTTCCAAAACGGTTTCAAAGTCTGTAATGTGAACGCGGCTTAAGACATTTTCCTCTTGACCTCGTTTCATTTAAGGGTTTGTTCTAAATCGCGCGAACCTTAATCTTTTTCGTAATCGTAGTTATATCGGGAGTGGCGTTCTGGGTGCTGGGTTACGCTTTCACGCGAGGCGCCGGCAACGCTTTCATTGGCTACACGAATTTCGCCACCGTGGGTCTCGAAGACGTTATGTACGCTTCTTGGTTCTTCGACTACGTCTTCGCCTCGACGGCTTCTACCATTATTTCCGGGGCAGTCGCGGAAAGATGCGAGTTTATCGCTTATCTCAGCTACAGTTTCTTCGTTACCGGTAATTAACCGCTTTAATTAATTAACTCGAACGAATGGATACCTCAAAACCGTATCAAATATCTCTAAAATCTTAGAAATCCATCTCTTAAAAGGACATCTTTAAACACCCTTTAAAAGGGACTATCCGCGATTTTCAAATCCCCTTTAAAGTCGCCTTCTTTTCTAGCTTAGTAGACGACAAAATAAATTGTACGGTCAAAGCTAGGCTGACGCGAGTTTCAGAGCAGATAGAGCCTTTAAAATCGTTTGCTTTCCTCGCTTAGCGGACGACGTTAAGCGCGTAAGGGAAGATGAATTTAAAGGAGAAAATTATAAAGCAGTTAGGGCCTTTAAAGGGAGAATGAAAAAGAGGACCGAGTTTGTTTTTTTTTACGATTTAAAACAGCTAAGCCTAACTCGATTTACGGAAGCGTCAGAAAACTCGCGCGCAATCAAATATTATCAAAGCGCGCGATTCGAAACTCGCTGTCGCGCGCTTTGAAGTTCGATAATTGGTGCGCGTGAAATATTTTAAAACCGAGTTCTTTGATTCGCTCTAGATTTTCCGTCATTTTTAGTTACGCGAGATTAATTTTTAGTAAGTATGGCGTCCGTGTTGGTGTCATTGTCAAAGGCAGGGTGTACGCGTCTTTGGGATAAATTTAACTTAAAATCCAGCGCGCCACTTTTACATAACGTACGCCATACGTTCAGAATGGTTCAACCTTGAATTGATCTTGGATTAAAAAACAAGTGTTCATTATTCCAAGGATAGGATTTAAGTTCCGTATAGAAAAATATTTATTCTAAAACGCGAATGCGCGTTTTTTCGCCTATAATAGCGTCATATACTTCTATAATAAGGTCTGCAAATATTAGTAAATATATTTTTATCCGTCACGTGGTTCGCAGGGTTGGTTTACCCCGTAGAGGCGCATTGGTGTTGGCAAGCTGGCGGCTGGCTTTTCCAAGGAGACGGATTTTATCATTTCGTCGTTAGTATAATAAAATATATTATTTCTTCGCCGCTTTCACGCGGTTCTTATTTACTAAAGCTACGTTCACACTTGAACCGTTTCGAATCCGTTCAAATCGACTTTTAAAGGTATTAATTCGGTTTTTCGATCAAAGATCTACACGGGTGACCCCAAAATTGTATAATTTGACCTTTCCAAAATGGTCAAAATTGTTTCGAAGTCTGAAGTGTGAACGCGGCTAATATCGCCGCTATTACTTTATTGTTTCAAGTTAACTGGACGTACGCGTTATTGCTAACCTTTATACGTCGTTTTAGGACTACTCCGGTAGCGGCGTGGTACACATGTGCGGGGGAGTTTGCGCCTTCGTGGGAACGGCGGTGTTGGGACCCCGAATCGGAAGATTCGACTCTCTAACCCGGAAACCCAAGGAGATAAAGGGACACTCTTTGCCGGTAACGCGTAATTATTCGTTTCGTGTTCGTTCGCGACCAATTCATCCATCGACGTCTTCATTTAAATTAGTTCGTGGCCCTGGGAGGGTTCATTCTCATCTTCGGTATCGTCGCCTTCAACGGGGGTTCCCAAGCTCACATATCCCAGCCTGGCGACGGAAGGTACATCGCGGTCATCATCGCTAACACCATCATCACCGGAAGTTTCGGCGGACTGACCGCTCTGCTCATCTCCAAGCTCGGTATTCTCGGAGAAACGGGTCGATGGAATTTCTTGAGCGCCTTGAACGGAAGCATCATCGCCATGGTAAATCTTCGTGGCGGAAATCGTTTTTAAAGATCCTCGATTTACTTCCGGTTAATTATTTCAATTAGATCGCGGTTTGCGCCGGAGGAGAGCGCATGAGTCCTTGGGCGGCCGCTATCCTGGGTGTGATTAGCGCTTTTTGGTTTTTCCTTTTGCGAGAATTCGTCGTAAAACTGCGAATAGACGATCCTTTAGACGTAGTTCCGGTTCATTTCGGAGGTGGTTTCTTAGGACTATTATATTCCGGTTTGGCGTCTAAAGAGTTCAGTTGGATTTACGGACCGGGAGACAGACCCTACATGGTAACGAGTTATAAAAACGAACGAGCCCCTTATTGACCCTCTAACCTTTAATTATCTCTTATTATGACGTCATAGTGGCTAGTATGGAACGTCATCGGCGCATTTTCGATCATAGCTTGGGCCGGAGGTTGCAGTTTCCTTCTTTTCACGTTTTTGAAAAAAATTAATATGTTTAGAGTTTCACCGGAAATGGAACTAAAAGGTATTGGCTCCATTCCCCCCGCATGGAATATCGAAATTTGAACTCCCGTCCTAATTTGTCCATTAATCATCGTTATTTTTTTTTTTGGGTGGGGGGACGGGGTCCGTTTGCAATCATTGACCATTCAAATTGTTTAATTAACTTCAATTAACTCTGACTTTAATCCAAATTAGGGATGGACATGTTAAAACACGGTGCTTCCGCTTATCCTTCTGAAGGTTGGGCTGAGGAACAGTACTCAGTTTACACTCTAGAAAATGCCGTCAAATTAACTGGTAAGTTAGTGGCCAAATTAATGGCTAATATAGAATCCGGTCCTTCATTTTTTATTTCAATTTGACTATCTTGACGCGAAATCGATTTAAAACACTTCAATAAAGGGTTTCCGTTATTTACTTCTGATAAAATTCGATGGAGAAATGTAATATACGGAGTTGGCACCCCATTTTACTTCCCAATTCGGATTAATACGGTCAAAGGCGGGGTGCTGCCGATTCTCTAAAGGCCTACTTGCCCGAATCTAACTTTAATAGTTCCGTTATTACAGGAATTCATCCGATTATGTCTCAAGCGCCTAAATACAATGGAGAACAACCAATCGCCTCTCCATTATCCATCAACCCAATTTTTAACGAAGAAACGAGTGCTTTATGAACATTTTAAACACTTAATCTAATTTAATTCGTCCAATCAATGTTTTTCGAGCTCCGCTTTCCATTTTTAATTAAGAGTTCTACGTCACTCGACGTCATACGACGAGTTTAACGTCAATTCCGTTGTCAGAGAGTCGCTTATATTTCTACGTACTCCTTAAGAATGTGACGTCACTAACCGTGGAAAGCGGTATGTTTTCAAAAATATAGGAATTTTTAGTTTCCTTAGGGACTGGTAGAAAGTTTTGTTCTAATTGAGAAACGAAATATTTTATTTTCATCATGATTATCATTTTTATAATTACATTTATACAAGAACCCGAAAAATCAATAAAATAATTAAATTAATTTTTAAGCGGTTGATTTCTTTTCCCGCACTGACGTCACGACGTAATGAGTCAAACCCAAGAAAAACGAGAAGAAAATTAACGAGAAACACAAATTTAGAATCCAAAACGCGAAAGAATAAAGTCTCGGATTACAAAAATTGGAATTTAACGTCAAATTTAAACGGTTATTTTTAGGCACGTATTTTTCACTCGAGAAATCGTAAGCTCCGTAAACCCAAACGCAACCTAAAATCAATTAATATATACCTATGTATATTATTATTAAGTTATTAAGCAATTTTCTTACCCGCGAAGAAAAATCCAATGGCGAAGGTATGTATTAAGGAGGTACATAATCCTATCATTTGGCAAGGCAGCTTATTTCTACAATGGTCAGTGAAATGACCACTGGTTCTGAGTTCATCCTCGCTCTCCCCGCCGACGCTACTGGTCGTGCTACGATTCATATCGACGCTCGACCTCGATTCCTTCCTCTTCTTGTACAAGTATTGACCCGCGTTGACCAAGTTACTGGAAACGGCCGTGGATCCACCCAACACCAGAAAAAGAGGTACTCTCCATTCTCGAGGACATTCGGACCAATACGCGGAACCTATAGATATAAGTAGTCGAAATTTTGTGATTTTTAAAACATCGTCCCTAAGCCTATTTTATCTTACCTACGATAATCATAACGAATGGGATGGTTAAAGTTGTCAAAACAACGGCGACCCTCAAAACTAATATAAATAACTAGTTAGTTTAGTTAATAGTTAATTAAAACTCGCTCTCGAAACTAATCTTACCCTTTCCGACGAGAAAATTAAAAACGCTAAGAAATATTTTGTTAATTTTGGAAGATTTGTAACAAAAGTGCTTCGATTCGTCATCTTCTTCGTCGCTACTGGATGATTTAGTTTGTCGATGCGACGCTTCGGCTTTATATAAAGATAAAGGTATGAGAAAACTAGGTTTAAAAACACGATTAATCAAATTTATTTCGAAACTTTTATCTTACGAAAAACTGAAGGTTCCGGGGGAACAACGTCGGATCTACGACTACTTTGCCGCGATACCTTGACGGATTCGGGAGGAACTGGAAAATTACTCGATCCGTAATCCACCCTCTTCGGACTATCAGGTGACCCTTTTCTTTTCAATCCAAATTTCTTCCAAGTCTGTAAAGTAATAATTTGGCGGGAAAAAAAGTCAATTTTGTATTTTGGCGCGGAAAAAACCAGAAATTCTAGTTTGGCGGGAAAAAAGTCAATTTTGTATTTTGGCGCGAAAAAACAGGAAATTCTATTTTGGCGCGAAAAAACAGGAAATTCTATTTTGGCGCGAAGAAACAGGAAATTCTATTTTGGCGCGAAAAAACCAGAAATTCTAGTTTGGCGGGAAAAAAGTCAATTTTGCATTTTGGCGCGAAAAAACAGGAAATTCTAGTTTGGCGGGAAAAAAGTCAATTTTGTATTTTGGCGCGAAAACACAGGAAATTCTATTTTGGCGCGAAGAAACAGGAAGTTACTTTTTGCGGGAAGTTCAAATGTTTTATACACCTCTATCTATTTTCAGATCTATTAATTAGTTTGTTTAAAAGAACGTCGCTAATGTTTAATACATATTTCGTTCTTTCGTAGAGTTTTTGTTGCGATTTTGGGTTTGAAAATAGGTCGGAATAACTTACCCTTTTAGGAACAATGAGATTATCGGAGCTCTCATTCATGATGGTACCGTTTCCATCGCCTAACACTTCCATAAGAGTGTGGGTGGGTAACGATTGGCCAGACGCGACTGTTTCTCCGATATATTCCCCAATCTACGTACTTATTAATTTATCAGCGGCTGTAGAGGCGAATTTTGATCAAGAAACGTCGTTTTTCATTTCGCTTCTATACCTAGATATTTAGATTGACAATTATTAGGAAACTCGCGACTTTGACCCATAATTTCGCGCCAAAAAAGGCCGAAAACACCGACTTATTTCTCTAACACGATTGTATTTTACTAAGCCTAAATAAAATAAGAGCGCGTAGATGTATACTGTTCAAACAGCTGCGTCTAAAGAGCGGCTACATTTCTATAGGTAAATGGCGCGAACGATTATAATTATACGGGTTAAGTTACTTATAATAGAGTGGGAATATAATATGGACGCCAATTTTGCTCGAGCGAAGGTAAGACAATGACGTCACGAGCAACTTACCTTAAATCATAGGGGTGTAATTTATTGACGCGGGTGAGTTGATATAAATACGTATAAACATTAAAATCAACTATTAATTAGACTTTAATCACGATTAATTATGTAATCAAGTGAACAAATATGAAATTATTATAATTATTATGATTTTACACTCCCTTTAATTTTACAAATTCACAAAACTGGATAAATGAGTGAAAAACTATTTCAGAAACTAAAAACAATTTTATTTTCAATTTTTAATTGAAAATTAATTATTATATCGTTTTAAAAGTCTGTAATTAAAAACAGAATTGGATTAAATTGTAAGAATCTTCGTTTTATAGCTAATTAATTAATTAATTAATTAATTTTTAAGAAATGTCGATAATTGTTATAAAATCTAATTTAATTTCGGATGATATCGTGATTCATTTTTCGTGTCGTGTTAAAACACATCGGTGTAAATCAAATAAAATTAAATCAATAGATAAAAAAGCTGATCTAACGTAAATTTGCGTATCACAATAGAAAACCCTTTAATAATTCAAAGCGACATTTTAAATTTAACTTTTCAGTTTATTCTAGTCGTGTGTTTCTCACCTGTTCTTTGTCAAAACATTGTTAAGTGCTTTCTCTCTCTCTCTCTCTCTTTTGAATAGTAAGCGTCGTGAATAAAACGGCCAATAGCCTGAAATTATCCAAAAATCGAAGATAAAATTAAATTTTCAGTTCGAACAAAGCTACAATCGTATACTAATTTACAACCTAACAACGCTTGTAAATTTCCATTTCAAAACTGGTTTTCTAACGAGAATTTTGATCGTTTCTCGGGTTGTAATTGAGAATGAATTCTACAGTTGATTCTCAGTCGATAGAAACCGACCAAATTTCCACTAGACTCTGATAAATAAATAAATCGAAATAAAATTAGTTTACTTTTAATTTCGAGAGAACAAAAAAAAAAAATATGTTCTTGGAAAACAATTACTTCTCGATTTCTCGAGTGTGCTAAGTTATAAAATGCAAAAACTAAACTCGAAATCGCTCACAATCTCAGAGTTTAACTTAGAGACTAGAGAGTTAACGTTTAATTAGTATTAATATTTAATTAAATTTGAATCATGAAAGTAATTATTATTTTAAGTTTATTATTTTTAGTAATTTTGTCTAATGGAGTTGGGGGACAAAAAGACGACGGAAAACAAGAAATGGACAAAATTAGTAGAGTCAGCTGTTGTAAGATTTTTAATTTTAAAGCGAGACTGTCACCATTTTTCAAGAATTCTATTTTAGTTCTAGCAATTTTAAAATTAATTCCTCCGCCCCGAAACTTCAAAATAAAAGCCTCAAAAATCTACTGGTAGTTTTTCCGATATATGACCTATTCAAATTACATTTGGAGTTCATTAAAGATTGGTGACAGTATCACTTTAATTAATGATTAATTAACACCGTTTTCTACTTTAATTATTAAAGCCTCTGACGCGAAAATTAAGGAAAAGGTTAAAAAATGCGAAGAATTTCTCCCTGATAAAGTAATATCCTTTCTTTTATTTGATTCTTTATTTAAATTTAATTTTTAAAATTAATTTTATATCAGATTAAGAACATTGGAAAATCTATGAAAGACGCCGTGGCTAAAAGCATGAGCGAAGATGATTTCAAAAAGGCCATGTGCGCTCCTAATAACCCCATTCACGCTAAAGTAATTATAATTATCTCTCTTTCAATCTAATCAATTTCAATCCAAACCTAGTAATTAGCGACTAAAGCCGCGTTCACACTGTACACTTTGAAACACTAACTTTGTAAAGGTCAAATTAAAATGATTCGGGCTCATTTTTCATCAACAAATACAATTAATATCTTTAAAAGTCTATTTATGATAATAATAATAGATTTATGATACTTGAATAGTAGATTTTATCAGCTTACAGACGGTTTCAAAACTATTTCAAAGTGTAAACGTGTGAACGTACCTTTATTTTACTTTATTATCATTTCCCGAAAATATTACGTTATCATCTAATTAAAAATATTAATCTAAAGCTACGCTAAACGTCCGATCGTTAAAAAGCCTTGACCTCCTGTTCTTATTGCTCCATGGCTTCGAAAATATTTTCCCACCATTAAAGCAACGTTCACACTACTGACTTTGAAACTATTTTTTATTTTCGCCTTATTAAAATCAATCTTAGATGTTTCATTCGTTTTAAAACATTTTGAATCGGTTTAATTCCATTTATCAATTTGATAATTGTATCCTTCGACAGCCAATCAAAATTTTTGCAATTTGACCTTGGTTTTTCAAGTCTTTAGTGCGAATGGGGCTTAACTAATTTTTGTAATATAATTGGCTCTTTTAGATCAAAAAGCATATGGATAGTGGGAACTTCAAGAGGCCCGTAAGTTTATAAGAGTAATACCGTAAATCATTAATAACCCGTAACTAAATTTAAAATTAAATTCAAGCCCGCATTATCGGCTGATGAAGAAACTCAAACTTCTAAATATTTCGTGAGTTAAAGAACGTTATTTTAATTGGTCTAGAAATATAGATTAAATTAAACTTTCATAATAATTGCAGAACTGTCTGATGAGTATTTAATTTGATAAAATATAAGCAAAAAAAAGGTATTAAATAAAATATTTTATCAACGAAAATTTTTTTTATTTCTGTACACTATACGATTACATTTTATTCAAATATTCAAGAAGATAAATCTAGATCAAATTTAAATTATTAACTTTAATGGTGATGGGGATCCTTGACGAAGCGTAGTCCGCAATATCCGCAAGCGTGAGGACCTTCTGGGTCCTAATTACGGAGAAATTTAATGGGAATTAGTTAAATTACGGTTGAAATTGAATTAAAACGTGACATACCAGGTTTATATATACTTTGGGATGTCCTAATGGTCCACCTCCACCATTGCACCATACGTGGCGACCTTTAATCTCCTTCGGAGGAACTTCATCTATCAATTTGATGGCAAATCGCTCGTTAATCTGCTTTGGTCTATCAATAAACCTGACCAATCTGTAATCGTCTTCCGCCCAACGCTGAAAAGATACGGCGTAATTAATAATATGGTTACTAATTTATAAGCCATAACCTACTAAAAGGTAAAGGTTACTCCTACGACTTAAGCCTCGGTTTAAGACTATATTATGTTAATTTAAGATTAATTTAAAGCGCAATACCTGTCCAGTGTGGGTGGTTTTCTCCTCTGATAGCCAGTTTTTAGTTTTATCGGGTAAATTACTTAAATTTGGACACGAAACGTAACGAATCGTTGAAATATTTAACAAACGAGAGTGTCCGAAGATCCTTAGAGCAGACGCCATTGCGAAAAATATACAAACTACTTTAACTATCGCTTAGTATAGATGTCGCCACGAGTTAAACGGAATTTAACTAATAAATAAAACTTAACTTTCATTTTGTTAATTAACTAATTAAAATGTATTGATAATAACTACGTATAATAATAAAATAAAAATTTATTTTCTCTCGTAAAAAACTAATCCTTTTAATCTGCTAGAGATAGGTGGCAGCGCATAAATTTTCGTGAGAAAGTCGCCATAGTAACGGATAGAAAACAAACATGGCTACGAGTATTCAAACTAGTTAGGCCTGAAGTAAAGAGTTTTAAACACGATTACGCGGATTGCCGTAGAAGAAACGACTTGAAAAGTGGAATAAAACAAATCTAAAGGTTTAAAATGTCTTCGAGAAAGTCCGCTAAAAAGAAAACGCGGATGGAAGGGAAAAAATATTCCAAAACGTCAAAGAAAGAGGCGAATATAACGAAACAGGAGCAACTTTTGCGAGTAGAAACTAGCCTATACGATCCGAGTACTTCTTTAGACGTTTCCGCTCGTTGGGATACGACTTCTTCCGGGTCTACTCATCCCGGCGGCCAGTTGGTTCTGGATGGGGTCCTGGTCTCGTCTCCTTTGCCCTTCGAGAGCCAAAACGAACTTACCGAACCAAAGGACTTGTACGAATGGGCATTGGATAGAGTTCGCGAGTACGAAAAAGTGATTTCATCCAAAAAAGACAGCGATACGGTCAGTTTCGATTTCAAATCGAGTTCAGCCACCGAGGATACGACGGAAAAGACAGATGATTTCCCCAGTGTATTCGATATTACGAATTTATCGAACGAAACGGCTGTTGATAAGCTTTTTGAATCTGATGTTCCAGACGAAGTAAGTTTAATCACTTAGAAGACGTTTTGTTAGGAATATTAGCAGAAATGTCAAGCAGTAATGACAAGAATTACCCGTCCGTATTTGATACATTTCGGTATTAAGTTACGAGTTTGAGTTTAAGACATTTTGAAACACCCTGTATACGCGTAGGCTCAGAATGAAGATCAACTCGTTTCGGTGATTCTAACTCGAACTGAAATCATTTGGTTGTTGGATCTTCCTAGCGATTACGTAACTGACCCGTCCGATATAGAAATGAAGAGGAAAATCGAGGCCAGATCCGAAAAACCCGAAACGAGGGAAGTTTCGACTCAGGTGTACAGGGTGTTTCGCGACGGACGCGACGACGACGTAGAATTCAAGGTTCAGGACAGAGGAGCTCAAGTTTCGAGACCGGTGTATGACCAGAAAGCTTCGCAGTGTACCGGGTGGGATATCTACGATGTCCTGGAACCGTCATATCGGAAACCAGTTGGAGAAATTGAGACCATTTCGTCGTTAACTAGAATTGAGCGAGCGGTCAGTTGGAATTCGTACGGGGCTGGAATTCTAAGGGTCACTGGAAGAAGCGGTGATGATTTTAGACTGATTCTCAGTCTACAACACTTGTAAAACTAATTTTACATCTATTTTCAATGTATATTTCAGATGATACGAAGGATATATCGCCTTTATCTCTCTCCGTACCGTTTGAGCGTCAAAAAGCGGTAGTTTCTAGCGTCATTTGGCACCCATCTATCCCAGATTTGTTGGCTGTAGGATATTCCATGGATGGTAAAGCGGTAGGGGCCGTGGATTGTTGGACCCTAAAGAACTGTAGTAGACCCGAACGAAGGTACCGTCTCAATCGCCCGGTGGTCAACCTAGCTTTTTCTACGCGATCACCCTATATTTTGGTGGCCGAAACGTCACTGGGCCTTTATTTGGCGGATATCAGAAATTCTACGGGATCTTGGGTCAATATTTTGGCAAATTCTTCCGATTTCGGACGCATTGGCGGCTCGGTTCTACCCTCACCGGCCAAATATCTTGTCGGGGATGGTGGAAATCCAGTCAAGATTGATCTCAATTGTTCTCGTAAGGTAGTTCAATCGTTTATCTCGGTTTCTACTTGAAAACTGTACTCTTCTTTACAGAAAACTTTGATTTGAAATTGGTCTACGAACCTAATGGGAATTATTGTTTGGGACACGACCAGAACGGGGACATATTCGTTTATTCGTCGCTGTGTCCGAATAGAAATAAATTATCAGTTTCGCGATACCATTCGGCTCCAATTGTGGCGCTAAATTGGGCTTCCAAATCGATCGAAAACGAAAAGTAGAAAAACCTTTAGAATTAAACGTTATATATATTTAATATAACCTTTGTTTTGCTAGTGATTCCGTGTTTGTAAGCGCCTCTTTAGACTCTACTTTGGCTCTGTGGTCAGTTTTGGTCCCTCAAAAGCCACTTATGATTCTACAAACGCTTCCGCCAACGATTATTACTGATTCCGATTGTTTATTGATACCGAATTCAAGAACTTACGTCGTTGCAGCCGTTACTCCCGAAAATTTACATATTTGGAGAATTTCCGGACTAATAATAGATGAAAATCTAGTAAGTTTCTCAAAACACAATGTAATAACTACTATTTAAAAATTTTATTTTAATTTTTCCCACCAGAACTCCCAAAATATCCCAAAAAGTCCGACGACAACACGGTCTATCAATGAAATTGACCGAGGCTTAGAAAATAGTCAAGTCAAAATTTATTTTTCTCGAGTTTCTTTATTGGAAAAGGGTACAACCATAGCCACGGGACTCAGTGATGGCCGATTAGTATTATTTCCATTAGTTTAATTAGCTTATTTAGTTTTAGTTTACTTTTAATTCACTGGAGCGAAAGAAAACAGAGTTTAAATTTTGGCGCAAAATTAAATATAGTCACGTGTTAGAGTCCGGCTTTTAGCGCCTTCTCTGGTTCAGTAAAGATACGAATTTACGTCGAAAAAATTCAAAATGGCCGTAATGGGGATGGTGGACAAAAAAATTCTTCAAAAATTAAACGAGTGGGATGATCCCGTTAATCCTTTAGTTCCATTATCATCTTTACAAAAAGATGGAATTAACGAGTTGATGAACTTTTTCGAAAACAATAACACATCGGTACGTTCTTATTTTTATTATAAATTGATAAAAATAGTTAAGCCTCGGTCTTTCATAATACGATTGAACTTGGCTTGTTTACATTTGCTTTAAATTCAAGAATTCGGAAATTCACGAAAATGAAGTAGATGAAAAGGTTAGCCAAGTTGTAGACAATGATAAAGACGACGATAAAATCCAATCGACGCAAGAGGTAAGTTCCTTCAATTTGTATTAAGCGTTTGATTTGCGGGTGGAATCTTTGGAACGTAACCTTTCCCTGGTACAACTTTGTTTCGCCAAAGTTTATGATTTGGTTTTCCGGACTCGAGAGTAACGTATTGGATCAGAAAGACGCCCTATTCAAGTAATTTAGACTATCAGAAGCCGAAAACGTAGTATAAATTATTTTAATTTCGTTAGAGCTTATATAAATGAGCTAGAAGGTTACCATTCTCAATGTTCGTCGCTGTTAGATGAAAATCACGAAGCGTTAGATCATCTCCAGTCATTGGGCAACAAATACGTCTTTGTTTCGAATAAAACAAACGCGTTACACGAAGCTTGCGAGCATTTATTAGCCGAACAAGTAATCCCAAACTTGATATTCTTTATTTCTAATGAATCAATCAAATTCTAATTAAGTTTTTTAATCTCAAAAGGGCAAATTAGTTAACGCGGTTGAAAGTATCAGCGAAAAACTCTTATATTTCAACGAATTGGACAGTTTATCTCAGAGGCTCTCAGCCCCTACTTTATCAGTTTTACACGAATCTTTCGTCCCAATTTTATCCAGATTGGACGAATGCGTAGATTATTTGGGAAAAAATGTAAGTTAACTAAAATAACGAATCAATTTTTAATTGTACTTAATTTTAAAACGCCAGAATCTATTTTAGTCTCATTTTAAAGAAGCTGAAACTTATCTGGCTCGTTTCAATCAATTACTGACGCAATCTTTATCCATGATTAAATCTTACGTAACGAGTACCATTCAACTGACGACTCAACAAGTCATGGCCAAAAGAGATCCCAATATAACTCAGCCCGAGAATGCTTTCACCCTTTATTACGGAAAGTTTAGAACTCACGCTCCTAGAATTCGTTCCTTGATGGAACAAATTGAAGAAAGGGTCGATCATAATTCCTCGTAAGTTCAAAATACTTAAAATTTTGACATTTTCAGCCTCGAAATACTTCAATTTCCAACTCTAGGTATCAGCATCTTTTGGACGAATGTCATCAATGTTACTTTTCTCAACGGGAGCACGAACTTCTTCTGGGAGCGAGCGTTTCGGCGGCCATCACGGAATTGGCCAATAAACATCAGAGAGATATTTGCGCTTTAGTTCGTGGTGGCTGCGTTTTTCTAATTCATTTATGCGAAGACGAATATCATCTTTTTAACCAATTCTTTTCCAGACCCACCGACCAATTAGAGTAATTTTAATTCCAATTTAAATTAAAAACTTTAAATTCCAATTAAACTATAACTTTTTATAGTAAATTCTTGGGTCGTCTTTGTCAACGTCTTTACGACGTGATGAGACCAATCATCATTCACGTCGCGCATTTGGAAACCTTGGCTGAACTTTGTACCATTTTGAAAGTGGAAATGTTGGACGAACACGTTCAACATAATCGTAAGATTCATTTTAAGCGCACCTTGAGGAAGTCCCAATGATTTCCCTGGCTTTTTTCTCGTATAATTTTGTTTAACTTTCGTTTTATTCTTTTAAATTTGGTCGTTAGCCGTTCAATTAAAAGCTTTCGAAGAAATCGCTCATCAAATGATGGAAGACGTACAAGAACGCTTGGTGTATCGCGTTCACATTTATATTCGCTCTGATATTTTGGGTTACAATCCTGCTCCCGGGGATTTGGCTTATCCCGACAAACTTCAAATGATGGAGGTAAGAAATTCTTAATCTCGATTAACAAACTTAATTAAGTTCTTTCTAACTTTAAGAGCATAGCTGAAAGTTTACGCAAAGGAACTCTGAGTCGTTCTAGTTCCAGATCGTCTTTGGTCTCCTCCGTTTCAGCCACTCGTAGCGAACCCGCCACCATCAAGATCAGTTCTTCGGAACAAGTGGTTGAGGTCACTCCCTGTACCGTTCAGAGTGACGCAGCTTCCGCCATCTCGCAAGGAAGACGTTCCCTTAATTGTAAAATCGAATTTTATTCGTTTGAATTTAATTTTGCTTAGATTTAATTTGTTTTAGATTCGCCCGCTGATCTTCACGGAATGTGGTACCCGACAGTTCGACGCACGCTCGTTTGTCTTTCCAAACTTTATCGATGTTTAGACGTAATTAATTTATTTTTTAAATAATTTAGTTCATTTCTGGAAAAATTAAAAAAAATGATTAATATTTTAACAATTTAATTAATATTTTAACAATTTAATTAATATTTTAACAATTTAATATATTAATAATTTAATTAATATTTTAACAATTTAATTAATATTTTAACAATTTAATTAATATTTTAACAATTTAGTTAATATTTTAACAATTTAATTAATATTGTGACAATTTAATTAATATTTTAATAATTTAGTTAATATTTTAACAATTTAATTACTATTTTAATAATTTTAATTTAATTAATATTTTAACAATTTAATTAATATTTTAACAATTTAATTAATATTTTAACAATTTAATTAATATTTTCACAATTTAATTAATATTTTTACAATTTAATATATTAATAATTTAATTAATATTTTAACAATTTGAATTATTTTTAAATTTATTCTTAATTCTTTTAATTTAATTATTTCCCAGAAAACCATATTTCAAGGGCTTTCTCAAGAAGTATTGGGAGCTTGCGTTGATTCATTGTCGTCCGCTAGTCAAACCATATCAAAAAATAAGGTAATACTTAATTAAATTAAATTTAATTCCTTGTGGATTTAATTTTTAATTTTTAGACGCCTTTGGATGGTTTTCTTTTCCACATCAAACACTTGTTAATATTGCGGGAACAAATCGCTCCATTTCACGTTGATTTTGCCATCAAAGAAATGTCCTTGGATTTCAGTCGATTTCGAAGTAATTCATTTAGTTTTTCCCTCCCCCTGAAACGAGCCAATCAATGGGCTTTGTTCTAACGATGAAAGCGTACTTTTTTTTTATCACCAAGATGCGGCCTACAATTTGTATCAGAACAAGTCTAAAGTCTTCAATATCAGTTCCAATAATTCTCTGCTGGAGTTTTTATTCTCCGGAACGCCTCAAGTCACCGAACATATCGTAGATTCAAAGAAAGCCGTTGATCATAGATTAAAAATCGTTTGCGAAGAATTTATTCAACATTCCGTCGATACTCTACTAGGAACGCTGCCAAATTTCCTCAGAAAAGTTAGAAAATTTAATTTAATTTATATAAAAATTAATTCAATTATCATTTAATGTATTTACAAGTTTGAGTTTATTTTTACAATCATTTTTGCTAATTTTCAGTAATTTAGATCGTTTTAGATTAATTTAGATCGTTTTAGATTAATTTAGATCGTTTTAGATTAATTTAGATCGTTTTAGATTAATTTAGATGGTTTTAGATTAATTTAAATCGTTTTAGATTAATTTAGATCGTTTTAGATTAATTTAGATCGTTTTAGATTAATTTAGATCGCTTTAGATTAATTATATACATTTTTAGATTAATTAACAAATTTTTAGATCAATTAACATATTTTTAGATTAATTTTATCCATTTTCAATTTTTTTCTATTATTATTTTAGATATCTCCAATTTTTTTGTAATTTTAGGTGAAAGTAATCTCTAATTTGCAAGAAGAGGAACCAAATCGCGATATTCAATTGAAGAATCAGCCTTTCGCGACGCCCGAACTGGTTTCCCAATTAGTTAGCGAGAACTATCGCAACTTAAAGTCCAAATTGAACCAATTGCGTCAAAGTATGGCTCTCTATTTGTCCAACAAGGACACCGAATACATTTTATATCGACCAATCAGAGTGAGTTACTCCCCCTTTATAAATATTCGCCAAAATCATCAAAATTTTATCGTTTTTTTTTGACTTCAGAATAAAGTTCAATCTACTTACGAACGTTTAATTCAAATAATCCGAACAAATTATTCGGAGGAAGATCAGCTGATTATCGGCCATCCCTCCCTCGAACAGATAACTATTTTGTTGTCAGCTTCATTTTCCAAATAATGTTTGAGGGAATATTATTTAAAATAAATTAAAACTTAATATAAATAATTAAAGTTTTTTTTTTATTTAAAATAAAGAAGAGAAGTTTAATGCGGGTCGTAGCCTGCTTGTTTAATTCCCACGCCACGTAATTGTGGGGGGGGGGGGGGGTTATAATTGGTTTTATTTTTTACAAACTGCACAGTTAGTCACTTATACATTATTAGCTTTTAATAGTAGTAGCCAGAGTCTATAAACCAAAGAAAAAAAAAAAATACCAGATAAAGAAATAAATATCATGAATAACTTTCATTTTTAGTTTAAGTCGGGTTTTCATTGATTTTAATTTTCTTCATGGATTATTCTATTTAGTGAAATTCTTCAAAATTCGGGTTTTCCCGATTAAAAATGGTAGGAACTATTTATTTAATTGGAGCAGCGTCAAGAAGGCGTATATTTAAAGATTATCTCCGCCAAAAAAATAAGTTTTTCGTCGAAACTATAGAAATTTTCCTTAATTATGATGAAAACGTCACTTTTTATCAAAAAAAAAAAAAAATTATTGAAAAGTGAAAACGCGCCTTAATGCGCCGGAGAAATAAATGGTTACAAAAATTGATAATAGATGGCGTGACATTTACAAAAAGGCGCTAAATTTGAACTTTATTTATACCCCGGAAAGTTTGTACCGTCAATTTGGCAAATATAAAATCAAATTTGAATGAAAATATTACTTTTAAAGACGATAAATTGTAGATACGAGGCCCGTAGAGATTAATCCAACGAGGATAAAGATTTTAACCACAATAAATTAAGCCTAGTAATTTTTTTTTTAATTATTTCAATTGATTTCTAATCGATATTTAACATTTTAATTAGATTTCTGACCAAATTTAAGTTTATCATTTCATAGAATAAATGAATCTAAATATTATTTATAACCTTTAAAACGTATGACATCTTTCATAGACGGAAATGTAAATCAAAAAATTATTATAATTTACGCGGGGGGAGCGGAATAATGGAGTAGAAAGCTGGAGTTTTATTAAATTTATAATTACCAGCCTACCTTCTAACTCTCGTTCCCCCGTAATATCTTTATTACTCCTCTTATCGCGTACATGATGACGGATAACAATCATAGCTTATACGACTTGACATCAGCTGTACATTTACAATTACAAAACAGATTCGTTAAACTTTCAAAACCAAAAACTACCGCGTCTCTTTTCGCGTCATTGCCAAGCTGGTGTATCTCCCGATGTCATCCCGTTTAGAATTAATTTTAGTTTTAATTTTAACTATTAATTTAAGTCCGATTCGATGTTCGAGCGTTCGAGACGCTTTCGTGGATCACGGTAAATCTTTAATTATTAGAGCCAATACGGCTCAAAGGCGGGAAGAAAGACGTAAGAGTGATGACGTCATTACGTACGTCATTACGTACTGTCTCTAATCAGTCAGTGAACGCCGCCTTTAATCGAGAATTCAATTAACTTTTCAATTTTTTTATTTTATTCGTCGAAATAGAACGAGTGTTGAGACAAGTTAATCTCAAGGATTTCTTTACTTTCGTCTTCGCGGTAATTCGTCAAAGCCACGCGATTCGCGAGCTTTTGTCTCCAATTTATATCGGCATTAACTTGAAAACTTACAACGGAGCCGATGCCGTAGTCTTCAAAGGAATCGAAGTTCACGGTTTGGATAAAATATTCGCCCAAGTAAATGAATTATAAACGGATACGTCAACTTCTACACTGCCTTTGCTATTTTGTTCCGTCGTTATTAAAGGGAGAATGCGGTAAAACTAGAAAAGTAGGCTTAACGATGATCCGTGGAGAGTTTATGATATATCTTGTAGCGCGTCTTAAGCCTAGTTTGAAACTTGTTACAGTGGCGCTTCTCACGTTATGGGCATGGGTTGACTACGAGATATCAAACTTTCCACGGATCCCCGTTAAGCCTAATTCCCCTGCTTCCTACTTGTATTCGTAATTATTCTACTATAGCGAATAAAAACCATTTTAACAATAGGAAATCGATAAAAAAATACTAGTTTCCCCGGGACTGCATTCTCCCTTTATAATTAAAAATAATTAAAGACTAATTAACTAAATCTTGAACAGGGAGCGCCGAAATTAGTTTACACGAATGAAAAAAACGCAATATTCGACGCCAGTTTCGTGGCTAAATACATCGAAATTGGTTTAACTTATAAACTGGGTCGATTACCCGAAAATTCCGTTGTTGGACATATCGATCAAGTAAATTAAGTTTAATTACGGATGGGATGTTTCTTAATTAACGAACTTTTTTTGTAGATCGCCATTGAATTAACTTTAGAAGTTCCGCTAGCGGGAGGAGGGAAAGCTAGAGCCATTCGATTCGAGATCAGCCAATTAGAAGGCTATAAATTAACAGCCGGAAGTCCCTTGATTATCCCATTCGCTGGATCCGATTTAATTGCGTAAGTCACGCGTGATGATTTAGATATTTCAAATAAGCGAAGAAGTATTTAGGCCTAAAACTCTTTGAACAAAATTAAAGTTTTTAAACCCAATCTCTCATAAAATCGCGTCTAACAATATTTTTATATTTTAATTAATCGAAGCCACGCTTTGATTGGTGAATTGAACAGCCTGGGTGAAATGGCCATCAACGGATTGCTTTCCATGTTCACTTTACCCAGCGCTCCCGCGATGAAATCAAATTCCACTAAAAACGAATTGTAACGATAATAAATATGACTCGATTCATTATTTACACTGATTTAATTTTCTCCGCTAATTACAATTACTTGGCGATGAGAAATCCGGTATTGGTGACTCCCTTTTTAAGCCAGGCTTTAAGGTTATTGTCTTGCCAAGGGAGGATGACGGCTCTCAGTAATATATTAATTTGCGTCATGGCGAATTTCGATATCATATTCAATACGTTATTCTTGAAGAAATTGGAATTTAGTAATCCGTTCAACATCGACAAAGGTCCTCCAACCGTCCGAAAATTTTCCAATCGAGTGAATTCTAACTTTTCCAAAACTGGTTGACCCGTGTAATTAGTCGGCAGAAAAATTTCAACGTCTATTCTTAAGGAATCCAGTAATATTCTAAAACAAATAAGAATAAGTTTCATAAACCGCGTCGATATTAAAGCGACACTGTCACCGATTGGTTTTTAGAATGACTATCTTAGCGCCGGTGACACTGTCCCTTGAAATTAATTCGTATTTAACCTAATTCCTATAGATTTTATTACTTGATGTCACCCGAAGTGTCCACGAACAACATTTTTATTTTATAGGAGATACTGGCTTCGATATTTTGACTGCGAATGTCGAGATGGAAACCCAGTCTTTCTCCGTCGAAGGTCAATTTCGAGTCGTTTCCGCCATTGATGTTCGATAATCCTTTAATTGTGAAGCTACGCATAGTTAAGAATGAGAAATCCACCAGTTTATCGAAGTGTAAGGGATCCAAGATGTTGGAAATCAGCGGATATTGCTTAACGGCGAACAGAACGAAGCTGATGATTTCGGTAATTGACGTTTCGCCCTCTAACGACGTTACGAACGTCAAGAATAATTATATTAATCAATTAAACCAATTTAAACTATTCGTCATTACCGTATATTGATTTTGTGACAACGTAATACGATACTAAAGCGATCGTAATCGCGACTAATATATTCCATTTCATTTGGCGGATAAAACTATTACTTAACCTATCAGAGTAGGGAGCGCTACAATTATAAACGACACGTAGGAGAACTACATGTATCTGTAATTGTTCTATAGTGCTTTTTCTCTAAACACCTATCTAGATTTTAGAGGGAGTGACGGCTAAAAGAGATTAAAAGTCAAACATCAAGTAGTTACTACGCGTACTTTTTGCGTAAGCGCTCGTCATGGCGCGAATCTCTATGAGATTTTAACTTTCTTGTACGTATAAATTTATTTTTGAAACAAAAACAGGGTGTTTTGTAGGTTATTCAACTCATTTCCCGCGTTCTAGAGTTTATTTTAATCGAACTTGATCGTCAATAAACGAGCGTAAATCAGCCTTCAGTTTTTACTGTCGAAAAACACCTGTTTCCGGTGTTTAGAAATGTGTTCGACTTTTTCATCGTTTGAATTTAGCGCGTCTTTTTTTCCGATTTTTATTCCTCTGATGGTTGCTAGGCGACAATCATCTACTAGCGCCCCTACCGGGATCATCCCTTTCCAGCATCTTCCAGCATCCAATTTACATATATTCCGACCAATCAGAGAGTAGGGAAAGAATTTCAACTCCCACGCTTACGTCAGACTTCGGAAAAAGAAAATCAAATTCAAAATGGCGTGATTGAGAAAGGTACGGGTAGTTCACGCGGGTTTTAGTTTTCGTGTTATTTATAATTTTAAAGTTTTTTCAATCGTTTTATTTTAATTATTAAAAGTTTATTAAGCTATTTAAATCAAAATGGCATCGGTTAAAGTAGCCGTGCGAGCTAGGCCTTTGAGCCAAAGGTAAGAAGATTTTTAAACTCTAAGCCTCGGTTCTTTGTTTACTGTCGATTTAATATTTAAATTGTCAGTGTCATGGTGTGTCAAATTAAATATATATATTTTCAACAGGGAAATCGATATGCAAAGCAGGATTATAGTAAATATGCAAGGAAACAAAACAAGCATTCTCAACACTAAAGTAGGATTGGTTTTATATCGTCTATTTTTAAATTTTACTTTCATTTATTTGGGTCGTGCGTGGGATTGTTTTAACTCGAGTTCACCCTTTTATGGGCTTGTTAAATAGTATTTCCTGGATTTTAAATATAGCTTCCGAGCAACATTGCGGAATTAAGCGATATTGGTAGAGAAAGGGTGAAAGAATTCACTTACGATTATTCGTACTGGTCTTGTAAAACAACGGATCCTCATTTCACCTCCCAAGAACAGGTGGATATATTTCACGCCCTTTTTATACACCAAATCTGTCAAAATACGTTCTTAAACTTATATTATCTCGTTAAACTTCTCAGGTTTTTGAGGATTTAGGGAGGGAAGTGGTTGATAATGCCTTCGAAGGCTATAATAGGTGTGTTAATAATTCCTTCAAGTTTATTGAAATCTCTGAGGCTGGGTTTAATAATTAATTAAATCTTAGTTGCATCTTCGCTTACGGCCAAACTGGTTCGGGCAAAACTTACACGATGATGGGAACTCCAGTAAGTTTATTAAATAGGTTATTTCAATGGTCAATTATTTTAAATTCCATACGTATTTAAGGAATCTGAAGGTTTAATCCCCCGAATCTGTCAAGCTTTATTCAACCGTATGAAAGGTGGCAAAAACAGTAGCACAACGTTTCGAACTGAAGTTAGTTATTTGGAAATTTACAATGAAAGGGTCAAAGATTTATTATCTATTGGAAGCCAACCGAATCTCAAAGTTCGAGAGCATCCCAAATTGGGTCCTTACGTACAAGGTACTTTTGCATCATTCTAAACCAATTGGGGGCCCTAAATCTACCCTGAGAAGTTAATAGTCTCTTCTTTTTAAATACGTAACAGACTTATCGCATCATTACGTCATGGATTACAATGATGTTAGTGATTTTATGATGAGAGGAAATGCCCTAAGGACTACAGCTACGACCGCTATGAATGACGCTAGCAGTCGGTCTCACGCTATCTTCAGATTGACATTTACGCAGGTTGAGTTAGCTGTTAACGCAATTGTAGACCAAGCTAGTAGAATTAAACAGTTTGGAAATTTTTAGGCGAAATTGGAAGGGGACATGCCAAGCGAAACCGTTAGTAAGATTAACTTGGTTGATTTAGCCGGGAGCGAGCGAGCCGACGCAACGGGGGCCACCGGAATTCGATTGAAAGAAGGAGGACACATTAATAAGTCGCTAGTCACCTTAGGAAACGTCATATCAGCCTTAGGTTAGTTTTTAATCAAAGTTTGATTATGTTTTAACGCATTTAATAAGAGATTGAACCAATTTCAGCCGATTTAAGTTGCAATCCAAAACGCACCGTATTTATTCCTTATCGAGATTCTGTATTGACTTGGTTATTAAAAGACAGTCTGGGAGGAAATTCCAAGACCGTTATGATTGCTAGTAAGCATCCTTCGCTAGATGTGATTAATGTTTTTGATCATTGACGTTGTTGTAACGGAGCAGTTGCCCTTACCAAAAAAAAGTTAGTCTTAAGAGGTCTTGGGGAAGTCTTTCATTATGTCAAGAAGTCTTGGGGTAGTCTTAAAGACTTCCCCATGACTTTTGTAGCGTTCTTGAGGACCTCTTCAGATCAGACTAACTTTTTTGTTAACAAATATTTCCTCCATACATAACTGATTTGTAAATTTTCCATTGCGTAGCTATTTCTCCCGCTGACGTTAATTACGCCGAGTCTTTGAGTAGTCTTCGTTACGCTAGTAGAGCCAAAAATATCATTAATAGACCCACAATCAACGAAGATCACAATGTTAAATTGATCAGGGAACTAAGAGAAGAGATCGCTTATCTTCGCTCTCTTCTTGACAATCATAATAGCGTAAGTTAAGTTTTTATTATAAAAGCCCGGGGAAGAAACTTTGAGTAAATGTTTCGCTCAATTAGGATCAAGAATCTCCAAAAATTATGGAGAAACTTGAAATAAATGAAGCTCGAGTTAGAGTCCTGACGGAAGAATGGGTAAGTTTTACGATGAAAAAGAAAAACTTGAGCTCTCCAGCCCCGCTATAAGTCTCGTTTCATAGGCGGAAAAGTGGAAAGATATTCAAAAGATTTTAGAAGAACAAAGAACGCTGAATCTAAGGAAAGCCAGTTCGGGAGTGGTCTTAGATTCCGCGCAACCTCATCTGATTGGATTGGATGGCGACGTCTTAAGCACTGGGATTACTCTGTATCACTTGAAGGAAGGACGCACCACCGTGGGCTCGTGCCTCGCGACCACCAAACAAGATATCGAATTGGCTGGAGAAGGAATTGAAAACGAACACTGTTTGATTGAAATTTCTGGTTTGACCTCATTAAAAGGCGCGCGAGCCACCTTGATTCCTTTGGGACGAGCTCAGTGCCTCGTTAATACCATTCCTATTGATGGCCCCACCAGGTTATCACAAGGATGCGTCATTCTATTGGGAGCCACGAGCATGTTTCGTTTCAATGATCCGCAAGAAGTTGAACGATTGAGGAAGAATATGGATTTTGCTGTATTTAATTAATTAATTAACTTAAAATTGTTCTTAATCAATTTGATTAATCAAAAATTGTTCTCAGATCAATTTGATTAATCAAAAAATAGTTCTTAATCAATTTGATTAATCAAAACTGTTCTTAGATCAATTTAATTAATCAAAAATTGTTCTTAAATCAATTTGATTAATCAAAAACTGTTCTCAGATCAAATTAATCAAAAATTGTTCTTAAAAATTACAATATCAGTTCATGGTAATTATTTCGTAATTTTTGTTTGTCAGCCGAGTGTTTCTGGTTCTAAACTTTCCCTTCTGAGTCGTTCCGTTTCGGCGATGTCTTTGGATATCAGTCATCACTCTTCCAATCAGTTCAAGGAATATCCGGAAGGGGCGTCTCGTCGTCAAAGCTTTCAAACTCTTAAACGCGAAGCTTTGTTGAGGAAGGGAAAATCTCAAGAGGAGTTGCGCCACGTTCTAGATCGTAAAATGCATTTAATGGCCTTGCAAGAAGAAATAACTCGCATGCAAAGACAGATAGAGAGCGAGGAATTAATCGAAAGACAACCGGGAGTCGGGTCTGAACCGGATAATTACGAAGCTACCATCATTTTGAGCTCAGAATCGGCCACCACCATCGATGAAGAAAAAGAAAATATCGAGAATTCCACCACTGATGGAAAGACGGCTGACAAAGATGAAGACAATAAAATGGTCAAATTGGCAAAATTGGAGGAAAGAGAAGAGGACGTTATCTCCAGGTGTAATTCTTGGCTCGATCAAGGATTGAGTTCGAGCCCTCTTCCCCCTAGAGGCAACCTCATGAGCAAATCAGCTACTTTTTCACCCGATTTGATGGAATCATCCGACCCAGAATTCCAAGTCAAAACGAGTAAGTTGAAATGGATTTATTATTTAAAAAGAAAGGTAGAAAAAAGAATTAAATTTGACTTAATTAGAAATTAATTGGATATAAATTAGATTTAATTAGATCTAGCTTGGCTTTAATGAGATTTAACTTGTGTTTAATTAGATCTATTTTTGATTTGAATTTGATCCAATTTTAATTATGGATGAGAATAAATTAGTCGTGATTAAGAAGCTATTACTAAAATTTGCTTTAATTGAGATTAAATTAGCTTTAATTTAGGATAATAATTTTTAGGAAATTTGAAGTACACGAGTGATGATATTAATCGTCGAAGATCAGACTCTGATTTTAACGATGATCGAAGAAAAAGTTTTTCTACCGCCAGTTATTTTGGAAGGTTTTAATTAATTATTATAATTAAACTTAACATTGCCACGCATCCCCTTCTGATTCGTTTTTGTTCTTGTAGCGATTATCGCGATAATATTTCTCCTTGTTGCGAAGAAGACCCCCACCATATTTGGACGTCCAAAACGGTGAAAAGTTTAGAAACTCAAATCATGCGAAACATGAAAAATTCGGCTCTTTCCCCGGAAAACCCTGAGTTGCTAGAAAGGAGATTAAAAGTAGACTTTAATCTTAATAAAATTAAGTTAATTATTAAATTTTATATATTTATTTTCAGGAAATGAAAGAATTGGAGAAAAAATTCTCCGAGATTGAAGCGGAAATGGAATTGAGAAGGCTTCATTTGGAACAAACGGAAGCTTCAACGTTGTCACCCGCATCCAGCATCGTTGGAATCGATCCCACCGCCGTTTTTCAAGAAGAGGAAGATCAGAAAAGGAGATTGAGTTTCTTGGTGGAACTGGAAGTCCAGAGACGCATCCGGGAAGAAATGGCTTCCGGTTCCCTTTCTCCCCCAGAACTTAGTCCCGCCAAAAACAGCTGCCAACGTTCCAGATCTTTTTCGCAACCTCTCGAGACTTGGAAGTCGAGGGACAATTTTTTTAAAGGCAGATCCGCCACAGCGCCTGACGTAAGTACAAATTAGGACAAAGAGAAATTAAGGAAAGATGAAAAATAGCTCATAGTTTTAATGAAAAATAGGGAAATTAAGTAAGGAAGGTGAAAAATAGATAAATTTCAATGATTTGTGAAAGATCCCCTGGAATTAGAAAATAGGCCAAATTGAATGGGAAAAGTTCACGAAGGTGATTATAGGTCAAAGTGTCTGAGACGCTGAAAAATAGGTTAATATGCCCTGGTGTAAAATCAGGAAAGATGAAATATAGACCAAAATATTCGGTATATGTCAGGAAAGTGGACAAAACTAGCTGAGGAAATAAAGGCAGGCTGGAAAAAGGCCAGAATGTCTTCGGAAAATACAGGGAGCCAAAATGTATGGTAAAATACGTGGAAGATGAAAAATATGTTGGGATAAGTTAGGAAAGTAGACCAAAATGTTTGGGACAAATTCAGGGAGTTTCAAGAATAAGCCAAAATGTCTGGTAATTGGCCAAATTATCTTGCTATGTCAGGAAAGTAGGCCAAAATGTCTGGGACGAATACTGGTAGTTTCAGAAATAGGCCAAAATGTCTGAGTCATTCCAGAGATGAAAAATAGGCCAAATGGATTGATGAAAAATACTACAAGGTTGAACAATAGGACAAAAAATTAAATTTATTAATTTATATTTTGTTAATAGACTCATTCGTTGACTCGTTCGAAGAGTGTTGAAAATGGATCTTTATTGGATGGTTGCGGATGTCGTATCACCATTCCCTCCTACACGTTGAGAGGCAACGGGTCTGCCAAACATTACGAATACGAAATTCAGATTCAAACCGTGGACCAACAATGGAATATTTTTAGACGATATAAAAGATTCAGGTAGGTAGAGCCGGATAATCTAATTTCTAGATCAGGATCTTCTAATTACTAGATCTTTTAATTACAGAGAACTTCATCATTACATGAAACAAAAGTTTGGAAAAGAAGTAAGAAAAACTAAATATAATTTTAATATAACCTAGATTAATTCTTCCCGTTAATAATTTAGGTTATTCTGCCGTATTTCCCTCCCAAAAAACTATTCGGGAGTTGTTCCGAAAAAGTTGTCAAAGAACGAAGAAAATATTTAGAGGTAAATAAAAAAATACAGCCTGTTTCTATTTGGGACCAATCTTTGGGCTTATATTTAGCTCTCCATGCTATTTATGCCACACTTTAGTACCTATTTTGAGCCCAATTAGTCCTCCAGGCTATTTAGCTTTAAATTTTAGGCTTAATTAGTCCTCAGGCCTAAAATTTTGGGCCTAATTAGTCCTCCAGGCTATTTAGGCTTAAATTTTGGGCTTAATTAGCCCACCAGCCCATTTAGGTCCAAATTTTTAGTCTAATTAGCCCTCCAGGCAATTTAGGCTTAAATTTTGGGCCTAATTAGCTCTCCAGGTTATCTAATTTTTAGCTAATTAGCCCACCAGGATGTTTTATTCGTGAATACTGAATAGGCACTTCAAATTTATTCATAAAACTCTTAAATTATGTTAATTAGTTATTTTTGGTCATTATTAGCTTTATCTGCAAGAATTGGTGATCATCTTGGGCATGCGAAGCCCAAAATCTAATTACAACGTCATGATTGGCGGCCTCAGGAAACAAGAACTCTGCGACTTCTCAAAATTCTTCCAAAAAGGATGTTACGAACTCACCAAACACGGAACCGGATGAAGTTTCCGCTTCTGCCTTCAATAGACAACTTTGAATCGAGTTGTTCAGCAATACCGTATTAGTGAGTAAAATATCTATACCAAACAAATCTTCCTATTTTATTTTATATTAACCAGAGAGAATTTTGTAATATTTTGTAATATATCAGATTTTTAATAAGTTTTTAAACCAAAAAAAGTTAACGAAGCTTACGGGCTTAACAAAACGCGGCTCAATTAAAATAATTCCGCAGAAAAAACTTTATCCTAACCCAGAATAAAATTTATTTAGAAATTAGCATATCTTTCATTTCTTAGATTAATTTAGGCTTAAACATTATAAATTCGCGGCGGTAATTTTTGGCGGCAAATTTTCGTGGGAAATTTTCTCGCGAAATTTTGGCGGCAAATTTTCGCGGGAGTTTTTGGTGGGAAATTTTCGCGGGAGTTTTTGGTGGGAAATTTTCGCGGGAGTTTTTGGTGGGAAATTTTCGCGGGAGTTTTTGTGGGAAATTTTCGCGGGAGTTTTTGGTGGGAAATTTTCGCGGGAGTTTTTGGTGGGAAATTTTCGCGGGAGTTTTTGGTGGGAAATTTTCGCGGGAGTTTTTGGTGGGAAATTTTCCCGCCAAAAAATCACGCCAAAATTTACCAGCAAAAAATCACACCAATATTTACAATGTTTTAAAGGAAAAAAAACGACTGAAACTTTGTTTAAAAACGTGAAAATTTATCTTTAATCTCGTGGTTTTTTGTAGAGTATAATTATATAAAAAAATTCCATTTTCCAACAAGAAGGTACGTGTATAAAAACAGATTATAACCTATATGTGAGTCGCCGTCTTAGAAACAAGGGTGACACCAAAAAAGTTCTCTTAAACAAAATTTACGAAAGAAGAAGGATAAAACAATCTTGTCAACTCCGAGTCTCTATCCAATCTGTCTCTTTTATTCCAGCAGTTTAATGGTGAATAGGGTTTCTCTAGGCATGGGCAGATTAAGCCACTTAGCCAGTTTTGGGGTCTTAAAGGGAGAATTAAACTTTTAGTGGATCCTTGTTAAGCCTAAAAATTTGTTTTCTACGTAAGTTAATGGATTGATTTTTCTAATCATGGATTCAGTCTTATTTTCGCTAAAAGCCATTAAAAAACGAGAGGTTATTGGTCGCATTCTTGGTTCACTCTATTTCTAAGATGGCGACTAAGTATAACAACGATGAAGAATTCTTTTAAAATTTGAACGAGCGCGCTGATTTGTTTTATTAAGTAATATCCCGATGTTGAATACTGCATTTGACGGCCTCGAACATGATTTGACTATCGGCCATCGATTGAACCACCAACGCTGAGGAGGAAGAAGAGTTTCGAGATTCGTTGGTCATTCCGTTAGAACCGGAAGAATTATTCTCATCCGGTTTCGTATGCGTGGCAATGTGAACCGTAAGTAAGTTCTTCTTCACCGTTTGAAAGTTACACAAGGTGCAGGCGAACAATTTTTCGTGACTTTTGTCCGGATGCTTTTTCTTTAAGTGAATTTTGAATGTTGATGACTAAAAAAGTCAATTGGATTAATCAAAAATGGTTTATAGATAAATTTGATTAATCAAAAATGGTTCACAGATCAATTTGATTAATCGAAAATTGTTCAAAGCCAATTTAATCAATTTAATTAATCCAAAATTGTTCAAAGCCAATTTAATCAATTTAATTAATCAAAAATGGTTCATAGATCAATTTGATTAATCGAAAATTGTTCATAGATCAATTTGATTAATCGAAAATCAAGATTTTTAAGGTTTGTAATATTGTTAATTACCTGAATGCATCCGTACGAACCTAAAATTGTTAAAAAGCGAATGAATGATCAAATTTTGAATTATGAAGTCATTGAAAAACTAGAACAAAAATATTGTACTTACAATACAAACATTTATAAGGCTTTTCCCCCGAATGCGTAAAGTTGTGTCTGCGTAAAGTGGATCGATCCCCAGTTCGAAATTGGCAGAACTCGCAGGCGAAAGGCTAAAACGCGAAGAATGAGAACCGTTTTTCAAACTACCGTACCCCTTTTTAACTAAGGTTCATTCTTCAAACCTTTTCTCCGCTATGGGATCTCATGTGCATCTTTAAAGTTGTGGGGCGATTTGCCGTGTATCCGCAAGTAAGCTGCGGACACAAGTAAGGCCGGATCTAGAAAAAACATTTAGTCTTAAACGCAATTAGGAGGCATTTCAACTTTCAAACGAGATCAATTAATATACGTTTTGATGGACACTTTCGAAATGAATGCTGAGTAGTCTCGTCCTAGAGAAGGACACGTTACAAATGTTGCAATGAGCTCGCGGTTTTCTTTTAACAGGCGTCGTTATTAAATTCATACAAGATTTCTAATTTAAATTAGAAAAAAAGAGGTTAATTAGTCACTCGCTAAAATTCTCACCTTTAAAGACAATTTGATTTAAAGTTTGATCAATATGGGAATTAACTTTGATTCAAAGTTAATTAAAATTAAATATTAGTGAAATGTCAATTCTTGTTTGAAATATTTACTTTATGAGTCCAAAGAATTTTGTACGTTTTGAATCCGTGGTTGCATTTGGGACAGATGTAAGTTCGAAACTCTTCGTGAGTTCTTTTATGCAAATTGATCAGTTTGCTGGAACTAGAGGTGCGAAACGAGCACTGATCGCAAGCGTGGAGTTCCAAATCTATGGAATGTCGCCGCCAGACGTGCCCTGCCATGGAATTCCAAGTGGGACATTCGAAGGGACATTCTGGACACGCGAAAGCTACGTTCGAATTAGTAGTCGTATTATTATTGTTGATATTAACGGCTGTTTTTTTTCCATCAGCGTGACATTTCTTATGATATTCGAAGTTTTCCATCAATCTGAATCGAACGTTGCATCCTTTAAACTCGCATCTGAATGAAAAAAAAAAGGTAAGAATTTTTAATCCGGGGGATTAGTTTAATCCTTGGATTTTAATTTACATATACAATCCTTGTTGAGCTTTCTGTCGCTCTCTTAAACTTTTCTTGTGGGAAGTCGCGGGTCGTTTCCTCTTAACGGCGATAGGAGTAGTGGGAATTCTGACAACGCCCGTTGTTCCATTTTTGGGGGCAATGGGAATTAAATGACTATTCGTTGGTTTAATTGACTCGGGATTAGGAGGCTGATGTTGAATCGTTTCTCGACAATGATGTTTCCGCAATTCATCCAACGTATAAAAACTGTGGGAACATTTGTCGCAAGAATAATTTTGCGAAGAAAGGACGGCCCCTTGACTAACATTTGGATCGCTAGAAGAATAATTATTAAATAGATGAAAGAATTTGGGGTAAAATGAGAAGGACGCACTTCATTTGGGAAGTCCGGCTCAGTTCCTGATTAGAATAATTGACGCAATTTGCCACCGTATTCCAAGGAGGTAAAGATTGCACCGGAATTGAGTTCTATTTTGTTACAGCGAGAAATTAACTTAATTTAACGAAACTAAAGAGTCTCCCACATCCTTACCGGTTTAAGATGAACCGTTTTGAGATGCGAAACCATTTCATCTCGAATAAAAGTGATGAAATCACATTTGTTACACTTGTAACAAGGCAATACTTCGACCATTTGAGCGAAAATGGAATCTGGAAAGTCTTCTGGACTAGAATTTTGACTGTTGAAGTTATTCTCCGTTTGAGAAATCATTTGGGGAGCTCCCCCCATTAAATTGATATTATCCCAATGACCAGGAACGTCTACAGCGTTTAAAATGTCTTCAAACATTTTTTTTGGGTTTATTTCATTAGATTAAGGATTAAGGACTTACCTCGATCGCATGGGGAGTTGGCCAAGACATTTAGACATTCCAAGCCGCTAAGATCAGTTGTGGAATTGATTAGATTATCGGGAAAAGGCTCCAATAACATCTCGTTCATAGGGGTGGAATAGTTGGATTTGGGTAGGACCAGCTGATTCTTAGGATTATGGGTGGTGGGAAAACTGTCAAAATTATCTTGATGCCCGTTAATATCTATACCGGAGCTTAGCAAGCCAAGAAGATCTAGGTTGGGGTGAGAGTAAGAATTTTTAGAAACTATAGAATTGCAAAAATTGGGATCCATCCACATATCGGAATTGGAGACGTCGTTGGGATGATTTAGGTAGATCTCGGAACGATCGTAACTATCAGCGGCGTTACTAAACATAGGTAAAGCTTGATCTTGAAGGGGTAGAGAATGATTATCTTGCGGTTGAACCGCGTGGCGATGGCTCAAATGACTATCCGTGACGTTACTCATTTTGGCCACTTTATCTAGCTAAAAATTGATCAATTAACACCCCCATTAATTAGGTAATTACTAAATATTTGAACGTTTGTTTTTAATTACTTACCGTAATATCATAGTTGTGGTCGTGGAACCAGGCTTAACCCGAAGAAGCCAATCGAACTGAGGCTTATCATTAAGTTCGTATAATGGCCTTTTCCCATTTGTTGGGAGTAATTTAACGTAACATTATTATTTAATAACTTTAAAAACTTAATAATTATTCATCTATGTTCGTAAATTATAAAACTAAAAGGTATTTTTTTAAACATAAATGATAAATACAGTTCAATTTTCAAATTTGAGTTAGCGACTTTTTTTTCCCGAGTTTTTAAATGAAAGTTCACCGCTAGATGACGCTTAGAACTGAGTGACGTCCCTAGGTTGAGCAGACGACACTAGTTGCGAGGGGGACCATGTGCGTTTGTACCGGTTTTAATTTAAATTAAAGTAACTAAAACTAAATTAATTATATAAAACATAAAAGATGGAACGGTGTCTGATATATCATCTTCGGTATTTTAAACTTTATAATGGTTTAAATCAAAGAACTTTGCTAAATACGAACGTATTATTATTTCGATTCAATTCTACCTTCGAAGACACCAAAGAAAACATCAAAAGTAATTCTCGTATATAATTATCGCCTTAATTTGAGTTAATTTATTATTTGAATTATTTAAGACCACGGAAAACCCGTTTTAGTAACCAACGCGAAGATAAAACTCGATTCCATTGTCAGGGAAGTAGCTCTAAAGCTGCAGAAAGACGTTTGTCTACCTAAGCTCGTTAGCCAACGTTTAGGAGGTAAGGAAGCCACTTACCGTAGACACGTTTCAATTATACAAAGGTCAACGTCACGTTTTAGGTTCAAAAAAATGGAAAACAACTCTTTCCCTCGGATGGCCCGAAGAAATTGTTGTAGAAGGGGTTGCCAACAACAAATTAGAATCAGAAAAACAAGCGGCCCTCCACGCTTGTTTCAAATTAAAGGTATAATGTAAACTGTTCAATTCGTTTATAATTCTAGTGATAATTACGATTTATTTAGGAACTGGGAGTACTGGACGAAAACCTCAGTCTTTCTTTGAACGAAGGAGAGAAAGAACGAGAAATGTCCGGGCAAGCTATGAGAGACGCCAAAGTAGCGCTCTCAAACATTTTCAGCATGGTTTGCCAGAAGTATGGTTCTCAAAATTGGAGACCCAAGGTTCAGTTCAGTCCCTTTAAGGGAATGACCAATCAAAAAATAGGTTGGAAAGCTACGCTTAGTATTAAATGGCCAAAAAACTTCACGACCGAAGGAGTAGGAAGAGCTAAACTAGACGCGGAAAGAATCGCGGCTTTCAAAACCCTCGAATGGTTAAGATCTCAAGCGGTGATCGATGATAAAAACTTTCCAATATTGTACACTGAGAACGAAAAAAGCGCCTTCATAGCCAGTAGGAGAGATCCCTTACCAGTTTCAATTCCAGAGAGTTCCAAAACCAACATGTCCCTCATTTTAGAAGATTTTGAAGTAAGTTTTTAACTTAATTTAATTCAATTTTTACTAACTTTTGAACTCCTTAGAATCTTCGTCGCGATATCGAGTCAAACATTATCTCTCCAAAAAGATACAACTCGGCCATTCTCGAGAGTTTGGTTGATAAAGAGATAGAGGAGGAGGAAGAAGAAGAAGAATTGGCAGTAGAATCTAACGAAACGGCCCTTTTCTCCGATAACAAAATGAACTTTGATGAAAAAGAAAGAAGCCACTATTTATACGTAAACTACGTCTCCAGGCAACGAGCCACTGACGCCAACTCCATCAAATTCCGAGAAATGCGAGAATCACTACCAATAAATGACAAAAGGTATTTCAAATTTAAATTAAAGCCTTAGATTGGATTAAAGAGATAGAATCAAGACGAGTTGATTCATTGATTATGGACTTGAAATTAATATAAAAACATTTAGTTAATTAAAAATTAATATAAAAACCTTTAGTTAACTGTAAATTAACAAGATTAATTATCTGTAAATTTTAATGAGACTAATTGAATTAACAATTAACAGTAAATTAACAATATTATCTTTGATTTAAAGTGATTCATTAACTGTATCAGTAATTTAACAGGATTATTTAACTAAATTAATGGAATTATGATATTTAACTGCGAAAATTTTCAGTTTAAAGGCTCTTAATTGATTAAAATTTAAAAGTAAGACTTTACTCGTCTTCATTCGCGATCCCTTTAAACGATCTTTTATTTTTTAATTAATTTTATTTTGAAAATTTAAATAGAGAGGAGATTCTGGAGGTAATTCGTCAAAATCAAGTGATAGTTTTATCGGGAGAACCTGGCTGCGGAAAAACGACCCAAGTCCCTCAATTTATCTTGGACGAATTCTCGTCCCAAAAAAAAGGAGGAATTTGTAGCATGGTCGTGACTCAACCCAGAAGATTATCGACCATCAACATCGCGAAATTAGTAGCCAAACAGAGAAATGAGACATTGGGGGAGACTGTGGGCTACCAAGTGCGTCTTCAAAGCGCGCACCCTCCCAGAAACGGCTCAATCTTGTTCTGTTCGACGGGAGTTTTATTGCAAAAGCTTCATTCGGATCCTGATCTGAATAATTTCAGCCACGTTATCGTAGACGAGGTTCACGAACGGGACGTTCAAACCGATTTTCTTCTGGTTCTTTTAAAAGACATTATCGCCAGAAACAAGGATTTGAAAGTGGCCTTGATGAGCGCGTCTTTGAACGCTGAAATGTTCTCGGATTATTTTCACGGTTGTCCTATCATTCGAGTTCCTGGTTTTATGTATCCAGTTAAAGAACATTATTTACCAGATATCGTCAAACGTTTCCCAAAATCAAATTATCGAGATGGTAAGATTAATTAAAAAGGGATTATAAAGAATTATAATGAATGAAATTTGCTTATACCCAAGTACTATTTTCTTAAATCTAGTTTGATTTAGGCCTAGTTTTAGCCTGATTTAGGCCTACTGATTAGGGCCTAGTTTTAGCCTGATTATGCGCAAATTTCCCTTCAATCTTCACCTTTTTCTTCGCAATTTGGTCTAGTTCAAGCGGACCAACTCTGATTATAACTGATTGTCCCTAATAAGGACAATCAAATATAACGAAACAGATTTTGCCCCTCCTTAAAAAGCGGAAGTTTAATCTTTATTTTCCTTATTGTCTAGAAATGAAAGTTTTACCTGGACAAGGAATTCCTCGTTTAAATTACGATCTGGTCTTGGATACTATTCGATATATCGACGAAACTCAGGGCGAAGGAGCTATTCTTTGTTTCCTTCCCGGTTGGCAAGACATCAAAGCCATTCACAAACGATTAAGCTATTTATTCGGGAATTCGTCTCGTCATTTAATCTGTTCGGTTCATTCTTCCATTCCTCACGAAGAACAAGAACTCATCTTTGAAAATCCTCCTCCCGGAGTTCGCAAAATCATCCTCTCCACCAATATCGCGGAGACTTCCATCACCATCGACGACGTTGTCTACGTAATTGATCCCGGTTTCCACAAAGTAAATTGAAAAAAAAACTAATTTAATTAATATAAATGGGCTAAGATTGGATAAAAATTGGGAATAGACCAAAATAGACCTAATTTTATTGAGATTTAAAGACACGATGTCATAGATGAGGTCCAAAACTGTACTTTGAGAAGATTTTCCAATTTAACTTTTATCCTTTTCTATTAGGCTTTAAGTTACGATTCTACAAAAGGCGTTGCTCGCTTGGGTACGGAATGGATTTCGAGGGCCAATGCTAAACAACGAAAAGGTCGTGCTGGTCGAGTTAAACCGGGGGAATGTTATCGACTGTACTCTGCCGAAGCCCATGATAAACTTCAAGAGTTTCCGCTCCCCGACATGATGAGGACACCCTTGGAAAAAGTCGTTATTGACTCAAAAGCAAGAATTTTTTTCATTTTTTTCTGTACAATTAATCAAAATCTCGATTATTAATCATTGAATAATTAGTAAACAAGACATTTTTATTCTACCTTCTTGTTTATAAGCAAATGAAATTGAATTATTCAGGTGTTTTGCCCGGATATGCTTTGCAAGGAATTATTGGCGAAAGCTCCTCAACCTCCGTCTCGATCAGCCATCAGCCGGGCCGTGGCAGATATGACTCAGTTGGGAGTTTTAGATCAAGATGAAAATCTGACTCTTCTGGGTGAGAAGATCGCCTGTTTTTCGACGCATCCTCGCTTGGCCGTCGCTCTAGTTACCGCCTCATTCTTAAAGTAATTAAAACTAATAAAAAAATTATTAATATTAGTTAACTAAAACTAATATTGCAGATGCTTGGAATCGGTTTTAAATATAGTCTCGTTATTATCAGCCAATCGAGATCCTTTTCACGCTTCCTTAGATCAAAAATCTCGAGTTAAAGAGGTTATTATTATTTAATTTATTCAAAATAAACTAGTTTAAAAATATAATTATTTAATAATTTGAATATTTTTTCTTTTTTAGATCAAGAAAAGATTTGATATCTCGAAATCAATGAGCGATCATTTGTGTTTGGCCGCGTTATACGAGAGTTGGCAATACGCCAAAGAATACGGGGATGAGCATCGTTTCACTTATAAAACCATGGTCAGCCGTAACGGCATGACTTTCTCATCAGGATTGAAGAAGATTTTCTTGAATCATTTGAACGAAGTTGGTTTATTGGACTCGAGAAATTATTACTCAGTCGAAGAAACATTTGACGAAATGAATTTGAACTCCCCGGATTGGGATAATCCCCGTACGGAAGCCACTTCCATCGTCCTAGCCACTTTGTGCGCCAGTTTTTACCCAAATTTAGTCAGAATATTTCAAGGTAGTTGGGGAAAAAGCGGAGTCAAGTCAGAAACCATCGTTCCAACTAATGTGTAATTATTTTTTGGGTTTTTTAATTTTCTTAAGCCTTTATTAGTTTATTTCCAATTGGAATTAGGCTTATTGTAGGCCTAGTTTAGTAATTTTAGATGAACTCTATTGACAAGGAAATTTGTCATATAACCTTAAGGAAAATCAAATATAACGAAAGAGATTCTGCCTCAAAAGAAGGTTTTTTGCTGTAATATAATTCTCTTCTATTAAGGGACGGTCAATTAGTGGCATTCACGAAGGAATCTTTGGTCTCGAAAGAAGCCAAACTGCCGCATCCGTATCTAGTTTATTTTCACAGCATGAGATCTGAGGAAAGAAATCAATTGATGGTCAAAGATTCGTCTCCAGTTTCCTCCTTGTTAGTTTTATTAACGGCCCCGAATCCAAAACTTGAAATATCAAAGGTATAGATGCAAATTTATAATTAATTTATTTAATTTCTAACGAACGAGTTTATAAATTTAGATATCATCAAAGGAAAGTGTCGAGAATGAATTGAAAGTCAACGTAATTTTAGATAATCGTAGAACTTTATCGTTTTCTTGTAGCGAGAATGAGGCGCAATTGTTGTTAAAATGGAGGGAATGTTATTTCACCTTGTTTCAATATTATCTAAGTCAGAAATCTCGCGAAAAAGGTTATACGCGAATTCCCAGGGAAATTAACGACTTAATGAGTAGATTCGTTGAAGAATTTGGAACCATTTTAAGTTCCAGTCAACGAAAAGACTCCAAAGTGGAGTAATGTAATTTATTTTAGAATAATAAATTTGTTTTATTATCCCGTTTAGTGTTACTATTCCCGGGATCACATAAAAACAAACAATTATTCAAAATAGATTTAAAAACGAAAGAATTATTCAGAATGGGGCTAAAAACCAATATAAGAGGCCTAAAACCCATCTATTTGTCCCAAAGAAGAAACAAGAAATACTCGAGAGATTTATATTCTACTGATTTTCTGTACAAATTTAATCGAGGTTACTTATTGTTACATTCAGAACTTTTTATGGCCTTGGGTAGAGTGAGTTATGATCCAGCGATCTCTAATATCACCAATTCTTTGGCGTTGCTTGTGTCTTCCGTGCGTGGGGCACAAGACGTACCAACGATTGTCTAATTTCTTGAAATAACAGTCTTTGCAACGTTTCCTCAAGACATCCATGTCTTTGAAGCCATTTATTAAATGTAAAAGTGGGGTTTTTGGGACTAAAAATGACGCTTGTTGCGTAATGACTTTCAATCTTGATGAAAATAAGTTCCTGGAGGCTTGAATCTGCGAGGTATTGGATACGAGACGACCGGAAGTTTCGGGAAACACTCGCGGAAATTTAAAGTTAAATGTAATTAAGCTTCTGTTTAAATTTAATTGCAAATTAAACAAAGTTTGACCACAACCATGCGCCTTTAAGCCTCTTAGAACTGGGCTTCCTGGACCAGTAATCGCCTTTAAAAACATAATTTCCAGCTTTTAAGACCAATAGTTATTGAAAGTAGCTTTCAAATTTCCTTATTTATCTATTTTAAAGGTTAACAATAATGAAAAATTAATTAAAACGCTTTAATTTTGATTAAAACTATATATCTACCAAGTTTTTTCAGTGCATTTGTGATTTGTCGTCTGCTTAGATAATGTTACCCCGGTCACGTCGGTTTTAGCACCGCACCCCACCGAAAAAAGGCCATTCTTGAAATCCCATGTTAAACGGACCACGATTAACATTGATTTTCAAGAACACCCATTTTTAGGTGCGTTCGGTGCTAAGACCGATTGCACCGGGTGTGGTGAGAATGATTTCATAAGATGAAAGGTCATACCTAGATAGCGCCACGATATTCAGAGTTCACTAACCTTTTTAAAGTCGTCTGCTTAATTTCCCGCGAATTTCTCTTTAGTCTAGACTCCAAGACGTTATTATTAAATATTCAAATTCTATTTAAACTAGGAATCAATAGTCGAATTATTTGCTTCTAAGTTCAAAAGAATGGAAAATTTTTGGTAATTATCAATTTATAACTTATTAAACTCTAAATCCGTCGAATATCGAAAAAACAAAACATAGATAAATCATCTTAGTTAAGCCTTTTCAAGTCAAACCCAGTCCAGTCTCGTAACACGTGCTTTTGTATAATTTTGGCCTGCGAATTCAGTTTACCGCGTAGAACGGGTGTTAAAACCAATTTGGAAAAGGAATTTGATCTGCTTTATCAAGAAATAGGATTGGCGTTATTGAAAAGAAGTCAGGAATCCCTCGAGCTCAGAAATCTCGTCCATACTTTGACTTTAAAAATAAACCAACTTGAAGCCGATAAGAATGACTCCAAACAAAAAGTGAGATAAATGACTAACTCTAATTAATAATTACTAATATCTTATTCGCGTTTAGAATGACTATCTGATAGTAAAATTAGACGCTCTAGAAAACTCTTGCGAGACTCAGAAAAAAGTTGTAGGTTAAATCCATTCTCTTAAATTAAGCAAAAATTATATTCTAATTATCATAATTTATAAGATGCTCGAACTTCAAGAAGCCTACGATAAACAAAAGTCTAATAGTAAAGAAGAACTACGATGCCTTAAAATAGTTCAAAGCCAACTTAAGGTTTGAATCATTATTTTTATTTTTTAATTAAATTAATTTTAAAATAATTTAAATAAAGGAAGAAAATGAAGAGGCGGAAAAAAATTTAACCAAAATAAAAATGGAACTTAAAGTGGCTAAAAGTACGAAAGAAAAACTTGAGAGAGAACTCAATGATTTTGAAATTAAATTAAATTATAAAGATCAAGAATTAAAGTTAGTATAATTTAATTATGAATCTATTTTCAATTTAATTTAAAAAATTGTTTTTCTTCAAGAAATCTTCGATCAAAATTCCCCAACGATACGGAAGTTGAAAAATTTGCCCAAAATATGGCTGATAATTTTTTAAAAGAAGAAAGTCAACGATACGACGAAGGAAAACAAGAAATTATGACGAAAATCCGTGAGATTGAAAAGAATTTTTTTAAAAAACAAACTAATATTTTTGGGAAATAATTTTTTTTTAATAAACTTTTAAGTAATTTCATCTTTCGTTTTAGTTTTTGCATTTTAAACGATTTAAGTAAAATCCTTTCTACTAATTACGAAGGTTTGGTTGGGAAAGACTTCAAAATATAATTTGAAAAGGGGGAGAATGCGAAACATATTTTAAATAAATTGAATTTAAAAAATATATAAATCTAAATTAAATTAATCCGCGCAATTATAATTAATTCAAGATTAAGTCTCGTATATTCATTCAGGAACATTCGCGGCGGCGTGTTTTGTTTTATAAGCGCGTTGTGACACATCCGAAAAAACACTGTTACGTTATAAAACTCCTTTGATTTTTAAAAAGAGTTTTCGATACGCAAGCTTTTAATTCGTGTTAATTGTTTGTTTTAATTTAGAATAAATTAGTTTTTGTTGACCCTATATATATATAATCGCGTTTAGTTTATTGTTTTATTTGTTCTTTTGACGCGAAAAAAACCAAACTCGGAAGCGTTATGTTTTTATTTTCTCTTTGGTGTGATTAGTTGCGGCAGTCTTTACTTCATCGCCCGTCAACTATGTTTTAATTTAATTTTATATTAACTTAATAATATAATTTTAGTCTCCTCAAACTCAAACGAATGAGAGAAAAGTCAATGAATTTTTATCTCGCGAAGAATTGATCCATAAATGATTTCTCGTCAATTCTGCGAAAGAAAAAAAGGATTACTCATTCAAATAAGATTATTTTGGGACTGTGTTTTGTTTTTTTACCCGCGGAAGTTGACTTTTTATAACTTATGGCACGCGCGAGTTTAGTAATAATTGGTCCTAAGTTAGCCATCTAACGGATGTCCTAAGTAAACCATAGAAACTTCTGTATTTCCGTAAACGGCGGATATTGCGGGATAAAGTTTTTTATCGGGTAAACCTCGAAACGCTACTCCTAGAAATTCGTAGTTTCTTTCAAAGGCTAGCGTATTGTCCTCGCAATCGAGTATCACCCTTATTCTCTCTCCTACCTGTAAAATAATATACGTAGTTTAAAGGGGGGCGGGTTTTCCCAATGACGCGAAGATTCTTACTTGATATTTAGGAGCGTTATTTAAAAGGGGATAGTTGCCTTGACTATCTCCGTTGTGCAATAAGTGATTGTCCACCAAATTCCAACCCCAACTTTCGGAGTTGGAGCCTAAGAGAGCTACGTAGCCGGGACACTGCACGGGGGCTTCATTGGTCGCGACCCCGATGACGGCCACAGTCCCCAGCGGTCCTTCCCACCACACTTCCCAACAATGCCGACCAGTCCGAAAGCCCATTTTGCCTTTGGCCGCGTCCGTGCTTTGAGCCACCGGGTTTCTGTGTAGCGTGAAGCCGTTCGGTTTCACGTAAATGTTCCGGGAACACTCGTTGGGGTCCCACGCGTGGTAGAAGGCCCGCAATTTCGCCTTGTACGTTGGGACGCTGGAAAGCAGGTCCGATTTCAAGGCTTCCTCGGCCAGTTTCCGAACGCAATGCATTCTCCACACGTCGTTGTTTTCGTCGTTTAGTATTTTGTACCACGTTTTACACACCAAAGAACTGTTCCTCAAATCCGTCAAGTCTAAGTACGAGAAAATATTTTCCAACACGTTGGGGTACAATTTACCCCATTTCGTCGCCATGACGAGCCGAACGCGGTGACACTCGCTAACCCTAAAAACCATCTTCCCCTCTAGGCTCGGGGTCGCCCGCCTCGAAAATCAAAAAGTTCATTTTGCCATCTACCCGCGAAATATTCACTTAAAGCTTATTTAACGAGAATTTAAGTTTGATTTACCATTTATTTAAAGATTTTATAACTGTTTTTTACTTATCAAAAATATATTATTAGCTTTTAAACTTTTCTCTAATCGCTTAGACCATGTTGAGAAGTAAGAATTTTTCTTCGTGAGAAGAATTCTTGGCATTTTGACTTTGACGTCACTCAAAGCTTATAAATATTTGTCGCTAGTGTTAGTAAATTTTTCATATTATTTTATAATTATTTAAAATAAATAATAATTAAATTTAAATACGTGCTAAAATAATTTATTTTCATTTCAATTTGCCAATTTGTATTATAAATTAATTTAAATATATTCATAATTGATTTTCTTCTAGATGGCTCTGAGAGTAAAAAACAATTGTAATTTTGAGACGGACAGACATTTTTATCGACAAAGAGGAAGCTGTAAACTTGATTCTTGATCTTGAATTGACATGACAGGACTCCTGTCACAGACTCACAGCGTGGTGGTTCTGTTAATCTCTGCGCTGCCGAGTGCCGATTAAGTAATAATCTTAAATAATGTAACGTATGTCCATTAATTTATTCAACACATCAATGCTTAACAAATCTGACTTAAAGTATTGCAAAAGTCCTGCGAATCGATGCGAAATAAGAATCAAAATCTATCTTTAAAGTTTAGTAAATAACAAAAGTTAGGCCGAGGCTTAAGAACTGGTATTTTTTTTTTCCGGAAGCGTAGTTTGATTTGACCTCGTGGGGCCGTGTCGGTGGACCCGTTAACCTTTCGGCCACAGAAACGTGCTCTCTATTTTCATTCAAAATATTAATATGACGTTGAATTAATTGGAACAAATTCTTTTACGTATTACGAAAGACGGTTGGATTAACATGAAAATCTGAAATTAATATGAAAAAGCATTGAATCTCGAAATATTAAGTATTAAACCTCAATGATCGTTAACATTACAAGTGGTCATCTACGATGGGCTGTTTCAGTCTTCCATCGCTTAAATCCTACAAGTCAACGAGAGCGGTAAGCTGGCCTTTTTTTACTATTAATCCATACTGGTAAGGTTAGCTTTGATACCCACAGGGAGCTCTCGTATTACTTTGAAAGATTGATGTCGAGCTCTTCTAAATTAATCGGGTATTTTTCTCACCCGTACCTTTCTCCGTGTCAAATTTGAGAAAAGAGGCGAGTCAGCGATTCCGGCCTAAATTCTCTTTTAAATGTCAAATATGAATAGATCTCTCGAACTTATACGAAAGACGTAGATGTGGTAAATGTCGGATATTGTCGCGGACTTGGGATATATTAAGCCAATTTATCGTAATTATTTAATAATGTAGGTAAATCTGTCTAATTGTATCGTATTTTTTTGCCCCTGGAGAAAGGAAATGATGAGAAAAAAGAGTAGCCCTACTTTGCTTAGTCATGGGTTTTGTTCGCGCAATATACGGAGCAGATTTATTAGACATAGCAGGTGCCATTTGACAATTTATTAAAACGTCCTTCATCGTGTTTCGTTTAAATATGTCACAGACGGTTTTATCCTTTCGGATTTTTTTCCCTTTACGAAAGAATGTCTCTTCTTGGGAAAAAACGACAATTTAAAGTTGAGTGGTTCAAATAGAAAATAATCTGTCACTTGAGGAACATAGTGGAAGTTTTTTTTTATCAGATGAGACAAGTTCTTCATCGCTTTTATCCCTTATCGGGCTACTGTAATAGCTTATCGGGCTACTATATCGGAAAAGCAATAATTGCCTTACCTCCGTTTAAAATAAAGCAGTTAACAAAATGTCGGTCAACGTAAACCACGGTTTTGAACCGGCTGAAGATAAAATTGAAGAGAGTGATGTTAGAAATTTTTTTTATTTTCGTTTAATTGTAAGATGGAAATTAAAACCAACGGCCTTTTTCTCGGGTGTATTTAATAGAGGTCTTCCATCAACGGAGTCCCACCTACGAGAACCGTTACTGTTGGAAATAAAATTAATATTGCCGGACAAACTGCATTGTCAACAGAAAAATTTGCTGATAACACCGTAACCACTTCTAAGGTTATTACCGTTTATATACTAACTAATCTTAATATTATAAACCTAATTCGTCTGTAAAATTTTAGTATACAGGTAACAAACCAACCTCTCTTAGCGTAAAATTTAACGTAAAAATGGTAAGAAAGTAAATTTTTATTTAAATCTCGGAACTTTGCGCGCGTGTTTTTCTTTTGGTGTTCAGTGTACAATTTCTTGCCAAAAAACTTGTTTGGCCAATTTCGAAGAATAGCCAATTTTTATTTTCTATGCATAGGTAAATTAAAATTAAGTTTAATTACAATTATTTTCCTGACACATAATTTTAATTTTTAAATTGATTATTGCTGGTGACAAATTATCTTTCCGGAACTCGCAGCTATTATACAGGTAGATTAATTTTCCTAGTATCATCCCTGTTACTCAGACCTCTGAATTATAATCAAATTAATTGAAATTCCTCAGCTGGGAATCGATAGTCCAGTCAGTCCCGCTACTAGTTTATCCCCTTTGATCTTCGTGGTGGTTGTTACGGCTATCAAACAAGCTTACGAAGATTGGTTAAGGCACAAAGCCGATAACGTCGTTAATAGGCAATTGGTTAGAGTTGTGAAAAATGGTGAAATTCAAAGGATACAGTCTCAATTTTTGAAGGTATTATCATTTAAACAATCTAAGGGCGAGTCTGACAACAAAAAAAAAAATGCGCCTTTCTGCTGGATTGAAGGGAGAATGCCATCTTTCAAGAATTTATTTTCTATCCCACATTCCAAGTTGAATTTAAATGAGCCCAAACCGCGTGTAAACAAATTTGCAAACAAATATAAAGCTAGAAATCCATTTTTAACTCTAGTTTATTTTCAGTCCTATTTTTCTATATTTCAAGCATATTTATTGTTAAAATATACGCGTGGAAATTAAACCTAAGTAGTCTCTAAATATCAGGAAAATTCATTTTTAAAATCTTGCTCAAGCCCTGTCAGAAATTAGGCTTAACAAGGATCTAAGATGAGTTTGATATCATACTAATGAATCTGGCCAATCATGGTATTTAAATATAGTGACGAAATATCGAACTTATCCCCTTTGATCCTTGTTAAGCCTAATTTCCATGTTAATGTAACCATGGACTAATTATAGTATACATGGACTAATTATAGTATACATGGACTAATTATAGTATACTATAATTAGTCCATGATGTAACGACGAAATATCGAACTTATCCCCTTGGAGCCTTGTTAAGCCTAAGTTTCGTGTTAAATTTAATTTCTAGCTTATCTTTTAATTTTTCTAAATTATTAGGCTTAACTAAATAATAAGGAATCTTGGATAGAAAATTAATTTTTGTTAAGTTTCATTCTCCCTTTAAACAAGAGCAATTGCTTCGAAATATGGACAATAAATAAAACATCTATATTACAATTTTCCAATTTTTGATATTTAAAAACAGTTATTTTTTTTGCGAGACTTGCCCTTTAAGAAAAAGGCCTTCAATCTCAAAATTGCTCATTTTTTGATTGAAATCGATTGAATTTCTCGCCCACGTTAGGTGGGTGATATAGTAATGGTGAAATCTGATGAGGAATTTCCATGCGATTTGGTGGTTATATCTACGAATGATCCCGAAGGCACTTGTCATATAACAACTGCTAATTTAGACGGCGAAACTAATTTAAAAGTAAGTTTAATAACAACGTACCCGTTTAATTTTAATAATAGCTATAGATCATACGCTCGAGTTAGCTTCTGTCAAATTTTTATTGGATAATTGTCGGGTCGGGCTAAAAATAGTTCCTAATTCTATCGCATTCCTCTCATCTTTATCGACCCTGAACCTAATTTATTCTCAATGTCATCTATTTTTATATTGCCCAAATACGTACGGGGATTGACGTTTATAAAACCCTTTTTGCACGCCTGACTTATTTATTAAAGGGTGACAGCCGCTCAAAGATATAAAGAAGAAAATCAATAAAGAAATATTTTTAATACAATTAAAACACTCGCAACAATGACAAAAACCACAAATATCGCAATGAGAATTAGCTCTATGTGAAATATCGCCTTGATAATTTGGACTAAAAAAAGATCTTGGGGAAGTCTTTCGGGTGTCTTATGTAGTCTTAAGAGATATTATATGTCAAGAAGTCTTGGAGAAGTCCTTATGACTTCGCCGAGTCTTTTGTAGCGTTCTTGAGGACCTCTTCAGATGAGACTAACTTTTTTCCGTAAGGGTTCCCAATCTCAGGTAGGCAATTTTAAACCTCCCCAATCTCAGGTAGGCAATTTGAGACCTCCCCGACTCCAGGTAGACAATTTCAAACCTCCCCAATCTCTGGTAGACAATTTGAGACCTCCCCGACTCCAGTTAGACAGTTTGAAACCTCCCCAATCTCAGGTTGAACCTCCCTGACTCCAGGTAGAAAATTTTAAACCTTTCCACTCCAGGTAGACAATTTGAAATCTCCCCAATCTCAGTTAGACAATTTGAAATCTCCCCAATCTCAGTTAGACAATTTGAAATCTCCCCAATCTCAGTTAGACAATTTGAAATCTCCCCAATCTCAGTTAGACAATTTGAAATCTCCCCAATCTCAGTTAGACAATTTGAAACCTTCCCTTACCAAAAAAAGTTAAATTTTGTATAGACCATACCGCGGAATTTATTTCACAGCCTGTCCCCCTTTAAATAGCTTTTTTTTTTTTTTTTTTCATTCCGCCCTCCTACATTGTTTTACTCTAGTTTCTATTCGTGATTTTCAGTGGAAAAAAATAATGTTGGAGGGTGATTTTTATGTTAATTATTAGATATTTGACAAATGGTATAATTAGGTCAGGGATTAAAATTGGGAATTGTCTGGAAAATAATGTCATTGTCAACGAGTGATATATTAATTACGAATTATATTGATAGGGAAATGGATTTTTTGACTTATATTGAGTTTATAACTCAATGCGAGGCTGTCACTATTTTATCTCGAATGTAGCTATGGATTATATTTGTAGTTTTATTATACTATTAAAACGACATATTCTTTTTATATATCTGACGGTTGAAGCGTTCTTAAAGGGAGAATGCAACGTACCTTTACCGTAAAAAGTTAGTCTGATCTGAAGAGGTCGTCAAGAATGCTACAAAAGTCTCGGGGATGTCCTTAAGACTTCCCCAAGACTTTGGAGTTCTTGAAAAATCTGTGACAGCTTCGCTTTCGGAGATTTCTGGCATAATTAATTTTAGAAATTAGAGTTAGAAAATATATCTGTTATTATTTTGCGTTTATAATGTAGGGAAATATTAATTTTGAGTCTATAACTTTGGGAAACATCTGGGAAATATTATTTTGAGTTCATAATTTAGGGAAACATTAATTTTGATTTTATAATTTAGGGAAACATTAATTTTGAGTTTATAATTTAGGGAAACATTAATTTTGAGTTTATAACTTTGGGAAACATTAATTTTGAGTTTATAACTTTGGGAAACATTAATTTTGAGTTTATAACTTTGGGAAACATCTGGCAATTATCAATTTTGCTTTTAAAAATCAGGGAAATGTGTGGGAATTACTAATATTGCCTTTATAAATTAAGAAAATGCGTTTAAATAATAAATTTAGTTTGAATTTATAAATTATGAAAATGTCAGAATTTGGGAAAATTAGAAAATTAATTAGATTATAAAAGTAATTATGGTCACTAAATTGGGCAATGCTTAATAATAGGTTCACGAAAGCATTCCAGACACGAAAGACTTCGATACGATAGAAAAACTGGAGCGATTGATGGCCGTGATAGAATGCCAATTACCCAACGCCGACTTGTATCGGTTTCTGGGTCGAATGACCATAGTAAAAGAAGACGGGGCGACTATCGTCAGATCTTTAGGACCAAAAAACCTTCTTTTAAAAGGAGCCAGGTTAAAAAATAGCCCTTTCGTTTACGGTTGCGCCGTTTACACCGGCCAAGAGACAAAAATGGTTTTAAATCTCAAATTAACTTCCATCAAATTTTCTACCGTTGAAAAGTAAGTCGCCGCGAATGAACTTAACCTCTAGTTTTATCTCTTAACTAATAATTAGTTAATTTCTCAGATCCATGAATAAGTTTTTGATCGTCTTCCTGATATTTTTATTATTGGAAACGACGGTGGCTACCGCTCTAAAATATACTCTTCAAGTTAATTATGAGCCTAAAATGCACTGGTACTTACCACCCCCTGAAGATTTGAAAGTAATTAACCTAAATTTAGTTAGTCTTAAAGCGAGAGTGCGCTATGAAATCAGCTTAGCGGTAATCTATGTTTAGTTGGATATTTCGTCATTAACGATTCTCTGGACAATCAAGCGAGATGCTTGCTCTTCTTAAGCCTAATTTGAAGCGTTTTACTGTCAGAAAAAGTGCGTGGTACAGTTGGAAAAACGCGCGCTTTAACAATGATGTATCCAACTCTCCGTGGATCCCTGTTAAGCCTACTTTTGTTGCGTCGCATTCTCCCTTGAAATTAATCTTGTAATTAAGACTCTGTTCATTTTAGGCCAAAAAAATCTTCGAAGATTTCTTAGCCTTTTTGGTTTTATTCAACTACGTCATTCCAATTTCCCTTTACGTAACTTTAGGTAATTATAAAATTACTTGTAGTAATTTAAGAGCTCATCTCATTTTTGAAAATTGTTAGGAATAAGAACAATTTGAATTTAATTTTTGAAATATTTAATTCGATAGAAATGGTTAAATTCATTGGAGCTATGTTTTTTGCGTGGGACTCCGAACTTTACGACCCAGAAAGTGGAGAAACGGCTAAATGTAATACGTCTGATTTAAACGAAGAATTAGGACAGGTAAATACCAAATATTTTCGACAGAATGGGACAACATAGACCAAAATATCGTTGAAAATCTTAATGTGACTCAAACTGTTAACTTAGACCTAAAATGCCTTAGAAATGTTTAGTTAAAGTTAGGGGAGTTTTAAAATAGTGCAAAATGTCTGGGAAAAATCCAGGGAGAGTCTGGAAAACGTAATGTAGGACGAACTATCTGGGAAAAAATTCCGGGAGAGTTAGGGAAGGGTCAACATAGGCCAAAATGACTAGTAAAATTTTAAGGAGACTCTAATTTTAATTTTAGGTGGAATTTTTGTTTACTGACAAAACTGGGACTTTAACCGAAAATTCGATGTATTTTCGCGAATCCTCCATCAAAGGAGTTCGTTACATCGAGCAAGCGGGAACTCTCTGTCAAGTATCTCAGAAACTTCATTCTCAACCTGATCCCATCTACCAGTTTAACGTTAGTTGTATCTCTGGAACTGCGAACGAGATACGTCAAGGGCTCCTAATAAAGGCAATCTCTCTTTCGTAGGAGGATATGGAACGATTCCTTTTGGCGTTAGCTCTTTGTAACACCATTCAAGTTAACGTTAAACGTCAAAATGGGTTCGTGGCCAATGGACACCCGCCCTCCTTCGAAGATTTAGATTATCAAGCTTCCTCTCCCGATGAAAAAGCCCTGGTTGAAGCTTGTAAAAGGTGCCCCCAAATTGTTCTTTCTTTTGTTTAGATTTTAAACTATCGTCAACTCCAGGTTCGGCGTGGTACTCTTAGAATCGACTGATAACAATTTTCGAATCAGCTTTAAAGGCGTCGTAAAGACTTATAAGAGACTGCACATATTGGAATTTGATTCCGATAGAAAAAGAATGTCCGTTATCGCGAAAGATGACCAGGGTGTCTATCATTTGTTCTGTAAAGGTGCCGAATCGACTGTTCTCTGTAATTGCCAGGAAGGACCTGTAGAAGTCACTTTACAACACGTTAATGGATACGCTCTGGTCAGTTACTTTTAATATCAAGGGGATATAAATGGTGGAAATGGAAAATTTGTCAAGAAACTCAGAGAAAGGGTCATATAATTGGTCAAGCGACTCTGGGAAAAGGTCAGGGATTTGATAATTGGTCAAGAAACTACTGGAAAAGGTCAGGGATTTGATAATTGGTCAAGAAACTACTGGAAAAGGTCAGGGATTTGATAATTGGTCAAGAATCTCTGGGAAAAGGTCACGGATTAAATAAATTGATCAAAAAGCTTAGAAGATCAAGGGATTTGAAAATTGGTTCAGAATCTATATATCTGTCCGTATAGATCTAGTTCTAATGAAGCTCCATTTTAATTCAGGCTGGTTTAAGAACTCTTGTTGTAGCCGCAAAAACGTTAAATGAGAATGAATTCGAAGCATTCCACAACGAATTGGTATAAAATTTTGAGCCTAGATTTAAAATGTAATGAAAAGCCTAAATATTTATAAAAAATGTTGGCAGAACAATGCTAGAAACAGCATGGGGAATAGAGAAGAGCTGGTATCTTCAGTATTCGATTCAATAGAGACCGGTTTAACTGTCCTGGGAGCTACCGCTGTCGAGGATAAGTTGCAAGAAGGAGTGAGAGAGACTTTGGAAACTTTAAGAGCCGCGGGAATCAAAATCTGGGTTCTAACGGGAGATAAACACGAAACGGCCATAAATATCAGTTACTCGTGCGGTCACATCAAACGTGGAATGATCCAACTCAATTTGACCCTGATGAACTCTAGTCAACAATGTCGAGCCGCTTGCCAACAACTGAAAGCTCAAATAGATGCCGAGCCAATTGCCAATTACGCTTTGATCGTCGACGGTTCTAGCTTAGCTTACGCTATGGGCGATTTTAAAGAATTATTCTCAGAAACTTCCAAATCCTGTAACGCCGTACTGTGTTGTCGCATGTCTCCTCTTCAAAAAGCTCAAGTAAGAATTACGATTGAAGAATTCTACCCCTTTAATTTTTTAAATTAAACTAAGTATAATTTTATAAGATTGTCGCGATGATCAAAAGACTTCCGTCCGAACCAATCACGGCCGCTATTGGCGACGGGGCTAACGATGTTAGTATGATTCAGGTGCGTTATTCGATTTATTCAGGCATCTATCTTTCTCTCCCTTCTCTCTTTTTCTAGTGTCTTTTACGCTGTCATAGCCGCGGTATTGTTTTTATTTAAAATGTGTCTCGCATAATAGGAAGCGCATATTGGTTTGGGGATCATGGGTAAAGAAGGTCGTCAAGCTGTGCGTAAACCTTAATTTATTATTTTTAAACCCCTTTAACTCGTTTTAACGTGATCTCAAGTTTAATAATTCTTATAAATAACGTTTCCAGGTGCGATGTAGCGATTTTGCTTTTGCCAAATTCCGGTTCCTACAAAGAGTACTTCTAGTTCACGGTCATTATTATTATATTAGAGTTGCCATTTTGGTTCAGTATTTTTTCTACAAGGTATTGTAATGTCTTGACCTAGATTATACTCGCGAGTCGTCTTAATTTAATTGACACTTTGTATTTGATTAGAATATAGCGTTCATCACTCCTCAAGTTGTCTACGCTATTTTTAACACTTTTTCAACCCAAGTAAGATTGAAAAACTGAGGATTAATTTTGTAGTCATCAGGTTTCTAATAAAAAAAAATCTTTTAGGCTCTATATCACAGTATCTATTTGATGTTTTTCAACATTTTCTTCACGTCCTTACCTGTTTTGATCTTCGGTATTATGGAACAAAATATACCCCAAGAAACTTTAATGAATACGCCCAATCTTTACAAGTAATTCAAATTTCGGTTATTAATATATAATATTTTTAAATATTAAATAAGACAGATGAGTGATCTAGTACTCGTTTTTTAACTATTAATCAATCTATATAACTGCTTGATTAATTTATCCATTATTTCAATTTATTTGATTAATTTATCCATTATTCAATTGAATTATTCATTTTTCCTCAAAAGTTTAAAATCGAGTACTCGTTTTCTTTAGTGATTATACTAGAATCGAGTACTCGTTTTCTTTAGTGCAGATTATACTAGAATCGAGTACTCGTTTTCATTTTTACACCATTAACATTAATCCAATTTTTTGCCGTTAAACTTGATTGCATTCGTTTGATTGAAATAGAACTATTAGACGTAATGCGAAGCTCTCAAAACTTCAGTTTGTTAAATGGATGCTTCAAGGATTGTGGCACGCCTTCGTTTGTTTCTTCGGGACTTACGCTTTTTGGGATAATGACCATTCTCCGTTATATAATGGCCAAGTAATTATTATTAATCTTTGCTAATCCTACCTAATAAAACTGACAATTCATTTTGATGATACAAACTATAGATGTTGGATATTTGGAGCTTCGGGACCGCGGTTTATCACGTTGCAGTCTATATAGTTAATTTAAATTTAGTAATTCACACCCGATACCATACTGCTTATTTTATGGGTTCCATCGCCGTCTCCATCGTGGCCTTCGAAGGTTTCAGTCTACTTTACGGCGCTTTCATCATGTAATTCAATTTTCGTACAATTTTTAAGCCAAATTTTATTAATTTTATTTTTGGCCTAATATTTTTGAGGTACAATTTCAATTAATCTTACTTTTTTAGATCTTAATTTGATTTAATCTTACTTTGTTAATCCTAATTTGAGTAAATATGACTTTAATGGGCCTATTATAAACCTCATTTTGGGCCTAAATTAAATTAATGTCTTTGTTAGGCCTAATTTGAATTAATCCTTCTTTGTGAGGCGGCTGTTAAGCCTAATTTAAATCTCTCTTTGTTAGGCCTAATTTGAATTAATCTTTCTTTGTGAGGCGGCTTTTAAGCCTAATTTACATCTCTCTTTGTTAGGCCTAATTTGAATAATTTTTTTTTCAGGCCATTTCAAGACAATGCATTATACGGGGTGTATTTTAAAATGTGTTCTTCTCCGGCTTTGTGGTTAAATCTGCTTCTTTTGTTGGTTGGAGGACTTCTTCCTAATCTTTTAGGCATAATCGTTGAAAATAATACCCAGAATTTAGGTCGAAATATTCGAAACGTAAGTTTTTAAAATCTTTAGTGTTTCCCTAATTCTCTACTAATACGACTAATGTACGTTTCTTAACGCGGCAGTCTCGTTTGATCGCTAAGGTAGGCTTTTAGTTCCGCTAAGTAGAATGTAGAAACAATCAGTTTGAGAGATTGGCTTTTTAACTCTCATTCGAGGCTATATCTCCCGTAAAATATTCAAAAATGGAATTTATAGCTTCGCACGTACGATGCAAACTTAAAAACTGATTAACTAATCTTTTACTAAATAATTTCAATCATTTTAACGCTGTTTACGCTTCTTCGCTTTTTTTCTTGATCAAAACGATAAAAAATGTAAAAAAACACGCCGCAATAGGTTTGATGAAATGAAAGGTAATTTAGTCGTGACGTGAGTGATTGATACGTGGTTGCCTTTCCCCATTCGATATTCGCTTTCTATATCTTTACCCATCTGTTTCTCGTTTTACGATCCCTTTGACTGTTTGCTCGATCTTTGGCACGATCGTAGTCTCTTTTTCCATATTTTGATTGGAATTGTACAATTTTCCGTACAGACTTGATTATACTTTTTTTTATTGGTTTTCTTTCCACTACAGGTAGTCTCGTGTTGCTTGCGGCCCGTCCAACAGTTGAATCTGTCTCTGTCCTCTTCCAACCCTAGTCAATCCGAAATAGTCACTGTTTTCCATATTAGGACCCAAGAGCAATCCCTATAGTCGACTTTTTAATTCTTTTTTTTACCTTTTGTTATCAAAAAATACCGTAAAAGTGTTACGAACAATCATATACGCACAATTTTTCCCCCAGTGGACCCGCGCCTTTTTTAGCAGGTAGTTAATTATTCATTTTATTATAATTTCCTCACCTCCCCTATTTTTAATTTTAAAAGCATATTCTCGCAATATTAGACTGATGGTAATTTAATGTCGTCCGCTCAGTTTGGGTTATTACGATTATGAGGCTTAATTGGTTTAATTTGTATATTTCGCCTATTAATAAGGCTAAGCAATTAATTTTAATACATGTATTAGTTAGGCTTAGCAATTAATTTTAATACATGTATTAGTTAGGCTTAGCAATTAATTTTAATACATGTATTAGTTAGGCTTAGCAATTTATTTTGAATACATGGCTTTATAATTAGGTTAGTTTTGAATACTAATAAGTAATAATGATGCTTAATTATTTTAATTTTAATATTTGGCTTGTTAATTAGGCTTAGGAATTTAATTTGAATACTTAGCCTGATAATTAGGCTTAGCAATTTAATTTGAATACTTAGCCTGATAATTAGGCTTAGCAATTTAATTTGAATACTTGCCTTAAAAATAGGCTTAACATAGCTTTTGAATACTAGTAATTGTTTTTAGCCTTGTCAAACAAAGCAGACGACTTTATGTTAGCCATCACAGGTGTAATTACCATTTTTCAAATTGTAGATCTCTCGTTAATAATCCTCATTATGTTCCAGATTTTTCGCATTCTTAATCCGAAGTAAAATGGATGAAAGAACGCCGTTAATAAGTGCCATTTATCAGTCAGCGTCCGAAGCATCTTTAGTTTCGAATCTTCCCTCATCAGTCTCTGTCAGATCCGAGATTCCGAGCCGATATTAATGGGACTTAATTTTTAAATTCCCAAGGTATGATCGTGTTTCCAATCTAACCTTCCTTTAACTACCTACGATCCGTGTTAGACAATCTTCCCAATCTTAATAAAATCCCCGTAATAATATATTTAACGAAAATTTAGGAGAGAAATTTTATCTAAAATCGAAAAAATAGTTTTTTCTATAGAATGAGCCGTTACATTTAGATTAACGTAGCGAAAATCAAGCCAAAACAATCGAATCTTACTGAAAAAAAGTTAGTCTCCAAAAAAAGGTTTATCGTAATTTATTCTCTTAAAAATTAAGTTCCTAAATTAGGCGCTTTTTCAGTATTAACCGGAAAACTAAAATAATCGTGAAAGATTTTTGGTTATGTCAGTTATTTTTTATCGTTCCTTAATTTTTTTTTATAAAAGCGGGCGAAAATCATGGAAGAACTATATAGAATTATTGTTGAAAATATAAAATTAATTACGCCAAAGAATTAAATTATTTTAAATTTACGCTCTTGCCAAAATAACTATGAAGTTTTGAAATATGAGCTACCACCGCAATAGCTTCCATTTTCCCTCTTAATTTTTTTAATATTGTCGTGCCTTGTTAAAATATTTTAGGAGAGAGAAAGTCTTAAAAAAAAAAGGTTGTTATGTCAAAAAATATCTCTTTATTTAAAACCAAACTTGGTGGCCAAAAAAATGTGATAACTGATAAGCGCTTGTACATATCCGTCGTAATATAGATTCATTTTTAATAACGTGTATATTTATAATAAATTTTAAGTCATATTAATTAGTTCTTTTCGTCCTTGCCTTTTAGCAACTGCGAACCTTTAACCTTAAACTTAGACATACAAAGCTATTAGAGGTGGGCACTGGGCGTCTCCTAGAAAGCATTTACGCTTGCCATGAACAGACAATTTACTTCTCTTCCAGCTATCTTCTCTCCCAGTTATAGTTTTGTAAACTTTATATGAGACTTTTACTATTTAAACTGAGTTTTTAAATATTAAACCTCGTAACACACGAGGCAAGTCTTCAAAATGTCATAGAATATACTCGTCATCGCTTCTATAAGCTTAAATGTTATGGAATTTTGCAGACTTAATGAGGGAAGTGATCTTCATTGATTAATTTCTATTACTCCAACATAGTTGCGAAATACAGGGTGTTTACAAAATGGTGGTAGGACCGAGCTCCAGTGGGCTCTATGGGTCATTTTAAGACGAAAATGTTCTATGACGTTTTGTCGTACGGGGCGCCGTTAAAGAGTTACGAAATGATTCATTTACGGATGACCCCTTATCGTACAATAATAAACGTATACTCAATGCTAAAATAAGCTTAATTTTATTTAAGCTTATTTGATCAGTCCTGGTTTCAGTCCTGGTTTTAAAAAAACCAGCCATACTCAATGATCAAATAAGCTTAAATAAAATTAAGCTTATTTTAGCATTGAGTATACGTTTATTATTGTACGATAAGGGGTCATCCGTAAATGAATCATTTCGTAACTCTTTAACGGCGCCCCGTACGACAAAACGTCATAGAACATTTTCGTCTTAAAATGACCCATAGAACCCACTGGAGCTCGGTCCTACCACCATTTTCGAAACACCCTGTATACAGGATTATAGGTAGAAAAGATTATAATTATAATAATTAAAAATAAAGATAGTGAGGTAGGTATGATCCATAATGGTGGAGGCTAGACCTGACTATAATCGTTACAAGTTAATATTTCTTCAATAACTAAACCTTGCTACGTAAATAAGTAAATCTATTAGGAATTTAGGTTTCTTTTATTTAAAATAGGTACATATTATTCAGAATGAGTTAATCTTACGCTTTTAATTACAAAATCAAAACGAATATACATTTATTTAATAACTACCATATTTAAAACCCATGATATTAGAACTTCTTTACTCCCCAGGTTGCATTGAACATTGTTGTTGCATTTTAAAGGTTTTCATTATTTTACAACCCCAAAGGATGTTGTTGAACCATTCCTTCGTGTCGAATCAAATCTCCCGCGATGATGCTCATATCTTTATTGTTCCTCAGTTTATCTCTGTTTCTTAAGGCACCCAAGTTGTTTTGAACTCTTTCCGAACACTAAAGAAAACACGGTAATTACTTAAAAAGTTTGCTGAAAAAGGTACACTTGTTATTCAGTTTTTACCTCCGAACAAATAACGGATGTTAGTTTAGCTTCATGCGCTGCGGAAGATAAATTCAATTTCAAAGCTCGCGACGCTCTTGATAAAACGCTGACCATGGAATAGATATCGATCGCCGAGTTTGCCAAACGATTCAGAAGAAATTGTTCGTCTAAAATTGAAGAATTAGTTGGTTTTGACCCCCTTCCTGATTTGGAGGCTAGAATGATCTACTTACTAACGATATTCTTGCCGTATTTGAGCAAAACTTGTTCAACCGAATTTCCAAACGCTTCTATGGAACGAGACGCCTGAAAAGAATCAAGATTAATAATCAAAGAACAAGATGATGAAGAGGATGAACTAGGGGACTAACGAGAGATCCTTGATGGGCCAGATTGGGATGAATGTATTCGGTCAAGGGCATTCCCCCGCTTAGCCCGACAGCTCTCTTGACTCTCTTGGATCCTTCCTCGAAGATCAACCCCAGATTAGCGGCTGGGTGCTTCATGGCATTCTGCAGTTCTTTCAGGTGACTTCCAGCGTGTTGTAAACCAGTCAAGGCCACGAACAAACGCAAAATATCATTCGTTCCCTCAAATATCCGGAAGATCCTGACATCCCTTAAAACTTTCTCCAGCCCTGTTGAACTCATATAGCCCATTCCTCCCAGGATCTGAATGGCTTCATCCACTACAAACCAACCGGCTTCTGAAGCGTATATTTTACCGATGGCAGCTTCTAATTGAAAGTCTACGTAACCTCGATCCATGTTGGATGACACCATGTAAGCTATTGACTGGAAAAAAAGGAAAAAATATAAACTTTTGACTAATTTTAGGTTTAAAAGACGATTACTTCAGTGATGTAATGGGCCATTGCCATTCGAGCCAATTTTTCCTGAATCGTTCCATAAGTGTGGATTTTATTCCCAAACTGGTTTCTGTTCTTGGCGTGTTCGACCGCTTTTTCTATAGCCACTCTCATGGTTCCAGACATGGCAGCTCCCATGCCAAACCGCCCATTATTAAGTATGTTCATCGCAACTTTAAAGCCTTCTCCCACTTCCCCTAAAACGTTCTCAACTGGAACTTTTACGTCGTCAAAATAAACTTCGTTTGTAGCGGAACACTTGATGCCTGATAAAGTCAACGAAAAAGGTTCAAAAATAGGGTTGAATTTAAGGCTTATTTTTGAGCTGTTTTTATACCCATTTTCTTTTCTGCGGGACCGTTCGATACTCCTTTATATTTCCTTTCCACGATGAAACCGGTAATTTTTTCTTCAATTCCATTGGGCGTTTGAACGGGAGTTTTAGCAAAAACTGTGAAAAGGTCCGCTATTCCTCCGTTACTGATCCAAATTTTGCTTCCATTCAGGGTGTAATATTTCCCATCGGAAGAAAGTTCCGCTCTCATTTTGATTGACTGGAAAATAAACATATTTTTGAAGGAAAGAAGAATAAAAAACAGGTGATAGGATAATTTTTACGCTAGCGTCGGATCCACTTCCTGGTTCAGTCAGGCAATAAGCGGCGACCAATTCTCCAGTGGCGACTAAAGGTAAATACTTCTTCTTTTGAGCTTCGTTTCCAAATAATAAGATTCCTTTGAAACCGATGGACTGAAGGAAAAAAAGATTAAAACTATACTTCCCTATTAGCTATCTATCGTAAGGTACTTGATGAGCTCCCAAGACAACTCCGAGTCCCAAATCATTTCTTCCAACAATTTCGGTTAATCTGGCGTATTGAGTGTTGTTTAGACCCAATCCGTTAAATTCTAGAGGGACTTGTAAACCAAGAGCTCCCAGTTCTTTCAAAGCCTTCATTGTTGCGTCATCCACAGTTTCATTTGCATCATTTTTCATCGGATCATTCACATCAGTAAAAAACTTTGTAGTGGGACCAATAAGCATTTCTAATGTTTGCCGTTGTTCGTCGTTTAAAACTTTAAAAAAAAAAGGTGTTATTTGGGTTAATTTACAATTGTAAATTAATAATTAATTTACCTTCAGGGTAAGGAAAAACTTGATCTACTTTAAGTTCACCCTTAAACATATTCATGACGAAGGAGCTGGACTCCTGAATTAATCAAGAGGGTGAGTTTTAAACTATCTTTTGCGCGTTTGGCTTTTGCATCTTTTGAACTTACATTTTGCTTCTGATTTTTTTCAACTTCACTCTTTTTATTTTCTTCATTATGATTATTTTCTTTGAGATTGGGTTGAACAGCTGTGGCTAAAAATCTACGCAAACATTGTTTTCTTATATGACAATGATTAATTATAAATAGTATAGTTACCTAGTTTTTGCAAGACGAGGTTCACTCAATCTCAAAAGGGAATTTACTGAAGTAGGACGAGGGCTGATTTTATTCAATTTTGCACCAGCGGCCAAACTTAATAATTTTATATTACGGTGCATTTTAAACTATAAAAACTGATGAGAACGAATGTTAACAATGAAGTTTCGATCCTTGAAAATCCTCTTATTATACGATAGTCTTTATCTTTTGAGATAGCGCTATAAAGTACGTTGCTGAATTTTAAGTGGTTGCACTAGATAAAAGAGAGAGGTGTGCGTGCCTAGTGATAATTCGAATATTTTAAGTCTGATGTCATACAGTAAATTCTTATTTATATGGAAATTTTCATAAAGATACTTTATATTTCCTTAATTGCTTGTTTACCAATGTTTCCTCATCCTTTTGCAATAGTTTTAAAGAAATATAAATAAGCTTATGTTATTTATAACATACCTAAATTTCGGGAATTTTCTTTATTAATAGTATTTCTTATTCGATTAATTTAAAATAAAACGTTTTCTAAACTAATTTAAACGAATTAAAACGTAATCAACTTTCAGACTCGTTATGCGCCTTTTAAATGTGATGTCATTGACCCTTTCACGGCCAACTTAGTTAAGGTCGCGAGTATACAACAGCTGATTTAAGTTGGTCGTTATTTGTTATTTGACCTCCCCCTAGATTTGAGGCGGAAAATTTAAATTACACAGAACACGAGGTTGGAATTTAAATGTAAGATAATTGGATTGTCAATTATTTACGTTTACTGAATCAATATCAGTGATAATTACTATGTTAATTCAAGTTCGCCATCTCAGTTGTAATCACTATAGTTCTTCAAGAATATTATAATAAGTAAATTACGCTTGGAATGCCAGCCCCAGGGTTCTTACACAACCTGGAAAAGTCAGGGAAGTATAAAATTGGTCCAAAAGGTCAGGGAAAGGTCAGGGAAAACGGTGATGATTTGTAGGAATTGCAACGTCTGTAATATGTTAAGCTGAAATGTTTTATACAGAATTCTTTTTTCTCTCAACACTTTTCAATTTAACGCGCAATTTCTTTTTCTACTAGGCTTAGTCATCTCCATCATTTGAATTGATTCTCACCTTCCAAATCATATAATATAGAGTGCGTGTTGATGGTCAGGGAATTTATTGAAAAATGGTCAGTGAAAACCTGGAAAAGTCAGGGAAATTCAATTCGAAAAATTTGTACGAACCCTGCAGCCCTAACTCGGGTAAATGGTCTAGGTGGTGGTGTAAAGTAGTCGTACAAATTCAAATCAAACAGTTTATAGAAATTGTAAAAGTTTCTTTATTCACAAAAGATATTTAATACTTTATACAAGTAAATATTTTATTTCAAAGGAAACAAAATTATATTACAATAATTTATGACCTAAATTTAAAAAATTTGAATGTCCCTCGCATCAAAAAATTGTTGTTTTATAATACAAGTATTCTTTTTAAAACGCTTATATTGAATACCATTTTAATACTTCTAATTTATAATTATAATCCCAAAGGGTGTTGTTGAACCAATCCGTCATTTCTGATTAAATCTCCAGCAATGATGCTCATATCTTTGTTGTTACTCAATTTGTCGCTATTTCTTAAGGCACCCAAGTTATTTTGAACTCTTTCCGAACACTAAATTCATTAACAAAAGCAAAATTATTAAATTAATATCTAGTAAATGTAATTTCTCCCCCTAGTCAATTTTTACCTCCGAACAAATAATGGAAGTCAGTTTAGCTTCGTGCGCTGCTGAAGCTAGATTCAATTTCAAAGCTCGCGACGCTCTTGATAAAACGCTGACCATGGAATAAATATCGATCGCCGAGTTTGCCAAACGATTCAGAAGAAATTGTTCGTCTAAAATTGAAGAATTAGTTGGTTTTGACTCCTTCCTGATTTGGAGGCTAGAATGATCTACTTACTAACGATATTCTTGCCGTGTTTGAGCAAAACTTGTTCAACCGAATTTCCAAACGCTTCTATGGAACGAGACGCCTGAAAAGAATCAAGATTAATAATCAAAGAACAAGATGATGAAGAGGATGAACTAGGGGACTAACGAGAGATCCTTGATGGGCCAGATTGGGATGAATGTATTCGGTCAAGGGCATTCCCCCGCTTAGCCCGACAGCTCTCTTGACTCTCTTGGATCCTTCCTCGAAGATCAACCCCAGATTAGCGGCTGGGTGCTTCATGGCGTTTTGCAGTTCCCTCAGGTGACTTCCAGCGTGTTGTAAACCAGTCAAGGCCACGAAAAGACGCAAAATATCATTCGTTCCCTCAAATATCCGGAAGATCCTGACGTCCCTTAAAACTTTCTCCAGCCCTGCTGATCTCATGTATCCCATTCCTCCCAGGATCTGAATGGCTTCATCCACTACGAACCAAGCAGCTTCTGAAGCGTATATTTTGCTTATGGCAGCTTCTAATTGAAAGTCTACGTAACCTCGATCCATGTTGGATGACACCATGTAAGCCATTGACTGAAAAAAAAGGAAAAAATATAAACTTTTGACTAATTAATTTTAGGTTTAAAAGAAGATTACTTCAGTGATGTAATAAGCCATAGTCATTCTGGCTAATTTTTCTTGAATAGTTCCGTAAGTGTGGATTTTATTCCCAAACTGGTTTCTGTTCTTGGCGTGTTCAACAGCTTTTTCGATGGAAACTCTCATGGTTCCTGAGAGTCCAGCAGCCATGCCGAACCGGCCATTATTAAGGATATTCATAGCGACTTTAAAACCGTCTCCCACTTCTCCCAAAACATTCTCCACTGAAAAAAGAATGAAAAACTTCTATAAAAGGATGAAAAACTCGCGAGTATGCGAGATGCTCGTAATGAAGACCCATTATTACACCACTTACAAGGAACTTTGACATCATCGAAATAAACTTCCGCCGTATTGGAGCATTTCAGTCCTAAAGAAATAAAATTAAATCTAATTTAATTTTAAATCCTTAAAACAAATTTCCCAAAATTATCCAAACCCATTTTTTTTTCAGGAGGACCGTGGGTGACTCCTCCAAATTTTTTCTCCACTATGAATGCCGTAACTTTTTCTTTCACTCCTTGGGGAGTTTGGACGGGAGTTTTGGCAAAAACCGTGAAAATATCAGCTATTCCTCCGTTACTGATCCATATTTTGCTTCCATTCAGGATGTAATTTTTCCCGTCCGAAGAAAGGTCCGCTCTGGTCTTGATTGACTGAAAAATAATAGGAAATTAATTTCAAAGCGACTAAAAGCCTCGAAGGATCTTTTACCCCCGCATCAGATCCGCTTCCCGGTTCTGTCAAACAATAACAAGCCAGTTGTTCTCCAGAGGCCAATGATGGTAAATATTTCTTCTTTTGAGCTTCGTTACCGAATAACGAGATTCCTTTGAAACCGATAGACTGGAAATGAAAACAAGATCGTATATGAATAACTAAGGACTTAAGATTAAGAGAAAATGGCGTACTTGATGGGCTCCCAAGAAGATAGCCAATCCTAAATCGTGTTTTCCCAGAATTTCCACCAATCTCGCGTATTGAGTATTGTTTAGACCCAATCCTCCGTGTTCTTGGGAGATTTGCAATCCGAAAGCGCCCATTTCTTTCAAACCTTTCACAGTCACTTCATCTACCGTTTCATTAGCGTCATTAATCAAAGGGTCGTTTACTTCCTCAAAGAATTTATCAGTCGGATCCACCAACATTTCTAACGTTTCGCGTTGTTCTTCGTTTAAAACTTAAATGAAAAAGTAGAAATATATCTCGGGTAATTTAAAATTGTAACTTTCTAATTTCTTTACTTTCAGGATAAGGAAAAATTTGATCCACTTTAAGTTCACCCTTAAACATGTTCATAACGAAGGAGCTGGACTCCTGAATTAATTAACAGGGTGAGTTTTAAACGATCTAACAAGTTTGGCTTTTGTTTTGAGTCTTTTGAACTTACATTTTGCTTCTGATTTTTTTCAATTTCACTCTTTTTACTTTCTTCATTGTGTTTTTTTTCTTGAATATTAGGTTGAGACGCTGTGGCTAAAAATCTATTCTAATTTTGTAAGTCATTGTTTAATTAATTGATAAATAGATTATAGTTACCTAGTTTGCGAGGGAGAAGGTTGATTCAATCTTAAAAGAGAATTAATGGAAGCTGGGCGAGGTCTAATTTTCGTCAATTTAGCGCTTAATATTCTTATATTACGGTGCATTTTCTTAATTAACAAACCTAATGAGAAGAAATATTAACAATGAGGTTAATGTACACTTCGTATTCTTATCAAAATATGATAAGAATGAGGAGTGACAACTTCAGGAATCAGGAGTGATAAAGCTATGCCAACATTTTATTCTTAGAATAATCAAAGGCATTATAGAATATAGACTAATTAATTTATTTAGGCCTACTAAATTCAATATTTAAGAAACTAAATTCTTACCAAAATTCTTCACAAATCTTCTATGTTAAATAATTATATTATTTATATTATATTCAGATATATAAAAAAACTTTGTCTAGTCAACATATAATTAAAATAAAATTAAAGCGTAGGTATTTAACCTATTATTTTTATTGTTCTAAAACAGAAGGTTAACTCAAGTTGCGCAATGACATATGACCTCCCAACGCGAGAAGAATTCTCAGTATTTTGACGTACCCTGGCTCTAGGGATGTCATTACTCTTGTAAGGATTCCAACTGCACTGAACCGGAAGTTAAAGTTGGCCGAAAAAAAAGGCCATTCTTTGATTCCCATGTTAATTTAACATGAGAAAGCAAACTTCACCTATTTCCACTGCCAACTAAATTTAACCGGAAATTGTAATAGAGTGAAGTTCGGAACTGAACTCGGCTTATCCCCTGCCAAGAAAGTGTAGCCCCCCCAGTGCAGTGTCCCGCGTTTTGTGCCGAAGCCAGTCAAATTTTATACGATATTTCCGGATTAATTAATCTTAATTAGATGAAAACAACAACAAATTGGGTTAGTTAAAAATGTTATTATTACTGCTGTACGCTCGTTTACAATTGTAAGTGCGCGGTCCAATAGTCCCACTCCGTACTCCGTACTTCTGTCAATTATATTTTTTCGCTAAGCCTTGGTCCAGCTGCCTCCCATTATCATTTTCGCCTTAACGTAAAAAGAAGACTACTCATACTGTTTGCTGTAGGTATTCATTTTCGTGTAATATAATTGCGTCTCGTTTTTTAGATCTATCGCTCGTAATACATATATTTATTAACGATTTTCGAATTAACCAAATCCAACGTTACCCGACACTTGAATAGGGGTTTGTTCTTTCGTTAGAAACCAGTCTGAACCATGCAGAAGGTTCCAGCGGGAAGCGTTTCATCCGGCCGCCCAATAAAATGCGTTGTTGTTGGGGATGGAACAGTAGGAAAGACTTGCATGTTAATTTCATATACGACGGATAGCTTTCCGGGAGAATACGTCCCCACAGTGTATGAAATATCTTTTAATTTATTTTCTGGAGAGAAAGCTGTGGCTATAACTTGGCATTTCATTATCTCTATATCAAAGTTTCGACAATTACTCAGCCGCTATGATGTGTGACGGGATTCCCGTCAGCTTAGGCTTATGGGACACTGCTGGTCAGGAAGATTACGACAGACTGAGGCCTCTTTCTTACCCTCAGACGGACGTCTTCCTCATCTGTTTCAGCGTAGTTAGTCCTTCCTCCTTCGAAAATGTCACCGCAAAATGGTATCCCGAGATTAAACACCACTGTCCCGATGCTCCACTCATCCTCGTCGGTTAGTTTTTAACTTAGATCCGCCTTTCTCCCTTTGCTGACTCTTTTTGTTTTTGTTTTAAATCTCTGTATTAGGAACGAAGATTGATTTAAGGGATGACAAAGAGACATTGCAACTTTTAGCCGAACAGGGTTCAATGGCTGTCAAGCGAGAGCAAGGCCAAAAACTAGCTTCAAAAATTAGAGCCGTTAAATACTTAGAATGTTCGGCGTTGACTCAAAGAGGCCTCAAACAGGTAACCCTCTTAGTTTCTTAGTTTTTCCCTTTTGTAGTATGAGATTTTATCCTTTTTCCGTTAACCTTTTCGTTATATTCGCAAGGTGTTTGACGAAGCGGTGAGAGCCGTTTTACGGCCTGAACCTCAAAAAAGAAGACAAAGAAAATGCAAACTAGTCTAAAAAAAAAAAACACAAACACTAAAGTGGGAGAGAAATTAAACGCGAGTTTGTTAGGGAAAGAAAACGTAAACAAAATAATGAAACTCAAGTTCGTCCTACAAAATATAAGAAAAAAATTTAGTTTTTTAATTTAATTAATAAAATGGATGAGCCAAGTCCCGTTGTCACGTTCCAACGCTAATCTAGATTAATATTTAACTTAAAAACACCAGAAACATTGATGTTTAGCGCGTTATTAGCCAAAAATCGTAAAAAGGATGCCTACTTAACAAATCTTTTTCTGAAAAATCAAAAAAAGCACTTAAAAAAGACGCTAAAATTAAAGGGAGAGTAAATCGATTAGTTTCGTTTTATACAATTAGTTTTTAATATTTTAAATATACTTACTTTAGATTTTAAAGAGAGAGTGAAGCGTGATAAGATAATTCCTTATCAATTCCTTATTGTTTAAAAAGAAATAACATTATTTCTTAACAAGGATTCATAAAAAGTTTGAAATCTCATTGATAATGAGATCCTTGCTAAGCCTACTTTCCAGTCTAGCAAATAAGGAATTTATAAAAAATGACTCAATATCACGCTTCATTCTCACTTTAATCACTGATTTTAAAATCTTAATTTTAATTTTTATTTTTAATTGATTAAAATTAACTTTTTTCGCTTCATTCTCCCTTTAATCTTAAACACCTTCTGTTGGCCACGGCACCTTATATAATAACACTAGTCTCGCGATAAAAAATTAAACCTAGCTGTCATTTTTTACCGATAGTTGGTAAAAAAAACCAAATTATTAGGCTTAATTAAAAGTTTTATAGAAATTTAATTGGATATTGAAAAATTGCAAACCCCTGGTTAGAATTGGATCCCCCGCGACGTATTTGATGATATTATCCAAAATATAGCGTCAATTTTGGAGAATGTGACGCCCATTTTTTGATAGGCCTTTTTACGCAGCTATTTTTAAAAAAATAAATAAAATTAAATTAATATTAAAATAAAGAGGTTATAAAAACCCTGAAGGCATTAAGACTAGATAAGTCTTTTTTATATACATACCATATAACTAAATAATAATGAAAATAATCGCGCCCAACCACCTGCCAAGTGTTAAGGTGAAATTAAAAAAAAGCAACCCCAAAAAAATCATTTGATTTTTAATTTAAATTTTTAAGCACTCGAGTGATTTAAATATTAATATTTTGCAGTTTTTAATTTTAATAATTTATAATCGATTAATCGGTTAATAATTATTATTAATCAAGGTTTCACAATTTTTAATTCTCGTCGCGTCTCTTTAAAACGCCCGCATTTAATTTTTTTAGAGTGATAGTTGTTTTTTTTTTTTTTTATCAGTTTAGTTCGGAACTCTCGATACTAAAATATAGTAAGATTAATGATTATTAAACCAAAGATAGCCGGAGATTTGTTCGCCATTTTTAGGCCTTTTGCATGATTTTTTATCTCTATTCATTCTTAGGATATTAAAGAGAAAGATTGTCGCCAAAAATATTTTGTATCGTAAAGGATACGATTTCATTTTTGTGTTTTTAATATATGCCAAATCATTTCGATTAACGCTCATTTTGTAATTATTTCTTTTTCTCCCTCAAATCTCAACGAAAGAGACCATTTTTAGCTCATTTTATTATTAATTATAATTAATTAAAATATTATTCCTCGTTAAAACTAATTTTTGCAAAAATTTAAAAATTTGAAGCCAAATATTTTTGCGGAACAAAATTGAAACGTAATTTTTCTATAAATTAGATTCCCTCCCTTCCTTTAGAAAAACGATTGTGTGCCAATTTTTTTTATTTTCTCTTGCATTCGCCCGAATTTCGTAGCGAATTGAGTTTATTGAACTTCTTATAGCGTATTTATTAATTTTATTTTCTACTTAATAGTTAAATAGCGTGTTTATTTTAAAATATTTTCATTCTAGTGTTTTATTTTTACTTTTGTCCGTAAATAATCCAGACATTTAAATTATAATAGATTTAAATTTAAATATCCGATGCCAAGGCTTAGGAAAGAGAGACTAAGATCCCATTCCATAGTCTAGTTTTAAAACTCGATCGAATGCCGAACCACGGCCATTTGGGGGTTAGAGAGAGCGCCTCTTTCAATAGTCAAACCTAAATGAACCCACCCTAGATCCCTGTAGCGAAATTTTTTTCAAAATTAAGCGGACGACGGATGGTAGACATCTTGGGGTTGATCGTAATTTCGCTTATATTTCCTTAATTATTTTATAAATAATTTATTACGTTGGTTTTAAGTTTGAACTTAAGCTTATTGGTCGCGAAAAGACAAAACAAATAACGATGATAATAAATAAAAAATCATCCCCCTTTATATTTTGAATATTCAATATTTCCGAGAAACAAAACTGCCGTAATTATAAGCTTTTTTCTACGTCCTTAAAATTAATTAAAAAAGAAAGCGAATAATATAAAGAAAGAGTAAATGATTCGTTACGATATTTCAATATTTGAGAGATTGAGGAATTAAAACTAAACCTGTCCAGAATTTGAATCGCGTTGTGAAATAGCGAGAAATGAAACCCGCGTGGTGTTGAGCTTCGCGCCAGCTTGGCCTCCCCCCTTTCAACGTTCCAATAATAAAAGAAACGATAATGAGAGAAAGTCATTTAAAGTCTCGAAGAATCGAGATGAAATAAAATTTAATTTGCCATTTGTATAAAAAAGAAAATTTCAAAATAAAACCAGGCTATTAAAACTTTTATCAACGCTATTCTTAAAATAAGTATCGAATTAAGCTTCATTTTAAGAGTAGACTTGGCTTAATTTAATTTCATTACTAACAAAATTAACGTTACTTTAATAATTTAATTTTGTTTTTAATTTTATGCTTTAAATCACATTAATATTAGGCTTTAGACTGTTTAATTAATTTTAATTTTAATTAATAGTATTGCGCTTTTATTGATATTAGTTTATTTAAAATTAATTTTAATTATATTGGATTATTGGGCTTTAATTAATATTAGATTTGATTATTTAGATTAGATTTGATTATTTAGATTTGATTTGATTATTAATATTGGAATTCAATTAATATTAGACTAATTTAATTTTATTAATAATTAATATTCGAATTCAATTAATATTAGACTAATTTAAATTTATTAATAATTAATATTGGAATTCAATTAATATTAGACTATAATTTAAATTAATTAATAATTAATATTGGAATTTAATTATATACTAATTCAAATTAATTTTAATTATATTAGATTTCATTTAATGTTAGTCTAATTAATTTTAGTAATATTGGGCTTTAATTAATATAAGACTAAGTTAAAATGATTTTATTAATTAATATTGGAATTTTAATATTATATACTTATTATACTAATTCAAATTAATTTTAATTATATTAGATTTCATTTAATGTTAGTCTAATTTAAATTTATTTCAATAATATTGGGCTTTAATTAATATTAGACTAAATTAAATTTAGTTGTCAGCCTTAATTTTCTATATAAAATACCTTAAAATTAGGCTTAATTAAAAGAGTCTGATATTAATTTGAAATCGTTTTTGATTAAATTTAATTGTTATTAGCTTATTAGGCTTAAATAATTAGCAAAAATGTGATAAAGTGAATCTTTAATCTGAGGTTAAAGTGGAATGATACAACAATATGTAAATTAGGGTTAATATAATTACTAATATAATTTAATTACTAATAAGGTTAATTAACGAAGAAGGCTGGAAAAAAAGATAAAGATAAAGAGCAAACTTTTTGGTTCAAACTCGCGTAGACAAATTTAAACATTGCTTTACACGCGAGTCATCATAACGTTCTTTTCTTGTTAATTACTTTTCAGTCATCCTCGTTAATTAATCGATATTAGCATTTAAAAAAAACATGTTTTTTTACTAAGCGTGTAATTTGAATTTTGTTTTTTTTCTTTTTTTTTTGTTAACGAAACAGTTTAACAACTTATAAATTACTTAATTTCTTATTTTTAAATTCATATTTTTCTATTTAGTCTTTTTTACAAATCAAACTGATCTTCCAGCTTGTGAAATCCTCCGGGAATTTTGTCCGAATTTGAAGAATGGCCCAGGGCCGGTTGCCTCAACATCACGTGGTTATCAATAATTTGAAATAATTCCGGAACAGACGGTATGCGTCCCGTGTCTAATTTAGACCAGACTGGTACGTCTAATTAAATGTCATTTGTTAGCGGTAATTTCGTTATTTATATTGTTTAAGATTGAAAGAAACGAGATTATATTTACCGTTAAATGATATTTCGAAAGCCCCGCTGGATACCAAATGACCTTCCAGGGTATTACTTAGAAAGAATATCATCAGGCAAGCGTATAACTGAAGAAAGAGAAGTTAAATTCAACGTGGATGCGACTATTTCGATGGTTCTTACCTTATTACTTAACATCCAACTAAAAATTCTAGACGTAGGTATCCCGAAATGAGGAAAAGGGTCGATACCTCCCAGAACTAACGCTATGAGCAATAACTTTACAACACCCAACCCTTGGGCCAGGCGCAAATACAAAGGAGGAGGGGGAAACGTGTCTCCGTGAACAGCAATCTCTGGATACTTTTGATTAAGTAAACTGGCGTACTGTTCGAAGACTCGCCTATATCCTCAGGAGTAACTGGAAAGAAAAAGCGTAATTAAAATCGTATTCCCAAGGTTTCCTAGGGATGATTTCCTCTACAGAGCGTCCACCCCGAGTTGGCTCTAAAGAGTAAACTCATTCTACCTTATACATTACTAAGATTAAGCTTTGATAGTAGAGACAACTCCGAGTGGGTCGCTAGGTCTAGTTCCCTAATCCTACCCGGATGCTAAGCCTAACGAAGAGGAAAAAACCTACCAGTACAAAAACTTTAGCGTAGGACCAGAAAACGTGTGCTTGAATTTAGTTACTGGAATTTCTTTCGAGGTAATAACTTCGGTTTCTTCATTGTGAAAGAATTCTTTCACCGAGAAATATATAAATATAAGAAAAACTCCGCCATAAATCCATCGCGAAGCGTTGTCAGCCATTTTTAAAGTAAGTCACGTGCTTGCATTAATTACTTCTTGGCTTCTAGGCAGGAACGGAAATAAGAACTATTTATTATTTCTCTCTTTTTCCAGTTCTCCCCTTAGACAAAAGATAAGATAAATAAAATTATCTGATCCCCAAGAAAACTCTTTCTTATCGGACAACCTTCCAGTGACCCCCTCTCAAAAATTAAAAGGGGCATTTAGAAAATTTATCGGACAATGTTCTGTGTCCTTATTTCCGTTCCTTCTTCAAAATCAACAACTTGTAGCCCAAATAACCTTTACGGCCTGAACGACCGGCGAATAATTAAATTAACACTTACCTAGTTTAATTATAATCATTTTTGACTTCATTTATTATTAAATTGGCTTTCGAATTCATCTAAAGGTTTTTTTTTTTTTTCGACTGTCGTCCAGCACTGAAATTCTTTCTAGCCAATAATATTCTACAATAATATTCTTAACTTCCGGCACCATCAACCAATGGGAAAGTAATACATTACATAATTGTAAACTTTGGCATCGTCTGCTGGGTTTTTAATTTTTCCCAGCTGACCGGGTTTAACTTGTCAGTTAGTGTTTATTTTTCATTTTCTTAATAATTAAGTTAGTTATAATAAATAATAGTTTATTAAAACTTTATGGATCAACCTTTTGTTCGTATTTATCGTTATTTTGCTCGTTAATAGTATATATGAACTTATAAACTGACTTTAACTTAAGCGAGTCTGATACCCAAGGTTTAAAGGGTTGTTGTTGCAGTTGCACCCTAAAATGGAAGAAGTTGAGGAACTTACAACATTACCAGTGACATTACCCAATGAATTAATTATAAAAATATTAAAATTCGCCCATCCATCGGTAATAATAAGTATTAGTTCATCATCTGATATTTATTTGAAGAGTTTTACTTTCGTACCAGAGTTACTAAGGTAATTCCACTCCACCAGCGTTTTTAATATTATTAATAAACGTTTACCACTTTGTTTTCAGAGATTGTCATTTTTGCGAAAGAACCTTCATCTCCGTAGGTTCATTGAGAGAATTTTTAAAATCAGCCAAGAGGAGGAAAGAGATTGAGAATCTCTGCGTGCGGGGCTACGAAACTTTAGGATGCGTTTTATTCAACACTTCATTTCCTTGGAGTCGTCTTAAAACACTTGATATTTCTCATTGCGGTGTGAATGTGACTGGTTTGTTTTCTATGTTAAACCATTTGGACCAACTGGAAGAACTCTCTTGGTCAACCTTCTTCTCAAACAATGACGAGCCTCAACGCTACTTCCCTTACCCTAGCTTAAAACGACAGAAAGTGGAATCTATTTTTACCGATTTTGAGATCAAAAATCTCAAAACTCTTAATTTGGAAGTGGTTTGCGCCAACATCAGTAACGTTTTAGTTTTGCTCGTTCTTTTTAAAGGTTGGTTCATTTCATTTATTTTAAAGGGCTAATCTTCCATACTAAAGATCAATTTTTATTTGTTTGATTGCGTAGATATAACAAACTTAAGAATTCGAGTAACTCATTGTTTAACGCGACGTTGCGGGAATGCTTGCCTTTCGGCTTTAGATTCGGTAGATCTAAAAAGTCTGGAAAAAAATTGCGAGAATGGAGAGGCCCGGTTTGAGAATTTGCGAGAATTTAGTTTAACTTCAGACAGCCATCAAAGATGGGGAAGAAATTTTCCGATCATCACTCACGTCAGGTGCGTCTGTAGCACCCTTCATTGTTTCGTCAAATATAAATTAAAAGAACCGACTGCTTTAGAAAAAATATTAATAGTCATTCAAAAAGAATTAAATCGTAAGTTTTTTTCAATTAGAATTCTTTGATTCAATGTTTTATTTATAGAGTATTTCTGGATTTGAATTTGTTTCAGTAGAAAGCGACCTAGATTGGATCACTCGTTCAACTTCTTTGCCCCTAATCAACATTCAGTCCAAAGAAATTAATTATCCACTGGTAAATTGGATTAATTATCACGGAGGTGCAAAGCTAAGATATTTGGCGCTAAGTAATTGCTACGTAAGCCCATCCCATTCTTTTAATTTTAAATTTAGACTAAATTGAATAAAAATTTAGTCTAAATAAAATTAAGACCTTTTTTAATTTTCGTAGAGTGAGTTTAAAAAACTTAAATGTTTGCCACTAATTTTCGAGGCTTGTCCAAATATCGAGGAACTAAATTTGGACGGATACTTTGATACGGATTCGAAGCATGAAAATTGCCAAAGCATCGCGAAATTAACCAGTTAAGAATAAAAATCAAAATTTCATTCAAAAAGATTAATAATAATAATACGATTTCTCTTCTTAGAACTAAAAGCTTTGGCGATATCCGACGTTTTATTGAACCGGCTCATTTGCAACGAAATACGCGAGCCTTCCTCTTCTAAACAAAGCGAACAGAAATCGCCCGAAATGAAATGGTTTCCGAGCTTAAGAACGTCGCGACTAGAGACCAACGAAAATGAAGAAGGAAGTTCGAAATTTAAGTTGAATCACTTCTCCAGCTTGAAAATCAATCTGGAAGAATTGGAGATTCGTTCCGTCATCAATAGCAATCGGTCCGCTAATCTGCTGGACGTTGATTTGATGCCCATTTCATCGTTCGAACGCTTAACTCGCTTGACATTGTCTCATTTGTCGGGAGTCATCAGGGGACAATTCTTCTGGCCCATTTTCAGCAAATGCCCCTGTCTACGATCACTCAGGATTTATCACTTGGAGTTCAATAACTCCGGGGTTTGCCAACATCAGGACGCCTTCTTCAACTCTCTAAGTCTATTAAGCGTCAATCTACAAACACTCAGGTTTCTTTACAATCATTTTTTATTCTAAATTTGAATTTAAATTTAATTCTAAATTATTTAAATATTTAATTGGAATAAATTTAATTCTAAATTATTTAAATGTTTCATTGGAATAAATTTAATTCCAATTTAAGTATTTCATTGGAATAAATTTAATTCTAAATTATTTAAATATTTAATTGGAATAAAACAATATAAATATTTTTATTCAAATTAAATATTTTATAATTTTTTTTTGGAACAAATTTTTAATTAAGTCTTAAATTAAACTCTTATTAATTATTTTATTAACAATTAATTTTGGTTAATTATTATTATTCCAGTTTCCATCATAGTCAATTAGATTTAACTAAACTGAATTTATGGAATTGTTTGGGTGAACTTGAACAATTGAAAGAATTATGTTTGGGAACGAACAAAAGTGACACCCTGGACTTAAAACCAATCGCTTCTTTCTTGAACCGAGTAATTAATCTAATTAACAAAATTAATTAAAGGATAACAATTAAAATGTCAATTTATGATCTATCAGGCCAAAAATCTTCGAGTAATTCATATTCATTCCAAATCAAAGAATTTCAAACAAATTGAAAAAGTCGTCAAAAAGTAAATTTTCAATTCTTAACTTAAGTTTACGGTAAAACCTCGTTATAAAGTAACATTTTGACCCCTAATTATATTATATCCAGTTAGATATACGCTTAATTTTAGCGGATGACCTGAGCTCTTGACTTTTTCCTTACAAACAGAAAAAGTTCAAAAGTTTTAGGCTGGTTAGAACGAAAAGATAAATATTAAATACTATAAAATATAAATAATTCATTTTTTTCTAATAACCAGTGAGATTGACCAAATACTTCATTAGTTAGGCCTAGCGACTGAAGGTAATGGGTTTTATTCTCCCCAGGATTTTGTTATAACTTATAACGAGGTTTTTTCTCTTTAAATTGAATTATAATTATAATTTTATCGAAGGCATCATTGTTTCGCTAATAAACCAAACGCCGAAATAGTCATTCACGAATTAATCGCTGAACAAAGCGTAGTGAAAGTAACGGAATGGTCGCCTTTTCAATCTAGCGTCGAAAACAAGAAGAATTTGTGCTGGGGATCTTCCGAAATTGGCTACTACGAATCGCGTTCTCGCTGTCATCGTTAATAAATATAATAAGTAACGAAAATGTAAAAACATTAAGAACAAATATATTTTTCATAACTGATAAAATTTAATCTTCTTTCTCTCGTCAAAAATCTGTACAGTTTTAGTTAACCAACAACCAAAATTCTCTCGTCGTTGGCTTCGCTGGTTTTGGAGATCTCTCACCTCAAGAAAATGTCAGTATTGCGGAAACTGGAATTATCCCTCAGCGAATTGTTGTGAGTTTTGTATTCCATGATAGTATTTGGGGGCAAATTCAAAACCCTTTTCAACGTATCTCTGATACGAATAGTTGTCGCTTGATCTGAAGCTGATTTATTCCAAACAGAAATCAAATCCTCCTGAAATTAAGATTAGATTCTTAGATTATTTTGAAGTTTGTCAGGAATTTTTAAGAGTTAAAACTTACGGCGTAACGAACAGATACAACGGCACCACAGATTTCTGAAAAAAGAAATTAACTCTATACTATAAAATAATCTAAATTAAATTTACTCCAAATTAAATGAAATTGAGGCTATATATTAAGTTTAGACTTAAATTACCTTCCCCCACCATAAATTGTTCGCCTAAGATGGCTAAAATAAGGTTTTCCCAACATCGCGAAGCTAGAGACTTTTTCAAACGCACAATCCATTTTCCACCATCCTTATTAGCGTCATCCTAAAATGATTTTAAAAGTTAGCCAACAAAAAAAACTGAAGATTTTTTAAAAAGACTTACTTCCCACATGGGTTTTATTTTATCCTTGAAAAGATGGAAATCGGAGTGACTTCCAAGATCGCTCGGTCTTACCAAGTGACTATAAATGGCCCAGAATTTTTCTACCGTGCTAAATGTCCCGACTAATTTCAAATTTTGGTCGTAGCTTTGTAGACCATTTTGTTTTCCCGGTGTTCTAGATGAAAACCACAAAGAATACGAAAATTGAAGTCTGTGTTCGGTGGCGGGGGCCAAAGTGTTGCTGGTACTCGAAGTAACCTATACGTGAATTAGTAAATTGGATTTATTACGGGAGTAGTGATTATTCCCAGGATCCTGGGGAGGGAAGCCAATACACCTATGATATCGAACCTCTTTTTCCTGAGAAGTTTTGTTACGCTGATTTCGAGACTGGCTCTCTTCATCCTCAATTTCTTCGCTTTTTAACCTTAATTGGCGAAAATAGATTGTTTAAATTTTTATATTTACATATGGTAGAGAAAACTCACGCGTCAAATTTGTTATTCATGTCTTGGGAAGTTAGGACTCGGTTTTTCACAAGAGGTTTGATTTGATCAAAAAATGAATAGGTAACAATATTTGTTATTCTTCTTTACTCGTCAATAAGACAAGATATTAACAGTATATTTATAAAATATAGATTTGAAACAAACTAATTAATTCGGCGATTATTAATATAAATATAAAAAACTTTGAAACAAACGCGTGCAAAATATTTAGGTTTAGCTAATTTCCTGGCAAACTACGCGAAAGAGGAAAATATATTGTAGAAATCGCCCAAAAGCCGCCCAATATTTGCTAAGCCTAACCAAAAGTAGCCTTCGTTTCTAGTCTAGAAAATGTAAACATTGCATTTATAGCGCAATTAGGCTAGATGTAGCTAAAACCGCCAACCCTGCTGAAAAATAATTGAAATATTTAATTTATATGACTCCCTAGATGGCGCTAAAAGGCGGAAAAAGTTGTGTGCTTTCCGGTTTAATTTTGTCGTCTGCTTTTCGATCTTTGGCGGGAGAAAGCATAGAGGCTGCTGTTAATTTATTCTTGTCCTCTTGATTCTAATTAAAAATTAATAATAATTCGGGCTAATTAGCGTTGAAAGATGGAAGCTTTTCTGAAAGGCGTCAAACCCGGCACTTCGGGTACGAAAAATATACCAAAAGATAAGGATAAAAAAGATAAGAAGCCAAAATCTGTACCGTGGGTTGAGAAATAGTAAGTTAAACCTTGATCGGATTTTATCATTAATGCTTTCAGCTTGGGTGAGTTATAAACGCTCGTTGTATTTAAAATAGTAGACCAAAAACTGTGGATGATGTAGCGTATCAAGACGAAGTAATATCTGTACTAAAGAAAACCTTAGACGGAGCTGATGTAAATATAGTTTTAGTCACTCTGGACCCTATTTAGGATTACGTAGAGTATATTCTCAATTTGAAACTTCTCATTCAAGCTACCGCATTTACTCTTCTACGGACCCCCAGGTACTGGAAAAACCTCAACCATTCTTGCCTTAGCTAGGGAAATGTTTGGGTAAGTAGCGTAATTTATTTCATAGTGGTTTTTGACAATTTAAACACCTGAAACACCCAATTATAGCGACATGTACAAGAGTCGAGTATTAGAACTTAACGCTTCTGACGAAAGAGGCATTCAAGTCGTTAGAGAAAAAGTTAAAAACTTTTCGCAACAGACGGCTAGCGGAACGAGACCAGAGTATGTCAGTTTTTAAGAAGAATGGCCCAATTACGATCAATTATAAATTTAATTTGGTTTTCAGCGGACGTCCTTGCCCCCCTTTAAAAATAATCATACTTGATGAAGCTGATTCCATGACGAATAGCGCTCAAGTATGTTAAGTTTAGGACTATAAAACAACATAATTTACATTAAAATTAAATTATTTTAAGGCTGCCTTGAGAAGAACTATGGAACGCGAATCAAAATCTACTAGATTTTGTTTGATTTGCAATTACGTTAGTCGGTAAGAAACTTAAACAGAATTAATTGAATCAATTTTAATTTATTGTTCAACATTTATCTTCAGTATTATTGAACCATTGACTTCGCGGTGTTCCAAATTTCGTTTCAAACCATTATCGAGAGAAATTGTCATTAAAAGATTGAAAGATATTTGCGAGGAAGAGAAATTTTCCGTAACTGAAGAGGTTTTGAACTCGTTAGTGGATATTTCGGAAGGAGATTTGAGGAAAGCTATCACCTTGCTTCAAAGCGCTCATCGTTTGAGGGGTGGGGAAGAATTGAGCGTCGAAGACGTACAAGAAACTGCTGGCGTAATTCCCGATAAATGGGTGGCTGGTTTGTTAAAAGAATGCGCCGGAAACTCTTACGATAAACTGGAAACTTACGTCTCGGATATGATCATGGAAGGATATTCCGCCAGTCAACTTTTGAATCAATTACATGATATTCTCGTAACAAATGACGAATTAAATGACAAACAAAAATCACTCATCATGGAAAGATTGGCCGTAAGATTCTCTACCCCCAACTTTTAAAAAAATCTTTTTTTCACTCTTTTCTTTATTGATAGATTTGCGATCATCGTCTATTAGACGGAGCCGATGAATATTTACAAATTATGGATTTAACTACGCTTGTAATGGAACAAATATGTCGCAAAAGTTGAAACAAAGTCTAACCAATCGATTCAGTTGAAAACATAAAAGTAACGTTTGAAATTTTTTAACTTTCAATTTGTTTAAAATATAATTATTTTTCTAAGCCACGAAAGTCTAATAATTTGTAATTAAGCTTATAAATCGTTAAACTTTTCTAATCTCGCCAAAATTCAACTTTTTTGGTTAGTTACGTTGAAAAAATTATATCAAAAGCTTTTAAATTAAACTTTTTCTTATAATTGCTTCCCTTATGGAAATAATTGAGAGTCAGGGAATTTAAAAATGAATCAAAAAAGTCTGGGAAACTTTAAAAAAGTTAGGGAAATTGCAATCATTATCTGCTGAAAAGATTCTCAGCTGACCGTGTCAGTTCTATAGATTAGCACAAAGATATGCGTGCAAAAAGTTTGCCGAACGCGATTATATAAAAAATAAAAGCCTAAAAATACGGTCAAGGAAAATTGGTGGAAAAGGTTAAGGAAAAAGCTGCAAAACCCAGGGAATTTGAATCTGAAAAAACTGTCCCAACTCTGCGTTACTTCTTTAGTTAATTCAATATTTGCCTCAAATAGCTACCGTAGTAACTGTTTAACACTTTTAAGTTTATTAGTAATGATAAAGAAGGATATTTAAGGCAGGCGCTCCGCTTAAAGCCAGAGGGAGTAGTTAATCCCTCGAACGAAACAACATTCTATGAATTAGAATAAATTTTAAACAAAACCCTTCTTAAGCCTAAATAAAAGGTGTTTTTAAATAATCGAGTAAGGAATGAAACGAAAAATTAAAATTTATTTCATCTTTCATTGAAGTAATATTACGATACAAATCAAAACTTTATTAAAAGAAAAGGTTTAGAAACGAGAAATGGGGGGGTTCTTTCATATATCGCGAGTATAAAAAGTCAATAAACCCCCTTTTTTCTTTTATTCAGCGTTAAACGTACGTTACAAATTGAGAAATTCAAGATCTTTGATAATATTTTTAGGCTACGATAAAAAAAGCCCTAAAAATACAAATGCTAAATATTTTTTCAGATTTGGCAGGATTAAATATACGCTTGGCTTCCAATATATGAGCGAGTTTGTGGCTTTTTCCGGGAATTACTCGGCTTTTCATTTAGATTTTTTAGTTTATAAAGTTGGACAAGTACTCGCTGTAGTTAAGAACTTAAATATTACTCGTTTAAAGAGTTGTTCGTACGAGTTCTCCTAATTGAGTACTCGTTTTAAAGAAGTTACTCGATCCAGTACTCTTTTTAGAGTTTCATTTAAGATTAAAGAAAGGCCTTGCGTGTTTGGAATAATTTCTCAATTACTAACGAGTACTGTTTTTATTTCGACGCTAGTCTAGCTATAAAAGTTGTTCCCCTTATTTTAAAACTAGAAAAGAGGCTTTTTGGGCGTTCGCAAATTGTATAAAATAATTTATATCGAATGCAAACTTAAAATTTCAGAAAAAAATCATAAAAAGACTAGAAACGAAATTTACAAAATCTTTTACGCTTTAAAACTTCTTACCATTAGTATTTCCCCCCCAGTAAATGTCCCGGAGTAAAAACTGGCTAATTTTTAAGTCATTAAAAAGCCTAGATACAGATTTATTTATAATTACATACGATATAATTATGATAATTGAGTTTCTTCGTAAAAGAACCAAAAGTTGAATTTTTTTTTTATAAATATTCGTAAGTACGAATATTTTCTCAATGAATTTTTTTGTCGCGGTTTAAGCCGAGTTGTTTTAAAGTTTAACCTAAGATTTTTAGCTTTAGATTGATACTAAGTATTAAAAAAGCTATCGTTCCGCTTTTAAATAACAAATTCGTTTCGACGTAATGCGGCCTGCTGGTTAGGGTTAGCCGCAACGTCAACGCGAGAAGTAGAAGGTCCTCCGCGAACAAAACTAGCATCTTCGGAAGTCGTGAAGTTGATGGAATTAACGTCGGATTGAGGGAGAAGGGAAGCTACGCTGCCGTAACTACTTTCGCTCCCACTCGAGTTGTCTAAGGGAGCTTCCCTCGCGGTGTTGTTGTTGTTACTACCTTGATTTAAACGACGACCCGCTCTTCTTAATATGTCAGCGAAAATATTTCGTCCTGCGAATGCCCCTTCCTGAACCCCGGTTATCGACACCTCCTCAACTGGTTCCCCAGATTCTATAGTGACCTGAAATGAAAAAAACACGCTTGTTAATTCAAATGAAAAACGAGTACTCGATGGAGGAAAAGTCCTTCAAATGAGTACTCGATTTTAAAATGTATTAAATCAATACATCTTGACTGCTTCCCATTCCTCCGTATCCTTCGCTAGCTCTAGAGCTACTGCTCGAAACGGTTCTAGAAACCAAAAGAGGCGTAGTTTCAGCCGCGTGATCATCTCCATCAGATTCGCTATCGGTTTCCGGGGTAACTCCTTCAATCACGACCTTTCTTTTGCAAACTGGACAATTGCGCCTGCTATTTGTAAGCCACGGATCTATACACTTCGTATGATAAGCTAAAAAGAGGCGTATAATATAGTTTACTGTAGAAAGTTTATGTTATATTTGGCATACCGTGATTGCAAGGCAAGATTCGTAGTTTTTCCCCGTCACAATATTCGTCCAAACATATCGCGCACACTTCGTATCGTTGATCTTGAAATAAAAATTAAGTTTTGAAGTTTTAAAAGCAAACAAACAAAATGCTTAGGAATGAAACTTACGAGTTCCTTTTTTAAATTTAATTATTTGAAGATGTTTTAAATGTCTCGAAGACAAACGATTTCTCATATTTCTTCGCCGATGTTTCACGCATCTTATAATCTAGCAATGAGAAAAAAATGATTGATTTACTTCCGAAACGAGAGTAGTATTTTCATTTACCATAAACATGAGCATAATTAAAATACAAGCCCCAATTACGATAGTGCACGGAAGTAACAAATCGTCAAAAGTAAAAGTACGCGAAGGTTTGATCAGAACTCTAGAGCTGAAACGAAAATTTAAGCCTTCGAGTCAATTCCCTTCAATTAAGAAATGAAACTTACCTTTGATTGTAAAGATAATTATTCAGGATTTTTAAACCAGAAGCCTCATTAATTAAAACAGCTACTATATCGATGTCAGGATCAGTATCGTTATAAGCATCTTCTATATCTGGAACCCCGCTGTTGTAGATGATAGCCGCCTTATAATTGGCTAGTTGGGCATTATTGATCTAAATTTAATCTAAATTAGAATTGGAAAGAGTTGAAAGAATGAATAGAAAGCTTACTTTATCAGCGAGAGTGCATCCTTTCCTTTTTATAAGGGCAAACCAACGAACATTGCCCGGTTCATCAGGAGGTGGTTTTATCGGTTCACAGCCGTCTATAGGATCAGCAGCTATGACTAAACCCTAAAAACGTTGAAAAACTAGTTTAAAGAATTCCTATTTTATATTATGCGAATTTATTTCTTACATCTACACCGTGAGAAGGCGCTGGTGGTGAAAATTCAAGTTCATAGTCCGAAAATCTATCGATAGTTTTGTTTGTTCTGGTACTGATCTAAAACGCAAAAGCCACGATTAATACTTGGTTAGGTTTAGGTTGCGGGGAATGAATCTAAAACCTACCACGTACACCTCTCCCAGAGCTTCACTCAGAGCCGTGGCGAAAACTAACATTTTTAAACATCTAGCGTAGTTGAATCCCTGTTTGTCAGTCATTTTTTGGCTGGGCGCAATTTAAGGCCAAAGTTTTTCGTAAATCACATCGCAACGGGAGCTCTATTTTGAAACTCTAAAAAGGGATTCACACATCAGTCTTATCTCCAAGGTCGAGATATATGGAACTAAATAGTCTAATTAAACAGTCAGGGTTAAAGAGTTTAGTGATAAACTTTTGGCTCAAATATTAAGGAGTCGGAGTACCACTTTAGATTTTTGAATGAGATTACATTTTCAAGTTTGTTCAACTTTGATTTCCGTACATTCGTTGGGTAATTTAGTAAAACCAGAGTAAAACACGTAAAAAAACAATACAGACGTATTCAAATCAAATCATGTATACAAATGCTAGGGATCTAAGCCTCGGTCGACAAACAATATTTTATCGGTTTAGTTCCCTAAATTAATGAATTTCCTTTAAAAACTTACGTAATCCTCGAAAATGTATTAACGTTCGTCAACTACGAGTAATTAAAAGATATAAAATAAATCGATTTCCCCTTTAAAAAAATTGAGATAAATAATTTTATCATCTAAAACAAAAGATGTCATAAAATGCGACAAAGAACTATTTTTCGTTAGGGGTCAAAGTTCGGAGGGAAGTGACGAAAGGCTACTTCCGGCAAATGACGGTGGCGGCTGTCAAATATCGCGTGAGCTTCCGCTCGGCGCGCTGAAAAAAATAGTCGCGTTCAATGGCGGCGAGTTGGTGCAATCGCGATATGTAATCTTTATTTTTAATTATTTCGTTATCTTAGAATTATCTTTATTTTAAACGTTTATCATTTACTAAAAGTTGAATTCGTCCGGATATCGATTTACGTAAGATTATTGGTCGATTCTCGCCGCTTTAAGCCTAAATACGGGTCTAAAATTTTCGATGCTTATCATCGCCGATGAAGAAGAGGAGTTCGGGGCCGTTGTCTAACAATTTCTATTATAATACGTCGACCCACCTGAGATTCCATTGTATTTCGCTCGAACTTTGATGGAATTTGGAGCCTAATTCGGCCCCTGGTATTTATTATTTTAATCTTAATTACGCCCTTTCTTTAGATTATGGTCTTAAAATATTTCGTTAGTTTCTACCCTCCCGTTTTATAATTAGCCAATGTTTTGTTTTGAAATTCAACACTACCTAGAATGGAGCCGAGGCTTCTTTGGCCTATTATTTGTTTTTCTCCTCCTGCCACCCCCGCATGAACTTCTTTTGATCTATTCGCGAACCAGTTGCTCCTTTAAAGGTATTTCCATTTAATGGGGGTGTTGTTTTCAGAGAGCCAGCGATATGTTTTGCCCCATTGATATTTTATAGTCTATACTTAGAAATAACAAATGTTTTTTCAAAGTATATGAAATAGAAGCCAGCCAGGTTTCCATAGAAACTAGCTTCGCAACCCCGTATTGTTTCGAAACCTTTTTCTTATCAATACCTTTAGAAATATTGGGTGTAGATTATGGGACAATCTGTATTAGCTATTATATCGCGTCTTTCCCCTTTATATTTTAGATCGGGAATCTATCTCTAATATGGATAACGGTCGACGGTGGATAGAATTATAAACGTAACGAGCCTGCAAAACTAACGACAGAAACTTGAGAGACTAATTGGTCTACTTTTTGACAAAATGATGAAAAACATACAAGGACAGCGAAATTCGTTACACGTTGGACTCAATGACGATAGCGAGGTAGGCGTTTAAAAGCTTTATTTTTCACGCCCCTATTTCTTTGATGGGTACGAAATTCTTTGATAAATACGAGAGTGTCGGGTTTTAACGGGGAACTAACGTAATAGGCCTCTTCTAATCTTATCTTTAGCGCTTAGGAGTCCCCTGACTTTGATAAGAAGTGGTTTATTTCATTACAAAAAACGTATATGAAATTAAAACCCTATCGAAAGTTTATAACACTATTATAGTCCTTTTTGAAACCAAAATTACGACCGTACTAGAATTTAACCAGGATTTAAAAAGGATTCTTTTAGGAAATGAATTCTAATTTATTAAAGCTCGTTATTTCAAATTAGGGGATAAAAAAATCACGGGAAATGAGATTTGGAAGTTAAATTTTAGTGGAGGACTAGCTGTAACTTTAAGCCTGGGGAATTAATTTGTACGCTCGAGTAAACTCTATTTTAAATGCGGCAGGGAATTTAGGCAGCGAGATAATCTATAAATTGGTTGAAAGCTAACAGGTTTGGAATCTCGAGACTCGTTTTTTTAAATATTAGGGCAACTAGCTCTTAGTCGTTGGCCCAGCCGGCTTCTAGAACTGGTTAGCCATCAATAAGTTTATAAAGAGATGAGAGAGAGGAAAAAAGTCGTCTCGTTTTTGAAATATAAAACTGCGCTAGACACAGCTAGCAAGTTTTTAAAACATTTCGCGCCAATAAGCCGGAATTTAACGATGTTTACGGCTACTTAAAATGATCGGATAAATTTGAATAAAAAAAGTACTACATACGCAAGCATTTTTAGGAATCCAGTCTTTAAATAGCCTTCATTATTGTACTTCTACCGTCCTTTTGATGAGATTATATTTAGCCATTATAAGATCCTGAAGATTTATAATAATTAATTGAGCTTGATTTTTTTTTTGGTCTTAGCTGTTGTGAAAACTTAATTTGCCACACTGATTGCAAACAGACCCCCATACATTAGAACCCAACTCATTTTGGCTGAAAATAAAGTTTTAGGTTGGGTACATTTGCGGTTATTTCCCAATCAGTTCTAGCAATATATTCCCATCGTAAGACTGGATTAAAATCTCTTAATATCGCAATTAAGCCCTATCGTAATGTTAAATTAGAGGGGTTTTCTATTTTTTAGGTTATAGCTTAGAACAGGCCATAATATCGCAATTATTATTAAAGGGAGAATGAAGTGACTGACTTCTTAAAATTATTAATCCCTATACGAACAAATTTTAAATTAGAAATCAAATTTAAACTTACTGGTTAAATTAAGGTTACCCTTACCGTAAAAAAGGTAGTCTGATCCGAAGAGGTCCTCAAGAACGCTGCAAAAGTCTCGGGGAAGTCTTTAAAACTTCCCCAAAACTTCTTGACATAATGAAAGACGGTGGAATCTTTTTTTGCCCTTTTTACGCAAGTATAAAAAATTACAAACAAATATTAAACTACCCTTACCAAAAAAATTTGGTCTTAAGAGGTCTTCTGGAAGTCTTTCGGGTGTCTTATTTAGTCTTAAGAGGTCTTGGGGAAGTCTTCCATTACGTCAATAAGTCTTGGGGCAGTTTAAAAGACTTCCGAAAGACCTTTGTAGTGTTCTTGAAGACCTCTTCAGATCAGACTAACTTTTTTCCGTAAGGGTAGAAATAAATTCAAAATTTACCCAGAAAATAGGCTTAGTTGGATTCAAGGAGCTAGATCTTGAATTTCTTTAAATTTTTGAGGTAGAGACCAACGAGTGAAGACGCGTCAACAAGGCGTGATCTCCGCGAGACTTCCAATAACATTAAATTGGTCACTGACTCTTCAACGCTAAGAAATAGATAATCTCTGTGAATCCATCTAAGTCTATATATTTCCCATTATGTTTAACATTTATTTCTAGTTTAATATTTGTTTGTAAATTTACAACAGGGTTGCCACGGGTCAGGGAAAACAGGGAAAAGTCAGGGAATTTGAAAACGAACCAAAAAAGTTCGGGAATTTTAAGATATTTTAGGAAGTCAGGGAAAAGTCAGGGAATTTAAAGATCTTTCGAGAAGCCAGAAAAATTGCAATTATTATTCGCGGAAAAGATTCTCAGCTTACCGTGTCAGTTGTATACATTAGAACAAAAGATACGCCTGCAAATGTTATCGATGGAAAAGGTCAGGGAAAAACCTGGAAAAGTCGGGGAATTTGAATCTGAAAAAACTGTGCCAACCCTGTACGAGATAAGGAATCTATAAAAAAAATGGCTTATACATTTTATTCTCCCTTTAATAAAAATTTCAAACTTAATAAGTAAGGCAATGTTTCTCAGTTAGAACTTCATCATGGTATCTACTGATGTTACGTTGATCAATTTTATCAAAATAATGTAATATAAAATATTTATTTCGAGTTAATGACAGTGTGAAAAGTATATCTGTTAATCCAGATGATTTTTGTACCGACCAATGAGAGGGATAGATTTCCTTACGGGTTAAAATTGTTAAAAATCTAAAATGATCTAAAAGTTGAACGAATCTGGTTTTGGAGTAAACAATTTTCAACTCTAAACTCGTTTTTTAGAGGCTGGATTTTTTTATTAATTTTATTCTCCGCAAATGTAAAAATCCTTGACGTTTTTTTGAATAGTTGTCCATTTTAGGGGGGGGGGGGGAGGGGGTTATGGGGGAAACTATAAATGAGAAGGGAAGTTAAAATATCCCGTAAGTGAAACTGGAAATCAATTTCTCCTCAAAAACTCGAAATCCAGCACGCAACGACACCCAAAAATGTTGCTTATAGGCTATACTTTAGCACCCCTTTTTAATCCACCTCTCCCTTTCCTTCATCAATTACACCCCCCCTCCCCCTCCTATGATTAAAGGGAAAGACTTATTTTTGGGTGAAAATGGAATCAGATTTTGGGTGAAAATGGAATCAGATTTTGGGTGAAAATGGAATCAGATTTTGGGTGAAAATGGAATCAGATTTTGGGTGAAAATGGAATCAGATTTTGGGTGAAAATGGAATCATATTTTGGGTGAAAATGGAATCAGATTTTGGGTGAAAATGGAATCAGATTTTGGGTGAAAATGGAATCCGATTCTGGGTGAAAATGGAATCCGATTCTGGGTGAAAATGGAATCAGATTCTGGGTGAAAATGGAATCAGATTCTGGGTGAAAATGGAATCAGATTCTGGGTGAAAATGGAATCAGATTCTGGGTGAAAATGGAATCAGATTCTGGGTGAAAATGGAATCAGATTCTGGGTGAAAATGGAATCAGATTCTGGGTGAAAATGGAATCAGATTCTGGGTGAAAATGGAATCAGATTCTGGGTGAAAATGGAATCAGATTCTGGGTGAAAATGGAATCAGATTCTGGGTGAAAATGGAATCAGATTCTGGGTGAAAATGGAATCAGATTCTGGGTGAAAATGGAATCAGATTCTGGGTGAAAATGGAATCAGATTCTGGGTGAAAATGGAATCAGATTCTGGGTGAAAATGGAATCAGATTCTGGGTGAAAATGGAATCAGATTCTGGGTGAAAATGGAATCAGATTTTGGGTGAAAATGGAATCAGATTTTGGGTGAAAAGGAAAACAGATTTTGGGTGAAAAGGAAATAAGGTTTTGGGTGAAAAGGAAATAAGGTTTTGGGTGAAAATGGAATCAAATTTTGGGTGAAACTGGAACCAGATTTTAGTATTTATATTTTGATAATTGCAATCTTTTTTAAATGGGGTTCTTTCGTAGAGCTTTTCAGATTTCAGCGCTACTTTTGAGATTATTAATTTAATCCCAACGTAGAGATTAGCTGTCACTGTTAATTTAATCCCATAGAGATGAGCTGTCACTGTTAATTTAATCCCAGAGAGATAATTCGCTTAAACTAATCCCGTAGAGAAAGATCTTAAAATTAATTAAATTTTTTTGGTAAATATTTTGCAACTAACAAATTTCTCTTGAACTGATTATCTTGAAAGATAATTTATATCATAATCAGTTTTGCCAGATATAGTTAACTGTAGATTAACCAGATTAATTATCTGTAAATTAAAGAGACTAATTGAATTAACAATTAACAGTAAATTAACAATATTATCTTTGAATTGAAGTGATTCATTAACTGTATCAGTAACTAACAGGATTAACTAAAATAATGGAATTATGATATTTAACTGCAAATTAACTAGAAAATGAACTGTTAACTAACCAAAAATTAAGTTTAATTAATGAACTTGGTTCTGACGTAGATAATCTCGTATAAATCTATATAAAAAAAACTATCCAAATATATGATTTATGGTAGACAATCCCTTGAAATGTCTGCGGGTAATAACGCGCAACGGGTAGCTATGTATGTTATTTTTTTTTTTGTAGTGGCCCTTTGGGGGGAATGAAGTTGTAATCAAACAAACCAGTCGCTGTTAACAACCGATCTAGATATTCTACCTCCAAAATTGTTTATAGAGAAGGTTTGATTAAACTGAATTCTCTGGAGAACTTGTATTTAAAGGTATAACCGCAAAATCTAGGCGTCCGTCGAAGTGTATCGGGCGTGTTAAAATATTTTTGACTCGTTTTTCGCTACCTTTCAGTCAGAAACACTCAGTTGGTTGATTAGGAGGGAACGGGCGGCACTCGCTGTTCCTTGTTCGATTTAAAAACGAACCAACAACCGAATAATAACCCTCGTTAAAATATTAAAACGCGCGTTTCTCAACTAGTTTTTATCGCGAAAATGTATTTCCATTCTTTTGGTATTCGATTTGTAGCCCAGTTCGCTCGGAGCCCTCCGGACTAATTAGCTTCGATAATTAGCGTCTAGTTTTAAGCCTTTGTCTTTGAATATTTGAATATAAGTAGGTGATAATATTTGAATATCGCTGCCGGATTTTTTTTTTACCATCTTGGAATACTTTCGCTCGTTGTTACGCGATGAATTGTGCCATTATTTTATATCGGTCATCATCTTCGGAGTTTTAAAGATGCCAGCCAAATTTGACATCCCCGTTAGTCGTAGTTTACACGTGCAACACGTTCCATCGCATCTACATCCTCAGTCGCATTCGGGACCACCTAGTTGGGCTTATCATCATCCCCAGTTTTTAAAATGGAAAACGTGGGCCCAACCAGCTAGACCCGTTGCCACTCTGGTGAGATTATCATTTTTTAAATTACGCTAGCGTATTTACCGTTAATTATGACACGAAAAATGGGCTGGTATTATTTATTTTCTTAATTATAAGGCCTCTGGACTCTCACTAGATACTTATTTTCTTGGGCCACTTAAAAGGACAGCCCGTTTAAAGTCTCCTTCATTTATAGCTTAGTGGACGACTTTGACCCTAACAATTTGTACAGTCAAAGCTAGGGTTGCGCAAGCGTAAAGAAAGATGATTTTCAAGGGTCAATTAACTGTTCAATTAACACTTCATGTCTTAATTTTATTTGCCCAATTAGCCAGTCGAGTTTAATAATAATATTTAAAATTTAAAATTGCTAATAATTTTATTCACTACCCTATTAAAAAAAATTGACTATAAAGAACTTAATTGTTACTTTAATTAGGTAGTAGCGAACTTATTACGCTTCTAATATCCTAGTTCCATTAATTTGATGACTAATTTTACAAGAAAATAAGTGGTAATTAATTAGATGTGCAGAAACGAAGATTGATTTTTAATTCAATAGTAATTATTTTATTTAATAGTAATAGTCATTATTTTAATTGGTTTTAAAATTTGTTCGTAACCGGTGTTACTCGATGTATGAACTCGAATTAAGACTTTATTAGATCAAAGCTTGTTTCGAAGCTTAATTCATCACTTAATTATTTATACTCGTGGCAATTTCATATCAAATTAGAATTAAAATGAGAATGCGGTCGAATTAACGAAGGAGTTATTTTCTATATCTTTTCCTTATTTAAATATAGCCCTAATCCATTGAAAAAATCAATTGTTAAAGCTACCCGCGAAGTAGGCTTAGCTGGGATTCACCTAGAGGGAAACGTTTCAAACTAGGCTTAAGAGGGCGGAGAGGGTTTATCCTTATGGAAAAAAGTTATTGTCTAATCTGAAGAGGTCTTCAAGAACACTACAAAAGTCTCTGGGAAGTCTTAAAGACTTCCCCAAGACATATGGACATAATGGAAGACTTCCCCAAGACCTCTTAAGACTGCATGAGACACCCAAAAGACTTTCCCAAGACCTCTTAAGACTAACTTTTTTTGGTAAGGGTAACGACGAGATATCAAAGTACACGGATCCCTGTTAAGCCTAATTTTAATTACAGCGAATAATTTCTATTTAAATGATTAGGAGTACGATAGTTTTGACTAAAGGGGGTAAACTGAAGAGGAGAGAAAGGTTAACAGTTTGGTTATTCGAACTGATCCAATCTAAACCGCAGTGTGGCAGCCCCGAAATGAAAGGGAACCTAGTCAGGGAAGAGGGGGTGGAGTTTTCTTTCGCCCCTTTAACCGAAAAGAATTCGTTGTTGAGTCGCATTCTCCCTTTAATTTAATTTAATTTATGTAATGTGGGTTAATTTTGTTCGTGATCTTACGAATACTCTTTCCCAACTATTTTTATATTTTAAATTTCAACATCTACGGAAACGTTTTAAAGTAATAAAAAGTGAAAAGTAAGATTAAATTTTCCTCGTACAAATCCGATCGGATTATCCGGCTGTCGTATCTCCAGATCTAGAGAGAGAGAAAAAACTAGAAACTTTATAGGATAAAATATTAGCGAGGTCAAAGTGGTTTCGAATCTAGCTAAGGGAAAAAAAGGAATGCTACGTGGTACTCGTTTTGGTTTTAAAAAGTGGGAAAACGCCTTTCTTATATAGTTTCTACACCCTATAAGCTCGTTTATCCGCTATTACGTCATACGGGTGTATTACAAAAACTACGCTCGATCCTCTACATAGACTGTTTATAATAATTCTTCTCGCTAACCCCTCCCCTGCAACCTTTATTCTCGCTTCCCAACTAGCTGGCTCTCGAAGCTATGATATAGTTAATTAGTTTAACCAGGTCTAGCTCCCAAATTAATCTATTTTGGTCAAAATTGGCCACCAAAGACATAGGAAGATAGTACGAGCTGGGGTGTACTCAAAAAAATAATAAATAAATATATATATTTTATAAAAATACGCAAATTTCATAAAAAAAAAAAAAATGTTTAATAAAAATCCTCACAATCCCAGAAATTACATTATTTTTTGATTAAAATATTCAAATCCAAAATAAAATTTACATTTTTGATTTAAAAAAAATCTCAAAATTCTAAAATAAAATAGATTTTTGCGTAAAAATAATTTTAACAATATCAAGTAGGATACATCTTTTTCAAATTAAGTATTTATCGAGTAATTATTGAGTAGTTATTAGTAATTTAAAAATCCAAAACTGATTTCCTATTTTAGCTGCCCCTCTTTTCAAATCTGGTTGCTTGTCGCAAATGTGAATTTGAATTTTAAATTAGTAAGTTTAGTTAATTCCATTTAATTTACGAAATAAGGTTTAATTTGTTTTTGGGAGTTTAAAATGTTAAGAAGCTTTAAATCATGTTGACCTATTTTTCTCTTATTCGCCCTGTCGACCCTTTTCGCTGGATTTTATCCCGAATTACTTAAGGGGGGGGGGGGGGGCTGTATCGTTAAAGAAACCTTTTTTATATTTAACGATCAAATCGCAAATTCGACCTCGTTTAAAAACCTTAACAAAAATTAAACAAAAAAAAGAAGTTAAGATTAAGAATTTTTTAACAAGGAGAGATTTCAGTCTCGGGGTTTGCGGCTCCTTAAAATTAAGCGATTTTGAAAGATTTCTACGTATTTGAAACTACTTAACTATTCGTTTGAATAATTCTGGGTTGAGATTACTTTAGGTTTAAAAGACAAAGAGTGATTTTCAATATAAATTAATCTCCCTTACCAAAAAAAAAAGTTAGGCTGATGTGAAGAGGTCCTCAAGAACATTAAAAAGGTCTTGGGGAAGTCTTTAAGACCTCACCAAGAATTCTTGACATAATGGAAGACCTCCCCAAGACCTCTTAAGACTACGTAAGACTTCCGCAAGACCTCTTAATACTAACTTTTTTTGGTAAGGGCATTTAATAATCTGCCTGATTACCAGTGGATTAGGCTGCCATTTAAGCGATAAGGAATCGATAAAAAAATCACTCATTGTTAGGTTTCATTCTCCCTTGATCAAAATTAAATCAAAAGTTGCTTTGATAATTTAATTAAACAAAATTAAATTTGAAATTAGTTTTCTTCCTCGGAGATCGAAGAATTTAGAAATTATTAAATGTACGTTGAAAACATTTTCTTAGCTCGCGGGAGCGTGAACTTTCTCCATAACCTCATTTTTTGAATTAATTAAAATAAATTAATTTCCACTCCGAATTTAATTTCTTAAATTCCTTACGCCGCAATATTTGTTAGTGCACGGAGTAACACCAGGACCAATTCGATTTTTCCAAATATACCGTTTACTGTCTATATAATTAAAATCTAATCTAATTTATCACGCTACAATTATTCCGTTGAGTTTCTTCAACTTTTATTTTACTTTGAAATTAATTTCTAAAATTAATATTCTTTTTTTTTTTAATATTTCTAATTCTATTTTATCCTCGTACTTAGGAGTATTTTTTGCGAAAATTCTAATTGATTCTTAATGTCAATTTATACCCAAAGTGCCTAATATTACGGCTCGGTGATTGATAAAGGGTAGAAACAAAAACAAAAAACATTAAAATTAACGTTGAGGCAATTATTTAACAACAAGATTATTCAATTTTTAATTACTATCAAGATTAGAATGTTTATTCTAGGTTGCCACGGGTCAGGGAAAAGTCAGGGAATTTGTAATTGAACCAAAAAAGTCAGGCAATTTAAAGATCTTGCGAGAAGCCAGGAAATTGCAATCATTATCTCAGCTGATGGCGTGTCAGTTGTATAGATTAGAACAAAGATACGCGTGCAAAAGGTTTGGCGAACGCGATTATATATATAATAAATAAAAGGTTAAAGATAGTGTAGTGTAGTATTAGCCAAAACGGTCAGGGAAAATCGTTTAAGGCCAGGGAAAACCTGCAAAAGTCAGGGAATTTGAATCTCAAAAAACTCTGCCAACCCTGTTTAACATAATCACTCTAGATTTCATTCTCCCTTTAATATTGCATTAGTTTTTTAAAAGGTTTAAACGATATAAGAAATTAATCAATGTGACGTTTAATTCTCCCTTTAAGGGATTAATTCGTACAATAATAATGATAATATCATGAAAGTTTGAATGTTGACGGGAATGAAAAAGTTTTCTTCCAAATATTCTCTGGTAAAAATCAGAGATTGGTTTTCTAAATGTTGTACGAAGTTGGTAGCGTGTTTAAGAAGTGTTCTTGCTCCGTTGCTTCTCGAGAATGAGGATAAATTGGGCATAAGAATTAAATGGCGGGTTTTGTGACGTGTAGAGTGAAAGCCCGAGACACTTTTAACTTTGAAAAGAAGGGGGAAGTCCATTTTGAGTGTAAATCGCGGAACGTAATATTATTATTGGTTCCTTCTTCGTAGTGTTTTTTTTTTTATTGCCTGGACAAAATTCATATTTCCTCCACTATACAGATAATGATTCCTTCCCATATTCGCGCTCTGATGAACTTTTTTTGGACAATTCTCGACTCTGTCGTAACTCGCGAGTATACCGGTTAGTTCCGAGACGTTAACTTCCTATTACTTTCACTTTTGTTCTTCGAATGGAACGAACCAAGGTTTAAATTTAATCCGTTCATTTAGAAATATAATTTGCTCCCAATTAAGTTTAATCAAGTTTCGAACAGTATCGCGACGGGTCAGGGAAAAGTCGGGGAATTTGGAAATGAACCAAAAACGTTGGGGAATATTAAGATATTTTAAAAAGCCAGGGAATTTAAAGATATCATTCAAGAAGCCAGGAGAAGTCATTGAATTTGAATCTGAAAAAACTGTGGCAACCCTTCATTATCCCTTTCAAATATTATTATTTTTTTCTTCTTCACTCGTGTGAATCTGTCGAGTTCGCAATGAGATTTTTCTGTCTAACTAGATGTTTTAATTTTGCAATCTTTTGTTTCGTAGATTATCTTTGGAAATATCTGGGTTGGGTAAAAGCCGTTGGTCGGGAAAGAATCCTATCTTTCTTTTCTTTCTCGGAACAATAGGGGATCCAATTTGGAAACTTGTTAACTCGCTCTCTGACAATGTTTGTTTGTTGTTGTCAATCTTATTTTGTTTCATTCTAGGCTATTTTTAAATTAGATTAGGTTTTAACGTATATATATATTGCTATTTAAAAACACGCGCATTTCCTTATCCTTATTTACTATCGTACGTACGTGAACTCTTTTTGAAAGTGATTTTATATACCTATCTTTAAAATCTATAATCACCACTCTCGAAAATGCAACCAGTTCAATCTCGATTTCTTTAATTGACAAATTCTTTATTCACGCTTTAAACTTAGTTCCCGTGGGAAAATTAAATTAATTTTAATCAATTCTAGCTGCTGATAAAATAACTAAATCTAAAACCAATTGATTATTAAAAAAAAATGATCTGAACGTTTTAAAATTAAATTGTTATACGTGTTTTTCCTCCATATTTATTAGATATTTTATAACGGAATATACAAAACCAATTTTCGATTAGCGAGTAATGTTTCTCAATTCGAATACCAAGTATATATTTTTATACGAAGTACTTTCTATAATCGACAAGTACTTAGGTAATTTTAAACGACAATTAGTCAATTACCTATTCTCTATTTTATTATTAAACCATTAATATTTGTATGTTTAGTTATAGAATACTCGATATTAACGAGTACTCGATTGATGCGAACGAGTACTCTTTTCTTTTTTTCTTTTTTCCTGGTTTTGGAAAGGAGCTAGGGATGTTGACACGTCCTTAACAGATCCGGTACACCTCATTGAACTCTTTACTTAAATTGATTGTCCACGGGGAGTTTAGAGATCGATATTAACGAGTACTCGATCGATATTAACGAGTACTCGATCGATATTAACGAGTACTCGATCGATATTAACGAGTACTCGATCGATATTAACGAGTACTCGATCGATATTAACGAGTACTCGATCGATATTAACGAGTACTCGATCGATATTAACGAGTACTCGATCGATATTAACGAGTACTCGATCGATATTAACGAGTACTCGATCGATATTAACGAGTACTCGATCGATATTAACGAGTACTCGATCGATATTAACGAGTACTCGATCGATATTAACGAGTACTCGATCGATATTAACGAGTACTCGATCGATATTAACGAGTACTCGATTGATACGACCGAGTATCCCTATGATCTTTCTTTCCGTAACTCTATATCAAATTATTTCTTGATCGATAATTACTGTTAAACTAATTCCTTGAATTTGATTGGCTTCGTTAATATTTAAACCTTTTATGGGTCAATAAAATGCGAGGGTTGCTTCAAACCAGTTAAAAATTATCCGCTTTAAATTATTCAAAAATGTAACCTTCTCAATCCCCGCCAGTTTACACTTTATATAGTTTATAAAATTTTCAATTTTTCATATAGTTTACGGGTTTCTACACAAACTAGTTCTGAAATGCTTTATCTATAACCATTAATTTGATTATTGGCGCCAAACGAAAGCGGTCTAGTTTGAAATTAAGAAAAAAAACAACTTGTCTATCAAAATCAGGGCGTTTTCTTCTGCATATTTTAGTTGTTTTATTTTATTTTTTGTAAAATCAGCTTCGGAAAACGAATAACCCAAATTTTTGTAGTCTATTGTTTAAGTTTTGTTTAAAAACCATACTTCTAGCTGATCCCATCAAAAACTAAGAGGTCACGAATAATAAAATGAAAATGGCACTACGCCTAAAGGGAGAATGAAGTTGGAAAGCCCTAAATCAAATTCGTAGATCGATCGTAATTTTAATGGTATAAGCTGATTAGGCCTAATTTATTCGTTTCGTTTATCCTTGAACTCTGACGCCATTATTAAGTTATATAACCTTTAGCCTCGAGATAAAGCTGTCATCCAATGATAGTGAAGCTCGATGGAGCTTACCGCTTGACCACGTACGCTTATTCGACAGAATCAACGCACGTTGTTGGACCGCATTCTTCCTTTTAAAGTTTATAATCAAAAATGGTATTAGCAAGTTTCTAGCCGGTTAATATAACATCCGCCCAAAATTCTTTACCACTACGAGGTCAACCAGTTTTTGGCACTGAACAAAAATAAGTGAAAATAGCTTTTTTAAGCTTCCACTTTCAAGTCATTAGTCGTTTCTCGAGGCCGAGGGTGCTTAGCTATGAATGTTAGGGCCAATGTTTTTAACTAGAAGATAGCCAAGGGCTATTAAACAAATTCATCTTTGATATTTTAAGCCAATCACTGTCAAGAAGTTAGAAATGGTTGCTGGACTGATATTATCATCATCATCACACTCTTAACACCGCATCTAGCTCTTATAATTAGGCCCGGGGATTTCAGAAAAATACTTCAAAATTTACAACCAGTATTAAAAATCCTACAGAGTTCCTAACCCTTTCCATTCTATCCTGACCTTTTCTATTCTATCCTAACCTTTTCTATTCTATTTTAACATGGCGATTTGAAAGTTTCAAATAAGTTTTTCTCACACTTCTGTCCGTAGTTGTTGAGTGTTGGGTCTGAATATGGTAATTTCCCCGCTTCCAATCCAGTTTAATTTTGATGTACAAACATATTTTATTGGGATATTAGTATAGCATCCCTCCTTAGCTGCTATTAAAAAGCAATTTTTTTTCTCCCGAATTAGATTTGGCGTCCTTGCCTTCCCCCATCGTGACCCTCCGGGAGTCCGTTCCCTCCTTCACGCGTGCAATTTCCGCGGGATTCAGATTGTCCCGAGGCTATTCGAAGGCTACTCTTATTTTTATACATTTTTTCCCCGCCATTGATTCCCCTCTTCAATTATTACGAATGTACGTGAGCTTTCCACGCTTGGAACCATCTTCTCTTTTTTTTTGCCTTCATCTCTATTCCCCCTTACCATTCGTAACCTCTTTCTATTAAAGAGAGAATAAACAGTGATACGAAGGAATTTTTTATTAATATTATTATAAAATAAATTGTGTTTTTTAAACATTGCTCTGTCCACTCGAGACTGTTGCCGCTACATATAGTAAAACATTCAGGAAGTGTACTTGTCTGAATTATACAAAATCAGAAACCTTTAGGCCTAAGATCTGAACTTCCGACTAATCAAAGGGTGCCCCTCGTCTACCTCTTTTACTTAATAAAATCACAGTAACACTCTTTGAATCATGGAGCTGAATCCAACCGCGTGTCACGGGGAGTGTTTTACTTTTTAATTTAATTCCACTTTATTTTTCTCATTTCACCTTCCCTTTAATGTTTAAATACGCATTACGCGCTGCGGCATTTATCGAAGTTGATGTCGCTCGCTTTTTCGACCCTTTCCCTCTCCCTCTTCGCGGTTGGGTAAGACACGCGGCTATTGGTATGGCGGAAGGGCATTTACCTTAAAGGACGTGTCTCAAACTCTTATTTAAACGATCCATTTTTAGCTAACGGCCCGTGTTTTTGGAAGTGAGAGCTAAGAAATTCAACCCGTATAATTAATTCTTATATAAGTTTAAAAATATTTTAATTTTAGATGCGTGTGGTGGAAGCTATAAGAACATTGATCATCGATCTACTTTAAATAAAATAATAATTAGTATACGAAATTAATGTACGACTCTGGTAATTTACTTACGTTAACATGTTCGATATAATATGGGGATTAAACCTTAAAACCAATATGGGACAAATGAGTAACCCGGTATTTATATTAAATTATTAAAAGTATGATCTCTCGATCAGTTTTTAGCGAGGGGTCAAACACTCTTGAATTTTCTGTACACCCGAGTTTACTGAGTTCAGCTTTGATAGTGCAAAGAGTTCAAAAATGATGTATACCCGAGTTCTGTCCCATCGGTTTTCAATGATATTTTAACACACTCGCTCGTAATCTTCATTCGATCCCCTTAAGTCTTGGTCAGGGTTAAGCCGCACTTTCTTAAAATTTATACACCAATTAATTATGGTATCCATATTGGTAATACCAGGAGCTCATTAAATATGGGAGTATTGGCCATCTTGGAGTAATTAAAAAAGAAATTTCCAGACTAAAAATCATGGATTTGGGATAATACAGAGAGAGGCAGATGGAACAAGCTATTTTGCAATTTGTGACTGCAGTTTTAATTAGCTTAACTACCGTGGCCCCTTATGGACCATTTTGATATTTTTAATTCGTCATATCTTGAATTTGTCGTAGGCGGAATTTTCGCCTCGATCTTTTAGAATGAATTAGCGAGGGGAAAAAATAATAATAGTACGTTAGAAGGAAGAGAAACGTTTCTGGTGACGACCTTCTTACAACGCCGCAAAAATCCCACAATGAGAAGCGCTGATCCGTTACCTCGAAATTTCTCAGCTTTTTAAAATAATTTTTCTCTTCAAATGACTGATAAAAAAATGTATACCGTTCTAAATGAGAATTTTATTTAGTTTTTGGAGTCATAAAAAAATGCTAAATCAAGGAACAACAAATCTAATCTAATTTTATTTTTTTTAATTACGTAATTAATCTAATTTGAAGATTGCGAATTTATTTTAATCTAATAATCACGCCTGATAATATTAAAATATCCTAGGAAATTTCCAATAATAATTAAACATTCAATTTTCAATTAACAAAAACTTTAATTATGAATATTAATTTATTTTTTGATATTAATTTCAAGATTAATTAACCTCTTAATTAATCATTAAACTAATCGCCATATAATAAGACGATATTGATGTTCCATAATTTGAATTTTACTAATTAGTTTTATATTCTCTAGCCAAACTAACTGAAAATTTTAATTATTCCAATTGTAGGCTGAACTATAATATTTTAAAGTTGCTAGTGCACTGCGCTGAGGTAAATTATAATTCTAATTACATTGTATTGTTTATTAATGAGAAATTATCATAGATAATTTATAACCAGCTCAATAATACTACGCTACTATCCTAGTTAATTACTATTAAATTCCCACAAATGATTATTATTAAGGTAGTAGCTAGCTAGCAATCTTTGGACTCTCATCGTATGAAAATAAATCCATTTCGATCTAAACTATTTTATCAAATTGTGATATTTAATTATAATCGTATATTAATTATTTTAATCAAAACTAAATCTATATTTCACTCAATCGTATCCTGATAGGATAGCGACGGGGGTTAATGTACTTGGGCGTGTCTCTCCTTTAACTACAACCCGCAATCTTTCCTTTAATTATGGCTAAAGTTCTTGCCAAGTCGTTATTTTTAATTTATGCGATGAAATAACAAACGCTCGCGAATTAGCTATAGCTAATCTGCCTCGAATCTCTTTACCTCGGTTTAAAAGGGGGCCAGGTTTGATACCATCTTGTATGTTTATTATTAATTAGAAACAACCCAAGGCTGTACTAATATCAAATCTATCCCTCCCAGCTCATCCTCCGTCTCTCTAGATGTTTTTCTTATAGGGAGCCAGCAAGACGAGACATTGATACGTCAGATGCTTCTATTTCTGACCTCGGTGGCATCCCCCTTAGTAAGGGAGTTAGAGTATTCGCCCTTACAAGAGCACCCCCTGTAAGGGGGCTCCATGACGTCAGGGTTTTTTCCCCCCTTGGTTCTTTGCTGTCTCCCTATAGTTTTGGCGAGCAACTCGTTAACCTTCGATTCGATTAGCGCCTCGCTGTTGTTATAATTTAGGAAGATCCAAGTGACAGTAACTGGTTTTCCCCTCTCTTAAATTTGATATTGAAACATGCGTAGTTTGTGTAAGAGCCAAAGTTAAAGGATATTTATGCGTATTATTAAACTTAGGGAAATAGTTCTTGCACGTTGCTAGGGAATGGCTGCGGACCAAACTTCGAATCTGTATTTGTTTTCAATACGTGCAAAGTAATTGACACTTAGCTCTGGTAACAAAGTGCGCGTTACTTAGTTTGGCCAGCCCTAATTCTTCTTTTTAAAGTTGTAAAATCCAACGTAAAAGGACCCAAAACACGTTTTTTATTTTAGTTTAATATCTCTAAAATAAATGACAGTAATGTTATCTTATTGCGGCTCACCTGTCCTTTAGCTACGCGTAAAAATTTCCTCGGGACGTGTACGTATCTCTAGGCTAAGTTAGATTTCTTCTTAAGATTTTATAAAGGAACTGTAACAAGGAAGATTTCCAATCGTATATCGGATTGAAAAGACGTACCGTTGAATTTCTAAGCCTCAGTAAATTTTTTTTTCTCCATTTGCTCGGCTTGGTAATGCCCTAGATCTTTAATTGTCACCCCATTCTGAAACTAAGATTTTTCTTTAAAAAATTCCACTCATTTTGTTCTCGCGTAAGGCTCGAGAAACATCATCACCGACTTCTATGGATCTCTTTTTAAGCCCCCAATATGACGATTACGGCTTCTAGTTACATCGCCATTCATTATATTTATTTGAATGTGAGTTTGAATTCAATTCTTTAGATAATCATTACTGTATCACGTGTTCTGGAAGAAAAAATGAATATGAGGGATTAAAATTGATTGATTCTGGGGTTGAAATCAAACTGATTTAGAAGAACCAAAACCGTGTGAATAGAATTGACTTTGGGGTGTCCAATTCACTCGCATAAAGATTAGAATCGTTGAAGAACATTCTTTGACACTCTCTCTCATGTATGTTTTTCCACGGAACTAATTAACTAATTAGTTTAATTACAGTTACATTGTTTTCCTTAAATTAGTTTCTGGAAATCAAATCATAATGATTTTTGGGGATTAAAATGTATCTTTGAAGCGGTGAAATTGGTCTCGATCCTCTGAAACAGTTTAGTCAGCTCATTTGACCCCCATTCTTAAATGATTGGCTGTTTTAATCCGCTGGTACGTCAACCTAAAACTATTTCTTTTTACCCCCTTCGATTCAGTATACGTAATAAAAGATTTAATTAATTATCAAATCCAATTTACCATATCCGTAAAATTTTGGAGAAAAAAAATATTGTCATAATATCGATCAAACAAAATACTGTCATAATATTGATCAAACAAAATTAAATTTAGTTTATATCACGCTGGTAACAAAATTTAGTTATTACGGAATTTTTGACGCGAAATCCGTACATTTTTCTATCGGATAGCGACTTTTTTCCCCGCTTTAAATCTGGATGATTAATCAAGCGTAAATTTTTATACAAAATTCTAACTATCCTCTTTTCGATTTAAATAATTTTTTTTCGCCAGTGACGGAACATTTTATCGCCCATCAAACTCGACTTCTCGGGAAGAACGGTTCCAAGTTTTAGGCTTTGAAATTTAAAATACAAAAGAACTATTCGCTCCGTAATAATAAGAGACGTAAAAATAAATAAAACTGTTTTTCGTAATCGGTTCCGGATCAACGCGTGCGGAAGGTGCTACAGCTTTAATTTTCTTCTTCTCCAAGTTCTTGTAGAGAGATGAGAGAGAGAAGCCGCGTTCACACTAGGACTTGGAATCGAATCGATTTAAACCATTTCATTAGAGTCGCGTGAACAAGAAACCATCTTTTCTCAGTATCAATTTGATTATAATATTGAAATCGGTTTGAAAATGATTTGAAAGTGTCTAGCGTGAACGTATCTAGAGAGCCAGCTAGCGTACTACTTCATGAATAAAAGAATAAGGTGCTTGTATTATTTGAGAAATAATGAGCCAACTCATTTTGATTTAAGCAGCGGGGAGGGGGATACTTTATTTTGGTATTTTTTTTTTTAGGTTGGGATAGAGTTCCGTAAAGTTGATAGGTTTTTATAAATTTAGTTTCTGATGGGAATATTTATTTTCATAACTGTATATTATTAAAGGGAGAATGAAGCTGACTTTTGTTATCATTTGAATAGCCCTAATCCACCCGTAAAAAGTTACGAACAAATATTAAACTATAAATCCATTTAAAACTTAACCCGTAACAATCTTCTATCTGAAAATGTAGATTATCTTCCTTGGTTTACACTCGCCCTTTAATTAGAGGCGGTGCTAGACCTTAACAAGGTCAAAATCTCAGGTAGCTTATCTATCTAGTTCGTGGTTTAAACTTCTCACAACCGCAGTGACTGTAATTTTTCAATATTGGCCTAATAGTTTCATTTTATGTTGAATTTAGTTTATTAACTTTGCGACTAATCTAGCTCTTAGCCATGGTTATATAAATTCTTTAATAAAAAAATACCTACCAAAGAAGATTATAATTCATACTCAATCCGCAACATTGTTTAATAATCGTAAAATAACCTTTGTTATAACGTAATTATGATAACCGATAAAAAATCTTAACAATCGTCTTCTTTATCCCTTTAAGCCTTGTTTTGATGAAATGAACGGAGCATTGACTATTAATCCATTAATTTTTGATTTGCGGAAGTTTAGTTTTATATCGAATTAAATTTAGATTACGCTGTTAAGGAGTTATTTACTACCGTTGTTAAAAACTTGTTCCCGAAGTTGTATTCTTTCGTAAAGAAAAACATCTTCCTATCATTTATTAAAATGAAATATTTTAGCGTGGTCAAATCTTAATAAAAGTATAATAAAAGAACGCTAAACAAAGCCCCGTTACTCGTATTTTTGTACTCCTACACGAGCCTAGACCTCTATATAGCCACTCGCGCAGCGTGGGCAGAAACGTGCTACGTAAAAGCGGGATATCCTTCCTTTTACTATTTAATACGAAGCTTTATTTTCATTACAATTACGCAGACCTACATTTTTTTTTTTTAATCCCATTTCCCCCATTTTGATGTAGCCTCGATTTTGAGTGGGTTACTGTAATATTGAAGCCTCGCTTCCCCCGTAGTTTTAACTCTTCTTAAAATCTATAAACTTTTAATTTGTCAAATAATTAAAGAGAGAATGCAGCCTGACATGACAAGGGTTTTTCTTTCGATTTCTTGTTGTTTAAATAGGTATTACGAAGATCTAGGGATTTTAATATCTCGCCACTGACAATCTCGCGTGATTCGCCAAAGATTCGTTTCAATTAGGGCAACTTGTCCAAGCTCGACAATTTAATTGTGAGAAATTAAAAAAAAAAAAGCCAAAAACTTGAGGCTGCAGGTTTTACAGTTTCAACCCGATCTCGTACAAAATATATTGAAATTAGCTTTTCCTATATTCAACTAAATGTATTAAAAATGGTCTGTCGGAAAATTTCAACATTAAAGTGGACTCAAAGCGTTTTAAAATTTTATCCACTTAGGATTGAATTTGGATTAATTTATTATTATTATTTTTTTTTTGTACTATATCTCGATCTTTTTATTTTTAGAAGGTAGACCCGGAATTAATATTCACGAAACAAGAGAAAATTGGCAAAGGGTCTTTCGGAGAAGTTTTCAAAGGGATCGATAACCGCACGCAGCAAGTGGTGGCCATTAAAATCATCGACTTGGAAGAAGCGGAAGATGAAATCGAAGACATCCAACAAGAAATCATGGTCTTGTCCCAATGCGACAGTCCTTTCGTCACCAAATATTACGGCTCCTATCTTAAGGGTACCAAGCTATGGATCATTATGGAGTACTTGGGAGGGGGCTCCGCACTCGACCTCATGAAAGCCGGACAGTTCGAAGAAATGCACATCGCCATCATCCTCAGGGAAGTCCTCAAAGGACTCGACTACTTGCATTCCGAAAGAAAACTACATAGAGATATTAAAGGTTAATACCAATTTTAAATACTATTTCGAGCAAACTTGTAGAAAATTGCGAGTGGAGTCACTCAAAATATTAAATATTGCAAGGTCAGGGAAATTATTTAGTCGGGGGAAAACCTGGAGAAGTCTTTGAAAATTTTGTACCCGGCAGCACCCAGTTATATAGTTAAAGAATAATTTGATTAGTACGGTAAATTATTGTTCACAGAAATTGATTAATTTAGAATAATCCCAGTGGTGAATAGTGTTGCCAGGTTTTTAACGATTGTTACATTTTGGTCTGTCTTTATAGCGGCCAATGTTCTATTATCGGAACAAGGAGACGTCAAATTGGCCGATTTTGGGGTGGCTGGTCAATTAACGAACACCACTAGCAAAAGGAATACTTTTGTGGGGACTCCTTTTTGGATGGCCCCCGAAGTCATCAAGCAATCCGCCTATGATTCCAAGGTGATTAATTACCCTCGTATCTATTTCATTTAGAGATTGCGTTAAAGGGGTATTTAAATTTCCAGTATACGAGTATTTAGCTAGGTTTGATCCCTCATTAATATTTTAGGCTGATATGTGGAGTTTGGGAATAACGGCCATCGAGTTGGCGAAAGGGGAACCTCCCAACTCGGACCTTCATCCCATGAGAGTTCTTTTCCTAATTCCAAAGAATAATCCTCCGCAATTAACGGGAAATTATAGCAAACAATTCAAGGAATTCGTCGAAGCCTGTCTCAATAAAGACCCTGAAAATGTAAGTTCTCGCCAAAATTTCAATTAAAGGTAGAATGTGATTGTCCGACAACTAGACATTTTCTATCGTAGTTTAATCGCCTTTTAAATAGGCCTAATCTGGAAGGAAAGAGATGATAACATTAAGCTAGAAGTCTATTTTTAACTCGCTTAGAAAGTAGGCTTAACGAGGATCCATGGGGCATTTGATATTGTAAGCTTATAGATTTGTTTTTAATATTTTGTCTATTTTCGATGATTCTAAGATAGAAAATGACTGTCGGGCTTTCCTTTTCCCTTTAATAAGTTAAAATGACTAATGTTTTGAGAATTTGTTGACAGAGGCCTACTGCCAAGGAACTACTGAAGTTCCCTTTCATTAGGAAAGCCAAGAAAAACTCTTATTTAATAGATTTAATTGAAAAATACAAACGGTGGAAAGCGGCGGGCGGAGGCCAGAGTGACAGCGATTCCGAAGCTTCGGATTCGGACGAATCCAAAATGAACGATACCTTCAAGAGTTGGGGATGGGATTTGGGCACCATCAAAGTGCAAGCCGCCTTGGAGAGAGATTCTTACACTACGGCCAATCACGCTTCGCTTCTTGAGAACGACAATTCCATCACTGTCAATACAAAATCCATTAAATCGCTGACCTTATTGGAGAGTAGTCAGGTGTCTCCTCCGCAGAATGGGGACTCCGCCAACCCTCCTCTCTCACCCTCCTATAAAGACAACGTGTATTACAGGTCCCAGGAGAGTCGCTCCCCGCCAGTAAGCAACAATCTCTATTTTCGACTAGATTTCATTCGTTCTACATTCGAAATCTCAAATTTTTCTTTAAGGTTCGACCGAGCAGCATCGCGCCCCCTCCTCCCCCTCAACATAAGTCAAAAAGTGGCCGTGATTGGGAGAACAACGGGAGTAGCGGGGAAGCGCCGGCCAAAGATGACCCCTCTGACAATGATAATGTTACTCTCGAACGCCACGTCGAGAAAGACTCTTCCATCTCAAGGTAACTAACGTTAAACATTTGTGGGTAGGCTAATTATTTTGTGGCCCTATCCATGAAAAAAAAAACTATGCTTATAGATTACCTTAGAACTAGTACTAAAAATAGGCTACCTGATGTTGGGGAGGCTTAAAATTGTCTACATGAAGTTGGGGAGGTTTCAAATTGTCTACCTAAAGTTGGGGAGGCTTAAACTTGTCTACCTAAAGTTGGGGAGGCTTAAAATTGACTACCTGAAGTTGGGGAGGCTTAAAATTGTCTACCTAAAGTTGGGGAGGTTTCAAGTTGTCTACCTGGAGTTGGGGAGGCTTCAAATTGTCTACCTGGGATAGGGGATACTTCAAATTGTCTACCTGGGATAGGGGAGGTTTAAAATTGTCTACCTGAGATCAGGGAGGTTTCAAATGGATTTCATGAGGTTGGGAAAGTCGAAAATGGTCTCCATAAGTCAAAACAAATTCAAAACTGTCAGGAGATATATATTTTAACATTGATTTGATATTAATAATTATATTTATATAATTCTTATACGTGACTGATAAATAACTTTGTTAATTGCGTTAGGGGTGATCAATCGAATTCTCGAGATTCCAGGGAATCTAGTTCGGGCAGACGAGAGAGTCGAAGTAGTAGCAATATGAGAGATGGGCGAGATAATCGGGAACGAGAATCTTCCGCCATTCCTAAATCTCCCACGTCACCCAAATCTCCTTCTGGCAAAACTAAAAGCTCCGTTTGTCTTTCGACCGTCGTTTATCCACTCGTTTCCGAGGTAAATACCCACTTTCACTAACCTATAATTACGAATTAAACGAGATTCGTTCGAATCTATTGTACATAGCTTCAGAGGAAACATAGAAGGAAAAGCGCGGAAGTGATGACGAATCGTAATAACGATGTCTTGGAAGAATTGAGGAGCGCTTTTGAACAAGCGGAGCAGTCGTGTCCCGGAGTCAGCGACGTCTTTGTCAAGGAGATTCTTCATCGTTTGATGCCAAATCTAAGTTCCCATAGGCTACAAGACGCCATCGATCGGATGGCCAGGTAAATAGACGCACGCCCAATTAAAACCTTCCGGATAAATAAAAAAAAACTCTACATCCTCCCCCGCTCCGTGAGTTTTCATTTTATCATTTTATTATTTCCTTATCGTTTCTCCTTCACTAGATTATTTTGAAGCATTACCTTCACTCTGTTGAAATTATTTATTTAATCGCTGTTAACCAATGACAATTATAAACAATTTAATTAAATTTTATTTTAGGAATGGACCTTAAAAAAAATACGTCATCATTTAAAAAATAATCTTTGCCCCGTCACATGATATACCCAAATGGTTCTCTTCTCGCTCTATCGATTATCACCTATCGATTATCCAAAACTACCGTAGCCTCTTCGATCCCCATTTGTCTCTCGTGACCCGACCCAAATAAAAGAAATATTTCAACGAAACTTTTATCAAAATGTCAGAAACTAACGACGAACGTTGGCCAATTTCTCCCAAATTCTTTCCCAATAATATTTTAATTCCAATCTTAAATCGCCGTACCCGGGTTCCTTCCTGTAAATTAGACGCCGATAAACGTGGGTATTGGTTTGAAATGAAGCCAAATGACTGAAATTGCGCGCTTTGAGGAAAAGATAACTTTACCGAGAACAATTTTGGTGCGAAGGAATGATAACAAAAAATAAACGGTGCCTACGTTAGTCAAAGAGTCGATGGAGAATGAAATATAAAATAGTTTGTAACGGATTAACTCGAATTAACTGAATTAAAGGCATTCTGTATTTGAATATCAAATGATCATCAGCGACAAATTAATTTTGAATATATTCAAATTTATTTTAGTCAATGATTGATGCCCCCCCCCCCCCCCCTGTGTCTTGGGAAAGGAAACAGACACCCCCAAAAGATTTACGCGTTAAAATACTGACTTCATCTCGAGTTATGACTTAGTTTTTCTGAAATTATAACCCAAACGATGGCTACTCGTATACCTAGTAAGTTTGGAACCAAAATTGGCCAATTTTTATCTAAAATTAGCTTCGAGTTGAGAATCTATGTATTTTTCTCAATTTTTTTTTTTAATTTGAAACCAAAATTGACCTATTTTTGGTCTAGTCTTAGTCTCAAGATCAAAATTAAATCATTTTTGGTCTAATCTTTAATTTTCAATCTAAAGTTGACCTATTTTTGGTCTAATCTTAGTCTCTAATCAAAATTAACTTATTTTTGGTCTAATTTTTAATTTTCAATCTAAAGTTGACCAATTTTTGGTCTAATCTTAGTCTCAAGATCAAAAATAACCAATTTTTGGTCTAATCTTTAATTTTCAATCTAAAGTTGACCAATTTTTGGTTTAATCTTAGTCTCAAGATCAAAAATAACCAATTTTTGGTCTAATCTTTAATTTTCAGTCTAAAGTTGGCCTATTTTTAGTCTAATCTTAGTCTCTTATCAAAATTAACCCTTTTCTGGTCTAATCTTTATTTGCAATCTAAAATTGGCGTATTTTTGGTTTAATCTTGGTCTCGACATCAAAATTTGAGTTTCAATCTAAAGGGACCATATTTTTGGTCTAAATCATCAATTTTGAAACCAAAATTGAGCTCTTCTTGATTTTATCTAGTTTTAAATTGAGTAGCCACGATGGGGTGTGTCATTTTTCAATACTTGTTTATTGAATTGCGGTTTGTCCAAAAAATTGGGCAAAAAACTAAGATATTTTTGCAAAAATAAAAAATGGTTACTCGAGTTTATTTTTAAAAGATATATAAATTTAACGGAGGCGTAAAATTAAACTGGAGGCGTAAAATTAAACTAAAAAAATGGGAGAATTGGTTTAGTTTCTCAGTGATAAAATAAATTGAAATTGTTGAAAGTTCTTTTAACACCAGTTAAAGTAGTTACGGAAAAGAATATGACGTATTTAAATAAAAGGAACTTTTGGATAAAACAACTCACCGGTGTAATTTTCATTCCGTATTTAATTTTTTAATTCTAAAATTTATTTAAAATTATCTGGTGTTTTTATCGAATGTTAATTATTAAAAAAAAACTCGCGTCTTTTTCTTCGTTAAATAACTTAATCCTAAAGAAAGAAAAAGGATTACTTAAAAACAAATAGTCTAATGCCAAATTTCGTTGTTTAAAGATAATTTGTCGCGTTAATTTAAAGATTAACGCCAAAAATAACTTTGATAAAAGTTTTACAAAGTTAAAAAACGTAGTAATTCGTTACGCGTATTCCCAAGCTCACTATTTAAGTTAAGAAACAAACTTTAAAAGATTAAAAATGAGCCATAATTTTTGTTAATTTTTTAAAAAAATTCCTTCCCTCATTTTTTATTAAAGGAAGAATGCAGCGTCAGCGACAAAAATATGTTTTCTACGATAATTGTTGTTTAAATAAGCCTATATAATTCTAGAAGTTAATTTCCACCCAATCACGCGCCTTATTTGGACAGAAATATATTCAGAGTTGCCCACGTGCTCTCGGGTGATTCGTCAGGAACTCTTTATCAAACCATTAATCCTAGGATCCCTGTTAAGCCTACTTTTCAGACTAGGGCTATTTTAACAATATTTTTAAATCATTTTTTTGTTGGACGTTACATTCTCCCTTTAATATCGCATCCCCTTCCCTTAAATAATTAATTTTATTCGGATTTATTTAATCTATTTAGCCGTTAGATTTGCGGGTTATCAGATATTTGAATGAAAGATTCTAAAACATTTTTACGCGCTTATTTCCAAAATTATTTTGGACTTTTAGTAGATATTTTGGAGAATAGATAGAATTTTTTGGTTTAATCGCGAATTGAGAGTTAAAAATTTAAATAGGGTACAAAAAAAAATGTTAATATATATTATTTAAACAAACTTAATCCGTTTAAATAATACAGGTATTATTATTCAAATTAACAAAAGTGTAATACCATAAACTGCGCGTGCCGTTGTTTTACTTTTTTTTTCTTCAAATTTCTTAGAAAATTAGCGATAAGAGTAAGAAACCCTTGTTAATAGATATTTAATTGTATTTTTAAGAAAAAATGTTTTTAAATGGTATTTGTTTTGTAGAAGAAAAAAAGTGGGCAGAATTTATTCGTTTTTTTTTTTTTTTTTTTAACTAAATTAGATTTCAAATAATTTATTACGTTAAAATTAATAAATTGTAATTGTGGAAATTTAAATTTAGCCTTTTCCATTTTTTTTCTTTAACAAAATCTGTTTTTCTCCCATTTTTCTCTTCGTAAACGTGTAAAAAAAAAACAAAATATATATTTTTGTTCTCGTTAAAAGTACTTAAAACGTAAATAGATCAATAATAATGAGGTTGTGTTCGATAGGTCGCTCAAATGATTATAGAAACGTAAAAAGATGGCTAAAAAAATAAAATTTACGACAGTCCTATGGCTGGCCAAAATCTACGGTAAAAAAACATGTGTAAATAAAAATGAAAAAAAAAAACAAAGGAATTTGACCAATAAAAAAATCTTATTTCAGGTTTAATATTATTCAAATTTACGTAATTATGATACAGTATGAGCTACCAAATATTTTAAAACCCTTTCGAAATTAAATGCCTTCTCATACAAGCCTTTGAGCACTTTGATTAGTTATTTTTTCAGATTAATAACTAGAATTTATGTAAAAACAAAGAATATTTGTTTTACTACCTTCATTGTTCTCCTCCCATAAAAGGGAGTCGTGGACTATGGCGCGCACTCATTAAAGCCAGGCAAATATTATGAATTCCTGGTAGTAATATAAGCAGAGGTATATAATAGCAAATAAAATAACTTTGTACAGACATATACGCAATATATTGTAAGCCACCCTAATTACTGGTTTGTTTAGTGCTTGCCCCAAACTACCCGAGGTTACAACTAGTTTTAACTTCCGGTTGATTTTAGTTGGCAGTGGAAATAGGTGAAGTTGCTTTTCCCATGTTAATTTAACATGAGAAATAAAGAATGGCCTTTTTTTTACGGCCAACTCTCTTTTCCGGTCTGTGAATTTAGTGCACCTTCTGAACGCACCAGTCAGCGTTGCCAGACGTACTATAATTATAGTACATTTCGATCAAGGTTGCTAGAGATGTTTCTTATACAGGTGTGCCAACGCTACCGGTTTTCGATGTGGAAAAATACGCGGCGAAGAGAGAAAATTTCGTGACGTCATATTCCGACCTCCCGCTCAAACTCGCTTATCGTGTTTACTTTCGCGGGTTTCTCGCCAGTTCCTAATCGGCAGTGTAGCCTCGTAGGCTTGCTTGGCTTTTTTGATCTGGAGATTAATTTTAATGGTACGTATAATTTTCTAATTTTTACTTGTAATATTCCCTATTCATGTTTTACACGATTATCACTAAGTTTATTTAGATTAAGGGAGTAAATTCAAAAAGCCTCAAGGGTTGAGGTTTCTTTAGTCTTTCGCCGTTAAGCCCGTTACCTAGTGTCCCCCCAATAGGTCAATACTCAATAGTATTGTGAAGCCTTGTTTAATAAGTTTATTTTGATTTAGTATCCACCCTAACTCTACATTTTATTGAATTATTTACAATTCTACTATTTACATTTAGAGGGTTCATAAAACTACACAATGCCAGGAATGAGATGTGCAGTAGCTCTTTGCAACAATAGTTTGTTTGAAACAAAAAAGGATCCTCAAAAATGCCACATAATTTATCATGCCTTTCCTAAAGACGAAAGACGTAGTATTTGGATCAACAAATGTAGAAGAAAAGATGTTTTTAATCGGTCTACAAGTGTTATTTGTTCCGTTCATTTTAATGCTGAAGATTACGAGCGTAACCTCAAAGCAGAATTGTTAAACTATCCACCAAAAAAACACGCCAAGCCATTAAAGAAAACTGCGATTCCCACACAAAACCTAGGTATTGAGGTTTTAATCTGTGATACTTCGAAAAATGAAAGGCAAGCACGAGCCCGAAAACGAGAAAGACATTCCTTCTAGTGCTTTTATGCAAATAATCAAAATTTATGAGGAGACCTTTAAAAAAATATTACCGAACATTTCTTTGTCTAACGAAGAGAATGTTGTTAAAAATATTAGTCAAAAAAATATTTGAAATTGAAAATAAATACCCTTTAAACATTATTAAAACCTTTGTGAAACTTAGAATTTTCATTCGAATTAAACGTTTGAATTCAATTAAAATCACAAATGCTGAAGACAATGATGGAAAAAGAAAAGGTGCCAAAAAAATGGCTAAAATAATTAATTAAAAATTTAAAATCACTATCATACTCTCGGGAACCAATCAAATTTATTGAACGCCAGGGTTTAGAATTTTGTGATATAGCCAAATATTCTCATAATTTTGTTAAAAAAATTTGAATAAGTGATAATTATAAGTATTAATCCTAAACATATTGTGATTTTTACAAAATATTTTAATGTATTTCTGTTCTTACACTAATAAGTACAAAAGAAAACTCTTAAATTGTATAGTGCTAGACAAAAAAAATGTCAATGCTTTCATTTTTGAAGAAGTTTGTAAAATGTTTAGAATTTTGTAATATAGCCAAATATTCTCATAATTTTGTAAAAAAAATTTGAATAAGTGATAATTATAAGTATTAATCCTAAACATATTGTGATTTTTACAAAATATTTTAATGTATTTCTGTTCTTACACTAATAAGTACAAAAGAAAACTCTTAAATTGTGTAGTGCTAGACAAAAAAATGTCAATGCTTTCATTTTTGAAGAAGTTGGTAAAATGTTCCTTTTAGAAATTATCTTATATCACTTCATTAAAAGTTTTAAATTCATTAATAACTTTATTTGTAATTTTAATAAACAAATAATTTCAATTTAAAAACCCTATAAAGGGCGCGCTTTTTTATCTGTCACACTCGCGGAGCAGCTCCCGTAGGTCGGATTCTGACGTCACGCGAGAGAGAGAAAAAAATCGAAAATTCGGAATTGAGCGTTGGCACCCGTTGCATTTCGATAATTTCAAGAAAAACATCTGGGCGTACTATAATTTCAACGGCGTACTATATAGTACGCTTTTTGCGATAATCTGTGCATTTCTCCGATAATTGTGCGATAATTTTTAAATGGTATATTTTATATCGAAAACTTTAATTTTAGTCAACTTTGTACTTCGTCACATGGCCCACTCTTAGTATTACTCCGCTCTTAGGGATCCACAGCCTACTGCTTTTGTATTTCCGTAGAGGCAAAGCGTGTGATAGGCTAGCCCGAGAGCTCCGAGTTGCCTTGGCAATAGGGATATAAGTTGTGTTTTAACTGCCGCTAGGTTCCCCGCGTGCCACTACCAGTGAAGTTTAGGCTGCTCAAGAGTTTGTTCATAACAAAATAACATTTTCGTGGGCGACGTCATATATATTTGCATTTGAATTTAAAATTCGCGCCAAAAATATAGCGTACTATAATTTTCTAGAAAAATCGATAATTTTTGGAACCAGGTACTATAATTTTAGACTTTTGATCTGGCAACGCTGGCACCAGTACACAGTACAGACTACAGACAGATTCTGGAGAGGGAATCTAATTCGGCGAGTGACGTGTTAGTTTCGCGACGTAATTAGGTTATTTTTAACGATGAAAACCCAGTTTTAAGTAAATTTAAAGGTGAATAAGGTCTATTTTGAAACAATTACGTGAAAATTTAACAAATATTTTGTATTTTAAGACGTTTGTCTTGATAAAATTCAGGTTGTTTCGTTACGCCTTGGCTGAATCGCGATGGAAGGGAATTCTTCAGTTAAAATGTCGAATACTCCAGAAACGAAAATAAAAGTTCCGGTAAGTTAAAATTTAAAAATTAATTACTAAATTAAGTTCTTATTATTATTGTTAATTTATTGAAAGCTGGAGGAAATGACACGCGAGGATTTAATCGCCCAAGTGAAACGACAGCTAGTCTTTCTACAAAAAGCTAAAGCTAAGTGCGATGGTCTAACTAGTCGAATTACTTTATTACAAACGCGTGAAGAAGAGAATGAATCTTTGAAAAAAAAGTGCTTAGAATTGGAGTCCGTAATGGAGAAAAATGCCCAGGAAAAAGTGACGGAACTGGATAAGCTACGGGATGATTATATCAAAGTTCAGAAAGATAAACTGGCTCTGGAAGAGCAAATTCAGTGCCTGACCATGAAAAACACCACCTTATCTGAAATGTGCCAGAGTTTTCAGGTAGAAATTTCCGATTTAAATAAATCTAAGAAAGAAGATAAAGATCAAATGAACATTTTAAAAGAAGCTCGAGATGCTGCCTTAAATTCAATAAGAGACTTGAAAAGTATGCTAAAAGAGAAAGACGCCCGAAACCTTAGTTTGGAGAGCGAGCTAGAATCCAGCAAAGAAAGGGGCGTGAAACTTTTAGAGAAATTTGAAACGTTAATCCAAGAAATGGATAGTTTAACTAGTCAAAACATTTCCCTGCAAGACGATTATAACGAAATTAAGAGGCAATTGAAAATGTCCATCGACGAATGTGATAACTGGAAAGCTAAGGTTGAGGAATTGGAAAATGAGAAAGAAGATTACGTGGGTCCAACAGTCGACATTTCGGAACTTCAATATAAAGTAGAAGAGTTGGAACAAGAATTAGAAGTCATTTCCCAAGAAAAAATACAGTTATCCGAAGAAAACTCTATCTTAGCTTCTCGTCTTGAAGAAATGGAACGAAATTCGACCTTAATCGAAGAAAGCAATCGCAAAATTGACGAGTACGATAGTCAGAGCTTGAGGCAAATAGCCATTTATTTGGACCAGATTCGTAGCTTGGAAGAAGATTTATTGAAAACCACGAATCAAAAGGAGGATTTATCCGAGGAATTGGAACAAGTTCGAGATTTACAACGTTTCTTGGAAGATGAGACCAAAGAATTGAGGGAGGAATGTCGCTATATCAGAGACTCTTTCGAGGAACGATTGAAGGAATATTCTGGACGCGTCTCTAGCCTGGATAAAAAACTATCGGAATCGGAAGAGAAGGAGAAAGAATATCATCGCGATATCCAGTTAATGGAAACGCAATTCCAAGAATTATCCCGAGAATACGAAGGCAAAATTGAGTCCCTTCAAAATGAGTTAGACCGCTTGAAGAAAGACCTTGAGGAGGCCAAGAAAGAGACTGATGACCAAAACCAGACTGATCCATCTTGCCTGGTTGCTGTAGAAGGAGAAGTTCGTACTAAAAGCTTTAAAGAGTTTAAAATGGATGAATTTGAAACTTTGACAGAGTCCTCGGATCAAAATAGAGAAGATACCTCAAAGATTAACGAGTTAAACGAAACTCTGAATGAAAAAACAGCGCTGGTTGAAAGCATTCATCAAAAGATGGATGACCTAATTAACCAGATTGATGAATTGAACTCGATTATCAGTGAAAAAGAAGCGGATATCGATAGTTTGGCCGATAAATTGAGAAAGTATAGGCAGGAAATAGACGAAAAAGATGACAGAATAAAGATTTTGACTGAATTGTTGCACCAGAAAGAGCTAGAGGAGTCGCGAGGGGAGATAGAGGGAATGAAGAAAGATCCCGAGGAATCTGAGAAAATGATTGACCAATCCAACCAAGAGCTCCAAGAATCCAAGAAAGGGATTGAGGTTGAGCTAAAGGAATTGAAAAAGTTGTTTGAGGAATCCAAGGAAGAGTTTGAGCAATCCAAGAAGGAACTTGAAGAAGAGAAAGAGAGATTGAAAAAAGAATTTGAGCAATCCAAGAAAGAACTCGTAGAAGAACGAGAGGGATTGAAAAAAGAACTTGGGGAATCCAAGACAGAATTTGAGCAATCAAAGAAGGAGCTTGAAGAAGAGCGAGAGGGATTGAAAAAAGAACTTGGGGAATCCAAGACAGAATTTGAGCAATCAAAGAAGGAGCTTGAAGAAGAGCGAGAGGGATTGAAAAAAGAACTTGGGGAATCCAAGACAGAATTTGAGCAATCAAAGAAGGAGCTTGAAGAAGAGCGAGAGGGATTGAAAAAAGAACTTGGGGAATCCAAGACAGAATTTGAGCAATCAAAGAAGGAGCTTGAAGAAGAGCGAGAGGGATTGAAAAGAGAACTTGGGGAATCAACGAAAAGGTTTGAGGAAACAAAGAAAGAGTTTGAACAATCCAATAAGAAGCTTGAAGATTCTAAGAAAGAGATTGAGGTAGAACTAGAAGGTTTAAAGAAAGATTTTGAGAAATCAGAGAAAAGGTTAGAGGAAACCCAGAAAGAGTTAGAGGAATCCAAAAAGGAGCTAGAAGGGTTAAAGAAAGAGCTAGAAGAATCCAAGAAAAAGATGGAAGAGCGAGAGGAAATGAAGAAAGAGCTGGATGAGCTACGAGAAGTCTTCAAAGACAGACAACGCTTATCAGTATTGTACGACAATTTATTAAAAACATACAACGATTTATTTCATCATTCAAGGAGCTTGGAAGAGAAACAGAGTTGTTTGATCAGGAGACTAGAATTGGAGGAATCTTTGAGAGAGTTTTGCGCCGAATTGGAATTCAGATTGAATCAAGTAATCTCCGAAAGAGACAACTTAGTTGGTCATAAAATTGTCCAGGAGGATGGTCGAGCAATGGAAGGGCAAGCCACTCTAGGATGCGAAGAATTAACCCAGAAATTGGAAGAAAACGCGCTAGAAATCACGAAGGAACGAGAAATAGATTCGCGGAAAAATTTATCAGATCTTGAATCAAAGGTATCCGAAATGAGAAACGAAATAGACAGCCTAATTAAAGAAAGAGCCGAACTCTTTGATGAACTGGAACGTTATAAAACAGCCTTAACTGATGCTTCTGATCGCGATTTAAAAAACGAATCCTTAGTGAAGGGATTGACTCTAGAAAATAAAAAATTGAAAACAGAATTCTCTAATCTCGAATCCAAACTGGAGCAATTTGAGGAATTGCGCGAGAACCTTGCCATAGCTCGAAAAGAAAATGACAAACTGGTTACTGCGATTGATGAGAATGAATCCAAATTAGATCTACTTAAAAAAGAATGTTCGAACGCGGGGAAAAAAATTGAAGAATTATCCGAAACATTATCCTTAGCTCAAAATGAAAATTCTACGCTGAAAGAACGGTTGAGGGAAAATTTAGTCAAAGAAGAAGATAAACTGAAAAGCGCCAGCGTGGTAGAAGATTCTGCCAATAAAGAATTAACTGGCAGTAAAGAAAAAATTGAAAAATTGAAGAAAGTTGTCTTTAGATTAAAGAAAGAGCTGGCAGACACTCAAAAACACGTAAGAAAATTAGAAAATTATACTTTAGGACTATTTTTATTCATTAAAGGATAGAAGATTCACTGGGAATTCTTAAGGGTCGCTTCAGATTGAGGGACTTTTAGCCATTCAGCTCCGTAATTGGCCAAATCCTGTGATAAATTGTTAAAAACTTCGTACAAGTGGTTTTGTAGGAAATTTATTTACAATGGTTAATATGATAGGCAATTATGCAAAATCTATCTTTTCTTGATACGCTTCTAACATTTCTAGTTAACGGAAGCGAAATCTGTCAAAGAAGAATTGTCTAACTTATCTCTTTGTCATTTGCAAAACTTCCAGGTAAAAATATTTTAGTAAAATTTCAAATTTTCCATCGAGAATAATTAATTATCCTTTATCTTTACAAGAGTTTGCAAGCCGAGTACGATAAACTACAAGACGACTACGAAGCCATCAAGGATGAAAATAAAAAATTAAATCAAGATATTCGCTCCAAAGTCAGCGAAGTTGTCAGTCTGAAGGAAGAATTGGAACGAGAGAAATCCGAAAAGGATAAACTTCGAGCGTCTTTAGAGAATGAAAAACGCGAGAAGAAAAAAATGGAAGAAGCTAAAGCCGAACGAGAAAGTTTAGTCATCATTTTAAAATCTGAGAAAGAGGCGGAAAAGAAAAAGTGGATGTTGGCTCAGAATGATATTAAGAAATTAGAAAATCAAATTTCGAGTTTGGAAGGAAAGTTGAAAAGCGAGAAAGACGCCCACAATCAAACCGTCCAAAAGATGGAGGAATTAACTAAAGCGGCGAAGAAACACGACGTTCTCAATCTGGAAATTAATGACTACGAAACAACAATCTACAACATGGAGGAAAAGATTAATGAAAAGGATCAACGGATTAACGAGCTACAAAAAGAAATTGACAGCAATAAAGAGAAAGAACTCTTCCTCAAAGATGAAATTGGTAAAAAAAAAAAATGACCTTTTAGCTCTCTCCAAGAAGAACTAGAGAAATCTTACCCCTTTTTACTTATACACATATCATTTATGATTAGGCCTAGTTTTATATGCCGAACTCTGGAAATCTTCCTTTTTTCTTATATCATTTATTATTAGGCCTATTTCTGGCCTAATTTTAACAGACTAACTCAATCTTACCTTCATTTTCCTTGTATCATTTAATTAGATGTCCAGAGATCGTCTGCTAAAACTAGGCCTAATTATAAATGATATAAGAAAAGGGAAGATTTCCTGAGTTTGTCCGCTAAAACTAGGCCTAATCATAATTGGGAGACTTAAAAACAAGTTTTTTCACAACCAATTTCAGAACGTTTAAATTCTCAAAGATTAACCGAAGAATATCGACTGGAAAACTTAAAAGATATTTTAGAGAAAACTAAAAATGAGCTGGCTGAAAAATGTTCCACCGAAAAAGAGCTTTCCTCCAAACTGGAAGATTCTCGCCTGGAATTAGAAAAGATGAAAAGCGACCGAGAGGAACGGCAGATACGGCTTTCGGAAATGACCAACAAGATCTCTTTCCTAGAACGAGCTCTGAAAAACTCGAAAGAAAATTATTCCAAATCGTTCAAAAGTTACGAAGCTCAAGTGGCTCATTTAGAACAAGAATTATCAGCCAGTCGAGCCCAAGTTGAGATGGCGGGGAAAGAATTTGAAAGCTACAAGGTCAGAGTTCACAGCGTCCTCAAACAGAAACAAACTCCACTAGCCGCTTCGCCCTCCCAAATAGAAGATAAAGAAAGAATGGAAAAAACTCTGGAAAATTATAGAGAAAAGCTGGAATCTTTGAGTGACGAATTGAACGTGAAAAATGTCGAACTGGAAACTTCGCAACGAGAACATTCCCTCCTAATATCCAAAATTGATAAACTGACTGCGGAAATAAAACTGAAAGACGAATATTGGACCCAAAAATACGAGGAATTAGTCAAAGAACGAGAATCTAGTCGAGCGGCTTGGGAATCGGAAAGGAATAGGATCGCCCAACAAAAGGAACTTTTGATCACCAGCTTTAAGGTAAAATATTATAATTTTAGAATCATTTAACGCCAAAGATTCCACCGTGAAAAAGGTTTAATATCTATTTCAGAGTCAAATTGAATCTTTGAAAGAAGAAGGTCAATTATCGATGGATTCTTTGCAACGACAGTTAGACGCTTACGAAAGAGAAATAATTACACTACGGCAAAAAGAACAACAACAAGCGCAACAACAGAAGACAATCGCGCATGATGAAACTAGTTTCGACGTTTCGAGTTTGGAGAGACAAGAAGGAGAAGTAAGGAGTAGGACTGAACAACCTGTAAAAATGATCAATTTTTGATCAAGCATTTTTATTTTTCAGGGTTCAGAATGTACGGAATCTTTAGATTTGAATTCTTCAGCTTTTAAGGTACTCTTCGCGAATATATCCTGGAATCTTTATAAAAAGGCTTAATTTACTCGACACTTTTTGGTTTTTCCTTCAGCCGTTGTCACTGAATATGATCCCATCGTCCGGTTTCACTCCTCTAGAACAATTATTGCGATCGAATCCAGAGACCTCTCGTAAGTTTTGGTTCTTTTTATCAATAATTTCACCGTCAATTTATTAATGAGTGAAATATTAGCAGCTCCCTCTTCGCCGCTGGATATCACCACCCTTTCCAACGATATAAGCGTTGCTCGTAGAAAAATAGACCATTTGGTTGAGCTTTTAAACGAAAGCGAAGCTAACAACATGAAACTCTCCGAACAAGTTCGTTTATTGAAGGACGAAATTCGCAGACTCGAAAGAAATAAGGAACGAGAAGAAATCATCTCCAATTTGGAATATCTCAAGAACGTCGTCATTAAAGTATAAATAGTTTATAATCAATTATCTCGGAACTTACGGATTGGAGAAGCAGTCCAAAAATGTCTGGGATGGTTATAAGTAGGCCAAAAATATCTGGGGTGTTTGAAAATAGCCCAAAAATGTCTGGGGTGTTTGAAAGTAGGCCAAAAACGTCTAGGGTGTTTGAAAATAGGCCAAAAATGTCTAGGGTGATTGAAAGAAGTCCAATAATATCTGGGGTGTTTGATAATAGCCCAAAAATGTCTGGGGTGTTTGAAAGTAGGCCAAAAATGTCTAGGGTGTTTGAAAATAGGCCAAAAATGTGAGGGATGTTTGAAAGTAGGTGAAAATGACTAAAATTTTAAAAAGTAGGCCCACAATGCATGGGAATGTGAGAACTTAGTCTGCAAAGCTGAAAAGTAGACCAAATATATTTGGGAAGAAGGAAAAATGATACAGTATTATAATATGATATTCTTCTTCTAGTTTATAACTTTGCAAGAAGGTAGCGAAAGGGAAAGATTAGTTCCAGTCCTAACAACCATGCTGAAATTGAGTTCCGAAGAGCACAATCATATTCAGCAAGTTGCTTCCGGTAATAATTGTTTATTTTGATAAATTTAGGCCTAAAGTGGTTTTGTATTTTTTTTTTTATGCCTTCTTATTTTAGGTCAATACTTGAATGCGGCTAATAATGCTGGATGGAGCAGTTATCTCCAATGGTCAGGGTTGGTTTAAACTTGGAATATTTCCAAAAAGCGCGTTACTTGTTCTCTAGTTTATCCAAGCTTCAAAAATGAACTTGTTTAAAGCTTAACATCCCCCAAAAAATAGAATTTATTTTTCAATTTGTATAAAGTATTGTTATGTTATAAAATTATAGTTTATTTATTAAGCCTTTGTCTCTAACAAGTTTGTTTTTTACGCGCCAAAAATTCGAAAATCCGATCATTTCGGCCAATCTCGAAAAGGGGCGGAAATAAGAATATTTTTTTATTGGATAAATTCTCCAGTAGTCCCTCTTCACAATTTCAAAGTTACGCAAGATTTTAAAAATTAAATATCTGACATTATATTCTACTTATCTACTAGTAAGTACTTTTTCTTATTGGACGAAAAATAATAGTTATTAGTTAGGCACATTTGAAATAATTGGGCAATGCGTGTCCCCTGCTTATTTCCGTTCCTTATTTTCAAGTGACGTCACAATCCAGGAAAAAATGACAACTCGTTAGAGCTTAGGCTAGTTAGTTAATTTGTCATTGACCCACTTTTAACCCACTGTTGCTAAATTAATATATCTACGGGTAAGAAAAATACATTATTTTAACTATAAACTATAACTAAAAGTGCCTTAATATTTAAACAGCAGTCTAATTACGGATTTATCTAGAAATAATAGTTTTAAGTTAAGCCTCGCGATGAGTCCCAATGCCCCAAAATCTACTAGTTCTATGAAGAAGGCCATTACGATTGAACCTAAATCTCCTTTAGCCCAATTAGAAAATATTGCCAAGTCTTCCGCGAGTATTATTAAAGAAACTACGCCTTCCGCTTACCAATCATCTCTAAGTACTTTAAACAACCGCTTATCGAGTAAAAAACGATCTAGTTTCGTCTACCAAGATGTATTACGAGATGTTGTCGCTTACGTTGAAGTTAGATCCGAACTGGAGGATTTATCTTTACTATTCGGTGAACATTTACTTTTTTTGGGCGCAACTGTTTCGAGAACATTCAATAAAAAAGTCACGCTCGTGGTTTTCAAACGAGGAAAGGAGAGTACCTTCAAAAAAGCCAAGGAGTGGAATATACCAGTTGTATCCGTAGTTTGGGTCGATCAGTAAGTGTTCAAATACATTTTACTTTAAACGTAAAACCTAACTTCATTTTTATTCAAATTTCTAATTAAATAGATGTAAAAAGCAAAACTGTCACGTACCTGAAGAATCGTACTTAATTAAAGAATATAAAACTTACGGCAAAAGACTAGTAAGTTTTCAAACTTAATTAAAATCTAATAGTTACTAATTACCAAAATTAAATTATCGTAGAAACTTCTTTACAATGACAAACATACTCAAATGATCGAAGATAAAGAGAAAAGCTTTGAGGAAACCAAAAAAATTGTAGAAAATATTAAAATGACGAAGAATCAAAATGGAGTATCCTCTACTATAGACACTCCTCGAAATGTTATTGTAGAATCTGTTTCCCCGCTTGATTGTTCAAGTCCCAAAGTAACTCCTCAAGTAGCCTTCACCCAAAATTCAAGCGACGAAAAGACAATTTTCACTCCCAAAAGAAGCGACTCCATCAAAAGGAAACTATTTTTGGGAAATCCTAATTCGGAATCGACTCCTTTAGGCAATAATAAAAAAAGAAAACAACGATCTCCTTCGATCGAGCAAAATGAAAAGAAGTTTAAATTGAACGAAAAAGATGGAAAAGAAAATGAAGACGTACTACTTATCGAGACAGAGAACAACGTGCCCCAAACGACTGAGAATAATCAGTTTAATCACCAACAGAAATTTTTGAACAATAGGAGGCGGAGTTTAGACATCTTTGAAGTAACGAAACCTCACAAATCCGTCTTTCAAAACCAACCAAAAATAGCGAATAAATCCAAAACTATCGTCTTTACGTCTTGCAATGAATCGTAAGTTCAGTTTTTAAGTATAATTTATCTTTATACGTCTAATTTATTTTCCTACAGGATGATTATCACAGCCACAGCTGTCGTTGAATGTTTGGGAGGTTTTGAAATTGAGAATAATGTAACGGAAAATACGACGCACGTTATTTGCGGAGAATACAAAAGAACTTTAAACCTTTTATACGGATTGATGCGAGGTTGTTTTATACTCGACGGAGAATACTTGATGAGCTCCTTTGAAAATAAAGAATGGTTGGACGAAAGACACTTTGAATTGATCGAATACTTCCCTTCGGCTCAGGTTAATAGTAAATTAGCCAAACTAATTCGTTAACCAATTAATTAAAAATGAATTCATTTTAGGTTCGCCAGCCAGAGATTATTAATATTTTCAAGGGGTGTGGAACTTTTTTCATTTCCCCAAATACCTCACCACCCGCTCAAGATTTAGTCAATTTAATTACTTTAGGAGGAGGAGAAGTCAGTATTTTAATTGTTAATAATTAAATAATTACTAATTGTAATTTTTTCAAATTTAAGGTCACAACTTGTTATCGAAGATGTAGCGTCATTGTTGGAAATTTCAGAAGCCAAACTACTGATGAAAATCCCTATTTTATACGAGTGAATGAAAAGATTATTATGGGTAAGTTTTAAATTTAAATTTTTATTTAATTTGTATTTAATATTAAATATGAATTATTTTTTCTTTTGTACTTTAAAGATTGCATTTCAGGGTTCAAAAAGTTCAAAGTTTGATTTAAGATTATATTTACCAGATTTTAAACATTTTATACAATGAGAAATATTTTAACCATCTCTTTTTTAATCTTAATTATATTTAAATGAAATTGAAGTTACTATAAAGTAATTATTTTATACCATTATATGTTTTATTCCATTGTGCGTTGATTGCATTTCATGCTTCAAAAAGTTCAAAGTTCCAGGCTTTAAATATTTTATATTAAATATTTTTAAGCATTTTTTCTTAATTTTAATCGTATTTAAATCAAAATAGTTACTATAAACTAATTATTTTATACAGTTGTTCCCCCTTTCCTAAATGCATTAGGCATAGTTTGGATTTAGGCCTAAAATGACTTTAGGAAATTCAAATAATATCAATTGGATTATTGGAAAATAATCATAATAAATTAGGCTTTAATTCTCTAAAATTTGTGTTTAATTATAATCTAGTTTCATCTGTTTTCAATTAGTTCTTAAAAATAATATCCAATTTACTCATTAAGCCTTGGTTTCTCTCCTATGAATTTGAAATTAGCGCGTAAATTTTATTTATGTTCAGTCTGTTTGGGTATTTGAAATCGACCAATCAGGGCTCAGGCTAAACTAGGGTTTAGATCGTCTGCTCTTCTCGCTAAAGTTGCAACTTTTTTGTCGACGACAGGTGTTTTTCGCTCCGTTTAAAGATATATAATTAATTTTAATTATGGAAGTTGACGAAGCTCCGGGTAAAAATGTTATGGCCGCGTCTGGAACGACAGGTAGTGTTTCCGTATCTTTACATCCGTTAGTTATAATGAACGTTTCGGAACATTGGACAAGAATTAAAGCCCAAGAAGGAGCTCCTCAACAAGGTAAACAATAGCTAAGCCTTGGTCGAGAAAAAAAAAAGTTTAATAATTTTTTTAAAATTTAGTTATTGGGGCTCTGATTGGAAAACAAAAGGGGCGAAATCTCGAAATAATGAACTCTTTCGAGTTGGTATTCGATAAAATCGAAGAAGATATTATCATTGATCGTGATTATTACAACGGAAAAGAACAGCAATGCAAGTGTCTTACTTTCTTACTTTTTGAGTTGGATTTTTAATTACAGTATTGGTTTTGTAGTCAAACAAGTATTCAGTGATTTAGACTTTTTGGGTTGGTACACGACTGGCGATGCTCCTAATGAATCTGATATCAAAATTCACAAACAAGTTAAGAGTCCAATTAATTTAATAATTGTTATCGGTTAATCTGAAATATTACTTTCAAATAGGTTTGCGAAATTAATGAAAGCCCCGTATTCCTTAAACTTAGTCCTCTAGCTCGACACACCGAGGTAAAAACCTTTTAATTTAGCCCTCTCTAGTCTCTAGAAATACAGTTAAGGGTAATCTCTTTTTTTCTCGTTACCAAAAGCTTCCCGTAGCCATGTACGAATCCGTGATTGATTTAGTACAAGGCCAAGCTACCATGTTATTTGTGGAATTGCCTTACACTTTGGCTACTGAAGAAGCCGAACGAATTGGGCTAGATCACATGGCTAGAATGTCAGCTAGCGAGACGGGAGAAAGTTCTTTAGTGGCTGAGCATCTTCAGGCTCAACATAGCGCCATCAAAATGTTGCACAGTCGTGTCAGGTTGATTTTGGACTACGTTCGAGCCGCCCAAATGGGACAGGTTCCTCAGAATCACGAGATTTTGAGGGAAGCTTACAGTTTATGTCATCGTTTGCCCGTTCTTAGTTCTAATACTTTCAAAGAGGAGTTTTACAACGTAAGTTTTGAAGCCAAGAATTCCTACTTTATCAATATTTTAATTGGGTTTTTTTCGCAATTCTTATTTAAGCAATGTAATGATGTTGGTTTGATGACGTATTTGGGAACTTTGACCAAGAGCTGCAATACAATTAATCAGGTAAGCCTTTTTTTTTAAGAAGCCGGAAGATTTTGATGAAAAATCCTTATTAGAAACTTCGATTCAATCTTAGAAGGTGGTTAGAGTTTGAATGAAAATAATACTTTTTGAGGAAGGTTTAGGTCCTTTCTTGGACTTAAAAATATAACTTTAGGGCAATTAGAAACACGCTCGGTGGGGAATTATTATCAAATCTGTAAAATATTTGTACCAGTTAGTTTTAGAGTTTGGAAGCTAATCAAAGTAGTGATATTTCTAATAATTAGATTAGAATTAAATGAATTAAAGTTCATTATACGAACTCTAAGATGGTTTATTCACTTCAGCTGATTTTTAAAAGGTTCCAATCAATTAAACCCCAAAATATTCAGCCCCCCCCTTTCCTCCGTCTCTGAAACTAAAACCCCAAAATGTCTAAAAAAGAATCAAATTTGGTGATTTTAGTTTGTGAACAAATTTAACATTCTGAATGATCGGCAAGGAATGGGTCGCAGAATGAGAGGCCTTTTCTTTTAAAGCCCTACGAGTGTCGAATCAACTTTATTCGCTTCTCAAACTGTTCTTTGTCAAATCTTACAATAAAAAAATGGCCATTTTTAGAAGTTGTAAAATTTGAATTTTTATTTCCAATAAGCGGATTTTTTCTTATACAAAGTTTACAAAGAGATTAAGAACATTTCACGTTTAAAAATTTCAATGTTTTTGTTCAATAAGTGACGATTAATATCTTATTTCGGAATATTTCGCCAAGGAAGATTTAAGATTCGATTAATACATTTTTATATTTCAATATTTGCGTCAACATTTAGAAAAATAAGTACAAAAATACCCAGATATTACAAAGATACGATTTTTTTAAATAGGAGTCAAAATTTTAGCATTTTTTTCGTAAAATTCCACTAAAACTACGTTAATTTTAATATTTGCACGCTTAAAGCGCGCTTACATTTGCGGTCTTAGTAAAGTAATTTTAATCTTTGCCTCGCAACCTTGAAGAACTACTTTTCAAGACTGTAACTCTTAAATTTAATAGAAATCTTTAAGCGGCTTATTTTTTTAACTTTGTTAATTTGAATATTTTCAAAATTACTTCATAAAGCCACTTATTTTTTAAGAAACTAGAATGGATTTAATGTGAAGTTAAATTTTTTAGTATTTGTTTCTTTTTAAGACCGCAAAACGCAATAACATCCTAAATTTAAAAACCTGTTCGCGACTAACAATATTCAAAGTACTATGAGCCCAATTCTCGTTCGTAATTAAGCAACAATGCCAAAATAATATTAGAAAAATATACTCTCTACCGCGAGGGGATTGTTTAATACCTAGAACAACTGAGAAAAGATTTAAAAAAAATATATAATATCACAAAGAAAATTCTATCCCTTGCTGGGAACGATGGGGGAAATATAAAAATATTCAAAATAAGTAAAAACACGCTATGCTTTTCGTAATAAAATAAATATATTTTTAAGTACCGGTACAATTAACTAAAAAGTAACGAAGATAGTGAGTGAGGGGGATGTTGGACGTGTTTATACGAGATTCTAGGTGGGGGTGTCAATATATAGAGCATCCGCTCTTATAGTATCAATAATGCCAACTTAGCCAAGTAGGAGGAGTTCAAATGAGCTAATTAACGCCTTAACCACTCCCCCAGGTTTAATTTGATTGGGATTTAAAGCCAAAGACATTCTAAACTATGGTCTAAGCTCTTATAATTTCATTAATGCAACTTAGCGAAGTAGGAGGTGTTTAAATGAGCTAATTAACGCCTTAACCCGACCCCCAGGTTTAATTTGATTGGGATATAAAGCAAAGGACATCCTAAGCTAAGGTCTAAGCTCTTATAATTGCGTTAATGCCAACTTAGCGAAGTAGGAGGTGTTCAAATGAGCTAATTAACGTCTTAACCCGACCCCCAGGTTTAATTTGATTGGGACTTAAAGCCAAGGACATCCTAAGCTAAGGTCTAAGCTCTTATAATTTCATTAATGCCAACTTAGCCAAGTAGGAGGAGTTTAAATGAGCTAATTAACGCCCAGGTTTAATTTGATTGGGACTTAAAGCCAAGGGCATCCTAGGCTACAGTTTTAGCTCTTATAATTTCGTTAACTAAACAAACTCAACCTTGAGCTTTCGGAAAAAAGGGGGTGAATGCAGCCCTCTAAACTTGAACATAAGCTTTGGGGAGGGTGTTAACTCAAGTCGGCAACTTGATTAAGTTCGAGCTTAATGAATCAATTCAAGCGGACAATCGGGTTGAAAACTTCGTAAAAAAATATTACACTTGCTATTAATCGAGTCTCGAATATTACTGCTATAAAAAAATAGCCACGATATATAAAATAAAATTTGTGTTAAAACAGTTCAATGAGGCACTCCCGAACTCCAAACTAAAAAAAACTAAAGCTCCTTAGTTTAGTATTATCGCGCCTTTTAGGAAATTACTATATGGCAACTAATGCAGGGGGCAAAATGAAAATACTCCAAGCTACGCTTGTTTTAAATATCCTTCGAAATTAGTTTAAATATAAAAATTAGCATTGGCTGATATCGTAATTTAACCGATATCAATATGACAATATTTGCGGTGAAAAAATGAAAAACAAATATTAAAATGATATTTTGGGTTTCAACGCAACTTTTTCGTACGTTTTGGTGAGAAAATTAAATTTGTGGTGCGAAATTTTAATTTTCCCACCAAAATATGAAATTTCTACGGCCACACTAGACACTTTGAATCCGTTTTAAGAGCATTCAACTTGGATTTTTAAGTTAATATCATTTTTGGACAAAAGAATCTCTTCCATTGACTCCAAAATTTTCTATTTTGACCTTTCTAAAAACGGTTAGAAAGGCTCTGGCGCGATTACGGCTTAAAACCTCTGTATTGGTTAGAACCCGTCACTAGAGGTCTTCCTCTTTCTTGTTAGGTTTGAATTGAATCTCGGCGTATTCAATTTTCTCGCTAGATTTGCTTAATTTTGGTTTTTCCGATTTCAAAGCCGGTAAATCTAAATCGGCGTAGACAATCCCATCCGGGCTTCTTTTAAGCGCTTCTGGGTTTTCGTAATGGCGAATGGCTTGCACGTCCGTGTAAAGAGCGTCCGGAGGAATGGCTCGATCTTTAGAGGACCCCCGACCATTTTGCAATTCGTCGGACAATCTTTGACTGCTGTTTTCGCTTTCCGGGTGGAAGCCGTGACGGCGAACGAGACATCTTTCCTTCTACGAGAGAAAAATATTGGAGTTATTTAAAGGAGGAGGAGATAGAAACTATTTTAAAGGGGGAAGATAAAACTTTTCTATTACCTTCAAGAGATAAATCACAACCAGGAAGACAATGACCACTACGACTATACATCCGACTACTATCCCAATCACGGCTGACATGGTAACGGGTTCCTTAACTCTCAAGGATACGTCAAAATTGGTTTCACCATTAACGTTACTGACGTGTAAAGTGTATTTTCGGGCATCACTGCTCTCCGTGTTGTGGATTATCAATCGAGCTTCGAAACAATCCTTGGGAAGTTCTTCCCGGATTAAAGGAGGCGCGACGTAACGAGCTAAAGTTGATCCTAAATCGATTTTGACGCTGCCCTAAAATAAAGGAAGGAATGGATAAAGAAATTAACGAATGAATGGATTAAAGAAGGAATGAAGAAATAAATTATTAACCCATTCCCAGTAGATTTTCTGCGGATCTGGAGGAGGATCTGCGCAAAAGATGACAGCCACGATAGCGTCTTCGTCTCGTTCCACAACAATCTCAGCATTTTTGATGGCGTTTTCTCTCAAGTATTGAGGCGGTCCGACTATATTGAGTTCGACTTCTTTCGATTGGGCTTTTAGTTCCTTTCCATTGATCACGTTGCTAACTTCGCAAATGTACTTTCCCTTGTAAGAGTAGGTAGCGTTCTGAATGATCAGGGTAGCGTTACCGCCTCTGTGTTGCCAAGTGTTGCCTTTTTCCTCCAAACTTTGAAGCCAAGTATATCGAGGAGGCGGATTTCCCTCAGCTTCGCATTGCAAACGTACGGGACTGTACAGCTTGGAGGTTAAAAAAGGAGGCGATACTTGAAGAACGTTCGGTTTAAACTTAACATCCAAGTGCAAGCTGATTTCTGCGCTTTCTCCCACAGAATTTGTCGCTACGCAACTATAATATCCGGCGTCAGATCGCGATATTTTATTGAATTTGATGGTTTCCTGATTGCTGTATTTAAGAACCCCAGATTTCTTCCAGACAATCCAAGCTGGCGGATTAGCATTGGCAACGCATTTCACCGTCAGTTCGTCTCCTTCGGCTAAATCAGCGGTTGGTTTTCCCTCCAACTTGACCACAGGAGCGTAAGAGATGTTTAAATTGACCACCACTTCTTTAGATCCAGTTGCGTATGTTGCGTGTATAGCTTTGATTAAAAGAAAGCTATATTATACAGGGGGATCCCAATAAGAAAAATAGGTAATTTTCCGTAGATTTCTAGAGCTTTATAGCGTTAATTTTTATAAATCTAGAAAAATACGCTCACCTTGTATAATATAGACTATTATTAAACAAGGTAATTTCTTTAGATTCTTACCTACGCATTTAAGCATCTTATTATGATCATCTTTTTGGAACGCGTACGTTAAAGAGCTAGAGGCTCTGAAAGTTCCATTTTGGCTGACACTGGTCAAATTGGTTTGATCAGAATTTGAAGTAATTTCCTTGGAATCGATAAACCACTTTAAAACTGCGGGAGGATTCCCATCCTTGGATACGCAAATAAATTTACTCTCTTTATCAGCTTCAGCCACAAAATTATCCCCCGTATTATATCTGATATTTTTATGTTCCATAAACGGAGGTTCCGGTTGGTTCCTTACTGTCAGTTTCACTATGTTCGATTTCAGAGATTTTCTGTTTAGAGAAACTACACCAACCTGGCACTGCCAATATCCATCGTCGTGCTCCAAGGAAGTGTTTATGACGCTAATGCTACAATCTCCATCCAACGGGGAGCTATTATATTTGTATTTATCCGTAATTTCTTGAACTACTTGAAAACCTTCCTGAGTGGCTTGGGTCTTTTTTAGCCAGTGGCACTGACCTTCCCTGTTTCTTATTCGGCAGGTTAATTTTATCGTTTGTTGGGGGTTCACTTCGCTTTCAACGGGAGTCGCTTCGAATTCTTGTTGGGCAGAGCCGTGACAAGTAATTAACGCGAAAGCGAGGAAGAACAACGTTGTCGTAACGCGTTTTGAATAGTTTAAATCCTGGATATTCCAGTTTTGACGTTTGTGTGCCATGTTATTTCGAAATTCGATGATATCATAACAACAAAGGCTTACGTAAATTAGGACAAGTAGAAGATTAACATAATTTTGGAGGTTTTATCCTTTTCTTTGGACCTTGGCTTCTGTCAAAAGTAAAAATCCGCGCGCGTATGTAGATGTACTCGATTCAAATTTTCGCTTCTTTGTAATTCCATGGCAATATTTTTGGCACTTTTTCCCGTTGCGGGTCAAAACGTTTTTTTACAGAAGAATGGGCAATTTTTCCTCTACAAAATTATATTTCCGCTTTAAAAAAACCACTACCTTCAATCCCATGACCGAAAACAATCGAATTCTATGTCAGCCTCATCCGGAGATGACGTCATTTGGCCTACTTCGTACAATTAGCTTCCGGTTTCCGTTTTCTTTCAACTCGGCCGGGTTGTTGAATAGGCGTTTATTTTAGGATGTAAAGAACGCGAGATGGCATGAAATTCGTAAAAAAAACATTCAAATCTTGTTACCGCAACGAAAACTAGACAGTATACGCGTAATTTAACTCAATTTTTTTCGTTTCGAACCACGATTAATTATTTTAGAGTTAATTTTTTAAGGGAAACAGTAGAAATAGTACCGAAGCGCTAAGCCTAATATTAGGCCTAGCTAATCCTGGGATATCCCAAAATCAAAATAGGCAATTTTGCTTTTAAGTCACTTTTTAAGTGAAAGTTTACGCAAAATGGATAAATTAGAAACTCTGGAAGCGATTGAAAAAGATGTAGGCAACGCTTTACAAAGCGCAGGTATTATTCTAGCGAAAAGAACAAAACTCAATCGAATTTGCTTAAGATTTCCATTGTAATAAAAGAAAACCTCTTTTCAGGACAAGCTATCTTGGAGCTCAGCAAGGAAAAACCGAGTATGAAGCAAGTGGAAGCCAACACAACGGCCTTCTTGACGACTCTGGTAAACGTGGAAACCTGTCTACAAAAGCAGATTAACTATCTGACTCAAGTATCCACCGGTATGGCGCTAGCGTTTAAGGGTGTATAGGGAAGTAAGAGAAACGTATTTAGATCTGGGTAAGAAATTAGTGTACGTTGAAACTTAGGCCAACCTCACGAAGGGTCAAGTTACGCGGCCCAAAAAATCCTCCATATGGCTTGGCATCGATTGGAACACGCACGTTCTAGGGTGAATGAATTGGAAAGAGTGGGCACCCAACACAGACAACAACAATCGGCTAGAAATCAAGCCAGTTTAATGCGTCAATCCCAAATCCCTCAACCACCACCTTCCACTCAATAAATATGGACGCATTTTTTTGACATTATTTCAATTGAGAATCTTTATTTTCCACATTTACATTTTCAAAAAAGTTATTTCTTACAATGTGGTGTACGCATTGAAGTATAACGTTCCTTTCGTGCCGAATTTCGTTTGCCAGTAACTAAAATTAATTGAAAGAGAAAATATTAACCTCGTAACATTGAAGGTTTATATAATTATTTTACCTTTTCGAGCAAACTAGTTTGTCTTTTGCGCATCGGATATAGATTAGGTGCCGCAACTTTCTTAGCTTCTATATTTGGTTTCGGAGGAAACTGCTGGATTATTTTGCTAGAAATTTCTACCGGTTCATTTTCGCTGTCAGAATCTGATCCGTAATTTGCCATTAACGAACCCAAAGCTCCTCCCGCCACTTTTATTTCTTCCTTGATTATTATTTCTGATTCTAAATTAGTTAAGAGAAGCTTTTAACTTCTACAAATGAAGATAAACTCAACAATAGTTAATACAAATGATTTTTTTACCTATTTCTTTCATTTTAATTACGTTAGAAGTCTCAATATTATTGTTTCGTTGGTTCTTTTCATTTTCCTCCTTTGATTGCGACGTTTCTTTCGGTTCATGATGATTTTTCTCTTCAAAATAGTTTAATTCTCGCGTTAATTTGTTTTCTATCGATATTTTTGTGTCCAATTTATTTTGTTTAGGGCTGGAAATTATCTCGGAGTTTATTTCTTTGTCAGAATCGCTGTCCAACTCTCCTTCTGATTTTTCTTCAGTTAGTTTAGAGTCCTTTTTTACTTCAATCTCTTTTAATACGGATTTCATTAGTTCATCGTAGTTTTTCACAATATCGCTTCCCTTTAAATGGTCGCGATCTGATTGAGTTCTTTGATTCCCTCGGAATCTTCCTCCTCCTCGAAATCCTCGACCTCTAAATCTTCCCCTTCCATTTTGATTCTTATCTTGATTTGTTTGGTCAAAATTTCTTCTAGTCTGGTTGTTGTTGAATTTATTTCCCCTCCCTCTGCCTCGTCCACGCATTTTTCCGAAGAATTTATTCCCCAAAATTTCCCCTCTCGCTTTCTTTTCTTTCAATTCTTGTTTACGTTTTTCAATATTTTCAGCAGTTGGAAAATTTCTGTAAATTTGTAAACAAATGTACTTTTTAGGAGTTTTAGGGAAAATTTCCATATTATTAGAGTTCGTCCGCTAAAAATAGGCCTAATTCTAACTGGATATTAAAGGAAAATTTCTTTATAATTAAGAGTTGGAGCCGGCTTAAAATATATTTAAATTTTGTTTAGTTTATATAAAGCTAAGGCTATTTTTATTATAACCAGAGTTTCGTCTGCTAAAAATAGGCCTAAAGTTAATTGGATTTAAAGTAAATGAAAATTTTGTAGGCCAAAAATAGGTATATTTGTAATTGGAGATGAAGTGAAGGATTTTTCTTCTGTTAAAAATATGCCTAATTTTACGCTCTAGAATTTGCCCCTTGAAATTCTCCTTTCTCTACACATAAAGCCTAGCTCTGACTGTACAATCTCTTATATATAAACAAGAAAAAAAGAAAACTTCATTGGGAGGTTACTTGGAAGTCTTACCGTTTTCTGTCTTCTCGCCATTTATCAATGTCTTCTGGCGTATCTAAGGACATGATTATTTTGGCCAATCCTGTTTGATGTTGCTAAGAAGTTTTAAATTAATTTACGGAGATTATTTTAGGCATAAATTATATTAGGGTATACCATTTTCTTGTGAAGCGCAACAATTTTAGGATGAGCTCGGAATTTACATCCTTCAATGTTACACTAAAAAAAAACCAGCAAATTATTTCCAACTGTATTTTTAAGGCCATTTGGTAAATAAGGTCTTTTTTCCTTACGTTTATATGTTCGGCTTGATGTTTTAGATAGGACATTTCGTCGCGAAAAGACTTATCGCAAGTGTCGCAATATAAATCTGTATTTCTTAGGAAATTGGCTTGTTTTTGGAAAGGTTTTGGCGTTAAAATCGTTCTTGCTGGAGGGGTGTTGTCCCATTTAGGCTTCTATAATTATATTTATAGAATATTGTATTTATTTTGCAAACAGGCCTACGTGTATTTATACGCTAACCTTTATCGTAGGATCTTCAATTTTAGCGGAATTAAAATTATCGGAGGCGTTGTACCAAGGTAGAAAGGTGGATCCATCGTGATTAACGTTGAAAGGCGATAAAAAGCTACTCGTTATCGTTTGATTCGAGTTGATTTTCCCGGAGTTAAAAGGATTAGGAAGTAATCCGGGACTCTGGGCGCTAATTTCACTCATTTTTAGCTTTAAATTCGGTTAATTAACCTCCAAATTAACTCTAAACTTTAAACTAAGCGAGTGGTAAACATTACAGAAACCACGTGCTTTTTTTACTTGTCGTCTGCGCTAATATACGGGTCAAAGTTCAATATTTTTGCCGCCAGATCGCACCACTAAAATATGGGAAAATAATTTATCTATTTTAACATAGGTGGCGCTAGGGGTTTTATTGAACTCTTCACCTTTTAGGTTGTTTCAAATTTCAATTAGGCTTAAAATTGGCTCGCTTTTTCAGATGGATGTTTTCGCTATTTCCTAGTTTTGGATATTGGATTTCATCAATAATTCTGAAGAAATAAGTGTTGAGTACTATTTTCTTATTTTTTTGTTGCGGGTTTTAATGTTTGTTTTAAAAATTAGGCTTATAAATAAGAGTAGGAACAAAAAACAAATTGAAAAAGCTAATCGTCCCCTTGTGGCTAAACTTAAGCCTTGGCTAGATAAATCACCCCAAAGGATTCAATCATGATTGCATCGCGAATAACGCGTATTACACACGTATAATTAAGTTAATTAAGTTTATTAAGGTGTTTAATATCTGAATTAACGCGATTTCACTGAGATTAACAACGCGTAATTTGCCAATCGTGTTTAAGCGCTGAAACCAGTATAGAATTAACGCGGCTATTTTAAATACGATAATTATTAAATAAGTCCCTTAATATCGTAATCAAAGTGAATGTTTAAAGGTCGATGACAAGATAGTAATTAGTTTAAGTCTAAAAGGTTTCTAGGAGTTGAATAAGATGATCGTGGACGTATTTCTTGGCGTCGATGGCGTAGACGAAGTCTAAATGAGACCACTTTAAGTAAGGTACTTGATACCAATCTATCACGTTATGAATCTTCGCTTTTAATAATTGGGTGTCCACTGGATCGGCCAGTTGGTCATTGGCGCCCCAGAAAACGGCAACAGGGGCCGTCATCTTCTCAATATCGTACAAAGGGGGTGTGGCCTAAAATATAAACATAATTAGGCTTCTTCGACTATTATCGAGGGTTAATTAATTTATTCAAATGGCGACTCATGAAACGAAATTTTACTTGTCCGTATTTTTTGAGGTTTTCTTTTTTCCCGAAGTCGAATTTTTGAAAAGGTTTCCCTTTCCCAATCGCCTGTAAATTATCCCAAAAAAATATATATATAATTATAGTTGATCTCGAGCAGTCTTAGAAAGGATCCAATATCCGTAATGATAATAGCGTTTTCACGCGAGGCTTGCGTATTAGTTTAAACAATAATTATTCGATTCCTTCCAAGATGGTTACGGAGTATTAGGATTTTAATTAGTCGTCTTTTGAGACAAGGTGTTATTAAGAAAATTTGCTAATTGTCATACTTATAGAAGATTAGTTATAAACTTAAGGTAAAACCGATGTCACGCATTAATGTAAAACGGTAAAAATGTATTCAAATTTGTCGTGAGAGGAAGGGGAGAGTTATTGTAAGAGACGCCAGGCGCCTCTTCCGAGCTATCCAGGGATTACCGGTAATTATAATCAAAGTAATTGTAATTACTTGTCCGTATTGGGCGATGGTGTAGGTTGAAGTCCCAGCAGGCGCGTGTTGAGTTAAAACCTCCAGCCTGGTCTGATAATTAATTAAGAAGGAACTAATTATCATTGTTACTAATTAGTAATTAAGCCTTATTATTAATTACTCTATTAAATTGGTCGCTTTCGGGTCCCGCGATCAGGAAAATAACGTTTTCGCATAATAATTTGAAAGGTTTACGAGCGCACAGAAGCGACGACGCGAATTTCATCAAACGACTGTTGGGTAGAAATTCGTATTCTCCGAATAATTTCAGGAAAAACTGAAAATAGTATTAAATCTTATTATAAGTTTATAACTTATAAGATGAGTTATAGACTTATGATCTTATTAAAACTTTTTCAAAGTGAGGCTGTCACGCATTTTTCACGAACTCCGAATGGAAATTGAGTTGTATTTGTTATAAAAACAATTCAAAAAATATATATACATACGTCATAAAAAATGGTGACAACTGCTCACTTTAGAACGAGCCAAGATGATTGGTTTTTACCTGAACTTCCGTGGTGAATGGTGCCAAATATTTGACTGGGCTTTTAGTGTGGGTGGGGTTAGCCACTGGGGCGTACGCCATAACTGATTCAATCTACGTAATATTAAAAACATCCCAATTGTTAGTTTATAACTAAAATCAGTTAATTTAATTATAATTAAATAATTAAACCCGCGAAATTAAGTAAACGTAGACCTACTTTTTCGTTGTATTCGACCTTTTCTGAGAGTAGGGCGAATATGACGGTAGTTCCCATGGAATGTCCGACGTAATGGAGTTTCTCCTGTCCAGTTACGTCCAGAATGTAGTCGATGGTAGCCGGGACGTCGTACAAAGCGATCTCGTCCCATCTAATCGACGAATCGCGATTAGTTTAATGACCAGTAATTAATTATAATTAATTTACGAGAATTTCCAAAACTCTTTGCTCTCGGGGCTCAAAGTTCGATGTTTTCTGGAATAAGTATTCCCTCTGGCGTTGGCCAACCATACGTCATAGCCCGCGTCCGCCAAGATGTACCCTAACGTATAATCGCCTCTCGTTGACACATTTGGGAACTTAACCATTAGGATTTAATTTCGAATCTTACCTAAACTTTGATTTTCGAAGTTGATGACCCAATCAGCCGCCGAGTTCAATAGACCGTGGTGCAATAGGACCACTTTGTTCTTTTTGGGGGGTGTGGTTCTCGTCTCTATGTCTTCTAGTTTTTGTCGTCCGGGATACTGGACGAATTCCAACCTCGTTTGGACCTTTCCCCCGGGAATCCTTTGAATACCCAAGACGTAACCGTCCGACGTCACCACCTCGTGTTCTTCGACCGGATATCCCTTACTAATTATCAGCTGCGACTTGTATTATCCAAACGTAAACGAGTCAATTGAATTAGAAACATATATTGATATAAGCGAGATACGATAGGTATGGTACTTGGGGACTATTTTTTAAACAAAAAACTTAACCCAATCGAGAGTCAGCGGCAGTTAAAGCTAGAACTTTAATAAGGGAACCAAAACAGACTGTGTAGAAGGTTTACGTAGGCGTTTCCCATCAAGTACTCTTCAGTTTGGCGCTCCTCGATCTAAGAATAGGAGTCGTACTCGTAGGCGGTACTTACGACGTTTCTGGGGCTGTCAGGGTCGTGTGTCCGTAACCCCGCTCGAATATCTTCGGCGGTGTACTTGTAGTAGTCTAATTCTTCTCGAACCGAGTTGTTACTTCCGAAAACTATCCAGAAAACTTTTAGGAAACTTAGAATAGTTAGGAAAGACATGTTTCCACTCTTCCTCCTCTTAATAGATTGACACGAAGTAAACTAAACACTCGAATCGAGGCACTCTCCCTCGTTCCAGAGATATATCGTACGCGAAAGATTAATATCAGGAGCTAATCAACTAGGAGTTTCCACCCAAGGAGGGCTGAACGAACTCCGGACCCGCCACGAAAAACGATTTTTGGCGTGGCTGGAATGGAGCTGTCCATTCAACGCGGCATAGGATGAAAACTCCTAGTTATTCGCTCCTGTTAATATTAAAATAATCAAGATCTAAGCCAAATATCTTTTTATTCGATACAAACACTTATTAATAGTTCTTCGAATGTCTGAAGATTTTTCCCTCATTACGAAAGCGGGACTACTTTCTTCTCAGTTCGGGTTTAATATCGCGTATCAATCCGCGTTAGCTTTAACAACATTACGTCGATAAATATCGGAGAATACAATTTTAAATCAATCGAGGCGTATATAGGTTTATTGATGAACTAAAAAAATCGTACATTATCTTCAATTTAGGAAAGTTATTTCCGGATTATCTAATCGATCATTGGCTGTTGTTATTACGGTAATGTTTTTAATAGTTGTATTAGATGGTCGTGGACGTATTTCTTACCATCCACGCCGTAGACGTAGTCCAGATGAGACCATTTTAGATAAGGTACTCGGTACCAGTCGATCAGATTCTTAATCCTTGGTTTTAATAAATGGGCGTCCGTTGGATCGGACATAGCGTCACTTTCGCTCCAAAATACGGCTATAGGGGCTGTTACGTTCTCAATTTCGTACAAAGGGGGTGTGGCCTTTAAATAAATTGAAATAATAATGGGTATATACTTACGCTCAAACAGAAATATAATTATTAGTTTATGATAATACCTGACCATATTTCTTCAGGTTTTCTATCTCCCCGTAATTGAATTTTTGAAATTGTTTCGATCGCACCATCTGTAAGTGAAGCCAGAAGCCGATGAAACCCTCCTTTGAAGTCTACTACTCCAATGTTCCATATGGCGCTCCTCTCTGTATGGGTAAAATTCCCAATTTTACGAGTTAGAAGGGGTCCTACTTCGTCCCCCCTGTCTACGGAAAATTGGAAATTCTCTCTCTCCACAAACGACGACGTTTTTTTGACGAACTCCGAGGCTGCTAGAGATATTCGCTCGACGAACTCCCCCTCCGAAAATATCTACCGTTAGGAGGCGTACAAATCGCGCCTTTTGACAATTACCCATACAGAGAGGGGTAGACAAGACCCGGGAGTAATAGACTTCAAAGGAGGGTTTCATCGGCTTCTGGTGAAGCTATATATTATACCAAAGGTTTATGACTGTATTCAATAAAAGTAAACAACACCCCGTAGCCTCAAAGGCCTGTCTATTTTTAAGTGATGGCGGCTATGACGTCTGCCCGGCCCTTTGCTACGGGGCGTTGTTAACTTTTATGGAATGAAGTAATGGACTTTTGATTATAGTTTATTCTTCTCAACCTTAGAAGGGATCAAATATCGCGGATGAAATTAATTAGTTTGGATTCGTGAGCGGTAAATTTAGGGAATCATTCGTTAAATCAAAGCTTAAAAGTAGGTAGAAGTAATTAAGTTGGCGTTAAGTAATTGTAATTACTTGGGCATAGTGCGTTACGGTGTAGGTTGAAGTCCCTGCTGGGGCGTGGTGAGTTAGAACTTCCAATCTGGTCTAATAATTAAAGATCATTAATTGATCTAATTAATTAATAACGAAGTTATTGGGTTTTATATTACTTGGTTGAATTGTTGACTTTCGGGTCCCGCTATCAGAAACATGACATTTTCGCATAATTTTTGGAAAGGTTTATCAGCGCACAGTAAAGTTGATAGGAATTTCATGAGGCGATTGTTCGGTAGAAAATCGTATTCTCCGAAAAGGTTCAAGACAAACTGACAAAATTATGTTGAATTAAAGGGAGAATGAAGTACTTACATTCACAAAATATTATTTAGTACAAAAAGTATTAAAAATTTAGTTAAATTTCAAAGCTATAGCTCGACCACCATTTTGAATCTCGCTCCTAGAGAAGGGGGATACGAGCCAATCAAATCTGTTTTTTTTTTTTTTATTATTAAAAAATATAGTTTTCGTTAAAGGGGCGAAAGAAAATGCTACCACTCTTTCCCAAGCTTTACTTTCAGGAGCTTGTTCAAAACAGATCAGTTCCAAAACTGAACTGTTAGCCTTTCTCTCCGCTTCAGTTTGCACTCGCAAATGGCTGGCAACACTGGGACATTTACCACCTTTAGTGAAAACTATGTATATTATACGCAAGCCGCGAGCCCCAAAAAGTGGTTCCACATTTCACTTAAAAATTCGAGCAAGAAGATTAAAATGGGTTTCCTATTTTAGCTTCTTTACTTCAATATCCCCGTAAGTACTCTATGCCCATAAGTGTCCTTACCTCCAGTTCGGAGGAGAATGGTGCCAAAAATCTGACGGGTGTCGTCATGTAAGCCACGGTAGCCACGGGAGCGTACGCGAAGACGCATTCAACCTAAACCTTGATAGTTTAATTCATTTTCGAGATCATTTTCGCGCCAATTTCTCCTACTTTTTCGTTGTATTCGACCTTTTCTGAGAGTAGGGCGAATATGACGGTAGTTCCCATGGAATGTCCGACGTAATGGAGTTTCTCCTGTCCAGTTACGTCCAGAATGTAGTCGATGGTAGCCGGGACGTCGTACAAAGCGATCTCGTCCCATCTAATCGACGAATCGCGATTAGTTTAATGACCAGTAATTAATTATAATTAATTTACGAGAATTTCCAAAACTCTTTGCTCTCGGGGCTCAAAGTTCGATGTTTTCGGGAATAAGTGTTCCCTCTGGCGTTGGCCAACCATACGTCATAGCCCGCGTCCGCCAAGATGTACCCTAAGGTATAATCACCTCTCGTTGACATTTTGGGAACTTAACCATTAGGATTTAATTTTGAATCTTACCTAAACTTTGATTTTCGAAGTTGATGACCCAATCAGCCGCCGAGTTCAATAGACCGTGGTGCAATAGGACCACTTTGTTCTTTTTGGGGGGTGCGGTTGGCTGTTCGTCTTCTAGTTTTTGTCGTCCGGGGTACTGGACGAATTCCACTCTCGTTTGGACCTTTCCCCCGGGAATCCTTTGAATACCCAAGACGTATCCGTCTGACGTCACCACCTCGTGTTCTTCCACCGGATATCCTTTACTACTTATCAATTCCGACTTGTATAGAACAATATTTAATTTATATATTCGAGTTAAAGCTTTGTTAATTCCTCGTTACTCACGACGTTTCTCCGGATGTCGGGGTCATGGGAGCGTGACCCCTCTGGAATATCATGTCCCGTGTATTTGTAGTAATCCTCCACATCCGGTTTAGCGTCTAGAAGAAAGTGGTTAATGTTACCCAACCCGAAAACTACGGGCAAAATGGTTAAGATAGTTAAGAAGGGCGACATATCTCCGTCTCTCTTTCCTTTCGTCGTCACTAAGCGGGAATGACTTTATAAGACTTACGTAATCATCGTACAAACAATCGGCGCTCGACTCGAATTATAGATAATTATTGTAATCATGATTTCCCTCTGTAGCTTAGATACAAAATAAGCTTACGCCCCTCATTCGAGCGCCCGTCTTGAAATAACGCTACTATAATAATGAGCGAATAAGCGGGGAATAAAATTAATGTATTGAAAAATATCCAAGTAATGTAATATATAATTGAATAGTTTCACCTTCACTTTATCCAAAATATTTTTTGGTCGTTTCACCCTCCCTTTATTTAAAATACGCTTTATTTCCATCGTTTTATCGTCTATTTTATTCAAAATATATTTATTTACATCATTTCACCTTCCCTTTTATTTATAAAAATACCAAATTTTAACGTAGTGTAAAATAATATCATTTTATTCGAACTAAAACCTGAGAAGAAAAAATTTGGAAGGACGTGTTGAGTTGGCAAAATGGCGGAAAGCTACGGCGGATTGATACGCGATGCTAAATCCGCGAAGGAATCTATTTTAAAATAGATTTCGCGAGTGTCGCGCGCCAAAATGAAAAAAATCAGAAATCGAAAATAGCGCGGGAGATTTTTCGCGCGCTTTCGTAAAAATTAATGTAATTGAGATTGGCGCGTGCGCGGAAATTCGCGCGCTTTTGTCGAAAGAAAGATCTACAATTTTGGCGCGAGATAAAAATGGCGCAAAAATTTGGCCACTCCCTTTTTTCTCTCGTTCGAAACGGGTTGTCTCGACTCAATTTTCAAATCCTCTTTACGAAAAAACGGTTGAATATTTTAATATTGAATTTTGTATAGACGCGTATTAGACCGTAATAGACGTATTTCAATATATTTGAATGTAATTTCTTTTGGCAGCTCGCGTTCCTTTAAGGTCGCTTATCAATTCCATATATTGACGCAATCCGATCAGCTCTCGAATATAGTTTTAAGAGTTTATATAGATATCGCGTCTGTCGATAACTTTCCCGCCACTCGATAATCGCGCGCGATAAAGGGGAAGAGCTCCGATAAAATTATCAAATTTGTTTTCGAGTCTTAATGATCGTCCTTTTATAGAAGCGTATCCGTTAGGGTTTTTGTAATAATTTAAGTAGATGTTGGTAAACGTATGTCTTGGCGTCGATCCCGATGGCGAAATCGATATGGGTCCATTCGGGAAAGGGGACCAAGTAATAATCCAATAGGTTCTTGAGGCGACGGGCCAAAAGAGCCACGTCAGTCGGGTCACCTAGTTGGTCGTTCAAACTCCAAAATAAGGCGATCGGAGTCGTGATGTTCTCCACGCGAAATTCCGGAGGAGTAGCCTGCGAATTAAAATTAATATTATTATATATCAATGGAACGTGTACGGGAAACGGGTACGGCGAGCTAACCGAACGAGGATTAAGGGGGGAAAGAACGGGGGACATCGAAGTTAGGATAAACTATAGTTACCTGTCCGTATCTTTTGAGGTTTTCCACTTTACCATAGTCGAATCTTTGAAACTTGCCCGCTACTTGACACTACGTTCATTAAGGTTAATTATTATTAAAACTGTCGACTTAATTTGACTTAATTTGTAATTAAACGCGCGGGTCTTACTTGAGCGTAATGAACGACGGTTGGTGTCGAGGTTCCGGCTGGAAAATGATGCAAATACACCGGAATCCTTGTCTATTTAAATTCAAAATCAAAATTAATTGATTGAACTTGTAGCAGACTCGATTGGGAGCCTGGCAACTTGCCAAATTTAACTCGAGCGCGCCAATTTAAACAACAGAAATTGAAAATTTCCCGAGGGTGACGTCAGTTTTACTTTAAATTCCATAGAATATCAGCAAAAAATAAAACGGGTTTCCCAATGAAGAAAATCAACTAATTTTTTGAAAAATGGTCCAAATTTCGAAATTTCAACGTAATTCAACCCGCAAATAGGCACAATGAAAGAAGCCGCGAATTCAAACCGAAATGTAATTTTAATTCGCTTTTGGTTGAATTTGGGTTATTTCATTTGGTGGGGGTCTATTTACGGGTCAACTTAGTGTTGCCATTTTTCAATTTGAATAAATTTTGATCAAAATAATTGATTTTTCCCTGATTGGGTTATTTCTATGGTTATTTTATGGGAGCTTATTGAAATGAAAAGTAAAACCGACGTCACGCGATAGGAAAAAACAGCCCCAGGAATTTTTTTTGTTTCAATTTCCCTTGGTTAAATTTACGAGATCAATTTGAAATCAAGTCAGGTCAGCAGTCGCGCGCGGCTACTTTAAAATAAAACATTTTGGGTGTTTAAAGGCTGATGCGCGCGAATCTATTTTCACGCGCTTCACGCTCGCGCGCTCATTGAAGTAACATTAGCGCGCGCTCGTTGAAGTAACATTAGCGCGCGCTCGTTCTTGAAGTAACATTAGCGCGCGCTCGTTGAAGTAACATTAGCGCGCTCGTTGAAGCAACATTAGCGCGCGCTCGTTGAAGTAACATTAGCGCGCGCCCGTTGAAGTAACATTAGCGCGCGCCCGTTGAAGTAACATTAGCGCGCGAGCGTCAAACGCGCGAAAATAGGTCCGCGCGCGTCCGCCTTTAATCCCTTTATTTACTTCGTTGAGTTGCTTGGTTTCAACTCCTCCCATGAAGACGAGCGCTTCGCAGATGGGAAAGAGATTCTTATGGCCGCAAAATAAATCGCCCAGAAATTTAACGATAAAGTTATTCGGTAGGAAATCGTATTCCCCGAATAAATGCAGCAATAGCTGTACGAGTAAAAATAAATTGGGGTTAAAGAGCGTTATTAGAGGCATTAATTGAAAGGGTATTAACTTCTAAGTCGTGGGCGAAAGGCGAGAGCAATCTAATGGCGCTGGTGATGTAGGTGACGGTAGCCACGGGGGCCAGGGCCATGACCTTCTTGACCTTTTGGTTGTATTCGGGAATGGTGGAGAGGAGGGCAAAGGCAATCGTCGTCCCCATAGAGTGACCCACGTAGTCCAGTTGTTTCTCGCCAGTCACGTTTAGAATGTAATCGATAGTGGCCGGTAAATCGTTCAGGGCGATATCGTCCCATCTAATTAATATTCAACTATTATAATTACAAGTATTCGGGAGATCTTGACCTCCTTAAAAACTAACGTTTTAATTAAGTTAGAATTAAATAAGGTTTTATCATGTGGGAATGATAAAAACTTAAATTAATTCGACTAATTAATTTTAATTAGCCTCCCCCCCCCCTTCTAATTTAATTAGAATCGGGTTGGTTAGCGTTAGATGTCGTTAATTAAGGAAGGTTTTATCATGTGGGAATGATAAAAACTTTAATTAATTCGATATATTAATTTTAATTAGCTTCCCCCTCTAATTTAATTAGAATCGGGTTGGTTAGCTTTAGATGTCGTTAATTAAGGAAGGTTTTATCATGTGGGAATGATAAAAACTTTAATTAATTCGACATATTAATTTTAATTAGCTTCCCCCTCTAATTTAATTAGAATCGGGTTGGTTAGCTTTAGATGTCGTTAATTAAGGAAGGTTTTATCATGTGGGAATGATAAAAACTTTAATTAATTCGATATATTAATTTTAATTAGCTTCCCCCTCTAATTTAATTAGAATCGGGTTGGTTAGCTTTAGATGTCGTTAATTAAGGAAGGTTTTATCATGTGGGAATGATAAAAACTTTAATTAATTCGACATATTAATTTTAATTAGCATCCCCATTTAGTTTAATTAGCTTTCCCCTCTAGTTTAATTAGAATCGGGTTGGTTAAATTTAATTAGGGTAATTAATATTCTATAGTTACGAGAATTTCCAGAATTTCTTGTCTGTGGGTTTGAGTGTGACGTGTCTCCTAGAGTAGGTATTTCCTCTAGCGTTGCCCAACCAGACGTCATATCCGGCGTCCGCTAGAATGAATCCCAAACTTTCGTTTTTGAAGTTCATGACCCAATCGTTGGAGGCGCTAAATAACCCGTGATGCAATAGAATTGCTTTCCTGCCCTCGTTAGTTTTGGGACCCGGGATTCTTTGCACCCCTAAGATATAACCGTCCGACGTCACCACGCTATGCTCTTCGACCGGATATCCTTTACTTAGAATCAGTTCCGACTTAATTGATAAAAGAAAAAAAAATATATTCGAGTTAATTACCGGTAATTTGGAATATTTCAAAAAATTAAAATACGGAAAATAAGTTTTTAAAAATTCGAGGAAAGTCGATTAATCTTAAAAGAAATAATTAAAAAGACGCGATTAACCCTTTAAAATATTTATCAACTTAATTTTTAGTATAGTCAAAGGTACATTCGGTTATAACCCCTCGGGTGATACGCGTTCAGAGTTAAATCATAGGCGAATTGAAGTAATTGTGATACGGAGCCGCTACTGGTATACTTACGACATTCTTATTGAGATCAGGGTCATCTACGGGACCTCGGACTCGTACGACGTCATTATCGGACTGGTAGGCGTTCGATAAATACAATTGAAGCCATAGATAGAAAAGAGACAGAGTGAAAATAACTTTCCTCGTCATGTTTGGTAATCGTTCGCGTCAAGACTGAGTTGGTCGCGTAGTCGTGTCGAGGATGTGGTGGTTTGACTCGTACGTAATTGGTTGACAGCCTATTTATAAGGAAGACCCGAGAATAGGAGACATTCCGAGTAAGAGTTAGATAAGAGTTGTTGGATGGACGGACAGACGCATCTACGCGCGGATTATCCAATTGAGATTTGTCGATCACGCCACGAAATCAGTTCGAGTGGATTATATGTTTATTGTTTAAAGGTTAAATGTTTTCCTTCGATAACGTTACAACAATATTCAATCAATTTCACCCTAGGTTTGCGGCGCGGATAAACCTAGGCTGCCCGCCAATTTCTATCATTCCTTCAAGGGAGAATGAAATAAATGTATTCAGTCATTTTCTATCGTTTCTTTTCGTTTAATTAAATAGGCGCGCGTTTGTTAGAGCTAGAAATTAATTGCAGGGTGACCAGGAAAAAAATTGAAATTTTATAGGAAAAATAGGAAAAAATTCGAATTATTACGAGAAAATAGGATTGAAAATTTGAAAATTATAGGAAATATAGGATAAATAATAACGAAAATATAGGAAAAATAACAGCGAATTTATAGGAAAGGCGTTGTTTGAAAAAAGATTATCACGGATTTTTTACGAGCTTTGAAAGAAAATTAAGTTAACAGTAAAAATAATTATTTTATAATAAAATAAAAAAAAATTCGACGCTCTATGGTCACGTGATTTCGCGGTTTACCCCCATTTCGCCCAAAACATTTGACCCAATTCCCATTTCGCCCAATCTCAAATAATCTAACCTAACCCTACCTAACCTAACAATTGGGCGAAATGGGAATAGATAATTTTGGGCAAAATATTTGGGCGAAATCGGAACACACCTTTGGCTATTGTAGAGCTTACAATTCTCGCGCGGTCTTTTTCTTGTAAGTACTTAATCCATATTGTCAACTAGCTTTCGCAAATCGTTAATTTCCTTCTAGAAATAAAGTACGTCAAATATTAGTCAAGAAACGCTCATTTATCCAGGGATTTCATTCTCCCTTTAAATCATTTATTTTTAAGCTCGTTCGAATATATTACGATAGATAAATCATTGTAGGCAATTTTATTTTTCGATTTTCCTCAATTATCTTTAATTATCTTCGGGAGATAATTAGGAATGTCGACTACTTCAAACGCAATCTTTATTTATTTTTTGTTTGCAAGGAAAACGTGACAATATTTGGCCCTCATGGTCCTCGATTTTTAGTTTGTTTTGATAGCGGGTACGAAGCCAGGGACTATTAACTACCTTTGTATATTTTATAGTGTCGTATAGCTTGACACCCGGTGTCAATTTAAATGGAGAAATTTAACCTATTGTTTGTATTATCGTAATTGTTATTGGCCTAATTACGATAACGAATTAAATTTCAAAAGCATTTAGTTTCGATTTTCCCTTAGCGACCCGTTAATTTAACGATTATTGATATCATAAGTCACGCGATATAAATAAGTAATTATACTTGGTTTATTAAAAAGAAACGTACAATAGGGGCTTGTTTTTAAATAGTAGAGCATATTCCCAAACTTTTCATTAAAGATCTAAATCGGAATTTCCCGAAACTTCGGCTCCAAGTAAAACGGAAGTAGGGGCGTGGCGGAAGACGCTGATTAGTCGCTTCGTTGTTAATGTCCTTATGTTTTTGGAGTTCTTTTAAGAGGGCTTCGTACACCATTTCGTTGGCGTCCAAACCGATAACGAAATCGACGTGGCTAAATTCTGGGTCTGATACTTCGTAGTCCAAGGATAGATGGTTAATCTGGCTGATTAGTAACTGTACATCCGGGTAATCCGCCAATTCATCGCCCTTACTGTAGAATAAAGCCACCGGAACTTGGATGTTTTCTATTCGATATTGAATAGGAGTCGCCTGCGTAACGGGAGTCTCTGTCAATTTTTTTTTAAAAAGAATAGGGCTGGACAAGGTTATTAAAATATTATCAGAAGCCGATGAAACCCACCTTTGAAGTCTACTACTCCAATGTTCGATATAGCGCTCCTCTGTGTATGGGTAAAATTACCAATTTTACGAGATCGGAGGGGTCCTACTTCATACCCCCTGTCTACGGAAAATTGGAAATTCTCTCTCTCCACAAACGACGACGTTTTTTGGACGAACTCCGAGGCTGCTAGAGATATTCGCTCGACGAACTCCCCCTCCGAAAACATCTACCGTTAGGAGGCGTACGAATCGCGCCTTTTGAGAATAACCCATACAGAGAGGGGTAGACAAGACCCGGGAGTAATAGACTTCAAAGGAGGGTTTCATCGGCTTCTGATATTATTAATTAAACAATTAGGACCTGTCCGTATCTTCGAATATTTTCGACTTTTCCCCAATCGTACGTTTCGAACTTTCCTTCGTTATAATACTGAATATATATAATTGAGATAGGACAATTAATAATTAAACATTAATTAAACTTAAACGAGGAACCAAGAACGCGTACGTCAATTGGTAAACGAGCGATCATGGAGAAAAGAATACGAAGGGAGATCCAGCCAGATGGGGAGGGGGGGCCTTCGTTTGGAAACTTCTGGACCCTCTTCCGTCTCCGACCACTCGTTATTAAATTTAGCTGACCTATAAAGTCCAGATGGTAACGCGGAGCTCCGTGTTAAAATCTCATAGGTTGGGTTAGATTATTTAAAATTTAAATACATTTTTCTAAAATTTACCCTGGTCGAAGATTTTTTAGCACTTTTTTCCGAACTCCCTGGCCCTAATTGGTTGAGTTTAGTCCATAGTCACGGTCACTCGCGACACGATTTTCATGACGTACAAGTTCTTGGTTCTATAGACTGGTTGAGGATCGAATGGCTTGATCAATTACCGCTCGCCATTGTCTCAAGTTCTCAACCAGTCTAGAATTATTTCAAGAGGAGAATCAATCGGGCAGGAACCCCGCCACGGATTTTACAAGAGTAGGCGCAGCCAGATTTAGAGGCCCCTTCCCATTTCTTACTATACTAATCACGTGATTATATTAGTTTATTTCTTAGCCTCATTCTTCGAGCCCTGCCGCGAGCGGGAAAAAGGGGGTTGGGAGGGAGAAATAAAATAAATTTTTTAATTTTGGTTGCTTATTTTCAATCCGATTTAACGCGGGTCTACTGCAATCGGGACCATATGCCCGACTCTTCTTGAACGGACAATCGCGTCTATGTACTTGGGCGTATTGAAGGACTGTGGGAGAAGAACCTCCGGCCGGGAAATGACGCGTATAAACTGGCATTCGGGTCTGAAAAAGAAGCAAACATAAATAAACTTCCGACACCCTTGAACGAGTGTTGGGTTGGCGCGCGTACCATGTTGAGTCGTTTGACATTGACTCCGCCTAAAAGAAAATATATATTTTGACAGAGTTCATTCCCGGGGTGTTTGCAAGTCAGATCGGACAATATTTTGATGGCGTTGGTGTCCGGTGAAAAGGAATAGTCTCCTAGTTTGTTCAACGCGCTCTGCCAAAACACAACATTTAATCCAGGTTTACGTTAATAAGTAGTACCAAAAGTCTATAATATAAAAGTAAACAACACGCAGTAGCGTACGAAGTTGCTCCGAATACCGCGTTAATCCACCCATTATATACGTACGTACTTCGATTGGTACTCCAGCGTGGATTAAATATTTGACTGGACTAGTTGTACGAGTTAGGTAGGCTACGGGAGCCATGGCCATGAAAGACTTGACCTGTAGGCGAGTAGTACCGTGTCCTATCAATTATTAATCTTAAAGGATCGAATTACCGACAAGACTGCCGTAATTACTCTTACTTTCCGATTATATTCGCGTTTCGTGGATAATAGCTGGAAAAAGAGAGTTGTCCCCATGGAATTGCCGACGCAGTGTAGTCGCCTCCGACCAGTCAACTCCAGAATGTAGTCGATGATGGCCGGCAAGTCCTTCAGGGCGATGTCGTCTTGACTGCGTAAGGGACGATGAAATATCTTCAACGTTTATTTATAACGGCTTAAGGTAGATATTAACGTATTTAACTAGCTTAGAAAATAGGCTTAACGGGGATCAAGGGAAAGTTTCGAATCACGCCGTTAAACACGCGCCCCCTTCATTCCCTAAATTAGATATCTTTAAAGGGAGGGTGAAGTGGAAAATAAATAGTTTAAAGGTACCTTTAAAGGGATGGTGAAATGGAAATTAAAGAGTTTAAAGGTCAACCTCTGGCGGTCGCTTTGACGTTTAGGATACGTACGAAAACATCCAGAATTCTTTTTGATGGGGTTTAAGCGTGACGTGTTTTCGCGAGTAAATGTTTCCTCTGGCGTTGCTCAACCAGACGTCGTATCCGGCGTCCGCTAGAATGAAGCCCAACGATTGACCGGGAAAGTTGATAACGAAACCGTCCGCCGAAGTTAAGAGCCCGTGTTGACACAGCGCCACTTGGGTCTCGCTGGTGAAACGAGTGGCCGGGATTCGGACCAATAGGAGAACGTATCCGTCGCTAGTCGTTACCCAGTGTTCTTCCACCGGATAACCTTTACCGCGGATAAGTTCCGACTAATTCGTAGCAATTATGGAATGAAAACTTCAATGGGTTTAGGCTTAGCAAATTCCGAAGTTTACTTACGACATTTCTGTTTAAGTCAGGGTCCGAATTAGGTCCGCGCGAGTCTAGTTTGCTTCTTTCCCCAATATTCCCTCTGGCGTTAGTATCATTATTGGCATTATCTTCGCTCGTCTCCGAGGTTTCTTTTACTCTAATTAAGATAATTAGGCTTAAGACGATATCCAAGAACATCACGACGCGCCTTGAAGCCATAGGGTTGTTTTTTAGAGCCAATAATATTCTATCAACTAGGTAATAGAGTGTCATTGTCGGGTAGCGAGGGGGGGGGGGGAAACTATGGACTATAGGCTGACGACGCGTAAATTTGTTAATTACGGTACTTATGGCGTCTTAATTACTAACGATAATGATTTTAATTAGCCCTATATACTTTGAAGCTTCATTCGAAATGTTTTTAAAAGCGTTGATCTTTAAAGTTTGGACTCTTTATTTACCAGATATTTGAATTAATTTGCAATAGGAGGAGGACTCAATTAATTTTCTTTTAATTCGGAGAACCCGGTATGGGCTGATCATCATTTGTAATGCTATTTTGATTTCCTAAAAAATTCAGTCTCTAGCCAATCAAAACGCTCCTTTTTACCATAGAAATAACATTAAAATCGACTTTTTCGAGGACATGTCTGTTCCGGGACTGAAACGAGGACCGAAACGAGGACCGAATCGAGGACCGAATCGAGGACCGAATCGAGGACCGAATCGAGGACCGAATCGAGGACCGAATCGAGGACCGAATCGAGGACCGAATCGAGGACCGAATCGAGGACCGAATCGAGGACCGAATCGAGGACCGAATCGAGGACCGAATCGAGGACCGAATCGAGGACCGAATCGAGGACCGAATCGAGGACCGAATCGAGGACCGAATCGAGGACCGAATCGAGGACCGAATCGAGGACCGAATCGAGGACCGAATCGAGGACCGAATCGAGGACCGAATCGAGGACCGAATCGAGGACCGAATCGAGGACCGAATCGAGGACCGAATCGAGGACCGAATCGAGGACCGAATCGAGGACCGAATCGAGGACCGAATCGAGGACCGAATCGAGGACCGAATCGAGGACCGAATCGAGGACCGAATCGAGGACCGAATCGAGGACCGAATCGAGGACCGAATCGAGGACCGAATCGAGGACCGAATCGAGGACCGAATCGAGGACCGAATCGAGGACCGAATCGAGGACCGAATCGAGGACCGAATCGAGGACCGAATCGAGGACCGAATCGAGGACCGAATCGAGGACCGAATCGAGGACCGAATCGAGGACCGAATCGAGGACCGAATCGAGGACCGAATCGAGGACCGAATCGAGGACCGAATCGAGGACCGAATCGAGGACCGAATCGAGGACCGAATCGAGGACCGAATCGAGGACCGAATCGAGGACCGAATCGAGGACCGAATCGAGGACCGAATCGAGGACCGAATCGAGGACCGAATCGAGGACCGAATCGAGGACCGAATCGAGGACCGAATCGAGGACCGAATCGAGGACCGAATCGAGGACCGAATCGAGGACCGAAACGAGGACCGAATCGAGGACCGAATCGAGGACCGAATCGAGGACCGAAACGAGGACCGAATCGAGGACCGAATCGAGGACCGAAACGAGGACCGAATCGAGGACCGAATCGAGGACCGAATCGAGGACCGAATCGAGGACCGAATCGAGGACCGAATCGAGGACCGAATCGAGGACCGAATCGAGGACCGAATCGAGGACCGAAACGAGGACCGAATCGAGGACCGAATCGAGGACCGAATCGAGGACCGAATCGAGGACCGAATCGAGGACCGAATCGAGGACCGAATCGAGGACCGAAACGAGGACCGAAACGAGGACCGAATCGAGGACCGAATCGAGGACCGAATCGAGGACCGAATCGAGGACCGAATCGAGGACCGAAACGAGGACCGAATCGAGGACCGAATCGAGGACCGAATCGAGGACCGAATCGAGGACCGAATCGAGGACCGAATCGAGGACCGAATCGAGGACCGAATCGAGGACCGAATCGAGGACCGAATCGAGGACCGAATCGAGGACCGAATCGAGGACCGAATCGAGGACCGAATCGAGGACCGAATCGAGGACCGAATCGAGGACCGAATCGAGGACCGAATCGAGGACCGAATCGAGGACCGAATCGAGGACCGAATCGAGGACCGAATCGAGGACCGAATCGAGGACCGAATCGAGGACCGAATCGAGGACCGAATCGAGGACCGAATCGAGGACCGAATCGAGGACCGAATCGAGGACCGAATCGAGGACCGAATCGAGGACCGAATCGAGGACCGAATCGAGGACCGAATCGAGGACCGAATCGAGGACCGAATCGAGGACCGAATCGAGGACCGAATCGAGGACCGAATCGAGGACCGAATCGAGGACCGAATCGAGGACCGAATCGAGGACCGAATCGAGGACCGAATCGAGGACCGAATCGAGGACCGAATCGAGGACCGAATCGAGGACCGAATCGAGGACCGAATCGAGGACCGAATCGAGGACCGAATCGAGGACCGAATCGAGGACCGAATCGAGGACCGAATCGAGGACCGAATCGAGGACCGAATCGAGGACCGAATCGAGGACCGAATCGAGGACCGAATCGAGGACCGAATCGAGGACCGAATCGAGGACCGAATCGAGGACCGAATCGAGGACCGAATCGAGGACCGAATCGAGGACCGAATCGAGGACCGAATCGAGGACCGAATCGAGGACCGAATCGAGGACCGAATCGAGGACCGAATCGAGGACCGAATCGAGGACCGAATCGAGGACCGAATCGAGGACCGAATCGAGGACCGAATCGAGGACCGAATCGAGGACCGAATCGAGGACCGAATCGAGGACCGAATCGAGGACCGAATCGAGGACCGAATCGAGGACCGAATCGAGGACCGAATCGAGGACCGAATCGAGGACCGAATCGAGGACCGAATCGAGGACCGAATCGAGGACCGAATCGAGGACCGAATCGAGGACCGAATCGAGGACCGAATCGAGGACCGAATCGAGGACCGAATCGAGGACCGAATCGAGGACCGAATCGAGGACCGAATCGAGGACCGAATCGAGGACCGAATCGAGGACCGAATCGAGGACCGAATCGAGGACCGAATCGAGGACCGAATCGAGGACCGAATCGAGGACCGAATCGAGGACCGAATCGAGGACCGAATCGAGGACCGAATCGAGGACCGAATCGAGGACCGAATCGAGGACCGAATCGAGGACCGAATCGAGGACCGAATCGAGGACCGAATCGAGGACCGAATCGAGGACCGAATCGAGGACCGAATCGAGGACCGAATCGAGGACCGAATCGAGGACCGAATCGAGGACCGAATCGAGGACCGAATCGAGGACCGAATCGAGGACCGAATCGAGGACCGAATCGAGGACCGAATCGAGGACCGAATCGAGGACCGAATCGAGGACCGAATCGAGGACCGAATCGAGGACCGAATCGAGGACCGAATCGAGGACCGAATCGAGGACCGAATCGAGGACCGAATCGAGGACCGAATCGAGGACCGAATCGAGGACCGAATCGAGGACCGAATCGAGGACCGAATCGAGGACCGAATCGAGGACCGAATCGAGGACCGAATCGAGGACCGAATCGAGGACCGAATCGAGGACCGAATCGAGGACCGAATCGAGGACCGAATCGAGGACCGAATCGAGGACCGAATCGAGGACCGAAACGAGGACCGAATCGAGGACCGAATCGAGGACCGAAACGAGGACCGAATCGAGGACCGAATCGAGGACCGAAACGAGGACCGAATCGAGGACCGAATCGAGGACCGAATCGAGGACCGAATCGAGGACCGAATCGAGGACCGAATCGAGGACCGAATCGAGGACCGAATCGAGGACCGAATCGAGGACCGAAACGAGGACCGAATCGAGGACCGAATCGAGGACCGAATCGAGGACCGAATCGAGGACCGAATCGAGGACCGAATCGAGGACCGAAACGAGGACCGAAACGAGGACCGAAACGAGGACCGAATCGAGGACCGAATCGAGGACCGAATCGAGGACCGAATCGAGGACCGAATCGAGGACCGAAACGAGGACCGAATCGAGGACCGAATCGAGGACCGAATCGAGGACCGAATCGAGGACCGAATCGAGGACCGAATCGAGGACCGAATCGAGGACCGAATCGAGGACCGAATCGAGGACCGAATCGAGGACCGAATCGAGGACCGAATCGAGGACCGAATCGAGGACCGAATCGAGGACCGAATCGAGGACCGAATCGAGGACCGAATCGAGGACCGAATCGAGGACCGAATCGAGGACCGAATCGAGGACCGAATCGAGGACCGAATCGAGGACCGAATCGAGGACCGAATCGAGGACCGAATCGAGGACCGAATCGAGGACCGAATCGAGGACCGAATCGAGGACCGAATCGAGGACCGAATCGAGGACCGAATCGAGGACCGAATCGAGGACCGAATCGAGGACCGAATCGAGGACCGAATCGAGGACCGAATCGAGGACCGAATCGAGGACCGAATCGAGGACCGAATCGAGGACCGAAAGGAGGACCGAATCGAGGACCGAATCGAGGACCGAAAGGAGGATTCAATTAATTTTCTTTTAATCTTCAACTAGAAGCTAGAAGGGCGAATCTTCGCATCTGGGACGTTTCACCCTCCCTTTATTGAAAATATCAAACTTACCGGAAGAATAGGCTTAGCTGGATTTATGGAGAATTTAGACTTCTTGGCGTAGAAGCGTCAACGACCAATGAGCGAAGGCTCGTAGTTAAGGCGAGATCTCCGCGAGACTTCCAATAATATTCGATTGATCCTTCAACGCAATTATTTAAATGAATCCTATTTTGGGGTGTAAGTTTTAAATTTATTTCTAGTTTAATATTTGTTCGTAAATTTATCTTTTGTTGGATTCGATTAATCGAAACGATAAGGAATAGTTATGTTTCATTCTCCCTTTAAAAAAACGATTCAAAATATGTATACGAATGTCATATGGAAAAGGATACGTATTTTATAATATCAATTTTGGAAGTAGAAATTGTCCCGGGGCGTAGTATCGCCCGTTGTGCAAAGTAAGGGTGCTTCTTGTCCTCGGATTGGCGTAGGTGGATTTGGGATTTCGGGTCACGATGATAAAAATAAGTTTAGATTAAAATCTGGCGTTGAAACGATTAGTCGATTGAACTCGATTCTACCTTACGATCATTTTCTAAAAATGTGGGATTGCCGACGTAATTAGCCTCCCCCTCTCTAGTGGCGTATAGTTAATACTATTATAGACCAACCTTAGTTCATTTTTTCCCACGATACCTAATATCAATAATGACCCATTCTTAAAGGGATGATGAAATCGTCCGATTATTATTAGCTCATTATTATTGATAGCTACGTTCGTACTAGGACTTCGCGATCGAGCGAATGGAAAAACATTTTTCTCGTGCCTGCTTCGGGAACCAGTTTCGTACCGATTCCATTACAACAACCGACAGATCGAAGCTACGATAAATCGATTTTAAAGATCACGATCGAACGAATACTGTTTCAAATCGATTTAGGAACGCTAGTGTGACCGTAACTATTATTATGACTTCATGGTATTATTAAACTAATTTGAGTAGATTATTTTAAATAAATATTTGAAAAAGAGTAAGGCAACATTATATAGCGTTGTTTAAATCTTGCTGGGTTCGCCTGTCAAGCATTGTTGTCCGTAAACCACGCTCTCAATGGTCGCGGCCGCGAATTATGATTTAAGACAGCTCGAGGACATTGTTCACTAGACAAACAAAGTGGTCACGATGAACGCGCTCCGTGTAAAGGGGGCGGGGCGTCGTGTTTTAAATTTTCAGACCGTGATGATGGAACTCGACAGTTATTTAAATAAAACGACGGCTTTATTTTTGGTTTTAACGCGTTGTAAACATCCGCCCGGGTCTCGACCTGGTTCCGAACCAATTAACGGGAAAAAATATCGCTTCAGTCGTCCAGAATATTATTTCAGATATTTTCCAATGTCATCTTTTTTTGGGATTAAATGTCTTGGCCACCAGAAAAATATTAACGTTGACGAGACAATAGAATTCGTGCCTATATATTATTCTATAGACTTACTGACCGACATTTTTCCGGTTGGCTTCGATCAAAATTTATTTGGCCAAGAATCGAGCTTATTGAGCTACCGTTACGCTAGTATTTCGCGATCGATTTGAAACGATAAAATCAAATCGATCGATTCAAATCGCCCGCCACGAATCGTTTTAAACGTCACGCGTTGTTTTTATAAATCGATTTAAAGTAGCTTCGTCTATCGGTTGTTGAAACCAGCCGAATCGGTACCAAACTGGTTCCCGAAGCAGTTTCGAGAAATCGAATCAAATCGATTGGAGACAAGACGGTTTCCCGTTCACACGACTCTAGGGAAACGTTAGCTACGTTCACACTTGACACTTTGAAACCGTTTCGAGTTGTCAAATCGACTTTTATAGATATTAATTTTGTTTCTCGATCAAAGGTCTACACGGGTGACCCCAAAATTTTATTATTTGACCTTTCCAAAACGGTTTCAAAGTCTGTAGCGTGAACGTAGCTGTTTTGAAACAGTTACAAATCGATTCCAAGCTGCCTAGTACGAACGCGGCTTAAGAAACCAAAATAAACCGCGGAATTTATTCGGAAATAAATTGTAGGTAAAAATAAACGGAACCGTGGAGCGTAAATTCACCTTCAATTGGCAATTTGACACGGACCCTCCTTAGCGCCCGCTGTCAATTCGTGGTAGAATTTCGACTTTATAATAGTGACTATAAGTGACTTAGAATGATTGGAAACGATTAAGATGTAGATCAGAAAGAGAGAGAGTCATTAGACGACGCGGCCCATTAAACCCATGCAGGCTATCATTATCGAAAACAAGCGTTTTCGCTGTTTTATTAAAGGGATATCGAAGCTATCCTCTATGTTTATTAAAGGGAATATGTATCAAAATGGATACGAAGTGACTATAAAGCTTGAATTTCAGGCAATCAGGTGTTTAGGTATAATATTTACGGGTCCTACGATGCCTAGAAATAATAATACAAATAAAAATTTGACTACAAAAATTAGGTTTAAATAATTATAATATTGTAAATATTGTCGATTTAAAGTGTCGCGAATTTTTCACGAACTCCAAATAATAATGGTGCTAGGTTTTCGGGAAAATATTTTCAGGCTATAGGTATGTTTCTACTATTAACTATAGTTAGAGAATAGGTTCATTTTTTTGAAAAAAAATATTAATTTCAACATAATGGCGTCGTTCCATTTCAATTAAATAATTTTTTTGTCAATTTTTTTGTGAGGCCCGCATCCTAAAGTCACTCTCGCGTGAAAACGCCCCTTAATTTCGCGTTTTTAAAAACGTGAAACTTCCGGAACCGCGCCTTTGTCATCCAATCACAATTTTATTGATACATAATTGCAGCCAAGTTTCTTTAATTAATACCTAGTGATATGTTCCTAATTCAGATTGATATTATTTGTTAAATTAAATTAAATATTAAAATATATTTAATTTCGAATTCTAGTCAGTAAACCTTTAAAGCGTTTTATAAGGTTCACGCTCCTCGTTTTCCAACCGCGCGCTGCGGGTCGCGGTCACGAAAGAGCGCGCATCTTCGTGTAATCCAATTCATTCGTAGTTAGCCCTACAAGTGATACCTTTAAAAGCATTATAATTGACGAAGCTACCCTTCGTGGTAATTACACTCGGGTTTCTATCGGTATTCGTTGAATGTGGATCTGTAAAACCGTAACTCGGTCCTAGTTCCGTTAGTGGGTCATTGTGTAAATTGTATTCTACGCGGTGGAAACTTGGCCCCGATTCGGAACGAGCTTTATTGGCCTCCCCCCCCCCTCCTGGTTGTTCCCCCGTTCGTTAGTTTATTGTCCGTTTTTAAGTTGGAAAGGGATGAGCGCGAATAATGTCGCTGTCACTTAACAGTGGTTCCAGCAGGACCTTTCATCACTTCGGCTCTAGTGATCATAGCGGACAACAGTTGAGTTTTTAAGAACGTCGTTTTGGATATTAATATTAAGCCTAACTTGATTTTTTGGTGAGTTATAATCTAATCTTTTACGTTATTTTCTTTAAGCATTGCTCTAAGATTCTTATCCAACTTAAGCAGAAGTTCGCGAAGAACTTTTAGTCCGTATAATTTGTTGGCGCGGGAGGTAAAAGTTTTTAATTCGGTGGTTCGTAATTAAAGTCGAGAGTGCTTAAATAGGTTTTTGAAAAAGGGTTCGAGCCCCCTCCTCCCCCCGGTCGGTTTACTTAGAGGGGGTGGAGTTTGCGGATCGGGGGACCGGAAGTTGATGGTTAGATCTTCTTCGACGAAATGCAAATTAGTTCGTGAGAACTTCCAACTTTGGTCGCTCAGATACCAATACTCTATAAGTAAATGAAAAAAGCCCGAAGTAACCAAATTTGAGTGTCACTCGATTAATTTTAATTTAATTAATGGGATATTATTTGTCGCGTTTAACGTTCTATAAATATTTAAGTATAATTATATTAATTATTTTCTTGATCATCACGGGGAAAAAGGAAATGTAAAAATGGTATAGACCTTATAATCTTCTATTTCTCCGCGCGTGTGAAGGAACAACATTTATTTTTCTTTAATTATTGTTATTCCTAACTGGTTCCTCGACCTATAATTTCAACAAATAATATTTAAAGGGAAGGTGACACTAATCCCAATTTAATTTCTACCCCTTTAACTGATAGACACTTTTATAAAATAACCTTAGAACCAACTTAAAGAGGCGTTAAAAAGCACCCGTTTCTATCGAAGATGTTGCCTTTTTTCAAGGCTGGAACCTAGTCAGACTTTATTGAATTGTCCGTTGTCTGTTGGCGAGTGGAGTTAAACCCCGCTTTCAATCAAGATGTTTTAATTATAAAGAAATAGTTTTTGACAAGAAATCTTAATGAAAACGCGCCTTTACGTAATGCTGGTAAAGCCGAGGCGGATGGATACATAATTTTAAAATCGAATATCACTGAACTTATTATTATTATTATTATTATTAAATAGATAATGAAGAGCATCATTAAAATCCAGGGCAAATATTTTTAATTATAATTTACAATCAACGAGAAAATTTTAAAGAATTTCAATGGCGCTGTTTTAAATTCATTCATTATCCCTTTGAAAACTTGTAAGATGCTCGCTTTCGATGTGCCTGTTATGTTGACCTCGAAATGACCTCCGTATCGTGGGGATATTTTTATTTCTGCCATTATTTGTTTTCCCTCTTTTTTATTTCAAGAAAAATAATGGAGTTTTTATTCTTTAGTTACAATTTAATAATGGACCTAAAATCCCGTTGAAAAACATGTTTTTAAACGTGAATTTAAGTGCTTTCTAGGTTCGAACTCGGGTATATTTTTTTATATTATTTTACTCCGTTTTTATCCTATTTGATTCGCCAACGTAAGAAAACTTTAAATCCTCATTTTTTTTTTTTTTTTTTTTTTTTTTTTTTTTTTTTTTTTTGTTCCTTGGCTTATCTATAGGGTGAAAGGATTTTGAAAATAGTGGATGACGTCACCCATAATCATCCCACTACCAGACCGAATAATAAAAATGAAATCTTTATATATCCTCCAAATTTTAATAATACCAACTCCGGGTTCTTTAAAAAGCGACTATTATGGTAAAAGGACCAGCGTTGGGGACCGCTTTGAGTATTTATTCGGGTTTATAAGAGGATTCTCTTCGGGTGATATCGAAGCAGAGGTCCTGAAAAAATTTGATTCTATGATAATTTCTCTTAAAATCGCTAAGCCTAAATCAGGCCTAAAAATTCAGTTCCATTCAATTTAATGTTTGTAATATAAACTATATAGTAGCTTTTTTAGGGTTTAGTAAAATCAGAAAAAAAATTGACTGAGAAATTTTTAATTCGTTTCAAAGCCTAATATTTCGAGTCGGGTGGCGTTTAGAACCATTTGTTCCTCCACTTTACGACTAGTTCTTCCTAATTCTAGTTTTTGCATAAATAATATAAATTTGAAGAGGGCTAAAACCAGTCCGGGAGTCACGACCCACCGATTTTCCATACGTTTCCAGTCGAGGAATTAAAAATTAAATTTCAAAAATAAAAAAAAGGAGGGATGGAGGTTTGAATTCTCTTATCGATGCTCGAGCTTAAAACTGGTTTGATTTTGATTTTACGACTCATCCCAAATCCTTTTGATAGAGCATCCCCATCGCGTCCAAGGTAAACCCGCTATACCTGTCTAGACATACCAATTGATTCTAAGGAGAAAACATAGGGCGAAGTGATACTTAATATTAAATTCAAATAGTTCCCCTTACTACAACTTTCCCATTGAACAATAACTCACGATTCAAGCCTCTTTCAAACTATTCAAATTTGTAAAAATGGGCGATTAGAAATTTTACTTTCGCGGTATTTTTTTTTTTTTTTTTTTTTTCCCAAAAAATCCTACTTAATTTCTATTTGGAGTACGTGAAATATTCGTGAAAACTTCTCACGTTTGAATTCATTTGTTATAACGTGAAAATATCACGGAAAATTCTTTATTCACTGGTTAAACCTAGAAATACGAGGCTTTGTATTTGAACTTGAATTCAAAACGGCTATTCAAAGTTTCTAGTGTGAACGAAACTTATACTTAATGTAAATTTTATAGTGAATTTATTATATTGAGTAGCGTCCTCTGCAAATATATATATATATATTTTTTTAATATTTTTTGATGCCGTTGGTGTCTAGGCATAGAAAACGGGCGGGAAAGTGGTTTTGGTAAATTGGCCGAAAGGCGTTGAGATGTCCTAGATACAGCGACTGTTGTAGCATCCTCCTATCCCAATTTCCATCGGACGCGTTGAGTAGTTTTACAATAGAACCCGCTCGTCATTTCATTCGTTCTCGCTTCCCGTTTTAACTTCGACAATTTCCGGAATTTTTAATTTTATTCATCGACTCGAAATCTAAATAGAAAACGTTTCTTTTTTCCGCTCATTAACGGACTTTCGAGACAGTGGATTGCTGTGGACGCGAACAGTGAGATCACTCGGATAAAGAGAGAGAGAGAAAGTATTTTTGGTATCGAAACAAATGGAATATAATTAAAAATGGTTCGAGTTCCAATCTCGAGGGATTTCCGGTTGGTCATCATCTTTGGATCGATCTTAATCGCTACTTTAGCGCCCCCGTCTTCGAGCCACGGCATGATATTTTCGTCCACCAATCATCTCAGACAATTGAACGTGTTGGAACTTCAATTGGGGTCCATTCTCGGACAGTACGTCCGAAAAACCGAGGACGCTCTCGACCAGGTCAAAAGGTCAGAGAAATTTAACATCTTACTATTATGTTCGGTTACCTCGCGAACTTGGGAACATTTAACGAAACTTGGGATTGAACAGGGGATAGTATAATATGTCCTAAAAACGGGGCAAGGTCAAAAGGTCATGGGAATTAAAATGATAAAAAGCAATCGTACTTAATTAATGAAAGATTACCTATTGAAATGGGTTAGTTTTTTGTATCTAGTTATGTTAGGTTAGTTATTAGTTTGAAAATATATTTTTTTACTTTTTGAACGCGTACGCGTACTTGAAGCTATTTTATTCGCGACTGTAATAAATGGAAGCCTTAATCCCGTCAGAGTTAAATCTTATTTTATTTCACAGTTATCTTCGAGAAATTTCCGAAACTGATTTGAAACTTAACGCTCAAAACGAAGGAAGTAGTTTGGAAGGAGTCACCGCTAGCCAACAAATTAAAAATAAAATTTTTCCCGAGCCAGACGACGATTCCGCTTTCAATCCAATCAAAGCTTTTCACGTCATCAGACGTTTAGCCATCGATATAAAACCCATTTACGAAATATTTAAAGCCCACGTCGAAATACCAAGTTAGTTTATCGCCACGATTGTCTGTCAATGTTTTTTCGCGACAAACTTACAATTGCAATTTGAGAAGTAGCTTTGAAGCGAAAATCAGAAGCCGATGAAACCATCCTTTGAAGTCTACTACTCCAATGTTCGATATAGCGCTCCTCTCTGTATGGGTAAAATTCCCAATTTTACGAGATCGGAGGGGTCCTACTTCATCCCCCCTGTCTACGGAAAATTGGAAATTCTCTCTCTCCACAAACGACGACGTTTTTTGGACGAACTCCGAGGCTGCTAGAGATATTCGCTCGACGAACTCCCGCTCCGAAAACACCTACCGTTAGGAGGCGTACGAATCGCGCCTTTTGAGAATAACCCATACAGAGAGGGGTAGACAAGACCCGGGAGTAATAGACTTCAAAGGAGGGTTTCATCGGCTTCTGCTAAAATCGATAATAAAACGATTTAATCCTGTCAAAAATTAATAAATTATCCGAAATTCCGGAGGAGAAATAGGACAAGACAGACCTTCGCGTCTCTGCGGGTGGGAAAAATATCTTAGCTACGTTCACACTATCATTTCTTAATCGATTTGAAACGGTGAAATCAAACCGATCGATTGAAATCGCGTGCCAGAAAGCATTTTAAGCCTCACGATTTATCGTAGCTTCGTCTATCGGTTGTGAAGATCGAATCGGTACGAAACTGGTTCCCGAAGCAGTTTTAAGAATCAAATCGATTCGATTTTAACAAACGAGTATTTTTAGACTAAATGTATTTGAATAATTCGTGTTACGCTGAATTGAATTGTGAAAAACCAAAAATGGAAATATGATCGAACCATATCTGTTTATTGTTGGAAAAAATGTTGACAGGCGTCGCTTTAGTTCTCCACCCCGGCCTTCTAATATTCGTGTATAAATTGGGTTAAAGGCGTCTTAAGTTTGGTGGAAAGTCAGGCCCATTTGTTACCCTTGGAACGAGACCTTCACTCGGCCGCCCTGACTCTGGTACGATTGCAGGACACCTATAATCTCAATGTCAGTCAATTGGCGCGGGGAAACGTCTTAGGAATCAAGAAAAACACCAAATTTAGCGGTATAACGACTTTGGTAAAACAATTAAGTTTTAAGCTAATTATTAATGGAATCCGTAGCCAGGGATTGTTTGTATTTGGGTAAACACTCCTTCAATAATGGCTTCTACGGACACGCCTTGTCCTGGTTCGACGAGGCGCTCAAGTTGGCCGACTTGCCGGGGACAAGTACTTCTTCCGGTTCAGCCACCGTCGACGAGGTCATGACTTTTAGAAAGACCGCCCTACAAGTTGTAAGTCTTAACCCAACACTAGCTAAGCCTAATCAAATTTAATCTAACGCGGGTTCCAACGCGAAATTAATCAAACCCAACCTTAACTAATCTAAACCCACGTTATCGTAATCCAACTCACCTTGGCGTAATCCAAATTTAACCCTAAACTAATCCCAACAGCGCGTCTTAGCTAAACTCACTTAACTATTTCCTCGTAGCACGACGAAGCTCTGAAACGAAAACTAGCCGATGAAGGTTAGTTCATTTCTATTAAGCGGGTCGACATCAATTATAATTAGTCGATTATTAATAGAAGACCCGGAAGTGAACGACCCGCCCCAATTTCGACTCAGAGAAGTCGGCTCCGATAAGTTCGACCATAACAAATTTAACCGTCTTTGCAAAGGCGAAAAACTTCTGGTAAGCTTCGAAATGAATGCCCAGTTAAGTACCATCGATGACGTCTTGTTTCATTCGCTAAGCCTTTGCGCGAAGAATCGGCTTTACGTTGTTACTACTCCCACCGTAACGAAGCGTTCTTGCTTTTGCAACCAATCAAAGTCGAGGAACATCACAAGAATCCCGCCGTCCTTCAGTTCCACGACCTGATCTCCGAGGACGAGGCCCGAGCTGTCCGAGATCTGGCCGCGCCCAAGGTAACTACCGTTGGTCAATTCCATTGGCTATTCGCTGTAGAACGAATTAAAACGAGCTGACAATTAATTCGTTGTTGGGTCGGGGTTCGGTTGATCGTTCTAGTTGATTCGGGCCATGGTGCAAGGGTTGGGCGAGGTCAAACGCCTCGAGAGCAGCGAGCGGGTCAGTCAAACCGCTTGGTTGCATCCTGACCACTCGGCCGTCGTTCATCGACTCAATCGAAGGGTTCAAATGGTCTCCGGACTCTCCACCGACGTCAATAGAGATCATAGCGAAGTCATGCAGGTAATTTTAACCTTAATTACAACTCGCGATCAATAATTGTTGTTCTTATCATCGATTGGACAAGGAATCTAGTACTTATCGTCGAAGAGGTTAAGATTTTTAGTACTTGTCATTGATAGGACAAGAGTTTTAGTACTTGTCATCGTTAGGACAAGAGTTTCAGTACTTGTCATCGTTAGGACAAGAGTTTTAGTACTTGTCATCGTTAGGACAAGAGTTTTAGTACTTGTCATCGTTAGGACAAGAGTTTTAGTACTTGTCATCGTTAGGACAAGAGTTTTAGTACTTATCATCGTTAGGACAAGAGTTTTAGTACTTGTCATCGTTAGGACAAGAGTTTTAGCAATAATCAGAGAGTAATGAAAGTTGTTTTGATACTTCGAGCAATTATTTTTGATTAAACCTTACTTAGGTGGCGAACTACGGTATTGGTGGCTTTTACCAACCGCATTTTGACTATTTAATAGTCGATAAACCTGAGAGCGAGGTCAGTCCATCGACTATTTTGATTAAATATCATTCGAATCATCCGCGCTTCTTAATACTCGTGTAATTAATAGAAATCGCAAATGGACCCCCTTGAATTATCAGTCGGTGACCGAACGGCCACCCTAATGTTTTACGTAAGTTCAACCCTCAAATAATCGAGACCCGCTTGACCTTGCTTGACCTTTATTTTAACTTTAAAGTTATCCGAGGTGATCCGAGGAGGAGCCACGGTTTTCCCCAGATTGGGAATCGGTTTATTTCCGAAAAAGGTTTCAAACTTTTAATTTTAATTAAAAAACTTTGATTAGAAATTAATTATTAGCGTGTTAATTAAAAATGTATTTAGCTTTCCGCCGTTTTCTGGTATAATTTAAAACGTAACGGGGAAGGAGACCAATTGACTTTGCACGGAGGATGTCCAGTCGTTTATGGCGAAAAATGGGGTCCGATTACGTTCATCAATATTACCAGAAGCCGATGAAACCCTCCTTTGAAGTCTTGTCTACCCCTCTCTGTATGGGTTAGTTTCAAAAAGCGCGATTCGTACGCCTCCTAACGGTAGATATTTTCGGAGCGGGAGTTCGTCGAGCGAATATCTCTAGCAGCCTCGGAGTTCGTCCAAAAAAAGTCGTCGTTTGTGGAGAGAGAGAATTTCCAATTTTCCGTAGACAGGGGGGATGAAGTAGGACCCCTCCGATCTCGTAAAATTGGGAATTTTACCCATACAGAGAGGAGCGCTATATCGAACATTAGAGTAGTAGACTTCAAAGGTGGGTTTCATCTACTTCTGATATTACGCTAAATTAATTCATTTCGAGTAATTAGCGATTAATAATTTCAAGTACTCTTATTTCTATTTCCTAGTTGGAAATTATTGGTTTCGGGAGATTGGTCAGACGTTCAGGAGGCGTTGTTCTAAGAACCGAAACGAGTAGGACCCAAATTACACCGAAAAATTTATTACAAAGCCGTGATATGAAAGTTAAGCCTATTTTTAATTACAAAATAAATTATTTTTATTTTAATCCCGTAAGTGTTTTGATTTCAGGTTGAGAGTAATATTAATTGCAAAAGCGCTTTTTCCCGTTTTTATTCGGGCCCGAAAACCGGTTAATCCAACGCTAACTTCGAATGGTAATTTTAAAATGGTAATCTAGTTGCTAAAACCGGGTTTTCTAATGGTAATTTAGGTCCCAAAAACGTTTTTTCTAACGGTAATTTAAGTCCCAAGATGCAGTTTTTTTATCCAATGATAATTTAATCTCAAAACTGTTTTTTCCCATGATAATTTAGGCCCCAAAACCGGTTTTTTCCCAATGGTAATTTAAACCCCAAAAACCTTTTTTCTAAAGGTAATTTAGTCCCCAAAAAACATTCTTTCTATCGGTAACTTAAGTCCCAAATTGGCGGGTTTTTGCTCCATTGGTAATTCAGGCGCTAAACTCGACTATTCAATAGTAATTTAGGTCAAAAACCTTTTTTTTCAATGGTAATTTAGATCCTAAAATCATTTTTTCGGTCCTAATTGTAGATCAGAGTTACCAGACAAGTACAAGTGGTATTATATCACTTGGAAATATTCATAAAAAACATGTTTTTTATTTAATATAATACAAAAAACATAATCAGGTAAGTACAATTTAATTTAATTAAACAATTTAATCACTCAGTTTCCAAAAAAATTATCTAGCTTTAAAAAAAACTGGCCTATTTTTTAGCCTACTAATGATAAAATAAAAAAAAAATGAATCAGGTTTTGGCCTAATGATAAAAATCTATATAAAGAATGCCCCGATTAGTATTCGCTAATTTTGTGATTTGACTTAAGAGGTCGCGGTCGGTCCCATCAAGTATTATTTAAACTTAATTATAATCATTCAAATCTAACTTAAACTATTAAAACTATTAGAATGGCTAGCGAAGTTAATGCGGAAAATAATTGCCAGTTTCCTGAACCCGATCCGAAACTAATCGAAGAATCGTTAGTTTCCAAGTTTTACGATGGAAAATCTATTTTTATTACGGGAGCCACCGGTTTCATGGGAAAGGCGAGAACAATTAAAATTAATATTTAATTTAATAATTTAATTTAATTCCGGTTTTAATTTAGGTCTTAGTTGAGAAATTACTGTACGCGTGTCCGGGAATAATTAAAATTTATATTTTAATGAGATCCAGACACGAAAAGGGAGCGGAACTCAGGCTACAGACGTTTCTAGAATCAAAAGTAAATTAACTCTAATTTATTATGTAATTTTTATCGTTTCACTTTAGCTATTGTATCATATTTGGGATAAATAAGTCTAATTAGTTAACTAATCTCAAAGGTGTTTGTTCGACAAACTCCCGAGAGTTTGAAGAAAATCGTAGCGATTGCCGGTGACATATCTCTGTCCGAGTTAGGTTTGTCAACCGAAGACAAAGCTAGATTGGAAAACGAAGTCTCGGTTGTGTTTCATTCGGCCGCTACTGTCAGATTCCACGAACCATTAATGTAATTAATTAATAATAAGTGTTTTTAATAGTATTAGTATAATACTAGGAGGGTTTTTCAGGAAATCTTTAAATATCAACTTGATGGGAACGAAGAGAGTGGTGGAATTGGCCCGGGGAATGATCAATTTAAAGGCGTTTGTCCACGTATCTACTTGTTACGCTCATTGCGACCGTGATGACGTCATCGAGGAGAAAATCTATCCCAATCCCAGGAATATTCGCTCGCGAAACATCATCAAAGCCATGGAGTAAGTCGCTTTAGAGTTCAGCTACCTTTATTACAATTTTTAGAATATTTTCCATTAAAATCTAGTATTTCAGTTGCTTAAAATCAAGCCCGTTCTACTTTCATAGTTTTAGAACAATATAATTTTAAAATAATTAGCTTTTACGCTAGGGAAAGATCTTTCTAGTTGATTTTTGCGCTAAGCCTAATTCGGGAGTAAATCCGTTTGAAAGTAAAGAATTGGAAGCGCGCGATTTTTGGCGCGAACGTAACTATGTAGGAGCGCGCGAGAATCTAATTGGAGGAGCGCGCTTTTGGCGCGAGCGTAACTATACGTTTACTCTTGTAGAAGCGCGCGAGATTCAAATTGGCTTCGAACTCGGTTTTAAAGATGATTGGCCATTGAATTGTTTCGAAATTTAAATAATTTGAATATTTTTTATAGATTTTGATTCGAGTAAATATTTATATTTCGAATTAACGCATATTTAGAGGTTATACGCTTTATTTAACCCCGAAAGCGATTGGAAAGGAATTGCGTCTATTTCAGATGGATGGACGAAAAGATGTTGGAAACTCTTTCTCGTCACTTGACCGCTGGTCGTCCAAATACTTACACGTTAACGAAAGCCATTACCGAGACTTGCATCCAAGACGAAGCTACGCCCACCTTACCCGCCGTAGCCATCGTTCGACCTTCGGTCGTGACCGCCGCTTGGCGAGAACCGGTTCCTGGATGGGTCGATTCCTTGAACGGCGTTACTGGAGCTTACTTATCGGTAAAGATAACACTCTCGGTCAATTAACCCGAGGGTTTAAACGAAACGGCGCTTGTTTCGTTAATAGGCTTACATTGGACTGATGAAGGCGGTCAAGATTGACCGTTCAGTTGTTGGGGATTTCGTGCCCGTCGACATGGTCATCAATCTTATGATAGTCGTGGCCTGGAAGATAGCCAATGGAGCCAATGGAGTCAAGTCCAAAGCGTAATTGTTTAATTTCTAGCGTTAAGCCTACTTTTTCTTAACGCGCGTGAAGGGTAGTTTGCCATCTATAATTCACCGGTCACGTGACGAGATTTCTCTCGAGGGGATCTTGGGTACAGCTACTCTTACGCGTTCTTCGTTCTATTTCTCAAACTCTATTGTAATTTGATGACCCTTTACGGATTCTACACGACGCGTTTCGTGACCCCCTCTTCTTCTCTTCCGATTGGTTCAGAAGTTTAGAATCCGAGAGAAACCTAATGATCTACAACTATTCCTCGAACGGAACGAATCCGTTGTACTGGTCGACCATCGAGGACGTGAGTCGCGTGGCTGGAATGTCTTGGCCCAGTATCGACACGTTGCGCTATCCTTCCTTCGTATCTTACTCGTCCAAGAAGAGTCGCTACTCCCTTAGCCACCAAGTCTACCTTTTGGACCTTTTCTTTAGGCATCACGTACCGGCGGTTGTCGTTGACTTCTATTCCAGCTTCCGGGGACCCAAAACCCGGTCAGTTCGTAGCTTCTATAACCCGTTCCCAACCTTGGTTACTCAGTGACGTCTTTCCGGGTTTTAGTTTCCGCGAATACTTGGACAAGACGCTTAAAGGATCGGACGCCCTCAATTACTTCAGCGCCAAAGATTGGAAGTTCGATACGAGCAACGTTTCGGAGTTGAACGTCTCGTTGGACGCCAGCGACCGAAATCTCTTCAACTTCGACATCAACTCCGTCCATTGGCCAGCGGCCATCGAGAGCCACGTCCTGGGAATGAGGCGATACATTTTGAACGAAGACGACAACAACCTCGATCGCGCCAAACGCAGACTTAGAAAGTAATTGTCCTTCTAACCCTAATTCCTTCTAACCCTAAGGACCCGAAGTTTCTCTGGTATTGAATCTCGGGTTCCTTCTCTAAGCTTGGATTCCAAGTAATTTACCGAACGCGACTAATCCTTAATTACATTTAGGTAACTACTCGCTAATTACTAGTTAATAATTGTTCGTTCGTTTCATTATATCGTTAGACTTCGTTACGCGGATCTCGCCTTGAATTTCGTCTTATGGGGTTCTTTAACCGTTAGCTTGTTCTTCTTGACCAACTGGAGCTTCGGTACCCGATTGGTTCATTTGTAATGGTAATTACCGCCTCCCACTTTCCCTATTAATTACCGCTTCGTTTTTGTTTCGCTTTTTTTAATATTTTATATTAAGTTGAAATTTTATTAGCTCGCTTGGCTTTAATCGCTTGTTTTGAAATAAATTTAGTGCAACGTATATATGCTCTATTTTTCGCTTCGCTTTCCTATTTCGCTTTCAATTCTATGTAGGCTTAAAATTTGGATTAAATTGTATAAGGGTTGTTAAATATCCTTCCGCCGGGTCTTTTCCAACAGTTTAATTTTAATAAGGTTTAAATTTTATGATTTTTGACGTTAGTTGATCCGCTATCCGCTCCTAAGCTTGCCCCTTTAAAATGCTCTTCCCTTACGCGCGCGGCCCAGCTTTGACCAAGGAGGATCAGAGAAGGAGAGGAAATGTGGGGCTGCGTTGAGTTAGAGAGAGAAGAGCCAACCTCCCACTCGGGTGGAAAGGGGGGATAGGAAATTCTCCAGGTAAACTGTTGTCACGTGGTCGCTAGCTAGCGCGTCTCATAAAGGATTCGTTTTACCCACGCGACAACATTTTACCACGAAACGTCTCTACCCCCGTTCTCCCAGAGTGGGAGTTTAGGCCGACGCAGTAGGAGCCGCGCCGTCCCCACATTTCCTCTCCTTCTCTGATCCTCCTTGCTTTGACTAAGTACAACTTATTTGGTACAACGTCGTCTGCTAAGCGAGAAAGCGGATAGTCCCTTTAAGCGTACAAACTTAAGCCTAATTTCGCGTTTTATGTCAGCTCCTTTTCTACTCTAAATCGCCTTACAGCCATGACGCGAGATCAAAAATCCTTCGAGCCCTGCCGCGCGGGAAAGAGGGGGTTGGGAGGGAGAAATAAATTTAATTTCGTGCCTAATGCTGGCGGGGCTACTGGCTATCGTAATCTACGAACTGGCAAGTGGTTGACCCCTCGTCTTACACGAACCGAATGACTTTAGATTGAAATTTCTAGCTTGAAGGGAGGTGGGGGGGGGGGGGGTATTTAGCAACCAGTTTTGTTTTTTTTTATCGTCATCCTCTTTCGTAATGATACTCTCTGTCTCTTTTGATCATTACGTGGCGATAAAAATAATGAAAGTGTCATTTTTCGCGTACTTTTTGTCTCTGTCTCAATTAAAACGGTGATGACGCTATTGAATTAATTACTAGTACCACTCTTACGGGCTTTCCTTCCCCCCCCCCCCCTTACTTTACGATATCTAGCGTATATTTTTAATACATTGAATCATCATCTGGAGCGGGTTAAACTCGATGAGGCCTCGATGGGTGCACCGCGCCATACGCGCCTTACGCCTTTCCTTAGTTTAGCTTAAAATTTTATGTCGAATGGCAAATTTACAAAGTTAATTTCTTTAATTTAATGACCCTTTGACCTCTAGAAAGGTTCGTCGGTACGTTAAAAGCCACTTCAAATATTGAATTGGTTATAATAATATTAAATTAATATTATCGCGTAGCTAAGAAAACCGTTTATTAAAGTGATACTGTCACTATGTTAATCTATTACGTTAATTACGTTCACACGTCATATTTCTGAATAAGAAAAATGACCTAGATATTTTTGAAATTCAATTTTGGAGTTTCTTAGTTCACGTTTCGACCGACAGAGGGCTAAAATATTTAATATGCCGGTTTAATATTATGAAAATACTTAATCCGTACGTATTGGTGTCACTTTAATTATCAAAAAATAATTAAAATTAAATAATAATTAAAATAAAAGCCAATATGTTAGTAGACATTGCGCGCGGGTTAGTTATGACGCTATTACGTCTACAATTATAGAATTAGGGAATGGAAAAAATTGCGAAATTTCACTTTTATTTCTCATCGTATTTTCCCTTTCGACGCGTGACGTTTCTCTCGTTCACGGCGCCAGTGTTTTAGCCGCATTCTTGTACGCTTTTCGCTTGATTCAACAGGTGTTTCCCCTTAGTAGCGAAATCTCCGCGTTGTTAGTTGATAGGTCCGCTGTACCTCTCGCTAAACACCCATTGGCTCGCTTTCGTCAATGTCAGACTAGTCGTTACCACGATGATCAATTAGTGGCGCGTTTCATCTTTATTTCCGTAATTAGATTGATTGGATATGATTTAGTTTTTCAAATCTGTCTCGCGATGATATAAAACATCCACTCTGGTAATTAGGCTTAATAGTTATTGGCGCCATGGGTAACGGGTACTCGGGAGGTTTAAAATTCAACTCCGGCTCCAGGAATGGAAGCAAGAATTGGTTCAGGTAATTATATCTTTTCAAGTCATAGGTTAGGTTAGGATGGAACCAACCCGGGCTAAAATCTAGTACAGCTTCGGCCCCCAAATCCCAAAAGTTTCTCTCAAAAATAGCTTTAAAATCTAAAAATCTCTCGAAAATATTAAAATCCCGCGTACAGAAATGGCGAGTGTCCAAAAACTGATAACATAACTAATTATGGTAGCCTTTGATAATGCTAAATAGGTATAAATACAGCGGATTCGGGAAAAATTATGCTATTCATAATTATAAATAATTAAATATTAGCAATTACATTGCAATTATCAATAAAGATTAAACTAACAGAAATTATCTTGTCCAAACCTCGAAGTTCGTCCATCTTCAATCCATTTCTAATATAAAATTAACGAATTATCAACCATTAAATAGCAATGTCATAAATTAATTTAATAATATTTTAAGTAATTATTCACCGTGGCAAATAACTTTTAGAATATTAAAAAAAAATTGCCCCTAAAATTTGCCTTTATTCATCTTTATCATAAGTTTATAACTTAACTTATATAAGTTATAAACTTACGCGTTATCTATAAATAAGAGTTCTAGGTGTTGGTCTCTATATTCTCATTTTAAGTATTTTACCAAATTTATCAAAGTCTGATGAACTTGAAAAAAAAAAAAGTGTAAATTTGTCCTAAATTTATTCACCCAAAAATTAGAACTTTCTATTTGGGAGATTACAATGTTTAAAAAAAAATATATATAGTTCTGTTTCTATTTTCGCTTCGATGAATTTTCAAGGAAATTAGCTTTTTTCGAGCGTAGTCACGTTTAACATACTCACCCGACTGTTCACCAGAGAAGGGAGAGAGGTGGGGAGCTTCAGCTGACGTAATAAAGCCAAAGTTAAGGCGGATGAATACGCCATAATAAACTCCGTAGAAATTAGTCTTCCAACTACTTTCGATGTTATTCAAATAACGCTAGTTTTCAATTTTGAATGAACCGAAATTTGCGTAGAATGCGGTTTACCTATGGGGATTTTTACGTAATTTTAGACCTGGTTGTTACCTAATAGGCTTTACTTATCTAGAAACAAACGTCCAATCAAAACGCGGTATAGTTCCGATGCAAAACGCTCTTCCATATGTTTTAATTTAAAGTGAGTAGTGTGAACGCGCCTTTAAAATGTAGCCATATTTTGCTAAGCCTAAAAATACCTTTATAGTGAAACAATAGTTTACATCATTTTGGCGGCGACTATAGGTGTATGGAAAAAGCTATAGGATCATTATTAAGTCTTCATCTACCTTATTGTACCTGTACACCTATCCCGTCGTTAGCACCCGCCACTAATATTTAATTTTGTACGTTTATTCGAACGCGGTGCGATTCCCAATTTAGGCTTCGACCTTTTTTTCCCGCTTTTATTGTCTTTTTTTAAATGATGATGGATGCGAAATATTTTTAGCCTTTTAATTATGGATGATGAAATTCAAAGTACCCGTAGCTCTTCGTTTATTATTACCAAGAAGGATCAGACAAGGAGAGGAAAAGTGGGGCTGCGTTGAGTTAGAGAGAGAAGAGCCAACCTCCCACTCGGGTGGAAAGGGGGGATAGGAAATTCTCGAGGTAAACTGTTGTCACGTGGTCGCTAGCGTCGTCGGCTACTACGCGTCTCATAAAGGATCCGTTTTACCCACGTGACAACAATTTACCACGAAACATCTCTACCCCCGTCTGTCCCCCGTTCTCCCAGAGTGGGAGTTTAGGCCGACGCAGTAGGAGCCGCGCCGTTCCCACTTTTCCTCTCCTTGTCTGATCCTTCTTGTTATTACCAAGGGATTGTACGCGAACAAACTCTGGCGCAATTTTAATTTTAACCTTGAATTAGTTATTCGTTGAAAACATTATTATAGGAAAATCCATTTTATCACCGTGTTTGTAGGTTTATGGGCTCTATGATAGTGTGAAGTCAGCCCTGGTTTATTTTTCCATAGTACGCTAGCTCTATCAAAGGCGAGGATCTGACATTACTCTATTTTCCATACAGGGTCGAGCCTTTAGTCCTGGGCAAGGAGGACGTGGAGGAAATCTTGGAGGATGTCTCCCAAAAAGTGGGCACTTACATCGTCTATCAAGACAAAGAGAGGGAGAAAACCAGCTTGGCTGTCAAGTACGTCCTCTTACGACCAAACTCGACTTTCATCGTAGCCTTTTACCAAATATAATGGCGGGAGGAATGTCAAAACGCGACCCCATTTTCCCCGAAAGTTTAACTCCCAGCTGTAGTATAAATATTCGTTGAAACGTAACGAGCTTCGTTAATATTCGACGAACGTAAATAATAGTACTCGGGGGTCAGTTTGAGACGTTAGTGGGTGGCAAAGGATCCTCGTAATTTGTTTTGAAAGAGATTTGGAAGCATCGTTCGCCCTGATTCGTAGATTCTCTTGGTAGCCCTCGATTCAAGGGCGCGATCTCTTAAAATAAATATGACGCTGATCGTCTCATCTTTTATTCCTCCGACCGTATCTTTCGAAGCTCGCGCGGAGAGAGTGCTGGCTGATGTTGATCTCTTTCAGTTTATCAGCGCTCTAGAGTTTAACTGATAGTAAACACGGGGCGTTTGGTAATTTACGAGTAATTGTAATACGCGGCTAAACCCTTAACCTTTGGAATCATAAGTTTATTTCGTCGCGGCTCGATATAACGAATGAGCTAATCCTACGTTTATTAATTAAAGTGACGCGTTTCGTTGCAGGATGTCTAACGGACGAGTGGCTCACCACAATATTAATAAACTTAACGATTTGTACTATTTCAACGACTTCCCATTCCCTTATCTCGAATCCATTATCCTCTACTACCAAAGACACAAGTTCAGAGGCACCAAGTTCACTCAACAGGTGAATTACGATTAGAAGACTTAACACTCTGGAGTAATTACGATTAAGCTTATTTTTATTCGTCTATAATTATTAGGCATAACTTTACTCTGGTTAGAATTAGAATTAACTTTACCCTTGATCGAAATCAGGCTTAGCAACACTCCTATTAGAATAAGGCTTAGCTATAATTATTAGGCTTAGCATTATCCTTATTAGAATTAGGCTTAGCATCATCCCTTTTAGAATTAGGCTTAGCATCATCCCTTTTAGAATTAGGCTTAGCATCATACTTTTTAGAATTAGGCTTAGCATCATCCCTTTTAGAATTAGGCTTAGCATCATCCCTTTTAGAATTAGGCATAGCATTATCCCTAATAGAATTATGCATAGCATTATCCCTATTAGAATTAGGCTTAGCATTAGATTTAACTTTACTGCAGCTAGAATTAGGCGTATCTTTACTCTAGATTGAAATTAGGCTTAGCATTTCTCCATTTGGAATTAGTCTTATTGATCGGAATCAGGCTGAACTTCAATTTTGTTTAGAATATTGTTTGGTATTTGCTATTATCAGGCTTTCGTCAGTCCCTACGTCACCGCCCAACGAAGTAAAAAGAACGCTACTATGATGGCTTCGAGACAAAGGAGCGAACCCAAGGTCCAGAAAAACCATTTGGTGTCGGGGGAGTGCGCGGGGACCTGGTCCTACGGACAATATAAGCCTTTCAAAGGACAATTGAAAGTGATGACCCAAAAAAACGAACGAGAGGAAGATATGATCTTTCAGGAAGACGATGATAGAGACGGGCGCGGAATAACCACTCTCATGTGAAAAATTGAAAACTAAAACGAGCCTCAACTTAACTTTCGCGTATGGCATCGTTTAAAGCTAATTAATGTTTCATTTTTATTCATTTTCAAGATGTTTATTCCTATAGGTTAGCGTTTTTATAAATAAAACGTGAAAATGTAATTCGTCAGCTTTTGAATTTTCGCGCCGTTAGGCCTATTCGATTATTTCCATTTGAGTTCGCCGGTTGATCATATGACCCGTGACGTCACGAAAATGTATTGCGCAGTCTCCGCGAGTCGAGGAGGAGTGGACGACCCTATTGTTTTAAAAATCCAATATGGCGGAAGGCGGTGACAACGTGAAACCAGTGATTAAGATAAATGAATTAAACTATGAAAGTAAAGATGATGACGAGGATGCTTATTTGGTAAATGAAGAATACGAAACTCAATTGTTGGGATTTACGCCTACATCGTTCACCGATAAACGTAAGTTTGTGGAGGAAGCGTGGTAATTTTGAAACGTTAAGCCTTGGTCGCCCGCCTAAACTGTTAACGTTAATTCGTTTTAATTTCAGTGTATAATATTTATTTCGATTACCTCTACGATGGTTTACAAAAACTTCAATCCACTTTAATCGAAAAAGTAATTAGTTTAAATAACTTTTAAATATAACGTTCATTAAACGAACAATTAGGTTTTGTACTCGTTACCCTGGCTTTAAACTTCGTTCGGACTCTCTATTTAAACGAGTTTAGGGGACAAAATCCAGGGCTTTTAACTAGGAAACGCTTATAGCTTTGACCTTTCGTTTTAAGAGCACGCATCTGATGCCCGAAGCCGAGATCCGCGAAGGTTGCGATAGAATATTGAAGGAGTGCGTTGACAAGTTGGATAGAAATTTTGATCGCTTTGAAGTACGATATATACACTTTACTCTGGTATCGAAGATTGACAACTATATTAACAGCTTCTTAAACTCTTCAGGTCTACGTGAAAAGCAATATTTTGAAAATTCCGCGGCACGTTACTTTACCCGAAGATGAGATTTACGAAAGTCCGAGAGCGAAAGCCAGAGCCGCTGGACTCTCGCCGTCCTTCGAGGAACTCAAAATGGAATACGATCAGCTCGAAGATGAATTAGTCGAGGTAAGAAACTAACAAAGACTTTAAAGTTGTTTGTAATTTAATAATTAAGGTTAATTAACTCGATATCGTAATTTTTTTCCTTCAGGAACTGAAACGTAAAGCTATATACGATCATATCTTGAAAGAGCAGGAAGTTGTCTCTCGTAATTTGGATGTTTTAATAGATGAAGCGACTCGCGTTACGGAACTGGCAACAATTTTGGGTGAGTCTGAAACTCCTTTTTCTAATTTTAAGAATCTTTAGTTATACAAATGGTAAAAGTCTCTTTGGTATCGTAATTTCCACATTATAATCACATTCTGTCGTGCGCACCCTTTTGGTATCGTATCACCCTTTGACGCAACATTATAGTGTCTTTTGTACGCTCACCCTTTCGTATTAATAATGCTTGGTTCTTAAGAATGAAAAGCTTTGGTATTGTAAATCACTCGGTATCTTTAGTCCCTCTACGGTGTCGTAGCTCATTTTGAAATCGTTAGATGGTTGTTAGGGTTGCTTGCGCTAGTGAATGAATCTTTATTTTCCTCTGTATTTGGTTGGTGAAACATTTTCTCCTTATTTTGAGTCCTTATTGCGCTCTGTGACGTTACTTACCATCTCTTCTTTTTGTAACGTAACTTCAGTTGAAAATTGACTCTGATTGAAGTCGCTATCCCCCTAATTAACCTAATTAATGCCTCTCTTTTATTTTATATTCATTTATTTATTTTTGCTTTTATTTTCCTATTTTCTTTTTGCCTTTTTTAATTTATTTTGCCTGTCCTTTATTTGCCTTTCCTTTCATTTATTAATTTTATTTATTTTGTCTTTTCTTTAATTTTTATTATTTTGTCTTTTCTTTAATTTTAATTATTTTTAATTTCTTTTAGTTTTATTATTTTTAATTTTTTTCTTTTTTATTCAATTTTATTTTTAATTTTTATTTAATTTAATTTTCTAAATTATGATTTTTGTTTCTTTTTCTTTCGTTTTTATTTTTTTGTTTGACTCAGATCTTTCTTCCCCGTAAGACAATCAGTCGTCTTTCCCTTTCTCGTTGTTCTAACGGACTTCGAATATTTCCGCTCTTATTTGAAAAGAAGCGCCGTTATTTTCATTTTTTTTTTTTTTTTAATTTTCCCCGATTCCTTTCATTTTCATTTTCTAAATAAAATGTTTCACGAATCACGATCACGCAATTTTTGGTAAAATAAGATGGCTAGATTTGATTGAATTTTTTTTTATTGATTATTTCAATTTAGCGACGATTTAAATCTGTTAACTTTGGGTAGGACGCAAAGTAGTTCGAATAGTAGATTAGCCCCCGTCAACGCCGTATTTCCCGTCGTATCGTAAGGAGGGGAAACCTATCAAAGAGCGCGAAACATTTAATCAAAATATATTAAATCTCTTAGCGAATAAAAATGAAGTTTCAATTGGGAAATTTAAGTATAAACTGAAAATTTGCGGCTTTAGGAAAATTACCTCAACGAGATCTCCACCGACAATATTTAGACCGCGTAGTCCTCTTATAATTTCTAGCATTTGAATAGTCGTAAGTCCTCCAATTTCGGGGGTTCCTAAAGAGTAGGATGAAAGGGGGATGTATTAGCGGCGGACATACCCGGGTTATATTAATTAAATAAATATTAATTAAGAGGAGACCAGTTCCGGGGGCGAAAGAGGGATCCAAAGCGTCGATATCCAAACTGACGTAAACCGGAATGTCACCCATTTTCTTCCTGATATCGGCCATCAGAGGCGAAAGTGATTTATGCCAACAATCCTCCGCTAAGATTTGATTGAAACCCTGGCCGGACCAAAATTCAATTTAAAGGGGCTATCCGAGAGATTGTTAAATCCTCTTCTTTTCTAACTTAGCGGACTACTTTGACCGGAAGAAATAGTACAGTTAAAGCTAGGCTGCGCTCTTAAGGGAAGATGATTTTAAAGGGGAAAGTTCTAGAGCAGATAGCATCTTTAAAGGGATTATCCACCCTTTTTTTTTTAGCTTACGGAGGATGTTGACCGTAACAAATAGTACAGTCAAAGCTAGGCTGCGTACGTAAGTGAAGATGATTTTAAAGGGGAAAGTTTTAAAGCGGATAGTTTTATAAAAGTGGCTGTTTTATTTAAGGTTCGGATAGTAACCATTTAAAACGTTACGTAAGTCTGGTTTACCCGTTTTTGGGCGAAATCAAAATCAGTTTCGTCGTATTTGGTCCCTCTTAGTCCTATTTGGAAGACTTTGCCCTCTCGTAGCAGTCCGTCTTCGGCCGCTCTCCTGAACGGGGTCCCGTGGGCGATCTTGCAACCCTTCATCTCGTCATTGATATCGGCGTGGGCGTCCACGTGAACTAAACCCACCGCTCCGTGCGCGTCCTGACATAAATGAATACCGCGTGTAAAGGGACAATGAAACATAATCCACCAATAAGAACAATTTACAGTCAAATATTAAATCATACCCGGAAAATAGGCTTAGCTGGATTCATGGAGGTATCGGCTGAACTTCATATATGTATAAGAGACATCCTTATATGGGGAGTTCATCTGATCTCCACGAATCCTGCTAAGCCTATTTTCCGGCTAAGTTTTATATTTCTAGTTTAATATTTGTTCGATCTCGTTGTTAGCCGTTGCATTATCCCTTTAAAGGAATAGACTCGGAACCGCTGTCACTTGATTCGGGTATCTTTTCATTCTAATACGCTCCCATAAGCTAAGAAAAATTTTCTAATTCGGTAAAAAAAATGATACAAATTGGAAAGTTACGATGGGAATTCTACAAATAGACAAACTTTTAACCTCAATAGGACCAGAATTTCAACCGCCTTTCGCCCTCTTCGGGTTAAATTCAGGTTTTTACTTAAATAATGTTTACCCGCAATAAGATCAGGTTATTTCCTTTGGTCGAATTGCGTTAGATTGTTCTAATTTGGACCTCATTTTTCACCAAATTATTAAATTTTTCTTGATTTGTTGGATAAGCCAATTTCTTTCGAAATTCTATGGGAATGTATTGAACGCTATAGATAAAAACAGCCAGCGCCGCTGCTTTGAGAATCGAGTGGTCAGCGATCACGCGTCTATACTATATTAATATCGATTAGAAAGCTATAATATTGGTCAGCCTTTATCGGTGGGTGCTTTTAGGTTAAGTTGACTTTAGATCGATTCAATACGCGTTTATAGGTAAATTATTGGTCGCGTAGAACGCTGACCCAACGACTACGAACTATCCCCTGATTGCGAAAATAACTTCTCTAATTAGTTTACGGTGTCGGCTAAGCCATTATTCCCACGAAGGAAACCCGATATTGGTTAATAAATTTCATTAGCCGCCCACCCGTAGACACTACGACTATCTTTCGTACCAAAAAATCGCCTTTTGTTAGAGTAGACCTAAATCCAGATGGGGCCATCAGGGGTCAAAGTAATTAGCGCGAGCTCCATATGGAACCCGACCCTAGTTAAGTTCTTAAGTTTTTCGAGTTAAATGTTTTTCAAAACAAGTTTTGCTTTATTCTAAAATCGTCGCGATTTAAATTTTCCTCGGACTCCGAGTAATTGTAGGCTTAGTTATAATATAATTGGTAAAAGACGAGTAGATATACCCGAATAGCTCTTAGAAGGGGATAGGTGACGGTGTGGTCGCCTCCCATAGAGAGAGGAATGGCTCCGTGACGCAGAACCGCCTCCCTCAGGAACGTTTCGATCTCCTTGACCGCCGTCTTCGTCTCGTACATGGTCAAAGGGACGTCCCCGATGTCCCCCACTTGTAACGATTTGAAAGGACCAGCTCCTAAATCGCCGCCATTCATTCAATCCGAATTAAGACCCTTAAGCCTCGTTTTCAATCAACATGTTTTTTTTGCTTAAAGGGACTGTGTTTTCAAATCCCCTTTAAAGTCGCCTTCTTTTCTAGCTTAGCAGATGACGTTGTAATACATAGCGAATTGTACTTAGTCAAAGCTAGGCTAAGTACATATGGGAAGAGCGTATTAAAGGGGCAAATTTCCGAGCAGATAAGGCCTAAAAGGCCTAACTCTTACTCGCGCCTGTCCCCCTGGAAACAAACTCGCCCTCCACGATTTCTCTCGCCTAACTACCCAAAGGGGAAGCGAGGAAGGTGAGCCAACTTACAGTGAAACAAGCGGAAGAAATCCTAGACCCTTTAAAAAACTAACGGGACTCGACCGTTAAATTTACAGTCCCTTTAGTCATAATTCAAAAACGTTAAAACGGTAGTAAAGTGGTTAGAGGTTATTGGGGTGTAGCCTGATTTTAGTTACCAGTGTATCCGTTTAATGGACGCAGTAATGAAGATTCGGCTCTTATTTGTCTGGGTCCGAATCGGGTTCCCGCTCTATTCGAAGCCCCGCAGTCGAAGGGAATACCCAAGAAACACGCGTCCAAACCTATATACGCGTTTAAAATTAATAATTAATCATCAAAATATATAATTATAGTAATTCGCGCTAAGCCTAACTTAGCGCGAATTTTAATGATAGTTTTACACTCTTAAAATTAGCTTGATTTTCCTCTTTGGTCTCCCTTAAAAGTCGCGGACAACATTGTAAAGTCAAAGCTAAGATGCGCGTAAGGGAAGAGCATTTTATAGGGGCAAATTTGTGAGCAGATGGCAGCTGGCCCTTTAAGAGATTATTACCGTCTTGCCAACTACTTATACGAAGGTCGCGAATATTTCTCCTTTGGGAAGCAAGTTTTCGAGTCTTATCGCCTTAATAGCGGTTATTTATCCCTAGTATAGTCTTGGAAGGAAAGTAAAATTGCGAATAGATAAGGAAACGTTACGTTAATTAGGAACCTTTCCAAGATTGTAACGGGGGGGGAGGGGTAATACCTTTAGCGTCGGGGTAGATGGGCAATCTCATGAAGGAAGCGATTCCTCCGGGCCGGGGCATTTGGTTGCCCGACAAGGGTTGATTAAAGTCCCCCGATGACGACATCATCCTGCCCTTCCTTCTACATCCTCCTATTCGTTGGCTCGACCTCGACGAGACGATGCCCGAGACCCTCGTTAGACCCCACGACATACCTATATACGTATATAAGTTTGTTTTTATTTATCCGCGCGTAGACGTTTATCCCGATTAGTTAACGGGAAACGTATAAAGTAAAAACAAATTATCGGTACTTATTGTTGCCGTAATTCGGGAGGATTCGTATTCGACGTTATTAAACGAAACTTAACGAATGACTTGGCTACCTTTCATTCAATTGGTTGTTCGAGTTGTATTAAAGGCGCTTAAGATAAAACAGATGGCTCTTGAAACCTTTCTACCGCTATCACGCGGGGGTAATTAATGCGGGGCGTGGCTATAGAACGAACGATGGAGCACCCGGCTTTATCTCTACACTTCTATAAAGCGGCGTTGGGATTAATTTCAATCTAAAAGATAATTCGCTAAATTCCGAGCCGCCTTAAAAGGATAACTATAAAGCTCTTGACATAAATGAAATACTCTTTTTGATATTGGCCCGTTATTATTATTATTTTTATTATTGGGAAGCTTCAGTTTAGCCGCGTTCGTACTAGGCTGCTTGGAATCGATTTAAACATTTTCAAAACGTTTCGCTATAGTGTCGCGCGAACTCGTCTTTTCTCGACTCGGTTCGATTTCTCGAAACTGCTTCGGGAACCAGTTTCGTACCGATTCGGTTTCAACAACCGATAGAGAGAAAGCTACGATAAATCGATTTATAAAATATAACGCGATTTGAATCGATCGGTTTGATTTTATCGTTTCAAATCGATTCCAAGGACGTAGTACGAACTCGGCCTTCCGTCAATACGTACTTGATTTTCCCTCGAAATCCGTCGCCAACGATACGATCCGATCGATTTGAAAGTTAAGCTTATTTTGGGTTTTCGATTTCAGTTTGAACTTTATCAGAATATAATCGCGTTGTTATTGTCAACTGAGAAAATATCGAGTTGAGATTTAGATCGGAATTTCAATCGTCTTAAGGTTTTTGGCGGGAAATAACGGAAGAAAGTAGTCTTAAGTAGACGCGTACTCGAGAAGATAGTCTCGCAGCGGCCGCGATTAAAATTCCATTCGAGTTCTTGAAACTTGGATCGCGTTTCAGAAAGAACTCTCGTATATTTCAACGTACTGGACTTAAGCGGCGTTCACGCTTGATTCTTTGAAATCATTTTTGAAGCTGATCAAATCGACTATTCGAGAAATGACTTCTATTTCTCGATCAAAGATCCGCGCGGATGACCCCAAAATTTTATAATTTGACCTTTCCAAAACGGTTCAAATCGGTTACAAAGCCTGTAGGGTGAACGCGGCTTTAGTTATCTACGAAAGAAAAGATAGGTAGGCATAGATCCCACGTGACTGCCCCCCCCCGCCCCTTCCCCCCCAGTTTAATATCTATTTTATCTCCGCAACAACAACGTATTTAAAGGGAAGATGACGCGTCACGATTGCGTTTATTACTAATGACAAGTTTGCGTTCCTATTTTATTATTAATTTATTTAATTTACATTGATTTACGTAAATCGCGTCGTCCCTTTACCACGCGAGCTACGCTCCCGGATATAATTTTCTAAGTACTTATAAAGCCTAATTACTTTATAAGGGAAAATTGTTATTATCGCGCGTCATATAGCCTTTAATTTCCAAAATTGCCATAGTCAGTTGGAACGTGTCTCGATTGTAAAGTAGATTGTCCCCGTTAGCGAAAGGAAGCCCATAATACACCGACCATAAGTACTTGGCTTTCGATTGATCGGAATTTTACTTTAAATGGAAATAGGGATCCTTAGGAGATGGAAGATGGGGGGCGGGGCGGGGCGGGGCGCTGTCTCTCCTCCGTTCCGTTTTGACTTTTATTTAAATGGAATAAGACGTTCTTATCGGAATAGAGAGACGCGGTCGAGTTCGCGCCGCGACCCCAAACTATATCTCGTCTTAAAGGGAAGATGAACATGGAAAATAACCTCATTTTTTCTGATAAAAATACGACTCGTTCTGGAAATGTACTTGTCCGAAAATTGTTTTGAAAATTCTCTCCGGTGATTCCGAGCTCTTCCAGTTTCCCAAAATGTCGATCAAGTTCCCTTTGCTCCGGTCCTTTAAAATATTATATTAAAAATGTCTTCGCGAACAAAGACATCGGAAGGACGCGTTATGATTTCGGATGGCTGAAGTGACGGATATAATATCAAAAATGTCTCTCGCAAATATTTAAGAAAAAACATGACAGGCGCGGTTTTCTCCCATAGACCCTTAACCGCCTAATTAACCGGAAAATATTTTTTTAGTGCATATCAGACATTGACAACTTCTAGAAACAAAAAAAAAAACATATATATATATTATTTTGATCAGGTCAGGTTAGGTCAGGTTAGGTTAGGTCAGGTTAGGTTAGGTCAGGTTAGGTTAGGTTAGGTTAGGTCCTGACCTAACCTGACCTAACCTGACCTAACCTGACCTGACCTAACCTGACCTAACCTGACCTGACCTAACCTGACCTGACCTAACCTAACCTAACCTGACCTGACCTGACCTGACCTTAATTGGCATTCCTTAAAAATGGACAAGGAAATGATTGGAAAAAGGTAATTAGGGGCCTTATTCAATAATGGTAAATATAGGGGCATTATTGAATAATGGTAACTAGGGGCCTTGATGGATTATGGTAACTAGGAGGGAGCCTTAATGAAAAATGTTAACTATAGAGGGCCTTTTTTGAAAAATGTTTAGCGATATGTCTGCGCGTGATCACTTAATTCCAAAACTATTATTTCCTTCTGGTAATAATATCGAGGGCGGAGGAATACTTCGATCGGGCTACAAGTTTATAAAAGTAAGCGCTTCAAATCTGATAAGCGACGATGATTTGACCAGCGATTATACGCTCCGTTGATCGGCGCGTCCCTAGAGCCCGGAGCTGATCTAGTTGGGTGGGGGGGGGGGGCACGATCTCGCCTTATAATCCCAACACTCTCGGATAATTTGGCATTTGGTAAAGGTGGGGGGGGGCACATCGACGTAATGTACCGCCGCGTACCAGATTATCCCCTCGGGGGATTAAGGAAAACCACCTAACTCCCCCCTCATCTCTCTAGGAATATTTGACCAAATTTGATTGGAGGGTGAGCACGCGCGACACCCAATTGCCACGGGCGCAACCGAACCCCCTTTTCCATAAAGATCCGAATAACACGCTTTGATTTATTTTTAACATCCTGATTTTTTTTGTAATGATATCTTTATACTAGTGTTATTTTCTAAGATTATCTCTAACTATTAACTTTATTATAACGTTAACTATATAACTATTAACGATATTCGGTTAAACTCGATTTAATTATAAATATTTCAAGTGGCCGATCGTGAAGTAATATATATTAAATAGCGCGTTGCTTTAAAAATGGATTAATTAATCCATGCCCTATTAATTAATCCACGCCCTAAATGAGGTTTTGCAGGGGGAGGGGGGGGGCTTTAAAATTCATTTGACTAAGCTCGGGAAATACGTAACTTTGGGGGCCCATCTCGGACCGCGTGGCGCGGGAGGAGCGCAATTCGAGCTTTATAGGTGAGATATGGCTAGGAGCTTAAAAGCGTATAACCAATCCCCTTTCTTCCCGCCAATCACCTACCTCCTCTTAGCGGAAATAGTCGCGGATTAATTAGCCGATAGCGAAACCGATTTGCAAAGTGTCCATCAGTCTTCAGTGACGCGGTTCAACCGTGACGCGGGATCAATTTGGGTCAAATGGATGGAATCCTTTAAGGATGACCCCTCTCTATTCGTTATTATAACGTTAAACAAAATGACAAATAATTAAATGGGGAATATTTAGGCTTAAAGTGTTATATAACTTCTCTCGATTGTCCCAACCTAGAAAATGCCAATCTTCCATATAGAAACGGGTTCTATTTAACGGCTGTTTTTGTCGCTTCCAAGGTTGACAACCTGGTATAGATAACTCGCCTCTTTTCGCTGGCTCCAAGATTATTTTATAATAGCAACAATTGTAATTAAAAGTTTATATATCAATATATCAGAGCTCTCCAAAATAACTTGTAGAGCTGCCTGGTCCAAATTTGCTCCGTACTCGTTTACCAGAGTTATCCGACTTGTTCCATTAATTATGTATCAAATAGTCTCCCGGTGATCACTGACCCATTTATTTTCTAATCCGAATTTTTGGAGATTCAACTCAATGATACGACATTATTTTTATAGTTTTCTAATTGATATTTAATTTTCTATTGAAATTTTCTATTCCTATCGTTACAAATCGTTAGTTTTTTTTTCAAAAATGAAATTTGAATTCAATAGGTATAGATGAGTCTTCCCCGGAACTCGTAATTATTTTGGAATGAACCATTTTAAATGAATTAAAGACAGGATGACGATATTTTTCGCGAGATCCAATTGGAGCGTTCATCTCGAGCGCGCGCGCGACAATCTTTGATTGGCTTCCGACTCGGTTTTAACGACGAGTGATTGGCCAGTGCTCAAATGAAATTAAAATAGTTAAATTTTTATTGGTTTTGAGCCTGGGGTTGTAATTTGAGCTAATATATATTTTTAATTTTTGTTAAAAATTATCACTTTAACGAATTAAATTATAAAATCATTTTTGAAAATAGGGTTAATTCCTATATAGTCTTTTTTTAAGTAATTGTATATAGTTAAAGTACTCGAAATGATCATTAAATTTAATTAGGATCCGTAATCAAACTAGATGAAAAAGCAATAGGGCTATTTTTGCGCTTTTATTTCTAAATATTTGTCGTCCTTTTTTTAAAATGTGTGTCATCCTCCCTTTAATATCTAACGTATTTATTTGTTGGGTATTTGTTGGGTATTTGTTGGGATCGAAACGTTATCTCTTCATTCCTTCGGACGATTCGCTACTAATTAAGGTTATCAGCTTGAAAATAATAAGAATTAAGAAGTTAGGCGCGCCTTATCGCTAATTAGTTATTGATAGGGTGTCTCCTTTAAATATATCGAATTTTTCCCCGTTTAAAATCATTTAAAGTCCTAGCCTTTAACGCGATCATTTCTAGGCGATCCAAATATAATTTGAGGAAAGCGATTTTTGCGGAGGTCGTTAAAAAAAACATTTTAAATATAGGGCGTAAAGAATTTTTCGCCAACATTATCATTAAGGTCATTTGGTCATTATATAGAGTCTATTAACTAACGGTTCGTATTTTAAACATTAGCGTTAATGTCCGACAAACAGACAGACAGACACGCTATTACGTATAGAGAATTATACGTTATTATTTTATTTTTCAAGTAAAATCTATTTCTTTGTCAACACGGCAAAGACGTTCAATTTTGAAACAAAAAATTCATTCTATATTTTCTCGAGAAATTGGCGCTTTAAATAAATTAATTTGGCGCTTTAAATACATTAATTTGGCGCTTTAAATAAATTAATTTGGCGCTTTGAATAAATTAATTTGGCACTTTTATTTGGCGCTTTAAATAAATAGTTTATTATAGAGTCTATTAACTAACTATTCATATTTTAACCATAAGCGTTACTGTCCGACAGACAGACATTATTACGCGTAGATAAAATTCGGTTTTTATTTAAACCATAAGGAACCGATTAAAAAAGGCACTTGTTGTTAGATTTCATTCTCCCTTTAAAAACGTCGCGATGTCAAACAAATTGTGCCGCTCTCTTCCACGCTTATACGCTTATAATCGTGGCGCGCTCGTCCGGAAAATTTAGGATTGCCCCTTCCTTTAATTTAGCCCCCCCCCCCCTACATTCCCCCCTTATTTTGGTTATTCTCCCCCAATTTTAAGTTTTATAAATTGCGGGGAATGTCCGACTGCTCGCCCTCCGATTGGTCGAATATATTTCCAACAACGATTAATCTCAATTTAATTTAAATATAAACGCTTTATAGTTAAGCGCTTCTTCAAAAACTAAAGCCGTCTTATACGGACCGATTGGAAAGTAAAGGGAACGTGAAACAATCTTCTAGAATTTTAATTCTTGCCTAGAGTACGTAATAGTAAATAGCGCGCGCGGGTCAAATCCCCAAAAACCTACGTGGCTATATATAGTGAGAAAGGTCGCGAGAAGAGGTCCCGGTTGGGAATGAAATCTCGACTCTTGATGGATAGAAACTTATCCGTAAACCCCATCAACAAAATGAAACGAGTTGCCCTTACAAGTACGCCCCCCCTTATCTCGATGAGTAGCAAACACCCCTGGGCTCGTAATGGACCCCAGCTGGACGAGCAACCCCCTACACCCACCCCACCCTCGTTCCTTTTCAAATTTAATTTAATCACTCTTATTTAAATATCTTACTCGACACGTAACCCGTACTACCTCGTAATTATCTTTCTTCCGATTGGTTGATCTCGTTTCCCGGACTCTTTGATTCGACGCGAAAAAGAACTTTCGTGAAAACGCGCCTTAATTGCCATAAAGTCCTATGTTAGGGGCGTAAATAGATAAATATTCCACAATCTTCCATCTAGTATAGAGCTATTGGGGAATAAAAATAGTTGGCCAAACTCGCTTTCCATAGTATATAATTAGAAATAGCGCTCTTCTATAGCTCGTATCGGAAATTTCCGTCAGCTAGGCATATATAGCGAAACGTCTTTAGGAACTGATGGCGACTTAGTATATATTAGGCCAGCGGCTAGGCCTAGTTTGGCATTTTAGTTTTTGTTTTGCCCCTGTCTTTTCTCCGCGATGGTCGCCAACGCCAACGAGCGCGCGCTCTTTATTCACGCTATACTGATTCGAAATAAAAGACCCACGCCCCTCCTCTCCCCTCTCCTCGCCCCGCCTTCGTCTCGCCTTCGGAATACGGCGCGTGCGGATATTAATAGACGAGCGCGAGAAAATTCTCCGAGCTCGCGCTATCAGCTTTTATACGTAGAATATTTCCCGCCAAAATTCTCGCGCCAAAAGTGAAACTTTAGGCGGCGCGCGCGAGTTAAGAAAAAGGCGAATTTCGTCGTATTATCCTAACTGGCGACTGAGGGTGGGATCGACTCTGATCGGTTAGATATAGTCCTCGGGCTCGCGCGCGCCCGTCTTTCCCATAGGAGGCGACCCGCTTATTCTCCTAATCAAACGGAGTTTGCGTAGACTAATAAGGCTTAGGGATGTTTCCCGCGCTTCTTTACGGTCCCGATTAAGGAGAGTGTATAAGATAGGAAAGCGTGGCTATTTCCCGATGAGCCGGTACGCGCTTCGGCTAGGCGTTGTTCTTTATTTCGGGACTAAATCAACTAAGCTACTCGAAGAAAAGTTTAATTAACGTCGCGACGCCAACTTTGATACGGTTTTTTTTTTATTTTCTTATCTTTTTAATTGTTCCTCCATTCGCGCGTCACTTCTTACTTTATTATTGTTTCTCTTTTATTAATATTTAACAATGACTTCAATTCCGAGTTGACTTTTAAAATACTTTTATCGCGAATACCGCTTATATTATCGGCACATTTTATTCCGTTACTATCTAGTAATAATAGTTAAATTTAGTTAAATTTAATTAATTCGGCCGAGTGACTCGATTCTCGGGTTTAAATTATATTTTAAAATTTAAATATTGAAGCGAAATTATTTTCCAAATGGTAAAAGTAGTCTCTGAAAGCGCGCTGCGCCCGAAGCACCACGGACGAAACACTTTTACAGGGGCTCGTACAAATAACCCGGGGAATCTTCACCCTGAATGTCGGCTTCTCTCGTTGCCGGGAAGCCAGTCGGTTGAAACGCTTTTAAAAGGGCTCTCGTGTCAACAATATTATTATACATTAAATAACTATAATTAAATAATTAAATATACCGGGTAATTAACTTCAAACATCAAATAATAATTAAATTAATTACGAATAATAAATTAGAAATAAATAAATCAATATTGAACAAATGTCAATATTAAATAATGAATAACAAAAAAATTGTTATTAGTGAATAATTAGTAATAAATAATAATTATTACTAATAAAATGATAATTATTCATTATTAATAAATTACTCATTACTAATAAATGATTATTATTCATTAGTAAGAAAATGATAATTATTAATTAGTAAGAAAATGATAATTATTAATTATTAAGAAAATGATAATTATTAATTAGTGAGAAAATGATAATTATTAATTAGTGAGAAAATGATAATTATTAATTAGTGAGAAAATGATAATTATTAATTAATGAGAAAATGATAATTATTAATTAGTAAGAAAATGATAATTATTAATTATTATAATTAATACGCGATAAATAATTTATTAACCATAATAAATATTTAATACTAATAAATTAATTTTATAATAAAGCGAAGCAATTTATAATAAATAGTTGTAGCGAATAAATTAAGAAATAGCAAACTGCGACCTTGAAATGAGTAGCATTATATTATATATTAAATACATTATTAATTTATTTTTTATTACGTAAACCAAATAATAGAAAATAAATTTGCGTACTTAACTATATTTAACTATTGGCCGAAACAAACTGTAGCCCCCCTTCTCTTCTCTTCTCCCTCTAAATATTTGTATCGAGTTGAAGTTTATCAAAGCGGAAAAATGTTAAATATCGAAATCCTTCGCGATCCTTTGTAAATGAAAAATGCGCTCGGGGCTCGACGCTAACCTTAAAAAGACCACCAAGAACGAAAAACCAAAATTACGGAGAAAAATAAATAAGAAGAAAAAAAAAAAGTTCTTTTCAAGTTGTGGTTTTTGGTAAAAATGGGCTCAGCCAAATTCTTCCATTCGTTTTTTTGTGATGAGAGCGAGAAAGGGAAGCCGCCCCGGTCAAATCAAGCGAGTCGCGGCTGTCAAAAATGTATCCGACCAAACCCCCCCCCCCCCACCCCCATCCCCGTATTCTCTTTAGATCCCTTCCCCCCTGGGGGCAGACAGACCCGGAGATGGCCCAGACAACAAAATATACCCTTCAAACCCGAAGCGGAAGGATACGCCGCGTTAAACGCGAATAAAGATGAAAATAGTCCCCTCGAATTATAGGAGGATAGAACCGCTAAAGGAAAGGGGGCGGAAAAACCCGAACTGACATTAAAGAGAGGTTGAACCGTTCACGCGAACCAATCCTAGAGAATTAGGTCTATTTTTAGCTACACCTTCCCCCTCCCCCCGGGGTGGAGCTATTATATTCGTCGCGCGTTGCGGTTGTAGGTAGTCTCGTTTAATTACTCGAAAAACTCGAATCATTTTCTGGCGTCAGAAGTGTAGCTATTCTAGCTGGTCTTGACCATCTTGTTAAAGCTATGGAAAGAATAATAAATATTAAATTTAAATTGAAGGAGTTCACTTCCCCTTTAATAATAAAATGTAAGATAACTTTCTACGTTCTCGTTATTACGGTTTATACTAAAAGAAACATTATAAAAAAACATTATTCCCACGCTAAAAATATGTCAGGCCATGCTCCGGGGGAATCATACGCTATATTGTCAAATCTGGCGCCAGATCAATTTTGAAGAGGCCAGGGCCGAAATAAGGGGGGGGGGCACCTGCCCCAGGGCGCCCAAAAAGAGATTATTTTACCAAAATTTGGAAAAATTTCGCGTTATTTATTGAATTTGAAATTATTTGTGGGCGCGAAGTGATGAATGTTAGGGGGCCTATCATTTTGGCGTCAAATCGCTTAATGTAACCGTGGACGGGGCCCCGATTGAGTCATTGATGGGCACGCTTCACGAATTTTAGTACGGTGGAAGGCTGACGAAATTCTTCGCTAGCCTTCCACCGTACTTCGCTCTATGAAGCGGTTCCTTCTCCGCTTTGAACTCGGCGTGTCTCGGGGGAGGGGGGGGGGGGGTCTGAATCTAATTCCTTTTTTATTATTAGTTTCTGATAAAAAGTGGAGTCCATTCCAAGCTCGTAACAACCCGAATAAATCCCTTTTTGTGAACGGAAAAGTACTTCTTGTCTGAGTCCCATCCCCGTTTCTACCTCGCGTCTCTGACATTATACGTATAATGTGTAATTTAAAAAAGAAGGGCCACGGGGGGTGGGGGGGGGGAAGGACTGTATATGGACTAGGCGAAGAGAGGGGGGAAAGAGCCCCATTCTAGTTTTGAGCCCAGATGGCGCCTTAGTCACGCGTACACTACCCCCGATTCTACTCTTCCACGGGTTTACTCTCTTTGGCGAGGGTTAGCTTCGGCTCTTCCTCCGCCAACTGATGGGGTTCGGGGGGTGGGTAAATAAGGTGCTTGTTATGGGCTTTGTCCTTTATGTATATTCCCCTAACCCCAACCCCATCATCTCATCTCTCGTCTCCCCGAAACACCCAAATCCGCCCCCCCCCAACCCCCAACGACTATTCTTCGTGCTAAAACGTATTAAAATCGCCTCGAATTTGAATGGAAATTTCGACAAAATGAAATGAGATCAAAAATAGATGAAATTTCGAGGAAAGTTTTAGAGATAAGTCGTGAAAATAGACCAAAATTGTATTACGTAATTGAAGGAAATAGATCAAAATACTAGGAATATTAAGAAAATAGACCAAAATACTAGGAATATTAAGAAAATAGACCAAAACACAAGGAATATTAAGATAATAGACCAAAACACTAGGAAAAATAAGAAAATAGACCAAAACACTAGGAAAATTAAGAAAATAGACCAAAAAGTGTCGGGGAAAATTAAGAAAATAGACCAAAACACTAGGAATATTAAGAAAATAGACCAAAACACTAGGAAAATAAAGAAAATAGACCAAAACACTAGGAATTTTAAGAAAATAGACCAAAACACTAGGAAAATTAAGAAAATAGACCAAAACACAAGGAATATTAAGAAAATAGACCAAAACACAAGGAAAATGAAGAAAATAGACCAAAACACTAGGAATATTAAGAAAATAGACCAAAACACTAGGAATATTAAGAAAATAGACCAAAACATTAGGAATATTAAGAATATAGACCAAAACACTAGGAAAATTAAGAAAATGGACCAAAACACTAGGAATTTTAAGAAAATAGACCAAAACACTAGGAAAATTAAGAAAATAGACCAAAACACAAGGAATATTAAGAAAATAGACCAAAACACTAGGAAAATTAAGAAAATAGACCAAAACACTAGGAAAATAAAGAAAATTTGATGTTTATTTGGTTTGGAAATAACTTTGGAATTGACTGCAGCGTCTCTCCTCTCTCCTCGTATATTTGAGGGTTCCTTTAAAATAGTGAAATCGGGGATGGTGGCAATTTAGTCCGTTCCAATGTACTTGATACGTTTTAGCGTGGAAGTCGCTCGTTGGTGGGGGGATGGGGCCCGTTTTCCTCGCTCCATTCATCGCGTCCTCGAGCCCCATCGCTCCGTCCGCGCTATTCAACCCCCTTCCAACGTCGCTATCCACCATCGAAGGGCGTACTTCGCCGAGGCTTACGAAGAAGAGCGTCCGATGCCTTCGAACCAATCGCGAAAGGCGAATGAATTTACGTAACGGCAAGGCGAGTCAGCAGGAGGACCGCCGCTGTTAGTAGAGAAATAGAGGGGGGGGGGGGGGGCTAAAAATCGATATTTCGTGTGTTCCTAAATTTGTCTCTCCTCGCTCGAAGCCAACGGTGGCGGCGGCTCATCTCCCGAATGTTCTCTTTTCTCCTCCAAACCGTTGTTCTTCCAAAATATAACGGCGCTATCAGAAGACCGCGAAGTACTCGAAGTAAGCGCTCTCGTCCAATCGGAGAGCGCGCTTTCGACGCTTCTCTACAACACCGTGGAAACTAGAGTTCTAAAATCCCTTATTTACCTCCTTAGTAATTTAAATTTGCTCCGCTAAAATTAGTTCCCTATACGCGGGATTGCCAGAGGTCATGGAAAAGTCTGGGAATTTGAAAATAAACCGAAAAAGTCAGGGAATTTTAAGAAATTTTAAAAAGTCAGGGAATTTTAAGATATTTTAAAAAGTCAGGGAATTTTAAGATCTTTCGAGAAGCCAGGAAATTGCAATCATTATCCGCGGAAAAGATTCTCAGCTGACGGCGTGTCAGTTGTATAGATTACAACAAAGATACGCCTGCAACAAAGTTTGGCCAACGCGATTATATAAAAAAATAAAAGCTTAAAAATTGCGTAGTATTAGCCAGGGAAAATCAATGGAAAAGGTCAGGGAAAACCTGCAAAAGTCAGGGAATTTAAATCTGAAAAAACTGCTGCAACCCTGTTTAAACTAGTACATGTACTTAAGGTCGAACAGGGACTGAATAAGCCTTCCTATAAGGATTTTTATCGTTTTGGAATAATAAATATTCTTAGTTGCGTGGAAATTTTGGGGTAACGCGTGTTTTGAAATCCTATTTAATCTAACCTATAAAATCGCGTAGATCTTGGAGTCCCTTCGCTAAGCCTTGGCGTGACTGTTGCCCACGGGGTTTCGCCTTCATTTTCTTTTACCTATGAATAATTTAGATTTTATTTATTTATTTCGCGTAGACTCGAGTTGGTATAGGGGGGGGGGCGCTCGTTGTTAAGTTTATTTCGCTCTTGGCGGAATTGCTTTTATGTAAATGGGGTTGTTCGGCCGAACCAACCCGATTCTATTCGCCAACTAAATCCATACCTACCTCTTTGACTCTCTACAAATAAAACTAAATTTTATATTGAAAATATTGGAAGTAAAGGGGATGTCTGTCGCGCACGCGCGCAACCTCCAAACTTATTCCATCCTTGTAGTCATTTTTTTCTTTGTTTATTCGAGAGATACGTGTACCTTAAAAATAATGCGTAAAACGTGGATTCCATTTCGGAGCTTATTTTCTACTACATAGAGAATGTATGGACTATTTTTTGCTACGTAGTTTAACACGGCGTATCAATCCGCCTCCGCTTTAACCATACTTTGATCAAATCGATTGAAACTCCAATGTAATACGGGGGGGGGGGGGTATTGCCCCTAGTTCTTTAATGCTTTTTAGGTTAAATATTTAAGATGGTTGCGCGTGCGCGGTACGTGCCAAAGCTATTGACAAGCACTCATCTCGATAAGAGCCTAAAACAATTGTAGACCTATGATTGGTTCTTATATTTCTAAATATATTTAATTTGCAAAATTAAAGTTGAAAAGCTTTTTTCTATTTCTAGAAATCCTGATCTATTTTCTACTAAATTTTAATTTCCCCTTTTTTAAAAATTATTAGAGCAATATATGATATCACAGGTAAATCATGCTTACTTGTGATGATATATATTTATTTCTATTATTCGTTTTCTTAGAATAACATTTTTTTTTAAAGTAATCTAAGAAAATTTTCTATCAATTTCACGAAAATTGTTAGTTAATTTTGTTAATTAAAATCCAATTTAATTAAATTAGATTAGTATTCCGCGCCACGCTATAGACTAGATTGTAATGTTTATCATCGTCTGCTTGAAGATCCGATAGTTTAGAAATTCAAGTCAGTTCCCTTATAAAACAAAAGTTTAAAAAAAAAGTGAACCCAAAAGAAAAATATCCGCTACCAAAACGCCGCTCGAATTCCCAACAAACGCTATACGTATCTTATATACTCAGAAGTCTATAAGGAGCGAAGTGTACCACATCTATCCCAATTAAACCTTAAGCCTAAATGAACTCCAAGTTAAACATAATTTGACGTCAAAAGGAGGTCATTGATTTCTGCTCTCTTTTCGCCCCCCCCCCTTAGATCCACCATTAACCCCCTATATTTTTCTTAAAATATCACGTGCCATTGACGTCGCGCCTCTGACGAGATTTACGTCACACTTGTCGTCATCTTTCACGTATTGACAATGACATTGACACTAACTTAACCCTAAAAATGTTGGATGGCTTAGCTGGGGCGTTTACGGTTCTTTAAGCAACGCCCACTTTCGTTGGTTGGCCAGAGACTCGTTAACCGCGAAATATTGAAATATGGATCCCCGTTAAGCCTAATTTCATTGTTAATGAAATTAATCAATTAAATTCTAGCTTAATATTGTTTTTCGTAATTTTTGTCGTTCGATATAAAATTGACTCTTTGTCGTAGAGAGCTCCGTTCATTCTCCCCTTTGAAGAAGAGTCTTCGATTGGATCGAAGTCTTTAGAAACTCCGCGCCCCCCTTTTTTTTTTTTTTAAGAACTAGGCTTAGCATCTTCTTTCTCGTTGACCATATATATAGTTCCGTCGTATTGGAAGCGTACGTAACGCGATAGGGAGGGGTGGCAGGGGGGAGAGTGTCCCGCTGTCGTCTCTCGTTAAAATAACAGCGTCGTGACTTTGAAAAGAGACTAGGTTGGGAGCCGAGGGGCGAAAGAGGAGGAGGAGGAGGAGGACCCGACTGGAGGTTAGATCCACGGATGATCGAAAAGGGGATAGCGCCCTTATAACCACCCCCACATCCCCCTTTAAACTTATTCTCTCTCTCTGTGTCGTAGTTCGCTCCGGAATCGCGTACCCCATCCCTCTAACGCGAGAGGAGAGATTCCTCTCTTTTCCAGTTTCCATTCTCTCGGAAGAGGGAAGACGGCGCGTTTCTCTTGATCTCTCGTTCGCGTACGGTTCCTTCTCTTCCAGAAGCTTCCGATCCTCTAGTTAGGTCGTTCGGGTATCTTCACTCTATAGCGTGCCGTCCGCGCGCGCCTTTAAACCCTAAAATAATCTCGCGCCAAATTAAGAATAAAATATTCTCGCGCCAAATTAAGACGCAAATATTCTCGCGCCAATATTCTCGCGCCAAAACTCTCGCGCCAAAAAACTCTCGCGCCAAATCTCTCGCGCGAAGTTAAATAACAAAAGCGCGCGAAATTGCGCGTTCGGTTTTATACGAGAATTAACTCTTGGCGAGTGTTTCGTTTGAACTTTGAACTTTGACCTTTTCCGATATAATTCGTGTTGAATATCTCCGTCAAATTTGGTTTACGATTAAACGAACTTTTGGATTTAACCGACGACAAACGCGACTGGTTTTTTTCTCCGAAAGTTTTTCTCTACCCGGTTGGTTTTTGTTTTTCTCCTATATTTTTTGAAGCGAATAAGAAGAAGAAAGTTTGCGTAAGTTTTTCGAGACAGCTAGGATTCGGAAATAAGTCGAAAAAATCCGTCAAAACCGCCAAAATAAGGAGTGTACGTCGTTTTTGAATGATATCTAATGGTTTTCGTCGTTTACCTTTCGGAGAACGTCAAAAATTGCAAAGTTTGGGATCGGATCTTGGCGCGTTTACATCGGGAGTTTCGAAAGTGACGTACGTTTCTATAAGCTATATACCCTTTATATAGCCAGTATACCGCTATACGTCGAGAAATACTAGGAAATCTTGCCAACTTGTACGAAGAGACGCGTGGAAGGTTTTAATCTCGTAATTATATCGTTAATTTCGTTATCGCGTGATGGCGGATACTTACCTTTGGCTGTATTAATTTAAACGGGAAATTACCCCTACGTGTCAAGCCCGTATATTTATAATTCGACAAGTGTTGGAAAAATGGTTATATTAAGAATTTGTCACGTGTCAATATTAAATCTATTACGCTATTACACACTAGTACGTTCGAAACTTGATTAAAAAATGCTATACCATATCTAATTAATTAATAACGGATCACGTGACCCCGGAGCAAAATGAAGAACAGTTCGGAAGAGAAATATAGTTTCTATTAATGTCAGCTTTAACAGGGTTCGTACGCAACCTGGAATACCTGGAAAAGTCAGGGAAATAGAAAATGGGTCCAAAAGGTCAGGGAAAAGTCAGGAAAAACGGTGATTATTTGTAGCAGTTGCGAAGTGGGTGATATTTTTAGCTGAAATTCTTTTTTCTCTCGACACTTTTCAATTTAAGGCGCAATTTCTTTTTCTACTAGGCTTCGTCATCCCCGTCATTTTAGTTCATTCCCACCTTGGGCCAAATCATATAATACAGAGTGCGTGTCAGGGAATTTATTGAAAAATGCTCAGGGAAAACCTGGAAAAGTCAGGGAAATTCAATTGGAAAATTTTGTACGAATCCTGAGTGATTGCCTGGCTCTATTAGAATTAAAGGGAGAATGCAACGTACACGACAATTAAGATTCGTTTTGAATGGTAGATTCCATATCGCCTTTAAATAGTTCGCCTTCTTATTCAATAAAGGTTATACGAAAGCGTTTTTAAACTTTATGAAACCGTGAAATTTTGGGCGGGTCAAACGTTTGTACAGCTGGGCTGATACAATTACTCCATGAAACCAGTTCGGTTCGCGTCGTTGAACTTCGTAAATGACGAATCGGTATATAAATCCGTATTTATTTTATTCCAAGTCGATTTTTTTTTCTCTCCTTTTTGAAGTCTTAACTCCATTGTATCGATATATTTTCGTTATAGTATAAGCTCTAGAAATGAATCAATCACGGTGGTGACGTCATTGAAGCGTCGATTTGTCTCCGCCCCCTTAACGATGCCCAGAGACTATCCCCCCCCCTTATTCCCTGCCATGGTAGAGCTAGTTCCTTCGGTGAATTGGGAATGCGTGTACGTACACCATCCGGAATAAAATTTGCTCTCTCTCTTTCTGACTCTCCAAAGCCCCCGGGGGGAGGGGAGGGGGAGGAGAACAAAAAGTCAACCCCCCCCCCCCCTTCGATTCCCTCACGGAGCCCCCTGGTAGTCGCCATACATATACGACTCTTTTTACTGGACGATGGAAAAAACGTCAAAAGATTCGGGAAAGGAATTTTCTTATTCGCTTTTTCTTTCAAATATCTTTTGGGGTGTTTTTTTTTTTTTTTTCTTCCAATCGTAGGATATATCATCATCGCGTTTAAATCTAAATCTCTAAAGAGCAACGTTCCCGTAATTCAGGGTTTCCACGGGTCAGGGAAAACTCAGGGAATTTCAAAATTAACCAGAAAAGTCAGGGAATTTTAAGATATTTTAAAAAGTCAGGGAATTTAAAGATCTTTCAAGAAGCCAGGGAATTCCAGTCATTACTGTTAAGATTCTCAGCTGACGGCGTGTCAGTTGTAGATTAGAACAAAGATACGCCCGCTGTTTGGCGAACACCATTATATAAAACAATAAAAGCTTAAAAATTGTGTAGTATTAGCCGAAACGGTCAGGGAAAATTGATGGAAAAGGTCAGGGAAAAACCCGCAAAAGTCAGGGAATTTGAATCTGAAAAAACTGTGCCAACTCTGTTAGACCTTTTTTTTATTCATTTCATTCTCCCTTTAAAGCCCTGTAGGATATTGAGTTCTATTAATTGAATTTTCGGTTTATTCAGTTAATTCCTTTAAGTATTGTTAAGCCAATAACGAGACCCGATTAGAAATAAGATATTCCCCTGTAGCGTGTGAAGTGGAAAATGAAATTACAGCTAATTTATTTGTTTGGCCCTTCGCGTACGCGTATACGTACGAGATTATTTTAGGGCTTGACGACTGGAATTTAGTTTTGCTTGAAAAAAAAAAATGGTTGATAGAAAAAAAATAATACAGTAATTATTAATTAACTTAATTCTACATTTTTTTTACAATTTCCCGTTTCCTGTTTTCCGGAAGTTGAATATACCCCGCGATTTGAATTGCGGGAACAGTTATTTTCTAAATACTTTTCTAGTGTGAACGGGTCTTCTATTTTTGTTCTTTTTCTCTAGATTTTAAGTCGTAGAATAAAAAGCAAATGTAATAAATTTCGATTTGCTTTTTTTCTTTCTTTGGTTTTTTTTTAGGGTTTTTGATTGAAAGGTTGATCCGAGATTCTTGGACAGAAATCGAGAAATAAGTTGGGAGTCCGTCGCCGCCAACGTCACTCCCCCGTCCACCAACTAGAAGACGCCTACCCGAAAGAATCCGCCACCCGGAGAAAGAAAGAGAGATATTTGGGCAGGACCCGAAAGGACAATGGGTCGGTTGTCGGTGGCGCTGGCGATCGGCGGAGAGACGCGTCTTTTGTTTCTGGCCGCGATCACGGTCCTGGCTTCGTCGAACTGGCGAGGGGGCCGCTGGGGGGTCGACGCCGCGCCGGCGCCGGTCGAAGAATGCCCCTTACCGCCTTCCAACACCCTCGTCGCTCAAAAACCCAGATGGAGAGAATCTTCGGACACCAGAGAAATTTTACTGAGATTCGATAACGTGAGTTTTACAAAAAAATCCATAATTTATTATACGCTCTCCTTCTATATACGTGTACGGAAAATTACGCCTTATTTTAGTTTCCACGTAACCGTACGCGTTTAAATAACTACGAAGAATAGTAAAGGGTGAATGAAGCGACACGATTTTCACTGGTTTTTATCGTTGCATTATCTAACCTCAAATCAATGGTTTATTTATATTAACTCGGAATTAGGCTTAACGACAGTTCGATAATTAAATATTTAGTCGCGTTCATACTAGGCAGTTTGAAATCGGGATACAAAACGTTTCGCCGCAGTCGTGTGTGAACGGGAAATTGCTTTCCTCGATTTCTCGCGCCTGCGCATTGAGAACCATTAATAACTCTCTTTACGACGATGATACTCGAACGATTTAAAATGATTTTGATTTATCGATTAAAATCGATAGTATAATTTTGTCATTTCATTCTCCCTTTAAAGCGCGGTTCATATCGTTGACGTATACGTGACGATATTCGCTCTATTAAAGGTAGCTAGGAGTCGACGTACGCGTTAAGGGTTGCGTTTCTCACACAATATATAATTTCTCAATTGATTTTCGTCTAATCTTACACTAACCTTGTTCTAATCTTAAAAGGGACTAAATTATTATTGAAAAAGGGTGATTTAAGGCTGTAATTGTCGTCTCTTTCGAGATTGTAACTAAGATTATCTATATAGCTAGGAGAGTTGTTGTCCGGTGTTGAATTTAAGGTTGGTCCTGCTCCAATTTTATTTCGTCGATTAAGTCGGAAGTTAGCTCCCGAAATTTGACTCTTTTATTTCTTATACCATAAGTAAATAAGCGTAAGTAGGTAAGCCCCTTCACCGCCTTTAACTAGTAGGAGAGGCATTTGTATTTTATTTTTAGGCGGGAAACGCCGTAAGAATTAGATCCCATTGTTAGCCGACTACTTAGAGATAATATTATATACTTATGATATTATATAGAATTTGTAATGAAATTGATAGGAATTTGCGGCTAACGGTCTTCGTCGTTAGCTCCTCAAAAAGCCCACGCTCCCTTCACACCCAACCCTCGAATATTTTTTCAAACTCCCGAATGATACCAGAAGTAGATGAAACCCTCCTTTGAAGTCTACTACTCTAATGTTTGATATAGCGCTCCTCTCTGTATGGGTAAAATTCCCAATTTTACGAGATCGGAGGGGTCCTACTTCATACCCCCTGTCTACGGAAAATTGGAAATTCTCTCTCTCCACAAACGACGACGTTTTTTTGACGAACTCCGAGGCTGCTAGAGATATTCGCTCGACGAACTCCCGCTCCGAATATATCTACCGTTAGGAGGCGTACGAATCGCGCCTTTTGAGAATAACCCATACAGAGAGGGGTAGACAAGACCCGAGAGTAATAGACTTCAAAGGAGGGTTTCATCGGCTTCTGATGATACGTAAAATAGTTGTGGCGATTTTTCTCGGACGAAGCTTGTGTGGCTTGTCGTTACTCAATATTTCCATAAATAATATCTGATCTGTCGGTTGACGCGCCAAAGAGAGGGGGAGAGAGAGAGAAATCGCTCTCGAAAAAAAACAAAAAACCAACTCTGCAGTATCGGCTTGACGGCCGCCACAAAATTTCCATTTTTTTGTGAGAATGTGGTTGGAAAGAAATTTTTTGTTTATCTATCAACGCGTCGTCGATCTAAAGTCGGAAATAAAATCAAAACGTATAGAAATAAGGAATAGATTAGGCTTAATCGCCCTTCGTGTAGTTAAGTTAGTGGATGGATCCTCGGAGTGAATTAGTCAATTGATTTACCTATATAGTTAAATATTGGTTAATAATTATTTTTCCTGGCTGATATTCGCTCATTGGGTAATTCCATTTTCCCTTTAATCCATCGAAGATCTAGCTTGACGTAGGCGTACGCGTTTCGAGCGCTTGTTTGTACGGAAGCATTAGTCGTGTCGCGATATCTGTCTTAAGTACACACTTATAGATCTTTTAAAATTACGGTTGACATCCCGGGCCGCAGCTGCCTCTGCCACTGTTTCATCTTCTAGCTCATATTCATCCTATATTTTATTAAAGCGAATTGACCGTACGAGGAAAGGCAACGCGGAGTGATACGCGATGTTAAACCCCAATAGGATATACAAAAAGTAGTTCGAACGAGTCAGCGTATCGGATTCGGCCGGAAATCTGTTTCCGTAGGCTGTTCGCGTTTCTTTCGTCGTTCGAGACGGACGATGTCGGTGGCGAGGGGTTCGTGGAGGGGGTTGGGGGGTTCCCGGGGCGCTCGGGGTTATAAGAGTTGGGAAAAAAATAGGAGGAGCTAAAAAACCAATTTTGGTCAAATCTAGGAAGCGTGTTTTTCTATCCTTTACACGATGGGGATCAAGCCCGTTTCCCCCCAACTTCTTTCACCCAGCACCCGTACCCAGGGGGTAACCCCCTTTTCGCGTATATTCCCCCCCCCTTAAACCCCCAAAGGACCTTCCACCCACGACTTAAACTAACAATCCAAACCCAGAGATTTTTTTCATTTATTCCGAGCCGTTTTACAAACTCGGAAAGATTGCTAAATTCTTATTGTAAACCCACTGTTATATAATGTTAATTCGGTCCGTTTTAAGGCTGAAAGCGATTCTATACGGAACATATACCAGGGGGTAACGACTATGAAATTTAACGTACAGCGGCATTACAAATATTACAATGGATTACAAAATATTCCATACTACTAGCTACCAAGTATTACGCCCTGTATTGCGAAAAATTACGCCTTGCATCTATTACAAAGAAATACGCTTTATATTACATATAATTACGCTTTGTATTACCATATAATTACGCTTTGTATTACAAAGAATTACGCTTTTGTATTACAAAGAATTACGCTTTTGTATTACAAAGAATTACGCTTTGTATTACCATATAATTACGCTTTGTATTACAAAGAATTACGCTTTTGTATTACAAATAATTACTCAGTCCTTACCCCTGGGTAAAATATTTGTCTCGTTGGCATTAGGGTTGCTATTTGTAGCGGTCCATTTCTAAGGTTTTTGAATAAGTCTATTTTAGCGCTGTGTACTTTGGTGGCGTCGCAATCTCCTTCTTAGAAACGTATATATAGTCTATATAGTCTAGTATACCGCCACAAGCGCAAATATGTATTTTTTTGCCGCGTGAATGTTTCCGTGGGGCACTCCCGCAGCCGAGCAACCCCCGCAGCCGAGCAACCCCCGCTTTTGGATTATCCTTTCTAGTTACTTTAATATATTGCTCGCAAAATATGAAGAATATTTTTGTACCGAGGTTGCTGGCGGCGTCCCTATATAGCTACAATATATTTTGTTGAATATGTTTTTCCTGTACGGTCTATATACCGAAATTTGATTATTTTTTTGGTTCGCGCCGCCAGATGAGATTTTTGCCCCCCTCCCCCCTTTTTTTGTTCGCTCCACGTAGGTTTAACTCTGACATATTTAATTAGCTTTAAAATAAACGTTTCTTAATTGAATTAGACGTAGTAGTTAAAACGGTAGACTAAAGTAGACTTCATCTATTAATTTTTGTCTCAAAGGGAGGGTTGAAATGAAATTTTTTATTCATTTGTGATTCGGTTAAGAAACCTTTTGATTTGGCATTGAATTAAAATCGAAAGACCCACTCCTTTTTATCGATTTTGATAATTATCGTTCAATCTTTCTCGGTGCGCGATTATTTACACCTCGATATTTTAACACTACGCGGTTTATTCGCCACCCCTTTAAAAGTTTATTCGCCACCCCTTTAATAAAGTTTAAACCGAAAAATGAAACCCCTTATATACAGTTTTCGATCGAATAAATTAATTTTAAAACCGAAAAAAATTTAAAATTGTAGCCAAGGCTTAAGAAAATCGATCTCGTAATTAAAAGGGTTATACGCGGGTAGGGCGAAATTCGCGGCGTTAACTTAGTTTTTCGGGTATATACCGCGAATTGTCGAGCTGTCGGATCAGGCGAGAGGCGAAACTGAAACCCCCAACGCTAGGAGCTGAACCTCGGCAGCCCGGCCGATAAAAGAAAATAATAATAAATGGCGACTTTGTAAAAACGACACCAAAATCTGTTCGGTTTGATAGCTATTACGATCTATCCGCTATCCACATATGGCCCGTACTGATGACAACCTAGAAAGAAACCTAACCGACAAGATGGTCCGCTCCTATAGGATAGTTGAACCCTCTTCGGAGTTTTAACACAGTACGCCTGAGTTTGGGAGTGTCTGCCCCCCCTCTCAAATAACCTCTCAGACCACGTAAGAATTCCCGCCTTTGACAGTAGCAAGTTTTGGCGTAACTAAAAACTTTTTTTCCAATTTTATTTTATGACTACATTCAAGATTGCGAAGGCGAAAGTAACGTATATCATTTTTGGGAATGGTACGTTGTCCTGGAAGCGACGCCTAAACCTTTTTTATTTTATTTTTTTCTTTTATTTTTTAAGAAAGGCTTAGCTAAGTGTCAGCGTTCGGCGATTCGCTGACGTCACCCCCGCCTCTCCCTCCCTCCCTTCCTGTCGATAACAGCTGATAACAATTGCCATTCTTCTTTATATAAAGATAAATAGCGTATGTAAAAATATATTTCTTCTCAAATAGCGTAATTGTTTGACCGAGGCTTAACGGAATAGAAAAATATTTCGTTTATTTATTCTTTTAATGAAATTACGTTAAAAGCGCTGTTGAAGGCTGAAATAATATGATTGGTCCGATTTTATATTCACTTTTTTTTTCAAATTTTACCCAACAGAAATTAATTTAAACGCCAAAAATGTGGTTAAAAATTGTGGAATACGTTTTTTGTCACGAAAATAATTTCGAAAGCTTTTAGATCCATGTTTTCCTTTAAGTAAGAGCTATAAACTGTAATGTTATAGGGACTAGGTTGCGCTTCGTGTTGATTCCTCGCCCATCTGTCTATCGTTCCATCTTCATCGCCCCACCCCCCTTTTTTTTTCTTTTCTTTGTTCTTTTCTGTTAACTCCAATTCACCAGCGTGAAGTATACAGTTTTTGGTCCAAAGGGAATTATGTTAAAAATACAACCCCCCTTCAGAAAAAAAGCCCCAATTGTTTTTAGTGGGGATTTTGAGAATGTCGGGGCTTCCCTATAATTCATTATCCTACGAATGTTGTTGCGGGGGGATGGGGGGGGGGACTGGGATTAAGGAGGGGTTGACTTTGTTCGTCTCTCGTGGCCCGTGAATATTTATGGTTCCGGATATAATTTGGGAAATGTACAATTTAGGGAGAATTTCGTTTGAATGAAAAGAATAAGCCCCAGTACGTGGGGTTCCTCCCCCCGCCCCCCCGCGTGGATGATGGAACGTTAACCGCGGTAGCTTCTTTCAAATGACCAAAAAAAAATGATAAGGAGACCTCAATTTTAAAATTTGGAGAGGCTAGTTTTTAGGTTTGACGAATGGACTGTAGTTACTTTCTACAACTCGTAGTTAGTCACGTGACCAGATTTAAATATTATATTATTAATGGTATCTACACGTACGCGTTCCCAGTTACGTTTATCAATCTCTTATATTTAAATTTCTCTCTCGAAATATTTTCTGTCCCATTTCAATAGGTTCCAACTTACGCGAGAGAAGCCGACATTTAGGGTTAAATCTCTTAATGTTATTTCTATCAGCCCCTGTAGAAATGTTTCAACCGCCGAGCTTCCACGCTCAGAGTGAAGCCCAACGCGTAGGGTGAAAATTTTATTTTCTATTTCGTTTTTCCGAGCTCTCATCTCGGATGCAGCCCAAATGAAATGTCCACATTTATGGGACATTTATTGATTTTATTTGAACAGTTAAAGGGAGAATGAAACGTATCAAGCGTTTTTTTATAGATTTCTTTAAATAACAACCTAATCCAACTGTAAAAAAAATTAAAAACAAATATTGAACTACAAATAAATATAAAACGTTTTTTTGAAACCGAATCGGTACGAAACTGGTTCCCGAAGCAGTTTCGAGAAATCGAATCAAATCGATTTGAGAAAAGACGGTTTGAAAGGGTTTAAATCGATTCGAAGCTGCCTAGTACGAACGCGGCTTTTATCTCCACCGGGAAGAAGCGATATCTTTTAGATTGATACAAAGTAGAACAAAGAAACGGAAAGTCAGTGACACCGAGTTACGGGGGCGAGGGGTGGACGGGGGGGAAACGCGTATGGATTTGAAGTCTAAAGAAATCTTTCCACCCCGACCCATTAGTCCCCCCCTCTTTCCACTCTTCCTTAATCCCCCCATCCCCTAGCCCCTCGCTTCAACGTAAACCCCCCGGGGGAGGGGGACTGGGGGCTAGTCACCCCAAGTATTTGATTTTTTTTATTACGTCTTAGGTTCCTATAGAAATATAACTGTAAAGGTGCCTTCGAGCGAAAAAGCCCAAATTATTTTTAGTAGCCGTTAAAAATGATCGCCTTTTAAAATTGATAAGAAATGGTGGACCCAATTTTCTATTAATAAATATATCTGCTATAATAATATACATATATACCTAAAAAAATTCCCTCTTGCTTTAGAAATAAATCAATAAATGAAATTCAACTCGCGCGTTTGAAAAATCCTCGCTCTTCTCTATTTAAGCGTTCTCGATCGACAGACAGACAATAGTTGAAAATAAAAAACAGCGTCGAGTATATGGTGTGTGAAAATAAAACACATTTGAGGAACGTTTTTCATTACTGTATTACAATTTCATCAACAAAATTGGGCTTTCCATTTTTGCAACGAAGCTTCCCTTTAAACTCTACGCGTATACGTACGCGTATCCGTTCTTAAAGTACGCGTATTATCAACTCTTCGTCCTAAAACTCCTCAATGTTATACGAGAAGAATTTTGAATATGTTTAAGCCTTTTTTTCCCGCTCAATTTGTTTCCTGGTAACGCGCGCTATAGCTAAGCCTTGGCTGCCACAAACACAATCTTATAATATATATAGAAAAGAAATCTAAAATGTACAAAATAGTCCGCGTTTTTTTTTCAGCGCCTTTTTTTGTAGATTTTTTCGAGTGTTTTTTGCTTTTCTTAAGAATAGAATAGGGTGGGGGGGGGGTGCACTCGCTGGGGGGTTGGGGGCTTTTTTTAGGGGGAGAATACGAGTGGCGATAATGGGTGCCAGGAGCTAGATCTTAAAAGAGAGAAAAATTTGGGGGCAAATCCCCCGGCAATCCCATTTAAAAGAAAAGAGGACCGGCTGGATGTGGGGGGGGGGGCGAAACCCCCGGTTCTAACAAAGGCGAATGGGGCGTGTCAGATGCAAAGGCTTAAGGAAAGAAGAAAAAATCCGTTTTTTGCATCATTTACTAAGAATAATATCAGAGTCAGGTCGCCGACAAAAACCCCCTTAACCCCCTACCTCCCCCTTTAAACCCCCCCAGCCTCCGATTATCCTATAGAAGCGTGTATATATTAAATTCCAATCTTGAAAAGGACATAATTCTCGTTGGAAAATAGTTTTTCTAGTGATATTAAAGGGGTCTCTTCCAAGACTGCCACTAAAAATGTACCTTTATAAGTTGACAATTTTTTTTAGGTTTATTTCAACTCCTGGTTAAATTTACGCCTAAAAGATTTCATTCCTCCTTGTTTTTTATTTTTTTATTTATTTTTTTTCTGGCTCCGTTCGCGCTACATTAAGTCAGCCTCTCTACTTGGTTTTACCTCGATTGCGCCATTACTCTATTGCTACACACTCTCCTACTAAAAATGACCTCCTTTAAAGGGAAAATGTAAGCTAACAACGACGCCAGGGGCGCAACATTTCCCGCCTTTTTCCTTATTTTCTCAATAATTCAATTCTATTTGAGCATTCTTTGCCTCTAAGAAAGGCTTATTTTTCTACATAGAGATATATGTCTATATTTTTGTTTATCGAATTTCTTATCCTCCTGCCAGGGGGGGGGGGGGGCGTTACCCGTCACGATTACGTCTGAGCGTCGTTCAGCGTCAAAACACGGGCCGTAACTTTCCCCGGAAAGTGCGTGTAGTGTTTGCTTAAAATGTCTCGCCGCGCCTCAAAGTATTTTCCCATACTTTTCCTTAAAGGGGCACTCAAAACGAAAACTTTGAGCGGGTGCTATTCGAAATGCTAAGAGAATTAACATTGAGCGCGTGCTAAGAGAATTAACATTGAGCGCGTGCTTAGAGAATTAACATTGAGCGCGTACTTGGAGAATTAACATTGAGCGCGTGCTAAGAGAATTAACATTGAGCGCGTGCTAAGAGAATTAACATTGAGCGCGTGCTAAGAGAATTAACATTGAGCGCGTGCTTGGAGAATTAACATTGAGCGCGTGCTAAGAGAATTAACATTGAGCGCGTCCTTGGAGAATTAACATTAAGCGCGCGCGCGTCTCGCGCGTGTTCATTATTAAAACTCGCACGCGCGAGAGTTTTGAAAAAATAATTTGATTAGCACGCGCTCAATGTTAATTCCATAGAAGCTAATGCGTTTTTAGATCCGAACCACCCTTTGTAGCCAAAACCCGAATATTTTCTAATTTTTGCCCAATTCGTATCTCTGAATTAATTGGTCTTTTGAGCCTCCCTTTAAACGAGCTATATGTCAGCCTGTTTTGAAGGCTACGTACTTATTTCTTCTCGAGGTTTGCCTTTGTTTATTGTCGATAAACGCGCGCGGGCGGCTACGGTGACTAAATATAGCGACGCAATTTATTACTTTTATTTTATTATAAAATTGAAAGTGTCGGAAAATATATTTTAAATCTATTTTCTAGACAGGAGGCGCAAACTATATAATCCCATTTCGAGCAATTCCCCCACCCCTCCGTCCGCCCTTCCAAAATTGGTTTTACGGATCATAAGGAGCGTATCGAGCCCTCGGCCCTTTATTCCTACGCTAATATTAAGCGAAATTCGCTTTATTGAAACGAAATAAAATCTGGAAAATGCCTTAATTCCGCCATTATCGACGAACAGTTTTAGAAAATAGTTCAAATAATAATAATAATAGTCGTATTTATTTTACGACGAAGATTTTTGAAAGCAATGGGGGGATTGGGGAGGGCTGCTGAGAAAAGTAATCTTACCGTTTAATTCCTAAAATATCCGCTAGGAAATCGATCAAATATGAAATTTAAAAATATAGCCCCCCCCCCTCTTTCTCTTTTTTGGCTCCGAGCCTTTTAAGTCTCTTCTCTCGTCTATACCTTATTGTAATACGCCTCTCGCGATCTTAGAAGGCTTCCATTGTAAGGCGGTTAAACTCATACGTCTAGATCTTTTAAGGTTGCGTTCTTTGAGGGTATTTTATAAAATTTTGATGGCGCGCCGCATCGAGGCGAAATTGAAATTCATGGAGCTTTTGATTTGAATAGCGGCGATAGCCTAGATAGAGATAGAGAGAGAGAGAGACCTTTTAAGCGCAAATATGCTCCGATAAAATACCTCCATATTCCCTCTTAACATACGCTCTATCTATCTCTCTCTCTGTCTCTCTTCCTAAAAAGCTTGTTTTTGATTTAAAACGGGAATTTCGAGGTTTTAATTTTCGACGTAGACGTAGACCCCAATACGTCTTGACATTTGAGGAAGCGTGTATTTATTTAAGAAAAATAAAAATAAATGATTTTCAAAAAGTACTTAAAGTGCATTTGTAAAAAACGTCGGGGGGGGGGGCTGGCTGTCTGCTATTTAGTTCTCCCTCTGAAATAGTCTATGTGGGGGGGAGGGGGCGTATCCCTCCTTATTTGATATATATATTTGTTCATTTCTCATCCGAGCTCGAATCGTTCGAGACAGAAAATGTTTTTCGCAACTTCTAACTTCATTTTTATTTATTTTTTTCTCCGTAGGCTCTGTGTCGTTCCGGAAGTTTGTGCTTCTCGAGCCTCGGCAACGAGACCTCTTCGGTTTCTTCTATTTCGCCTCCTTCCAACGCCAACAACGAGGCTAAACCCGTCTCGACCGCGTCTTCCGCGGAAGCTCTGGGTTACAACATACAAGCCGGAGATCAGCTCGGGTAACGCGACTATTTATACAATTACAATTTTTTTTTACCTCCCCTGAATTTTAGTTCGGGGGAAGGTTTTACGATGGTCCCGTCTGTAGGTGTGTCTGTTCGAAATGACTTCCCGCGTTCGCGAAGTAATTCGTTTGAACGCGAGATTCCCCGAGCCAAAGGATGGCGAGCTAGGCTTATAAATACTTCGCGATGACGTCAAACGTATACGTCAGAGTAACGGTCTAAGAATGGACCAGAATTAGCCCCGTTTCCAACGAGAATCTTGTTTCAAAATTGCGTATAATATTCTATATTAATTATTATACAGTTTTAGAAGGTATAACGCGGGCTCCCCATTCTTAAGCGATACGCGATCGTGTGAAACTAGAGAATTTCTTCCTAATGTAAGCTCTTTCAAACTTATCAACGTATTCCGATTACGTCTTCGCGACTGAAATTGTATCTTTTCACCGTACCTCGACTCCGTGGTAAACTCCGTTTGACACGGATCTAGCGAGGAGTTCGTATTACGCTCGAATAAAACGTTAGAATAGGCCTACGTCAAGCTCGGGAGACGCCGCGATTGGATACCCGAGAGTCTTAAACAAAAATCATCCCGAGTTTGCGACGCGTTCGAATTTAAGCCTCCGCGCTTTATGTTCTCGATCGCTTAGATAAAAGGGGAAGACTATCTTTATTTGAAACGAATACTCTTCATTTATCGCGACGAAGGTTTCTTTTTCATCTCGAATTTGCAATACGCTTCAAAATACCCCCGTGTATGAAAAATTATAGAAAGTTTAAAATAAAAAGGGGTAAACCTAGCTTCGTACGCGCTGTCGATTAAAAGTGAAATAACGTAGCTCGTGCTTCTCGCGCGTGTTTTATTCATTTTTTAATTTATACTCGGTTTCTATTTTAGTTCGCGGTAAAGGTTGAAGGCTAGCCTTCCTTCTATCTCTTCGATATTAACGAAGTCGTACGGATGAGCGCGTTAACTACCCGTTGAATACTCGGATTGGAGATTCCAGCTCGCGCGCGCGCGCTCAAATTTTTTTCTCCATTTATTCCGTTTTGATACGGAACGGGATACGCGTCGAAGGCTATACCTCCCTTTTATCTCTTGGTAACGGAATCGTACGGATAAAATGGGTCCCCAGTTTGGCCTCTATCGTAAATTCGAATCGATTCGTCGTCGGTAAATCCCAGAAGGCGCGCGAATTCGAGGAATACGAGCTTAATTTCGATCCCAACGCGAGAATTTTATAGGACCCGAGGGTACGGCGGAAGGATACGCCTATTTGGTAGGAATATTAATAGGCGAAGTTTGATATTGAGACGGACTCGTCTCGATCCTCCCGTTGGTTAAATATATTTCTGTTATATTGGGTAGCTCGGATGGCGTCGGGCTTAAACCCGGCTACGGGGTCTCCGTCTTTCTTCGGAATGTTTTCCCTGAAGGCTAGAGTAGACGACAAATCCTCGCTTGGCGCGAGAGTTCCGGGGGAAGTAGACTTAGCTATATTTCGAGCGATAAAGCTTTTCTAGGTAAGTTTTCGGCCCCCTTATATAGCCACGCGACCTGACGGCTGACTACTAAGAATTAGCCTTTGATTAATGTTTCACCAACCCCAAACTAGACGAGCGTCCGTTTCTCCGACTTTAAATTATACCAGATTACTTAAAAGAACTCCTTTCAAAGGGATAATAACACACGAATTTACCAGAGGTGGAACTTTTGGGTCTAGTCACTCAAAACATCTTTTTTTAAATAAATAAATAAATACATAAATAACAACATAAGTAACTACACAAATAAATAAATACATAACTACATAAATAAGTAAATAAATACGTAAATAAGTAAATAAATACGTAAATAAATAAATAAATACGTAAATAAATAAATAAATAAATAAATGAATAAATAAATGAATAAATAAATGAATAAATAAATGAATAAATAAATGAATAAATAAATGAATAAATAAATGAATAAATAAATGAATAAATACATAAATAAATACATAAATAAATAAATAAATAAATAAATAAATAAATACATAAATACATAAATAAATAGCGTACGTTAAAACTCGCAAAATTTTTATAAAATTACGAATTAGTTAAAGGAGCGATTTGATTGGTCAAAATTGAAGCAAAATTCTTTAAATCACCCGTTTGAAACGCTGTCACTCTCGTTTTGAATCTTCAAATCAAGTTTTCAGAATGTTTTGACCTCAATTTGACCTTTTGAAGTTCAATCGAAACGTCGATTTGAAAACGTTGACTCGAAGTTCCTAGCGTTAACGGAGTTTCCGAAAATATCCAGGCGTTTTCAATCTAGTTTATTTATCGTAAATAACTTAATTGGAAAATATTTCCAAAATTAATCGGAAATTCCGAATTTGTCTCGTTCATTTCTTCGGATAAAAGTTTTTCCGATAAAAAAGATCTCGCTTCCGGTTCGATAAGTTCTTAAGAAATTTAAGAAGAAAATGGTGCGAGTTGCGTTAAAAAAGTTTATTTAAAACTTGAAAAGTTCATATTTACAAATTTATCGGGAAACTTTGTGGGTTTTTTTTTTTTTTTTTTGTTTTTATTGGAAATCCATAAATGGTGGCTCGCTTCGTTTAGAGAATGAAGGATGAGGGGAAAACTCCTGAAAAAAAAAAAAAAAAAATAAATAAATAAAAAAAAGTTAACTTTTATCCGAAAATGAACCGCGAACAGGGATGCGTCAATTGAGATTTTATTTCGAGACAGTTAAGGCCCAAATTTCGCTCTACTCCCGACACCCCAAAAACAACCTTTTAATACGATTGGATCATTCGAATTAAAGCGACCCCCTTATGGATTATATTTTATAGTTTTACCATAAGTTTATAACTTATCTTCTAGAAAGTAAGTTATAAACTTCTGGTTTTAGGTTATCTCCGGTTATCTCGAAGGGCTAGGTTGATTGTCGAATTAATTAAACTATGATTAAATATCGTTAATTATAATTAAATATTCGTTGTTTGTACTTCAGTATCCGTCTGTGGCTGGGTGACGTTAGCGTCGGTTCGGGCGTCAATTTGATCGGTTCGGCATCCGTCGGGCTGAGTAACGCTTCGGTTCTTCGCATCGCGGTGGTCAACGCCGTCGACTTTAATTCGGTTAGTTGCGGCAACTTCCAGCCCCAACCCGACGACATCTTGTTGGAAGAGGCCGTGGGCGAGATGACCCCGAACCAGAGTCTCGTCGTCCAATCGGCTCTCCTTCCCTCCGGGGTCAACCGATTTCTAAGTAAGTTAGCTACTTACCGCGAATTATAATTTACTCGTAATTAGACGGCTGTTCAGAGTCAAATAATTAATAATATATTTGTTTATTTATTTACGTTTCGTTAGTTTTATTATCGGAGCCATCGTGCGACGTCTTATGGGCGGTCCGAGTGACGGTCAGGTTGCAAGAATGCGGCCAATCGGACGGTTTCGATACTTGTTCAAATCACGGACATTGTCTCCTAGATTCCGACAAGGTAATTAACTCCCAAACATTAATACGATAATTGGTGAGAATGACCGCGAAGGGTGGGCGGAACCCGTCCACAGGAGGAGGGGGGCAATTGCCCATCCTGGTTCATTCCCTAACCCATTTGAAATCTAGTTTTCGATCGAAAACTAGATTTCGATCGAAAACTAGATTTGTAAGTAGGGTCTAGATACTTTTTAAGACTGTGTATCCCGCTTCGAGTGCCCATCTGACGTTTGTCGCTCCGCTATTATTAAATAGGAGACGTATTCTTGTCATTGTTGTGCGGGCTACATCGGTCGTTACTGCGAAGAGAAAGACGGATGTCAAGGGTCACCGTGTCAGAACGGCGGATTTTGCGTCGATATCGCCGAGGGTCTCTACGGAACATTCTTTCAGTGCCTTTGCGCCCACGGTAACATATAATATTATATAATATTTTATTCCCCCCCCTTCACCCGATATCCATGGTCGAATTGACCACGTGACCCGAGAATCGTGGTCTACTTTAACTTATATATCTACGATTTGACAATAAGTTCATTTATTCTTAATATCTTAAACTAATAATAAACTAGAAATAAGGCGGTCAGTAAAATAATTCTCTTGGTAACTAAGTAGCCAATCAGCGCGCACCTCTTCAAATTAAATCCTAATCTTGTTAAGTCCGCGATCTTGGCAATCACTTCGTGTCAATATACAGCTAGTAGTCTTTGACTCGAGGTCACCAATCAACTGACTATAATTTTTAGTTTGCTAAGCCTTGATTACTCATTTTTTTTATTGTTTTATCGCGTCCTACCAATCCTTATATTTTTGGCTATGTCAGTCCACGTACCTCGACGCCTCGAAAGGCGACTTGGAAATAACTCTTTCTATCGTCTATCTTGACCGCTCCCCTACGCGACCCCACGCGGCAATTCCAGCAACACCAACTCTTATTCCTTTTTCTCTTCGTTATTTTGTTCTTTTTGTTTTTCGGTTGTTTGGCCCCTCCGCCCCAATATTCTTTAAGAGCTCCATTATTTGTGGCACTCTTGTCGCCCGGATTATGACAGGAAGGTTGTCCTCGCACCCGATTAGTCGAGAAGGAGAGGGGGGGGGTCTCTCCCTCGTAATTAGGAACCCCCATCCTTAACAAAAAAAATATCTTGGCGTCTCCCAACTAACCTCCGCGCTCGCTCGGAAGCGACCCAGCTTGCCAACCCCAACCCCAACCCCAACCCACCCCCGCGCTAGAGATTAATTTGATTATTTTGCAAACTTGGAAAGGGCTAGAAATGAAGTTAAATCCCATTGGGTGCGGCGATCGTAAGGACGCCCTTTGAGGCTTTCTTAAGTTAAGCCTCGGTTCAATTATGCTCGAGTGTTTTTCCCACTTTTATTTTATTCTATTTTCTATTTTGTTTTTTATTGGTTAGATCATTATCGCTAGAGAAGGGAAAGGGGGAAAAGGGGGGCGGCAAAAGGACCGGAAGTTGATTTTATCGGATAGCCAATCATAATTTGAAATTTATTTTATCGTAGTCCGATATTTTGGTAATTAATTACGTTACGAATTTTGGCAATGAGTCGGATTTTTAAGGCGAGATTATTTTATTGTTAGATTGTTTTAGTAGGTAGGAAGGTACGGCGGAAGGATACTTATTGTTTAAAAATATCCGGTAATTACCGAGTTTTAACGTAATTAAGTAGAATAATTAGTAAGAATGAGGTTAACGAGAAAATCATCGCTAATTAACGATGTAGGGTTAATAAACTTCATCGTCCCTTTAATCGAAAATGAATAAACTTCATCGTCCCTTTAATTAGAAGTTAAATAGCGGGTGCCAGGATTTTTTTACGTAGGCTAAACCTTTGGGGGCCCTATAATTTAAATTGGGAGCCCCCGTCGATTAGAATTTGTTTCCCCTCCGAAGCCCCCTTCAAATATAGGCGTAGACTATATCAACTCGGCATACACCGTAGCAACGACACTTCATCATCCCTTTGATTATAAAATAGCGAACGAACTTCATCATCCCTTTAAATAATGAAAAAATTCATTTATTAAAAATTCAAAATGATGAGATAACGGGGCAAGTTAAGTTTATTTGTATGATGTTTTGTATGGAAACTTGGTCTTTTTACGGGTTAGGTTTCCGCGGTCAGACGTGCGACGAGCGCGTCAATCTGTGCGACAAAAGACCGTGTCAAAACAACGGTACTTGCGCCGGCAACGACACCGAATACTGGTGCGAATGTCCGGGAGGTTTCTCCGGACGCGACTGCGAAGTGAACATCAACGAGTGTCAACCGAACCCTTGCGTCCACGGCGTCTGCGAAGACGGCGTCGGCAAGTACAAGTGTTATTGCTTACCCGGTTACGGCGGAGATCATTGCGAGTTCGAGTACGACGAGTGCGATTCCAGTCCTTGCATCAACGGCGGACAATGCCAAGACCTGGTCGCCGGTTATCGCTGCCTCTGCGGACCCGGTTATCGGGGATGGAGGTGTCAGATCAAGGTCGATCTTTGCGAACCTAACCCTTGTCCCGAACCGGCGCAGTGCGTCGATAGAGGAAATAATTACAGTTGCGTCTGTCATCCCGGAATCAATGGTCAGTAATATTTGTTAAATACTTTTTAGGGTTTCCACCGGGTCTCAAAAATACCTAAAAACCCCTACAGGGTTGCCACGGGTCAGGGAAAAGGGGGAATTTGAAAATGAACCAAAAAACGACAGGGAAAAGTCAGGGAATTTTAGGATATTTTAAAAAGTCTGGGAATTTTAGGATATTTTAAAAAGTCAGCAAATTTTAGGATATTTTAAAAAGTCAGCGAATTTTAGGATATTTTAAAAAGTCAGGGAATTTTAGGATATTTTAAAAAGTCTGGGAATTTTAGGATATTTTAAAAAGTCTGGGAATTTCAAAATCTTTTTGATATAATTGTTGTCTTTAATTCTGAGAAAAGTAATCTTAATTAATTTATTTTTTTATTATTGTCGCGTGTTTGTAGCTCCTGGATGCACCCAACACTACGACCCTTGCTACCCGAATCCTTGTCAGAATGGGGGCAGTTGTTGGCCCAGTTTGGACTCTTTCTTCTGTTCTTGCAAGCCAGGCTACACGGGAGATATGTGCGAAGGTAAGAAACACCCCAAAAAAAAAAAAAAAAAAAAAAAAAAAAAACATTTTTTTTTATTTCTTTCGCCGAGTAATATTAATATTTGAACGATAGACCGCCAAGCATTTTTTCTCATCTATTTTTAATTCGATAGAATTTTATTTTATAAGAAAATTGAATTTAAGATAGAGCTCGAGTTGGCTTCAAATATATTTTTAATTCGATAAAGGTATTAGGCCTCTTTTCTACCAATTCGCGATGCTAGAAATTTTGGCCATGGCTCCTTGGGGTATCAGGAGGCCCGAGTGTTGCCCGTATACTCGTTGTAACGTAAAGAAATTTTACGATATCTTTAGGGAATTAGGCGGAAAAAAGGCGGGAAAATGAATTATAATCGAGGAAATATTTAAGATTTACGATTTTCCTAAATTTGTCTACAACGATAGACAAATTATACCGCGACCAACAAACCAATCAAAAGGTTTTATTCGTACGCGAAACGACAGGGGGGCGGGGCTTCTAAATCTAAAAAGGCCTTTAATGATCATTTCAATATGAAAACTAATTTCCCAATAGAAATTGCGATAAGCTCCGTTCACACTCGCCACTTTGAAACCCCGTTTTCAAACCGATTCGACTCCCTTCAAATCGACTTTCCAAGATATTAATTGTGTTTTTTGATCAAAGACCTATACTTTTGACCTCAAAATTTGATAAGTTGACCTTTACAAAACGGTTAAAAATTATTTCAGAGTCGCTAGTGTGAACGCGGTTTTAGATCGTAACTAGAAGAATATTCTCGGCTGTGTTTTATTTTTTCGACTCCTCGCCCACGCGGTCCTTGAAATATTTCTGTAGGTTTACCAATTGGTATCCCCCCCCCTCGAGGGAATATAAACCCCCCACCCCTCCTCGCTGTTTCGTACAACGTAATTTCCGGTCTAGTCGCTGCCTCAATTTCCGAGAGCGATTCCTTCTTCCTCCGTACACTATTCCAAAGAACCCTCCCCCCTAGTACGTCTTAGTTTAAGATTTCAGCCAATGAAATCACGCAGAAAATACACTAGATATAATTGAAGTAAAACGTTAAGCCTTTGTCTACGGTGGATAACAAAAATAATATCGAATAAACGAGTTTAATTAGTTATTAATTACGTGGCGTAATAAATACGTTACATATTCAAATTACTCGAATTTCTTCCAATTTTAGTAAAACTCCGAATCTCTGATCTTAAACTGTAGAATAATTGAATTAGGCTTAGCGTTAATGAGGGAATCTCATTAGCCACAAATTTAACAAAATTAAACCTTAAAAAGTCTATAAAAGAAATATTTTTTGGTCCCTTCTACATTTCCTCTCGAAAAACAAAGTGGAATTTTTGTAAATATCATTTCTACGGTTATTTCGTTTCTAGAAACTTTTCTTCTTTTTTCGTCGAAAATTGTAGTCCATATAAATTTGTTACTCGTATCTATTGTTCCTCTAAAAGTAAGGGAAAAAGAAATCCTCCTATATCTAGTACTTTGGTGCTGGTGGTATATAGACTAGATATTGGGTCGATTTAAAAGGGGGTCACGGCACGCGCCAACACAAATAGCCGATAAGCGCTTTTTCCACCAATAAAAACATCCCGAAGCTTTTAAGACAGACACCGCCCCCCTTCCCCCCCGAACCAACTCTTTCTCTTTTCGCGAGCTCTACTCTCTATAGAGAGGATAACGAAAAATAAAAAAAAAAAGTAAATGTAAGAGCGCGCGCGCTGCCTTATATCGCGGTGACGTTGAGTCGAATCCGCGCTCCGACAACCAATAGAAACGATAGGGATTGATAGAGAAATGAAGAAAAAGGGAGAATGAGAAATCTCCGGTAGCTGAGCTCTAGCCTTCATTCCGTTCTACTTCGTCCACGCGCCATATTCGACGAATCACTTTGAAATTGCAACGCGCGTCAGGCTAGTCCATCTCTTTATCTTTAAGCTTCGATATCTTTGATATTTATAAGAGATCCGGGGGATCTCGTTCCGAACTTCTCCATTTGGTTATCGAATAATTTCGTCCACCCTTTCATTTCGAATTCGAAATGATAGCGGACTTGAATAAAATTCCGATAATAGCGGAAGCCTTCCACTCTATTCGTCTTTATATCTTCGTCCGATGGACGGCGCGTCTCGCGCTTTTCTTTGTTCCGGATATCTCGCGCCCATCTCGACAAAGCTCGCGCGCGCCCAATCTTTTTAATTTCGTCTCGAGTGGGTAACACGCGCCAAGTATAGACTATCTCTCGATCTTCCTTTAGACGAATCGTAAGAGATAACGGGGAGCCCCCTTCTTTACGCGCGATCTCGATTAAAGCGGGATGAATTCTATTGTTTCGTTCCTCGTTTTTGAAATAATAGAAGGAAATAGGGATCGAATGAGAAATATGGTTAGCGTTTTGTCGGAACTCTTACTTTTCTCTCGCTGCTCGTCTTTGACGCGCCAGGAGTAAAAATGGAAGAGGGGGAGGAACAGCTTTGGCGCGTTTTTTTCGAGCTTTTATTATTTCGGATATACGTATCGAGCGCGTATGTGTTTTGAGAGTTTATATATTGGAGATTGGGCGTCGAGTGGCCACCGCGACTCCTTTACGACCTCGGCCACTCTTCCAACTTTGAAATAATAAAACGCTTTGGTTGGCGAAAATGGCGTCCCGTGACCGATAAATATAAAAAAAAATTATTCACGGCCACGGTTGATTTATAATTTTGGGAAATTTTAAAAGAAAACGCCAGTCATCTACTCGTGCAGCGTTAGAAATTGGAAAAAGTGGTAGCTAACTAGCCTTAATCAAAAACTAAACGACCTCCAATTCGCCTTGGAATAATCCACCCGAATTTACCATCTATAAGTTTGGGGAAGATAATTATAATTCCATTTGATTTTAAACTTGATCTTCGCGCGTTCTTATCTGATTTTCAACATTTTTAATATTAGCCGAGTTCCAACCTTAGAACGGACGTAAAATCGCCTACAAAAACGGGCTTTTCTAATAATAATTTGATCGTTTCTCCGATTGTATTTCTAACAACGTTTCGATACAAAATTGAACTCGTTTCCCAAGCGTACGCTTAAACAACCCCGTTCTTTTTTTTATTCGTCGAAATTCTAGCAACCTTCTCAGTTTGAAGCGAGCTTCGACGCGGCGCGTATAGGTCTTCGTATCTTTTTCTTTTTCCCGTTGGGCGCGCTCCATCACCCTCCGACTAGCGGACTAAATTCTTTCCATCTTCCGCTTCTATTGGATGAAGGAGAACCGGGGGTTTAGGGTACGGCGTTAAGCCTAGGTTTAGGATAGCGAGGGGGGGGGGGGTTGAGGGGAAAAGGACCTTAGGCGTCGCAATTCTTCCCGCTTCTATCCTCTATCCCAGCACTGTTGGCTGGCGGACGCTTTAGCTAAGCCTAAAAGAAAGAAATAAAGAAGAGAAAGAGAGAAAAAAAAAGGCTTAGTTTGAAGAAAAAAAGGCGGGAAAGAAAAAGGCGCGAGAATAAAAAGAATAGTAAAATATATAAGGCGCGCGCGCGAATAAAAAAAGTTGAAAGTTCACGCGCAATTTATCAAAACGATGGGGGAGGATGGGAGAGATCTCCCCTTTACTCTCTTTCCCGCCTTTTTCTCCCTCCTTTTAAATCATAAATGAATATACGCCTGATTTAGTACGTCACGGCTTTTTTTCTGGAAGATTCTTTTAACATTTTGTTGGCGGCGCTCTGCTATCCAATCATAATACGCTTTAAATCGAGCTCCGCGCCCCGACATTTCTTCTTTCCCCCCTTATGTAACCGAAATGTTCCAAATATTCGTTCGTAACGTATTCCTCGTGGCGCAATTTGAAATAAATTTATAATCTAGGAGTTTTTATTCACTTTTTGTTTCACCTAGAAAAAAGGGGATACCAACCAATCATAATTTTACTTTGAGAAAAATCTTATAACGCGTTTCGTTAGCGCCACCTTTTGGAAACTCGCCGCTAGTATATATAATATAATGGCATATATAGCTGAATTAAAAGACGAGATTTGTTTGGCTCGTATCCCCTTTTCTCCGAGCAGGGATGGTCGAGGCTCTAATTAACTCATTTTTTAATTTGAGTTTTCAATTTTCATTTTTGTGTTTTTTCTTATTTTAGAATTGGTGTACCAACCAAAACCAATGGCGCACACTCTGGAAGACACGTCGGTTCATTCCGGAGGAGGAGGAGGATCGGGAGTCGGAGGAACGGGTGGTCCTTCTCCGGGAGGACTGGGCGTCCCTTTGGACCATTTGCGCAACGTTTACATCGCGAGCGCCACTTTGGCCGGCGCCTGCGCGATCGTCATCTTGGTGGTGGCCATCTGTCATTGTCGCGTCCATAAAACCTACGCCACCTTCACGAGATCCTTACAGAAATCGTGCTCGGACCTCAAGAAACAAAAACTGTGAGTCAACAAAACACATTTCATTTTCATTTTTTTATTGTCAAAGAAAAACTGATAAGTACTCGAGTGTAAGTAGCGAATACTCGAACGTCCAGATAATAGTCGAATTCTAGAAGCTGGCTTCGAGTATACGTACGCGTTACGCGAGTACTTAGGCGTTCCATTTTATGGCCTTCGTTTCTCGTTATTGGCCAATTTTTGCAAATTTTTTATTGTTTTTGCTATTTTTGCGTTGATATTATTTTTTGCACGTATTGATAAATATTTCTATCGTCCACTAGGGGTAGTAGTGGCGCCTAATTTAATTTTAAACCCTAATTAGGCGTAATTTCCAAACCAGAATTCATTTTTAATTTTTTAATATTATTCCCCCGAATGTCGTCTTTACTCTTGGCGTTACTGTTGGGCGGGAAAAACATTTCTACAGGGGCTGATAGGATTAACATTAAATAGTTTCATCCTAAATGTCGGCTTCGCTCTGCCCCAACATTCAATCATTTTTAAGCGAGTATTAACTGTATAGGCTCTAGTGCCATAATAATAATATAGTATTATTGGGGGAATATTATGAAATCCGTATTTTTACTGTCACGGTAATCTAGTTCTATTTTATGTATTCTGAATTACATTTCCACGTCATAGTTTAATTTTCGGTAATTAATTTTAATTACGCTTTTAAGGAGGTAATCCAAATATTTTTATTTAATTTTTTTTAATCAAAATAATTGAACGGCATTGTAGATCGTATTCCTAAGCCTTAAATTGCTCCTAATTACCCTGGAAAGTTTGGCGAGCTATATTTCTTAATTACTACCTTGGTTTTGAACCTTAATTACTATAAATTATCAAGCGCTCTAATTGGAGACGGGTAGATTTTCCGTTTTGATAAAATTATTATCATTATTATTATTATTATTATTAGTTAAGCCGAAAACTAGCATAGGGTGGTGGTGGTCTCTTTAAAGGGAGGATGAAATGGAATTTTTTAAAATTCCGCTTCTACGTGTTTTTAATAAGACAAGTTTGCCTTTAAAGGGAGGATGAAATGGAAGTGTTTTTTAAGCTATATTTTTATTTAATAATAATAAAAGTTTGCGTAGAAAAAACGTTCGGAAATTGTACTTATATGAATTGTAAAAATCCAAAATTCAAAGAGTGAATTCCTTAGCGCGTGTCGCGGGGATTTTATTAAGCCAAAGGTATCCATTGGGAGCCTTTTCGTTGGTCAGATTCTCCACGTCATTGAACGCCTTAATCGAAAGGCTTCGTATTTTTAGTACAATTTAAACGCGGATCCCGAATATGTCTTAGTTATTTTAAACAGCGAAATTAATCGATAAATCTTTTAATTTTGCGTTTCATCCTCCCTTTAAGAAGCTCGCGAAACGTTAGTCTCGAGCTTGGGTACATTAACTTCATTTTATTTTTAATAAAAGATTCTCGGTCTTAAACTAATTACTAGCAAATTAAAGGTAAAGCTTAATTAAATTAGGAAATAAGAGCCATCCCCGCCGAATGCCTGTCTCTACTTGCCACCAGGGGATTCGAGGGGATTAAGGGGGAAAGGGGAAGGCCCCCTAAGTTTAATTAGTACTAGCTACTATACACTCGATTTATGAGAAAGACAGGAACAAGGGCGGGGGGGGGGGGGGAGTAAAATAATTTTGCACCTTAATACTTACCTACGTCATTAGTATAATCCAATTAAATAATACCCCAAGCGCCTTATAAGAGTTAAGATCCCCTCTCTTGTCATTCGAGAGCGAAACTAAGTAACTTAATTAATACTGTTACGTAATTATTTTTAAAATATGAATATTTCGTAAATTTGTATCCGCGACTAATTTTATTCGTTCATCAACCCTTTAAAAATTCTCATTTTTCGAGCCGATCTAGACATATAGGTATTTATTATTAACCAAAATTAAATTTTATTAAGAAACGTTATAGTTTTTAATCTATTAATAGTTTTAAACAGAAGGCATTAGCCAATGAAACTCTCCTATTTTGAGTAGGCTTTCATCCGCTTCTATTTTAATTTATTATTCATTAACAACGGAAGGGGCTATTTCAATTTATTAACTAACAATAGTTAAAATAAAACACAACGGGCTTGAAAGTAGAGATCTTATACGTTAAGAAAATCTTTGTCTTTTTCTATTTGTTCGCTCGAAGTTGAGAAAACGAGAAAAGCGCGGGAAATTACCGCGCGACTTTTTACGAAAAAAAAAAACTGCTCTTTCCTGGTAACGTTATTAAGTCCCGGTACGGATGGGGTAGAAAGGTACCGAAGTAATTGTACTATTTATTCGCTTTAGCTTCGAAGGCGTTACGTCTTTCTTCGCCAATACCCTCGTTAAAATTAAGCGTGCTAGAGGTAAGGGGATGAAGGGTAGAAGGGGGTGGAGCTTCTTTTCTGGTCGTTAGTGTTAATTACGTTTCGCCGCAGCACGGTGGATGCTATAAGCGAGACCTACCTGACATTTCGCGTCCTCTTGAAAGGGGGGGGGGGGGGTTCGGGGTGAGGTAGGTTTTAAGGGCCATTTCGACAGCCTACTAATTATCGGATCAGCTCCTCTTCGCCACCCACTGGTGACGAAATACCCGATGGGCTCCGAACGAGAAAAAGACTCAATTATAGATCCCCCCTCTCTCTCTCTCTCCTTCCCCCCCCCCTCGCCCGAAAGACAACTTTAACCAGTTTTACTATATATACTTAAGCTATTTATAGATTTATCAGACGAAATTGATTTTTTTTTTTCACCAAACTTAATCCGGTTAAGAGTTTTCTCGGTATATTTGTCGGGAAATTAACGCCAAGTTTCGTGATGGTTTAATTAAATACTCTAAACTTACGAATAAAGGCGAGTAATAGCGAATTCAATTCGTCCTATTGTCTAGCTCAACCAATTATATTATTCTAATATGTACGATAAAGTGTGGCTTTGTCGTCTCGCAACTCGAGACTCGATGTACAATAAGCGCGCGCGTTTTTATTTTGGCGGGAAAAATCTCGAGACATTTTTAAACGAAGTGATTACGCGGGAACGCGTGTTTATATTGGCGGGAAAAATCTCGAGACGTTTTTAAACAAAGTGTCGTACAATAGGGGCGCGTGTTTTTATATTGGCGGGAAAATCCTCGAGACGTTTTTAATCAAAGCGTTATATAGGAGCGCGTGTTTTTATATTGGCGGGAAAATAGCTCGAGACCTTTTTAAACGAAGTTTCGTACAATAGGAGCGCGTGCTTTTCTATAGGCGGGAAAAATTCTCGCGACGTTTTTAATAGAAGCGGTTACGAGTTAGCGCTGGCTTTTTTTTCTAAAGGTTTCGCGCAGCATTCTTCGTAACGTTGATGAAGGGGTCAAAGGTCGCGGTGTACCGGAGGAGTAGCTCGTAAATTAAGGCTTAGTCGCGTAATATCGGGGTCTCTACTCCGATGATTAATGGTCGTAAAGGCTTTCAATTAATCCTTGTCGATTTTGATAAGTCCGGCCGGGGGTAGCGCGTTCTCTCTCTTAATCCGTAATCTAGCTGCCCCGGAATTGAATCCCCCCTCAACCCCCCTCGTCCACCGAGCACCTGATATCGACGAATCCCCAACCCCCCCCCCCCCATACCCCATACCCTGTAAACCCTTTCCCCAATCCCCCGTATATAAAGTGTTGTATATATAAATGCGCGTTTACTAATTGAACTGGGCATAGAACTCGGTTGACAAGGGGGGGCGGAGCTTGGGCGAACGACGAGCTTAAACGCGTTTCTCTCCCGCGAGAGACCAAACTTAAGTTAAAGTTATTAATTAAATTCGAACGATTAGAAAGGTCAAATCGGTTTCTGGCGAACGATCCACCATTAAGCCACGTTCGCGCCTACAAGAACATCATTTAGATAAGCGCTTATCAAACCTATATGGACACCTATATCTTAATAGATAAAGACGCGTAACACGAGCTTAAATCGATTTTAATCGATAAAAATCGATTTGGATGCGCGCTTTAATTAAAACCGCGTAGAAAATAACGAGGTGGGCCAGGAAGGTAATAAACTCGCTGACCAACTTAAAATTATAATTTCTGTCAAAAATTATAATTTCTGTCAAAAATTATAATTTCTGTCAAAAATTATAATTTCTGTCAAAAATTATAATTTCTGTCAAAAATTATAATTTCTGTCAAAAATTATAATTTCTGTCAAAAATTATTTAACAACGTGTTACAAATACGATTAACGAATTAGTTTAAGTTAATTATTAGTAGTTTTTTACATTTTTTACTCCGTGAACCTTGAGGGAAACGTAAAATCATAAGTAACATAGTAAAAGGTTGCAACAGGTCAGGGAAAAGTCAGGGAATTTGAAAATGAACCAAAAAAGTCAGGGAATTTGAATCTGTAAAAACATGCTGCAACCCTGTTTGTACGCGAGAGATCCTTAATGGCATACTTCTGTCTATTATATTACTCGTGATTATATTAAATAAGGTCAACTAATTTCTTGGTATAGTTGGAACGAGGCTTAATTTCCAAATCATAAAGCGATTCTCGGGAACTGCTTTTAATTGACAGCGCGCTTAAAGCTAGGGATCCCCGCCACCCTATTTATCGGCGCTGTCATCGAGTATTTGAGATAAAAGGGAGAGCTCGGTACCTGATGTCAATTGCGGGTGAAAACTCTAATATTGATTGGTTCCGATTTGGAATACGATATCTTTGGTAGTTTTAAACTGGAAATTAGTTTCCAATACGAACCTAATAGTTTTAATGGTTCGCGCCCCGATACTATATAAGCATTTAAGCTTGAGAAACGCGGCTCAATTTGCCCGAATAAATTTTAGTTTTCCATTTCTAGACCCCTTATTAGAAAGTTAACATCAATTTCGACATCTCGAACGTCTATCGATTGCTATTTCAGTCACTAGATTTCCTCTATTAATAAGTATTTTTCTTATTGGACAAATGTCCAATGACCCCCCCCCCCCCTCTCAAAAATAAAAAGTTACGGGACATTTGGAAAATTTATTGGACAATGTCCAGTGACTTGAGCGTATTTCCGTCCCTGACTATATCTCTAGCGGGTTTGTCTTAAGATATTCGGTTATATGGACCTGGAAATTTCAGGGAAATATTTGTAATTAACCTGGAAATTTCAGGGAAATATTTTTAATTAACCTGGAAATTTCAGGGAAATATTTTTAATTAACCTGGAAATTTCAGGGAAATATTTTTAATTAACCTGGAAATTTCGGGGAAATATTTTTAATTAACCTGGAAATTTCAGGGAAATATTTGTAAATTAAGCTGGGAAATTGAGGGAACCTTATATATATGTATGGAGCTTTTAGTATAGTTGGCGCCATTTGTATATGGTATTCATCGTAATTGGAGGGCCTATAGTAGCTATTGTCTAATATTCCACCGCGAGTTGACTGCGGCCTCGAAGCTATTCCTCCTCTCTTTATCTCTCGGTCAACGAATCGTACAGATAAGTTAGATAAGGCGCGGTGTTTAGTCTGGACCTTTGTTCCCGCTCGGACTCGATTTGAGGCTGGAATTTGAGGCGATCTTGGCAATTAAACCCGTATAATTGGGGAGGGCTTCTTAATGTTTCATTAGCGCCACGACTCGGTACGTGTTATACGGAAATAGCTAAGCCTCGTCTCTCTTAGCTCGATTATTCCCTCGGACAAACTTAGACCTAAACAGACCCGAAGAGAAAAGAGTTTTCCCGCCGCCATTTCGACTCGACTCAAAATCAAACAAATTAAGAAAAAATATTAAGCATTTAAAGTGGAGAATTTTCTGTCTCAAGTCTTTCTTTTATTCTCATTTTTAATTGGACAAAAGTAAGGAACGGATGCTATTTAGGACTAAGTACTTTTGTTGGTCAGAGACGACGTCGAATGTCCTCCCAGCTCGCTTTAAGGAAAGAAATTCGAGAGATCATCATTCCCAGTTCGCCGCCTTAATTAAACTAATTACAGTCAATTCATTTTAATTCCCCGCCCGTATCTAAGTTCTTTTCATGGCGATAACGAACTCTTTTAAGCTTTAATTTTAAATATAATAGAAACCTTAATTCCCGCCTAAATTAAGTTTGAACCGGATGAACTTGATCCGCGAGTCACGCGCCAAAAATGTCAGGAATAGAAAATATTTGCACGCGCTAATTCTTGCCAAAAAAACTATAAATGGCACGCGTCAGAGGGGGACATTCACGCGCCAAAAATTTCAGGAATAGAAAATATTTTCACGCGCTAACGCTCGCCCTTGACTGTACAAATTTCACGCGCCAAAAATGTCTGGAATAGAAAATATTTTCACGCGCTCACGCTCGCCCTTGACTGTACAAATTTCACGCGCCTTAGGAGGACACGCGACAGCCCCACTAGTGTGCATTTCTCTAAATCCTTGGCGTGTGGGTTTAGTTGTTGTTAATTAGACTGCCTAGCTCGCGTTGGCTCGTTATTGCGCGCGGTGTCATCGCTCGATCGTAGCTATCTTTCCGGCCCGCTTCCGGTTTCGTCTCTCGAAGGGAAACGAGACAAGCGGCCGGAAATGAAGAAAGCGATCATCCGCTATTATTATCGCCAAGTGAGAGCTTCAACGAGACAACTTAATTAATCTCATAGTCAAATTTAAACAAACATCGACTGTTTCATTTTAAATCCAAGTTGTATTTGACGTATTGCGTTTAGGCTTAAGTTAAGCCTTTTTATCAAATATTACCAAGAATTTATTTTTTTATCAGTCCATTTTCCCTTTATAAGGTTTTTGAGCATTACAATTAGCGTTACACGAAATTTATTTGGCATGGCACGAAGAGAGCGCATTTTTGAAATTTTATTTTCATTATTATTTTTATTATTAAAATTAATCTAAATAATAAAGAATGAACAAAATGACGTACTTAAAACGCGTACGTATACGTTTAGAATTACCGTACGTAAACGTTAACCCGTACTAATGATTGACGTATCCGTACGCGTCACGCGTACGCCATTTCTTAAAATCTTATTATTATTTTTGGTTGTTGGCTCGTTGCATTTTGATTGTTTTTTCGACGCTCGCCTCGTTGTTGTTGTTGTTGTTGTTTGGGTTGCGGCCAACCTTGTTGGTTCTTTGGTTTGATTCGTTGGTTAACTATCGTTTACGACGGTGTTATCCTCTAATGGTGTCAAATTGCGTTTGGCGCCAGCGAAGATACCGACAAGTTGGTTCTGAACCTTCATGGCAACGCTTCTGAGCGACGCCTCTACGCCGATTCCGTCTACGAAGCCACGTGCGTCGACATCGCCGACAGTCAGAACGCTCCACTCATCGAATAACGCGACGCGCCCGCAAACAACGCGCGAACAAACAAACAAACACTCCGTAAAATATAAACAAACAACCAAAAAAAAAGATATTGTAAAAAAAGATATAATTATTCCAAAAAGAAAAATATTAATGAAAGTAAAAAACCCACCGCGAGAACAATTTTGTTTATTGAGAAACAAACGAACTAACGAAGAATGGACAAACAAATTTGCGCGTCTTCGTTCCTCTCTCTGCCAGCCATTTTTAATAATTAGTCTACATTAATTATCGTCTTCGATTTCCATTAATTATATTAATAAACCTTTCTTTAATCAACGAGTTTCCGAAATTCCCGCCAAATTAAGTTCTTTCCATTTGATACGCGCTTTATGGCGGGAAAAGGCTTTAAATATTTTAAGCGCGCGCTCTAAACATCCTGGTGATTGGACATTAACTTTTATCGCCACTGGCGCGCGCGCTCTAAAAGAAATTACACCGTTGGCGCGCGCGCTCGTTTATTGGCTCCCGTTAGCGCGCGAAAAATAATTTTATTCACGCGCTTATTTATTGGAAAAAACGCTTTACGCGAGTGAAGTTGTAAATCTCGCGCCAAATTTTGATGTCCGTAGCTGTATTTAATATTTATCGCTCGAGTTGAACTGGAAAAATTGATTTTAAAATTGAATTGGCTGATTTCTCGTCCGAATAATTCGCGTACGGATGGTAATAAGGCCTTTCAATGAAATCTATAATTAGCCCTAGCTGAATAATTAGTTTCTCCTCGCGTTCGTTTATGAAGTTTAAATCAAAGTTTGAAACCTTTCCGAAGAATCGCGCTAATGATATTTTATAAAGGACCAAAACGTTACTCGAAGAATATTTGAAGAAAAATGGAAAATTTGTAGAATATTAACTCTAGAAATTAAAGTTTAAAGAGCGACTCGAGATCCGAACGCTAGCTTCCAATTAGTCGATTCATTCGCGATACTAATTAATTATCGCCAAAATGTCAATAATGAAAATGACGTCATCAAAGCGTTATTAATTTAAGAAAACCAATTTTGCCCAAAATACGGCAGACGACAAATGAATTCCATTAAATATATAGAAGCACTTTTCAACATTTAATCAAACACCGCGTGCTTACTCGTTAATTACAACAAATTTAATTAACTTAAGTTTAATCCTAATGTTTCCAAATTGCCCCTAAGTAATTTAACCGCGAAAGAACCGGAAAACCACGTGACGCCTTAAAATACCATTTAATTACGTTTAACTTAAAATGAACTATCAAATTAAAACCCTACGGACAATTTAACTTCGAATTAATTAACCAAAATTAAGTTAATAAGGTTATTAATAATTTATATATAACCCTTTATACAAAATTTACTTTTAAATTAACTTTAATTATTATTAAATTATATACTTCAAGGTTGATTAAATTAATTTTACCGAATTGAGTTTACAAAGCATTTATGAACTTAATTAGCGGTATATTTAATTAGTTTCGTATAATCAAAATTAATTTACTTCCTCGTAAGCTATTTTTAAAAACAACGTAATATAAGATAAGTCAAAATTCCCGTCGCGAACGAAATAATTTCTTATCTCGAAGTAACTTTTATTAGAATTGACCATTGCGAAAAAGCCATGGTTATACGTCATCAATTCTCAACCAATCAATCGTTTTTTAAGCCAGCGTAATAGGTCAAAGGTCATAGGTATTATTGCTTCCGTAAAAAATGAGTAAAAATAATAAATAATTTTAACCTTAAGTGTCGGTAAAAGTAGCCTGAAGGCTAAGGGTTATAATCTATTAAGGTTAACTTAATCACGTTGGACGGCCCCGCGCGCGCCAGAGCAGGGCCTGACGATTGAGCCAAAGGGGATCGGAGCGTCAATTTATTAAAAGACAAAAATAGGACCCCGAAGAGCCCATTGGACCCCCCAATACCCCCCTCCCCTTTAGGGTCTCCCCGAAACCTCGCGGGTCTAATTTATGACCACGGTAACAACGCTAAAACCTTCCAGGGCACCGAGAGACCCGAAATCAATCGGAGTTTACGTCACTATTCGAAGCTTCTTATTTTTTTCAACGATATTGACCGTATTAGTCGGTAATTCCGAAAAAATAGTCGATTAGTCGTTGCAAACTCCGAATGACGATAGGTTAGCGGAGCGGCCGAGATAAAATTGTCTTCATAATTCATCTAAGATTTTTCTTGGCCTTTTTTTTTTTTTTGTTGGGTCGCTAAGGCCACGCTAGGGCTAAGCTAGTCGATTTGATACTGTAGTAGAGGAGGTCAGGGGTTGAGGTGGATCGGGCGCCAAGGCTTAACCGTTCTTTCCTATAAAAATATACTCTCTGGTAAGAATATAAATTGGAACAATCCTTTTTTTTTCTTCTCTCTCTCTCTTTCCCCGGTTCCTTTCCCCATTCCGTCGTTCCATCCTTAAAGGTACCGCGAAACCCGTGTTTGAAAATAATAAAAGTTTTTGTCGTAAATGGATTAATCTACTCCTTGTCCAGCCAAAAGCGAGTGTTTGTCAGTTTGAAAAGCGATCCGATAGCCAATCACGCGAATTTATCGAAGTTATGTCGAGGCTACTTTGACCCGAGGTTAATTCGTAGATATTTAATTATAAATAAATAATATCTAGCCATTATCCTTAAAATTGTTCACTTTTACACTCGAAAAAGTATCTTTCTAATTGATTTTACGCTAAGCCTAATTTGAGACTAATTCCGTTTGAAAGTAAAGGAGGTTTTTGGCGCGTGATTTTGGCGCGAGCGTGGCTACGGTAAAGACGAAACCCTTTTCGCGCGTTTCAAGCTCGCGCGCTAATAGTATTTCTACCAGCGCGCGAGCTCTAAACGCGCGAAAATGTGTCCGCGCGTGTCAGCCTTTAAGGTACGACCAGACTACGTGATTTTTTCGCTTCGCTCGTTACGTAACGCTCGCGCGCGTGGTACGTCTATTCGCGAACATCAAACACACATTCAAAATTCGCGCCTACGCCGAGAGCGCAAGCCTTCGCGAACGACGCGAAATTGTTTCGCCCGCCAAAGATTTTCGCTTCGCTCGCGTCCTCGCGACCAATTGAAGAGCATCTGCGCATCTTTAGCGCATATTCCAGTATCCGGCTAACCGTCGTCTGCTACAACTTAAAAAATGTCTCCTCCTAGAGTTTTGAGGAAGCGTTTAGAAATAAATAATTTGGCAATATTCTCGCTTTTGTTGCTTAATCACCGTATCCACGCCGCGTCTTTGTTTCTCGTATTCTTATAAATCTGTAGTTTCGAATTCCATAGCTCAGGAAAATTTCTAACTTCACTAATCAGTTCTTCATCATTAATTACTGTACTAGTTCTGCAACTCATTTTAACTTTTTAAGTGTACCCAGCAGTCAGCACAAAAAAAAAATAGTTTGTTATCTAGCAGACGACGGTTAGCCGGATACTGGAATATGCGCTAAAGATGCGCAGATGCTCTTCAATTGGTCGCGAGGACGCGAGCGAAGCGAAAATCTTTGGCGGGCGAAACAATTTCGCGTCGTTCGCGAAGGCTTGCGCTCTCGGCTTAGGCGCGAATTTTGTATGTGTGTTTGATGTTCGCGAATAGACGTACCACGCGCGCGAGCGTTACGTAACGAGCGAAGCGAAAAAATCATGTAGTCTGGTCGTACCTTCACACTCTGTCGCTCCTGCGCGCGAGAATATTTAATTGGCTTCAAACTCTGGTTTTAACGGTGATTGGCCGTTTTAAGGGATCAGTTTTGATATTTCGAGCTAACGTGTATTTGAAGATTTGTTTCGAACTAGCTGGTCGAACTAAATTAATAAGACTACGTGACGTTTTGAAAACGGGGTTTCGTGGTCCCTTTACATGATCTAGAGTCGAAGCGAGATAGTTTTTCTTATTGATTCATTCCTAGTTTTTTCCTATAATTTGATAGCTAGCTTATATATAAATGGAGGAAGAAAAATCGCCTTAAAGAGCGAATTCATTTGGCATCCGACGCGCGTTTTTAAATTTTAATTTCACGCTAGATAATCATTTTTTTGTTCATAAACTTTTAACTGGGAGTTCCAATTTTGGGAGGAGGGGACCCGTAAGAGTAATGGCGTTTATCACGTGACTCAACGTCACTAGTCTCCTCCGTGTTATGGGGCGGAGTCTGGGAGCTATAGAACTCTCCCGGACGGATGTTAACCACGCCCATGCCCCCCCCACCCCCTGAGCTTTTGTACAAGGCCAAACAACTACTCTAGCTCTAATAATTTAAAAACATTTGTTTTTTCGTTAATTTGAAAATAAATTAAATATAAATAATAATAATAATATTAGTGTAAAGATGGCGCCACGTAGTTTTCCCTCCGTAAAATGAACTGATCAAGCTCGCGATTACTAATTATAATAATTAACATAATTAAAACGAAGCTAGTTTTAGTCCGAGCTATAAATATAGTTTTCGGATTAATTAAAATTAATTGGGTGTATGGTAATTAAGGTTCAATGAAACTTAGCGGGCATTTTATTCGTGTCATAAAATAACTTCTAATTACGACTAATTTGTTTCTAATTTCGAAGAAGAAACCAATTTCGTTTGTTGTAAAAAAACAAAGAAACACTTTTTCTATATAAAAATGATAAAACAAGAAACAACCAACCAGATGAATTGTATTAATGAAAAAAAAAACCAAAAATAAAGCCGTTGATATTATGGCTTTATTTAGTTATAATTAGGCTTAAAAACTTTCAATCTTAAGCCGATTAAATTAATTGGTTAAAACCTAAACTTAAAAACGGAATACGGGCCATCAAACTAGACTATATAGGCTACGGAGGAAGGTTTCCCGCCTTTAATAGAAAAACGTGAAGATTCGTTTTATAATGACTTTCTCCGTTACATTTTTATCGCTTCCAGGAAGAAAAAAAAAATCCTTTAAATGTTAAGGATAAAGAATTGGGTGTAAAAATAACTTATCTTTCTAGTAATATTTAGTCCAAAGGGAAAGGGGGCTCGTATTTGATTGGATTCGAGTTCTGGAAGGAAAGCCCCAACCTCCAAGAAGATTTACTACCAGAAGCGAACCATAATAGAAGAGAGACGCGATATTATTTATAACGCGAGAATTTTTAATACGGCTCTAGGAGTCTGACATCATGGAGCTAGGTTTTAAAATATCCTCTTTAATTACTCGCGACTATGTCTAAATGGCAAATTTACCACCGATTTAGGTAGGCGTGCCCGAGATGGTACGCTTAACGTCACCTGCTGATTTAAATTAGGCTTAAACGTAGATATATAACAAGATGGTCAAGCCCATAGGAAAGCCACACCGCGTGTTTTCACGAGCTAATGCTCGCCAAAGACTGTACAAATGTCACGCGCCAAATATGTCAGGAATTGAAAATATTTTCACGCGCTAACGCTCGCCTTTGACTCTACAAATTTCACGCGCAAATAATGTCCAGAATAGAAAATATTTGCACGCGCTAATGCTCGCCTTTGACTCTACAAATTTCACGCGCAAATAATGTCCAGAATAGAAAATATTTGCACGCGCTAACGCTCGCCTTTGACTCTACAAATTTCACGCGCAAATAATGTCCAGAATAGAAAATATTTGCACGCGCTAATGCTCGCCTTTGACTCTACAAATTTCACGCGCTGAAAATGTCAGGAATATGAAATATTTTCTCGCCTTTGATCGTAGAAATTTGACACGCCAGAAGGGTTGATTCAGAGTGTCTCCCTTTTCACGTTATTTTCTTCGGCCGCGCTTACGAAGTTCCGATCATAAAAAAGGGGTTTGGAAAAATAAAAAAAGAAATGTGTCAGTTTAAGAAGTAGATAGCGTTCGCGCCCCGCCAAAAGATAAGAAGCGGATCCCTCGACGACGGCAGCGGGCCAATTGGACGCTCCTTAATGGTATAACGGCTAACCATCGCGGGAACGTTAAAATGGGCCCCTACATTTGGGACAAAATTGTGAAAAGGAACACCCTGCACCTTAGAGAATTACGCGCCTCGGCCTTTTTAGCGACCTTTTTTCCAATTACAATTTCGCTACTTTTATCGATTTTTACTTTTTCCGCTAACGTCCAATCGGGGTCAAAGACGGAGATACGAATGCGACGCGCCTACGCATCGAGCGAAAGAGAGAGAGAGACAGTTACAATCTTAGAAGGGTCGTAATTTCGAGTTGGAAACTTTTATTCAAGAATATAATTTTCTATTTAATTAAAAATATTTATGGTTCCGAACCCCATTCTATCTTAGCGCGTCTTGCCATTGCCCCCCCGAAACCCCAAACCCCCAGTTGGCAGCCCATTTTAGACAGCTCTTGTTGTCACTCCCTTGGCGTCCTTCCCGGACCGGATGTGTACGAAACCTTTCTGGTTTTTTAAGACTCGACGCTCTTTTTATCTCCCCGCATCTCAGCTCCCCTCGAACCATACTTTCGATCTCTTCTCGCTTGGCCAACTTAATCTCATCTTGCCCCTCCACCCCCGTAGCCCAAAACCGAGAAAGAGGAACATCCCCCGCATCTAGGTGGATGAGAAGTTTCAGGTTCACCCTCGAAACAACGGCTCTTTGTCGACACGACGGGTGATCAACGTCATTGTTGAATTGTCGGATCGAATGGCGAATTTCGACTGATTCGCCGAATATGTCTTCTAGCCCTGTCACGTTAGCGTTTCTTAATCGTCGCTTAGTCGGAGCAAAAATTGGCTATTAAGTATCGCTAGGGAATTTGATTTCCATTTAGTACGGCGTGTAAAACTTTAGGTATGTCCCGTCAATCTTGTTTTTCGCGTCGGCTTATTCTTTCGTATAGCGTTAAGGATTTTGGTGGCTGCTCTCGAAGTTTCCTTCGCCGTCCGCTAGTCGATTTGAATCGTGTCGGATGAGAATCTTCTCCCTCTGGCGTCCTTCGTTTCCCTTTAATCGATAATGGGCTTAAGGCGCGAGATTGGCGGGAAAAGGGAGGAAGGGGATTCGCTCGCGCCATCCTCATCGATTTGGCGCGAGCCGGCTCTTTTCTAAATAAAACGAGCTTCGCTCGCGCCAAACTTTCCCGCCTTTTTATCCCCCTCCCCCTCCTCTTTCCAGTCAGACGGATAGTGACGATGCGCGCGATTTTCTTTTCTATCAGGTGGTTCTGGAGCGGCACGCGCTCCGACTCCCTCCTCTCCTTTTCCTAAATATATTCTCTCCCGCTATTTCATATCGGATGCGTATATAAAAGGCGGGAAAGCCCGAATATTTTTGGCGCGTTTAAGCTCGCGCGCTTTTCGCGTCACCTTTCGTCGAACGTACGCTTTTCGCGCCAAAAGATCGACGGAATGATAGTCTCTGGCTTCCACCTCTCCCCACCCCCAGAAATCTCCCTTCCGCCGACGTAAACTCGGTTAAAATAGGACGTACGTTAAATTTATAGCGTATTCCACGTACGTAAACTTAAATTAAATTATATAATAATACAAACGTAAGGTGTCAGTCTCGAAATAGTTTTTAATTAATACGGAAAAAGGATTTTACAATTGAAATTAAGTCCGTTTTAAGGTTGTAACGTATATATTAGAATAGTTTATCAGCTAGAATAGATTGTTTTTAAGCCAAAAGTAGTAAGCGTATTTAAATCGTTTTTGAAATAAATGGTACCCGAATGAAAATAAGGGGTATGGATGGGATTGGTTGGGGTTGGGGGTTGGGGTAAATTCTCGCTAATGGAATTAAACGAAGGTGGATAGGTAATACACGGCGGGGGTGGGGGGTTAGTAATTATAGGTATGTGGGACAAATCCCCGCTGACATCTAGGCTTCCAATTAGAGCTGATGAATCCGACTATACACCTTACATTGTACAAGCTTTAGTTTCCAATATCTTTGGATATGTTTTCAACAGGGACAAGTAACGTACGTTCGCCTTGGCGTATCCGATATTTAAAAATCGTTTTGTTATAGTGTTTAATGGGTAGGTTGTTGAAGCCAAAACTTTTCCGAAATCGATTTCAAAATCGAATGGAGAAAAAGGTTCCCCGTTCGTACGACTGCTGCGAAACCTTTTTAAGGGGTTCGAATCGATTCGAACTCTTACTTGTTAGTACGAACGAGGCTTCTGTTTGGTGAAATCTTTATACGATACGGAGTCGCGTTCACGCTATTGATTTTAAAATCGATTTGAAGCGCCGTATGAATTTTTTTTTTTTTTTTTTTTTTTATTAAATAAGCGGTTCGAACGTAGGTACCTCGATGTTTCTGTGAAAGGATGGTGTTGGATGATGATCCCGGGGGGGGGGGATATCCCCCGCCGCGAATGTTTTGGCTTCTCCACCCTGTTGGGGATTCCCGAAGTGTTACGAAACTGCGAAGGGACCACGCCTCAATTATACCTTATTACACCGTCCAATTAAGTAATCGGGGGTTAGTTTTCAGCGAACGATAAGCCCTAATAAAAATCTATAGGCCAACATTATAACGCGACTTAAAGGGAGAGTGAAATTATTTTATGTTTTGTCGATTTCGCTTTTAAAAATTAGACACGCGCGTGACGTCAAAATTGTTGGTTCACCTTTAAATTTAATTCGCAAAATTCTGGACCATTTTCTTTCCCTTTTTTTCTACAATTCCCGGATGTTTTTAATTTAAACGAGTATAATTATTTTTAATTATAGAATTAGGAATGATGTTTTTATTTCACCTTCCCTTTAATTTCGCTGAGTCCGAATGAAAACTGGCCCCACGTAATACCAAAATGAACATTCCCATCTATGTCCGATCCTATAATAATAATATAGATGCTTTATCCCGTCTGGACTGATATAACTCTTAGCGTTAATCGTTTTTTTGTAATTCCTGTAGAAGAGTCGTTTCCTCATTCGCGTAATGTTTGTAGGTTCGTCCGCCAAGGGAAAACTCCACCGGTTTGGCCCGTAATATATTCGTATTTATTAGACAGCTAGAAATAATATTTCCTAATATTATTTTTCCGCGTAAACACCGTTTGTAAATTATTTAGCGCTGTATTAGGCTTCTATTTAAACGACGTTAAGTTGCATTCTCCCTTTAAAAAACAGCCAATGAAATAAGTTGGATAACCAAAAAAAATAAAATAAAATAAAAAAATTCAACTTCGTGTATTTCATTATTGCCTAGGCTCTTAGAAATTCAGAGTGAAGCCGACATATAGGGTGAATCTCTCCCACGTTAATCCTATGAGCCCCTGTAGAAATGTTTTCCCCGTCGAGCTTTCGAGTCCGTGGCAAAAACGCCATATAGAGACTCCCGCCTTTTTTAAATAAATAAAATTAAATTATCAACGTTTTGATTTTACGCGTAGAGCAATTAAAAAATTAGTTCGTAATTAATTACGTAATTAAATCTAATTAATATAAAATTATCCTGATTTCTCGGCGTTTGTATAGTCTGGTGCTCGACCGAGGCTTAAGAAAGGGAGGTAAGATTGTGTCGTTGCTAGGTTTAGTGACATCCTAATCGGACGGGCGTGAAAGACGGAACCGAGGGTGGCTCAGGGAGGAAGCGGTCGCCGTCGGGTCACTAATGGCAAAAGGCTCAACGCTAAATAATGTACAGTCTATATCTAAGAGAGAGAAAGGAAAAAGAGGTCATTTTTTCACCATGACAACCGTATAGAGAAATAATGGCGGGAAAAAAAAGCGCGCGCAAAACTACGTCCATTTATTTCACTCTTAATTGATAGCTCCCGCGAAGCTACGCTCCCCCTTATCTTAATACGATTTATTTTATATATAAGAGCGTCTAACTTGGCGCGCGCTGATGTCGAGTCAAGGTCAAAATTATCAGTTTAAACTTATATAAGATACGAATTAAAGGCGGGAAAATATGGCGCGTGAACGTTCGCGCGTTTTAAAGTCTCGCGCTTTTTTTTTTTTTTTTTTTTTTTTTTCTCTCGTTCGCGTCGTTCCTGTTAATGAAGCGAAGCTAAGGGAAGGTGAAATATGAAGTAGAGTCGTCTCGCGCCAAGTTCTTTATTTTACCTCCTCGAACTGATAGCGCGTGTAAAGCTTCAGTATCCATTATCCTTACGATTCTTTTAAGAGAAGAAGCGAGGTTGGCGAGCTTTATACGCGCTACAAATTGAAGCTGAACTACTCTATTATACTTATATAGGTATTTCGTAAACTAAGAATACTTTAAGTTCTAATAGAAACGTATCGTTTTTATCAAAGATCCGCCACGCTTTCTGAGAAGGTAAACGACTCTATACGGAGGGTAAATTTCTTAGATAAAGGGTTTTATTGTTTAGTTGGAAGTTTTTAGGCTAGCTCTTTTTTTCGGGACTGGATTTTGGGGTCTATATACGAGAAAGCTTCGTTCGCGGGCTTTTTGGACGATCGCGTGCCCAGCTAAGCTTCGGAAGGAATGGGGGAAGGGTCAAAGTGGCCGCGCGAAACCTCATCCATCAAGTTAGAGCGAAAAAGGCCCGAGCTTTCCTTCTTATAATAGAAGAGAGAGAGAGCCAAGGCCCAGTTCCAACACCCAACCAAAAAAAAAAAAAAAAAAAAAAATCCTTCCAGATAACTTGGTCGCTATATTTCGTTTCAATCTTGAAAAGTAGCGTATTTTCGATAGAAAACCCGCTTTCCAACGGTCAATATCGATCCGTATAAAGATAGGAGATTCGGTATAGGGTTGGTGTTAAGCCTTGGCTTTCTTATATTAAACCACATACTGTTTAGCAAAAAAAAAACTAAAAACTTGGGCGCGCCAGAAGAAAAAGTTCTTAACCAAAGATTTCTTAACCTATAGCTTGCTTTTTTTTTCTCTTCAGAGACGCGCTGATAAAAATAAAAGCGGGAAAAGAATAGAAAAAGGCTTAGGACAAGTTTTGTTTTTATTCTTCCAAACGCTAAGCCTTTTTTCAGTTTTTTGGCGCTAATCACTTTTTCCCCGATTTGTTCGTTCGTGATTTGTTATTAAAGATATTAGGCGTGGGAGGCGAAGCTTCGGGGGTTTAAGGGGGACGCTTAAAAGGGAGGGGTTTCTGTTTTCGGTCGCGGGTTCTTGGCTTTATAAGCCCCCTTCCCCCAACCCCCCCCGTTATTGATAAAAGTGTCTTCCGCTAAAGAAAGATCTATTCCAAATCGATATATGGGAGCAGTCCTGGGGAAAGACGCGCGGGGTTCTTCCCCCCCCCAACCCCTCTACCCCCAACCCCCGCTCCTTAAACGGATATCAAACGAATACCTATAAATATAAGTTAAGATTTGTTGTTATCGTTTTATGAATCTGTTTTCCGCTCCTTTCTCCCCGCACCCCCCCGACTACTTTTACACTCTCGAAACATTTATTCCCCTAACGTAGTTTTATCGAAGAATAAAGGGAAGATGACACCAAATAAATTAAATTTTATTTCAGATCCACTAAAATATATTTTTCAAAAATGACTGACTTAAAGAAATGATAACAATATTTTATATTATATTATTATATTATCATTTTATTATATTATTATATTATTATATTATCATTTTATTATATTATTATATTATTATATTATCATTTTATTATATTATTATATTATTATATTATCATTTTATTATATTATTATATTATTATATTATCATTTTATTATATTATTATATTATTATATTATCATTTTATTATATTATATTATTATATTATCATTTTATTATATTATATTATATTATTATATTATCATTTTATTATATTATATTATTATATTATCATTTTATTATATTATATTATATTATTATATTATCATTTTATTATATTATATTATTCATATTATCATTTTATTATATTATATTATATTATTATATTATCATTTTATTATATTATATTATTATATTATCATTTTATTGTTGTTATATTATTATAGTACTATAATTTTATTATATTATTATATAATATAAAGAGGGAATGAAATGGGATCGAAGAAAGCGCCAAATCCATTCCCCGCAGAACCTTTTTCCGAGCTACCAATAATGTCTTAACTTTTGTACCCTTCGCGGCGGATCCATCTCTCTCTCTCTCTCTCTCTCTCTCTTCCGTCTTCTCTTCTTTCCTCCTATTTATATTTAAGAAACTTGTAAATCTTCGTTGAAGGCGGATAACTCTACCGTGACGTCAGAAAAGGAAGTAACCGGCTCTTTCCTTATTCCCTCCCCCCCCCCCCCCAAGATAGAAAGACAGTCGCTCCCATATACCGAAGAAGAATAGCTTTCGAGATACGTCACGCTGTTGACCATTCCAAGTTCGCATCGCCTACGAAGCTACGCTCTCTTTTAAAGATTTGGGTCGAAATGATCGAATTTCATATGATCGATTGAGTTAAAAAACTAACCTAACCTAACCTAACCTAAATATTTCGATCATTTAATCCAAAAAACTGGTTTCGATCACTTAAAAGTCGATCAATTGGGACGATACCCTTTTGAAGCGTGGCTGGCACGCATTTTAAGACATTTTTTTAAATAATAATTCCCCGCAAAACTACGTTATCTTGATATGGTCGCGCGGCTTTAGTAGAGCGGCGCGAGTGATAAGGTCGCTTTTAATAACTACGTCAATTAGGCCTAGCTGCCTTCTCGAAAAATGGTGACAGTTTCACTTTAAAAGGTTTAGGCTTAGAATAAATTGGGAATGTTTAAATATCGAGCGCGCGCTCAAAAAGTCTCGAGTTTTTTCCAATTCATTTGGAATATACAAGGCGTGGGAAGCTAACCTCCCTTTTTTCTCAATAAGATTTGCTTCTAAAACAAAATAAAAGAGAATAGATCCGCGCGTGCTGAAAACTCCGATTGATTCGCCGAGTATATTTTTTGAAATCGTAAAGAAAGTAATGATAAAATGTTAGGGGAAGATGAATTAGCGGGTAGAAGGGTAGTAGGGTATAAAATCACGCTCTCTATTCGCTCTCTACGAATGGATCGTGTGTTCGTATATATCGCTAAGAAATGGAGACATTATTTACAAGTTTATTTTTATTCTCTATACGGAGCTGGATATAAATAAAGTTATTTCTTAACCGTTCGGTATTTTATTTTTAGGCTTAGCTTCTACCTGGGTGGGTGGATGGGTAAGGGGGATCATTCGTCTTATATCACGTCATTATATTCGATAAAACCCATTCTTTTCACCTTCCTGGACTTTTAAAATATATAAATTACGTATTAAATAGGCGGTATTCAATTCCCGCCAACATTTCCCGCGAAATTTCCACGCGAAAACTTCCCGTGAAAATTTTCCGCGAACGTTTCCCCCGAAAATTTCCCGCGAACGTTTCCCGCGAAAATTTCCCGCGAACGTTTCCCGCGAAAATTTCCCGCGAACATTTCCCGCCACCATTTTCACTAAAATTTCCCTGCGAAAACTCCCCGCGAACATTTCCCGCCAACCTTTCCCGCCAACCTTTCCCGCCAACCTTTCCCGCTAAAATTTCCCGCCAACCTTTCCCGCTAAAATTTCCCGCCAACCTTTCCCGCTAAAATTTCCCGCCAACCTTTCCCGCTAAAATTTCCCTCCAACCTTTCCCGCTAAAATTTCCCGCCAACCTTTCCCGCTAAAATTTCCCGCCAACCTTTCCCGCTAAAATTTCCCGCCAACCTTTCCCGCTAAAATTTCCCGCCAACCTTTCCCGCTAAAATTTCCCGCCAACCTTTGTCGCTAAAATTTCCCGCCAACCTTTCCCGCTAAAATTTCGCGCGAATTTTTTCCGTCGACTTTTCCCGCCTTTTTATATCAAGAAATATCGTTTAAATTCGTTCGCTAAGAGTTAAGCATAATTCAAAAATTCGTATTTTTGTATTAAGGACTTGTATTTAGCGTATTCATCCGCGGTTTCCCGCCAAACTTGAATGGCGCTAGAAAATCGTAAAAGAACACCTACTTCTACTAATTTACTTCTGCTATTATTAGGTATACTTGTACCTAGCCCCTTTAATTTCGTAGATTTTTTTAGCCCGTAAATTGTAGATGGTCTAAATTAAAATGCTTTTAATTTTAATTACGTAATAATAAGCATCTTTATCTTCGTTGCCCCTATACCCAGCGTTCCAGTCTTGAAAAGTATAATAATTGTTATTGAAAAACAGGTTTTCCGATGGGTATTTTATTCCGTTCCAAGCTCGTAATTGCCCGAGCAAGCGAACATAATTTAAATTATATATTTTTTTTTATTTTGAGATAAACGCGTGTTTGGCGATAATTAGCGGATGCTGGGGGCTGGAACGCTTAAGTGGAGCCCTAATGAAGATCGCTTTGTCATTTTCAAGGCTGGAACGCTAAAGAGGTTGCCAGGGAGTGAGGAGAGGATGAGGGGAAGAGATGAAGTTCCGAGCCCCGCCCCCTTCGCTATAGAACTCCCCTATTATACTGGCTGGATCCCAGTCCGAAATAAAAAGATGAGTTTGGCGTTCAGGGTGGGCAGGGGGGGGCGGATGATGGAGCGGGCCTCGGTCCCGCGGAGGTTTGACCTCGTTTATTTTTTGTCATCTTCGAACGATTAATCAGGGAACAACGCGTAGTCGGAACTAAAAACATACAGATGGACAAAAATCCCTACCTTACCACTTTACCCTCCCTACAAATACCTCCTTATCTATAATAATAAAAAACAAGACGGTGTGGATGGAACTGCGCTGTAGTTACGCGACGTCCATGATGGAAGTGCCTTTTTTTGTCCCAGTTGTGCCTTGGACAATTTATACTGTCAAGGAGGATTAGACAAGGAGAAGAAATGTGGGGACGGCGCGGTTCCTACTGCGTCGGCCTAAACTCCCACTCTGGGAGAACGGGGGTAGAGACGTTTCGTGGTAAAATGTTGTCGCGTGGGTAAAACGAATCCTTTATGAGACGCGCTAGCTAGCGACCACGTGACAACAGTTTACCTCGAGAATTTCCTATCCCCCCTTTCCACCCGAGTGGGAGGTTGGCTCTTCTCTCTCTAACTCAACGCAGCCCCACATTTCCTCTCCTTGTCTAATCCTCCTTGATACTGTAGAGGGACCATTGATGGACACGCTTCACGAAGGCTTGGGAAGTGCTTCGCTAGCCTTCCACCGTACTTCGCTCTGTGAAGCGTGCCAATCATTGAGAAGGACCCACCATAAATTTGGATTGATTGTACTTTAAGGGACTATCCCCGATTTTTAAATCCCCTTTAAAGTCGCCTTCTTTTCTAGCTTTGCAGACGACGTTGCGAGAAACAAATTGTACAGTCAAAGCTAGACTGTGTGGAAAACGGATGATTTTCAAGTGGGGCGGTTTCTAGAGCAGATAGGGCCTTTAAGTGACACGCACCACCTTAATCGTTACCCTTTAAATTGAAAAACTTTTTATTTTCCAGCAAGAATTCCTTTTAAAGGCCCTATCTGCTCTGAAATTTGCCCCTTTAAAATGCTCTTCCCTTCCGCACTCGGCTTAGCTTTGACTGTACAACTTGTTATGTACAAAGTCGTCTGCTAAGCTAGAAAAGAAGGCGACTTTAAAACCGCCCGATAGTCGCTTTAAATGCCAGGGTATCTGCTCTTAGTTTTGCCCCTTTAAAATGCTCTTCCCTTTCGCGCGCAGCCTCCTTTTGACTGTACAACGTCGTCCGCTTAGCGAGAAAAGAAGTCGACTTTAAAGGGGCTTTAAAAACGCTGATAGTCCCTTTAAAAGGAGTATAACTATAAATAGTAAGAAGTGGGTAAGCCCCCCCCTCCTCTTTAACGAGCACGTCTGTGGCGCGTGGAATTTAACTTTTGGCGGGAAGCGGTGAAAATGTCTTCCTTCTCCCCCCCCGTTTAATTTCCCGCCAAAATCGAAATTCTAAACAGTAAGGCTGGGAGGCGAGTGATTCGCCTCCTCAAGCCATAGGCGAAGGTTACCTACTTCGATCTATGATAAAACTCAAACCCCGAGGACGGTGTATGGCTTGACCCCCATTACGTGACCGAGTACCCGCGTTTTTCGAATACTCGCTCATCCCTAAATTTCCTCCAGCTCGGTAGGTTTTATTAAATAAACCTGGACTTTGTACAACTAGAATCGCTACTCAATTTTAAATTAGGCAGAATTTTTTAAAGTTAGTAATATTTCAAAATTAAATCAATTTTATTCGTCTTTATTTACACATTTAAGTTTTATTTACAGCGCAATATCAATAATACGATTTTTTCTTTTGCCATTCTCATTGAAAATTCTTTAATAACCAATACATTATAGAAAAAGCTAAGTGTTCAGCGGCTGGATCATCATTGTCGCAAAGCCGCTAGCCTGAAAATTAGATTAGATAAATTAATTAAATTAGATTGTGCGCAAATACTAATTAGATTGTTTCCTAACCTTTTGGTGAGAGCGTCCTCTTGTTGTTTAGACGAAGAAGCCACTGATAAGGAACCAGTAGGAACGCTATTGGCATTAGAAAGTTGGTCCATAATTTCTAATCCATTTTCCTCCGCAACTTGAGTGATGAGCGCATCCACTTGACTTTGAGGAGTGGTAGTCGTAGTAGCGCTCCCCATGGCATCTTCCAAAACCTTCATTCCCCCCAGCCCCGTTAAGTAACTTATTTGGAAAGCAAAGATTATAAACAATATTCTTACCGAAGATCGCACGTCTAAGTCTTCGAATTGGGATTCAAATTTATCCATGACTGCCGAAACCTTTTGTAAATCCATTGAATTGATAGCTTTATCCAGAGCTTTGACGACGCTTCCCATGTTTTTAGCCACCCCTTTCATCATAAGAGCGCTATTAACTTTGGAGGAGACGGCGTCGAGCTTCGATGACATTCTTAGATAGTTTAAGCTCTCGTTTTTCTTCCTAATGGCATTCTCCGCGTAGATTTTTGCTCCTTCTACATTTCCCTGCTGTAAAGCTTTTTTAACTTTGGCCTTTTGAACCCTTTCATCTTTCTCAGCCTTTTTCGATAGTCTCTCTAGTTGTTTCGAGCTGAACTAATTACCGACAATAATTAGAAGATGTAGAATTAAATTAAAAAAAAATTTTAGTTTACTTTTAGCTGAAACATCAAATCTGAAAGTTAAAAAATCTGTATAATTATTTATTATTATGATAATTTGCGTTAAGCCTCGGTTTGTAATTTTTATTATTTTACCTTGCATATCAGGCATTTTAAAATTTAGATCAAAGGAATCCCTAATTACAATCTAAAGATAAAATTTACTTTTAATTACTAAATTTAGCGTAAAAATAATTATAAATTCTTAAAGAACATGTATGATTAATTGATTAGAGGCGACAGGCGAGTAAAAGGGAGAGTCTTGCGCAACTAAGAGACAGACAGACTATTGGTAGTGACGTCACATCCGATTGAACTAAGTTTCTCTGACCCGTGACCCCCATTAAATTAGTAAGCTCAGGGATAAACTGGGGATGTTTAACCGCGAAAGTCGTAATTCAAACTTATTTTATGTTAATTAAACTAGTGTTATTTAAAATTTCTTCGATTATATAGAAAGGTAATAAAATTTTATGTATTTTAAAGCGTCAGCGAGCGCTATCGCGATGTGACCCGGTGAAAGAATAGCGTAAAAATGTTTTAACTTTTAAATCTAAGCCTTGGCTTCTCCTTGAGGTTTCCGTTTTTAGCATTAACCGTTTTGCTATTTTGTAATTAGGATTTTATATTTCTCAACTTAGTCTTATCCCGACCGCTTTCGCGCTTTTTTTTGTATTTAAAGAATCGGAAATGTCTGATAAAACCGATTCTAAGGACGTTGACGTCGAAAAATCGACTTCGAGCGAATCAGTTGGTCCAGTTATCTCCGTCACTGAAGAGGAAAAAGAATTAGCCGCCAACGCTTACGACGAATTCCAAGCTAGGAATTTTGACTCTTGTAAAACGTTACTGAGTAAATTACAAACGTTTCGGCCTAAGGACCCGAAGGTGATTCACAACAAGGCCGTCTCTGACTATTACGCTTCCAATTTTATGAAAACGGAGCAATTTCGTAAGAGATTAAACGACGCTCGTAAACAAGCTCGGATTAGTGATAAGATTGATGTCTTGGAAGACGTGGATCATTGCGTGATATTCTTCAACCAAGCGGTTATCTTATTTCATTTGCACCAATATCACGCGGCCATTTCCATCCTGGATAAACTATTTCAATTTATAGAACCGATTGGTAAAGATAGTTAAGTTTTTTAACACCCCAATTTCCTCTTAACCTCCGAAAGCTAAACCAACGGACATTTTTGGCTTCTTTAGATGAACATTTGGCCAGGAAAGTTTGTTTCCTTCTTCTGGAACTTTATTTATCGACTCATCAAGTAAAAATCTTAATTTTGACTGAAACTTGTTTAAGAAATTTAATTAGCGAGCTCAAATTATTATTATTAGCCGGAAAAAGCTCTAGGCTTAGTCGGTTACGCCGAGACGATGCTCTTCGGAGGAGGAGGAGGCAACAATAGCAATAAACGAGATGATGGAAAAACCCCAACTCCGGAGAAAGAAGTCAAGGAGAAAGAACGCGAAAGTAGCAAAGAGAAAGAAATCTCCGATTTTAATCCCAACGAACATTATCGGCCAAAATTGCAACACGTACGTTCCTTTATCCCCTTTTATTAAAAGCTTTTCCTTTTAATTCAATTTGAAACTGTTAAATTTGTACGGATTTTAGTACAAAGCTCGATGTTATATCATGTTAAAGTCGACCAAAGCGTGCAAACGAGAGATCAAAAGCTTGATGAATTCTGGAGTGGTAAATTAAACCTCTTTCGTTGATTCCCCCCCCCCCCCTCATCAGCTTTCGTTATTAATTTCATTGGGGGCTCCTTGTTGGGGGATTTAGAGCATTCCAGCTATTTTTTTACGTAGTCAGTTGGAATATTTGCGAGGCAATTACAAAAAGTCATTGAAAGTATTGAATACTGCGTTCGTATCCACTTGCGGGAAACCCTTCAAAGAGAGCGGAGATAATCTGGCCGCTATGTTCTACAATAACATGGGTTGCATTCATTTCTACATGGGAAAACCTCATCTCGGTTGCTTTTATCTCTCCAAAGCCCTTCAAGAACACACCAACGCCCTCAAATCAATCAGCCGCGACAATCAAGGTACAAACTGTTCCCATTACTAGCGGGTTTGGACATCTCCCTAGTTAAAAATAGACCAAACTCTTACGGAGTATTTAAAAATAGACCAAACTGTTAGGGAAGATTTAAAAATAGACCAAAAACAGTTAGGGAATTATTAATCTTAATAACAACGAGCGTGTTTTTTCTTTTTAGAGGGTACTCTTGGTCGTCCGCTTCACGCGCTGGACATAACATCACGATACCAAATGCTGTACAATTTAGGCATTCAATACTTGCACTCTGGCAAATATCAAATGGCCTTTGACTCTCTGGTCGAAGCCATTCGCATTTATCAATCTAATCCCCGCTTATGGCTGAGGATCGCCGAATGTTGCCTGCAAAATCATAAATCAGTAAGATTAAGAAGGGGAAAGTAAATCTAGCAACCGCCGCAATGTTTTAAACTCTTTTAAGGACAATTCTCTGGACTTCCATCTGAAAGATCGCGGGAAAGACGCCGTACAAGGGGTTTTAGGGACGGGAATTCATCGCAAAATCATCCTGACCCCTCGCCTCTCCAACCACGATAGGACCCCCGGGTAAAAATATAAACTCTCGCCCCAATTTGTCAATCGCAAAATCGAGTATTAATTATTTCTTTCTTTGACAGTGAAGGGGGTCAAATCTCGGCGGCGATGCCCGCTTTGACCTTAGAATTCGCTTCCCTGTGTTTAACCAACGCCCTCTCTCTGCTTCCCGATGAAACGTCCCCTCCTCCTCATTCCGTTACTTCCGAAGAGACATCGACGGAAACGACGACGCCCGGCGCCAATCAACCGGAAACCATTTTACTCTTAGCCGTCCCTCCCGCCAATTCCCTTCAAAAATCGGAAGCCGCCAGTCTTAGGTACAATTAAACCATAGTTCGCTTTCATCTACCTTACCTAAGGGGAAGGGTGGGATTTATAAGCGTACTCGAGTCCCATTGGTTCCTGCCTTTGACGCGAGGCGTAAAATTGGGAAGAAACTTTCACAGAGCCGCCAATTCCTTTTAAGTTTTTTCTTTTAACCTCATTTGTATTTTTTTTTTCTTTTTGTGGCCAGGAATTCTGTTTTGGTTTGCGCTTCTTACGTTCGTTTGTGTTTGGGCGATATCGTGATGGCTCTGAAACACGCGGAATCTCTCTTAACGCAGCCTAGATTGTGCGGAGCTCATAAGTGAGTTTTCTACTTGTATTCGTACGTGAACTATCAGGGATTTATTGGTTGTTTTTGTTTGAAGGTTCTTAGCCCACTTGTACGCCGCTGAGTCTTTGGTTCTCTTGGATCGTATCGGGGACGCCATTCAGCACCTCAACCTAGATTTCCTCAAAGATGTTGGTCTTTCCTCCCCCCTCGCCGCTGCGACTGATGAAAACAAGATGTCAGCCGATAAAAGTGACGAAAACCCTAAACCAAATTTATTAGGGAAAGGTACGATGTTTAAACATTCTTTTATCTTTGACTTGGGAGTTGAATTATGTTTTATCTTTGTCTTGGGAGTCAAATTTTGGTTCTTATCTTTTGACTGGGGAGTCAAATTTTGGTTTTTATCTTTTGACTGGGGAGTCAAATTTTGGTTTTTATCTTTTGACTTGGGAGTCAAATTTTGGTTTATCTTTTGACTTGGGAATGCAATTTTATTTTTATCTTTGACTTGGGAGTCAAATTTTGGTTTTATCTTTTGACTTGGGAATGAAATTTTGGTTTTATCTTTGAATTTGGAGTCGAATTATGGTTTTATCTTTGATTTGGGAGCCAAATTTGGTTTTCTCTTTGACCTATCCTAGACTTTTGTTTTTGAGCCTATTACGAATGTTGATTTATCTTTCAACTTTTGAGGTTTTTGTCCGTCCTTCCGCATTTTATCACTCGGCCATTTTGTAAGGCAAAGATAATTTAATATATCCGATTAACCACGGTTAAAAACGTTACTTGAATGGAAGTAATTTAGAATATTTGTCAGTTTAATTATGGAGTAAAATGGGGTGTCCATGAAAAATGACGGACTCTTCCCCCTTTAAATTGCTCGATAGTTTGGTATCCCTCGTCGGTGTCAACGGCCAAAGTGGTTCTCCAGTACAACTTAGCGGTGGCTTACACGCTGCGAGGGGAACTGGAAAAAGCCAGCGAGATCCTCAAATTAGTGGGAAATTCCAAAGGACCCGACACGGATATTCCGGCTCAAGCCGTCATGTTAGCCATTTACATACAATTACATCAAGGTAAAGAGATTAATTCCGTTCGAATCACGATCCCTCGACTTACTTCCTTCCATCCTCACGCAATTATTGTCTCGTTTTTGGTTCGAAGGACACGCTGATTTGGCCAAAGCCATCATCAGGCAACATTTGCCGCAATACAAACATCCCATCGTTCAAAGATAAAATAAATCTTAACAATTGAATCGCTCCAATTACCTTCCAAACGATTGTTTAAAAATAAATCTAGAATAAATTCCCAATTGATTTCATTATCTTTACCATCTTATAAAACTAGAAATGATTAATCAGCCGAGTATTCGCAAAATATCTTACGATAGAGAGTGATTAATCGCTCCTGGAATAGAAATTAAACTTTAATTGGCTTTTTTAATTGTTATTAGGCTTAAATAAGGGTCAATCCATGAGGAAAAAAGGGCCTAATTTGAAATTTTAAGCATTATTTTTACAAGCCTAAGAAACTCGTAGTTACCAAGTTTCAGACTCCAAAAAAAATGATTTCTCAAGTTAAAATATTTTTAATTTTTTGCATAAATTTGGATTTTAAATTTTCAAATTGGGTTTTCTATAAAATCTCTAGAATTAATAGACTTTAATTAATAAAAATTCATGTTATGGACGAAAAAGAGGCGCTGAATACGAATTTGAAGACTAAAACACTGGTTAAGAAATACTAAGACAGATAAATAAATTTTGGAAGGGGTGGGGAGGCTCATATATTACAATTTCTTGGTTTTGTCTTATCCTAATTCTTTGAAAATCTAACCAATCATAGCTTATTCTATGGGGAATAACGTCATATTGTCCATTTTATTTAGAAACAATCACGTGATGAGTTACAAATTTTTAAAAATATGACAATTTTCCATTGAAGCCCATGTTATAGAGATTTATGGTATGCCTGAACATATATTACAATTTCTCGGTTTTGGCTTATCCTAATTCTTTGAAAATCTAACCAGTCATAGCTCATTCTATGGGGAATGACGTCATATTATCCATTTTATTTAGAAACAATCATGTGATGAGTTAAAATTTTTTAAAAATATGTAAATTTTCCATTGAAACCCATGCTATAGAGATTTATGGTATGCCTGAACATATATTACAATTTCTCGGTTGTGGCTTATCCTAATTGTTTGAAAATCTAACCAATCATAGCTTATTCTATGGGGAATGACGTCATATCGTCCATTTTATTTAGAAACAATCACGTGATGAGTTATGAGACCCCCAAAAATTGAAATGATCTTGTTCTGTAATTTATTCCCAGTGTTTTAGTCTTCAAATTCGTATTCAGCGAATTAATTTAAGTCAATTCTAAAGATATTAGCAGAAATAGATGAACCGAAATTATCAACGAGCTATTCCTCTAACGCCACAGGCAAGTTCTCCGTTTCCCCTCTCTTAGACGACAGTTGTAGCCCCCTCCCCCGCGGAATTTCGCCTAGCCGAGAAACGTTGAATGCGCCACCTGGCTTGGTTTGCAGCCGTCGCTACGTGGGGCGATCAGTTTCCCAAGATCCTCCTCGGTATTTCATTGAGGCCGAGGAAGCCCATTCCCCCAGTGCTTACCCTCCCCATTCACTCCAACTAAAATGCATTTCACAATCTAAGCTCTCGTTGATAATTTCGGTTCATCTATTTCTGATATTAGAGAAAACCCAATTTGAAAATTTTAAATTTATGCAAAAAAAGTTAGTTGAATAAATTTAGACTAAGGCTCGATAGTTTAGTTTCCCTTTATTAAGTTACATTCTCCCATTAAATTACTAATTAAACTAATTGACAAAAATGGGATAAAATAAATATATTTTGAGTATTACGATTAATCGTTTTGTGAAAAACGAGTAATCATTCTTTGAAAACTTATTGGTGGTTAGTAAATGGCAACCCAGTTGTTTCTATCTTTATTATCCGGAGCAGTGATAAAAAGAAGACTCAATTTGCGTTGTTTCCTCGTTTAATTCAAATATTCTCGATATATACAAGTATACAGTTTGCGCATCCGCTTTAGTCAAGCGTTAAGCTCGGGTAAATTTATTTTTTAAACAAATATAACAATCTGAACGGATAAATAGCTTCAATTTTGAGGAAAATCAAAATACAATTAAGTTTTGTTACAAAGAATTTTTTGGTGCCAAAAGGTTGAACAAATATTGGTTTTAATATTTAGCAGGGTGATTAAATATATTTGGCTTCGATATATAATAGCTCTAGATAGAATCAGGGGTTGGCCTCGTTGGAAAAGGCTCCTTCCCCCACGCGAATATTTGGGTTTTGTTTGGGATCTAAAAGAGGATCGTAGTTGGAACCTCCGCGACCCAATCGCGCGAAGATCAGAATTAGGGTGCAAATGGAGAAGAAGACCAGGACTGTCAGAACGAACCATCTCTTGTAAATCAATCGGGGATCCCTGCTTCTACGGACAGGACCCCGAGATTTAAACCAACGGGAAAACATTTCGGCCGGGGATTTGCGTTTGTATTTATCTTCGTCATGATCTTCGTATCTTCTTGGCCCTCCTGACACCCCGTTACTCGAGGCCTCAATCAGTTTGCGAGATTGGAAATTATTGGAGCTCGGTAGGAAAGCTTCCGCTCGGTCCGTCATTCTTGTTTGGGGTAAAGCTGTAGCGGCTGAATTGATAGGAGCCCCGTAATTATCCATTGCTAAAACGTGTTTTCCACCCCCGACTGCTCCTTTATTCGTCATTGATATCGACGTAGATTTAATTTCGCGGCTACTAGGAAAAGTTTCGTTCGTATTAGAAACCGAGTCAAAATCACCAAATTCACTCGGGATGTCTATAGCGGAATTATCTTCGAGGGAATCGAGTCCCAATCCCATTTGAGCCCAAACTGCTCTTCTCAAGGTTCGTCTCAAAGCCTCAGCCACGGGAGAAATTTGATTGGCTTCTGGGAATAAGCTCACTTTACAGTCAGTCAGTGGGCAGTGAAAACCAGCGGGAGCCGTTTGGGGAGGAAATTCCAAGGCGTATCGGTTGAAACAAGACCAGTGGAAGACGTGGTAACACAGTAAACGCACGCAATCTTCTTCCGAAGATAAGTCTTTTTTGCACAATGGGCACGAAGGTTCGTAATCGCTGTCTTCCAACCATTTCAAATAACTTTGAACGATACATTTAGGGTGATTTGAAACTAGACAATGTTCGCAAACATTCACCCGGTGTTCGAAACAAAATTGATTCGTAACTCTTTTTTTGGGGCATTTACACAGACCCATTTTTAGTAAAAAGTTTAAGTTCAGTTAATTATAATTAGAGTAAAGTTTTAGGTTTGTAATCCAAAATCCAGGTTGACTAATCGTTTGTTAGATTAAGCCTAACCCAAAATTTCATCAGGGAAGATATTTTAAGCGTTTATTATAGCGATGTTTCGCGAATAGTGAAATCTGCGGATGAAACGCCGATGCCAATTTAATTTCAATATATATATTTTAATAATTTACGAATTTAATTGGAAATTATTAAAAGGCTTACATCGTGATGTCATGTCACTATCTATGAATGCGTCATCAAACTGTGTCAATTGGGTCGGGAAAGGGCAAAATGGGGCAAAGGAGTCTGTACTATAAACGGAATAACGTATAATCGTAATAACGTATAATTGTAATAAGGTATAAAATATTTAAAGGGAGAATGCAACCTATTAAATGATTTTTTTATCGACTCCTTACCGTTTAAATATGCCTAATCCACTAATGAAAAAATTTACGAACAAATATTAAACTAGAAATAAATTTAAAACTTCCCCGGAAAATAGGTTTAGCGGGATTCATGGAGATCAGTTGAATTGCCTACCTTTAAAGGGAGTATTAGAAAGCCTTGTACGGCTCAGCGGCTTGAAAAGTTGACAGTCCTGCCACTACTAAGGGGCGTTCGCATTCACAAGCGAACTTAAATGTAATTCTGGAGCTTATATAGGAAAACAATTTTTTCGCGCGAGAATCATTATCTAAAAAAGTGTGGGCTCTTGAATTTGGCCCTTGAAAAAGCATCGTCCCTTTTGGCACATATTCTAGCTTTGACTGTACTATTTGTTCTGGTCAATGTCGTCTGCTAAGCACCAAAAAAAGTTGATTTTAAAGGGGCTCTAAATTACGCAGATAGCCCTTTTAAATAAATGTATATTATTCGTTATTCCGTTTATACGTTGTTCCTTCATGGCCAACTTGGATAAGCTCCTCTGTCGGCTTTACAGGTCACGGAGAAACTGATCTAAGTTGGCCACTCTAGGGACGGACGGATAAAAATTAAGGTCAAGGTGCGCGCGCAGCTCGCCTCGCTCCCTTCAGTCCATTGGATAGCGGATTCGCGACGGAGGACACTGGAATGACTGGATGGCTGCCAAAAAAAGGCTGACGCGAATTGTTGTAAAATCTATTCTTTTTGGTAATTATAAAAATATTAATAATAGTTAAAATAAAGAAAAACAAGTAATAATTATGCAACTAAACGCGTCGCGAATCCTCGGAATGGCGTCGTCCTTCAGCCGCGATTAAGAAATCGATGATAAAAATTATTACGTAAGCAGTGCGCGTTAAGCCTCGGCTAGCGAACTTTTTCTCTCATTAGTATGGTAATTGGTAAGTTTGGTTTCTCTCGAATAAATCCTCGTATTTAGAACAGTACTCTCGAAATATCGTCCGAAAATCTCAAATTCATGATAGGTGAAACTTTAAACCATCTCGATAAACTGGATAGAATGTCCGTAAACGAAGTATGGTTTAAATCTACCCGAAAGAAGAACCCGTAAAAAGCTCGGTTTCCCTATTAGGGCATAACTCTTTACCTTAACTGACTTTAAAGGATGGAAAACAGATAAAGCAGTTGCCCAATCCGTTTTGATTAAAACCATCTTTTCTCGGAGTAATTGCGGCCACTCTTCCCCGAATGAGTATTCCCCATTTGCATAAAGTACAAACAATCGCGAAAGAAATTGAAATGGCCTCTAGTTCTTTTTCGGGATCTCGAGTAGAAGCGGCCTTTGTTTGCCCCCTTTGCCTGGAAAGAAACGAAGAGCCCAAGATCCTACCCTGTCTGCACTCGTTCTGCAAAAGATGTTTAGACCGGATCGGTTACAAAGACAAAATTGGCCACGATGCGCTTTCTTCTCCACCCCTTTGCAGATGTCCCACTTGCGGTCACGATCCCAACCAAGCGGATGAAACCAGTTTTGACAGTCTCTCCTCCAGTTTCTTCATCCACAACATTTTAAGCGTTGTCAAAGAAGATTACGACTTTGAAAATGGGTTGGAAAGCATTTGCGGCGATGGGATCTTATGCCGCTCTTGCGATGAAGGAAATAACGCAGTGGGGAGATGCCGGGATTGTAACGAAATCCTATGCGATAATTGCGTCCGAGCTCATCAAAGAGTACGATTGACAAAGGAGCACTGCATTATTCGCTTCGCCACAGAATCAACCGGGAAACAAATAGCAGCCGTTTCAGCCAGTTTCCCCCAATTGACCGGTCGACCTCCCAGCTTCTGTGAAAGCCACGAGAGTGAAGTTTTGCGCCTCTTTTGCGACACGTGCAATGAAGCCTTGTGTCGAGAATGCACCGCCAAAGAACACCGGGGTCACAGTTTTATCTACCTTCAAGATGCCGTGCAAAATTCCAAATCCATTACCATGAAACTCTTGGCTGATGCCAAAACTGGAATTAGGGCTATCGAAGAGAGCATCGAAATCACCCAACGCATGGCTGAAAGAATTGAAGTCCGGGCGCAGGCAGTGGCCACCGAGGTCAGGGGCATTGTCAGGAGACACGTCTCGGTCTTGGAAGAGAGGGAGAGGGAGTTGCTGAGGAGAGTTGAGAAGATCCGCTTGGTCAAGGGGCGATCGTTGCACCGACAGGTGGAGGATTTGCGATTGGCTCTGGTGAAAATGTCCCAAATGGTCGATTTCATTCAACACGTCCTGGATTCCGGAACGGATATCGACATCTTACAAGCGAAGGACAAAGCGGTGGCCCAAATGCACGAACTGCGCCAATACCGAAACCACTTGCAGCCTCACGAAGACGACGACATCTCTTTCACTCCTCCAGACGGCGCTCTGCTGGGGGCCATCAGCGCTTTGGGATTCGTTAGCAGTGGAGGTTTCGGATCCAACTCTGTGGTGGCGGGAGAAGGTTTAAAACGAGCGTTAAAAGGTCGTTTGTCCACTTTTACGGTGCACGCCAAGGATCATTTGGGGGACGCTCGTCTAGTAGGTGGCGATTCTGTTCACGTTGTCATCTTGGGACCAGATGGAGTGGCCCATCGAGCCGACGTGGTGGACCGCCAAAACGGGACCTACCTAGTGACTTATCGACCTCAAATGGAAGGAGAACACGTCATCTCGGTTACCATGCGCGGAACTCACGTTCGCAACTCTCCTTTCACCGTAATCGCGCGATCTGGCCGCAATTACGTTTCGTTGGGTCAAGCCCTTTACTCGTTTGGCACGGAAGGGGACTCTGAAGGCCAATTGTGCCGTCCTTGGGGCGTCTGTACGGACAAAGACAATCGTATCATCGTAGCTGACCGCAGTAATAACAGAGTTCAAATATTCAACCCGGACGGTTCTTTCAAAAGAAAGTTTGGTTCTCCTGGAAACAAGAATGGTCAATTCGATCGTCCAGCCGGAGTAGCTATTGACTCTCAGGGAAGGATCATCGTAGCGGACAAGGATAACCACAGAATTCAGATCTTCACCTTTGATGGCAACTTTCTCCTCAAATTCGGAGAAAAGGGCAGTAAAAATGGACAGTTCAATTACCCTTGGGACGTAGCGGTCAATGCGGAAGGGCAAATCCTGATCTCCGATACCCGGAACCATCGCATCCAATTGTTTCAGCCTGATGGAACTTTCGTCAACAAGTACGGATTCGAAGGGGCTCTTTGGAAACATTTCGACTCCCCTCGCGGCGTGGCTTTCAACCCGGAAGGTCACATGGTCGTGACAGATTTCAACAATCATCGCATCTTGGTCATCCAACCCGATTTCCAATCCGCTCGCTTCTTGGGCAACGAAGGATCGAGTAATGGACAGGTACTGAGGGCTACAATACTGCGAGCTATTTTAAATCTTAAAATCGCATGCAAATCATAGTCTTTCCTCCCCTACAACTCTTAGTCTTTCCTCCATTACAAATCTTAATCTTTCCTCCATTACAAATCTTAATCTTTCCTCCATTACAAATCTTAATCTTTCATCCCATTAAAATCTTAATCTTTCATCCCATTACAAATCTTAATCTTTCATCCCATTACAAATCTTAATCTTTCATCCCATTACAAATCTTAATCTTTCATCCCATTCAAATCTTAATCTTTCATCCCATTCAAATCTTAATCTTTCATCCCATTCAAATCTTAATCTTTCATCCCATTCAAATCTTAATCTTTCATCCCATTCAAATCTTAATCTTTCATCCCATTCAAATCTTAATCTTTCATCCCATTCAAATCTTAATCTTTCATCCCGTGCGAATATCGTAGTTTTTGCGACCTCAAGGAGTGGCCGTGGACCAGGAAGGTCACATAATCGTGGCTGATTCGAGAAACCATCGGATTCAGGTTTTTCAACCAAATGGAACATTTCTATGTAAATTTGGTGGTCCTGGTTCGGCCCCGGGTCAGATGGATCGACCCTCTGGGGTTTGCGTCTCGCCGGACGGACTAATTATAGTCGTCGATTTTGGCAACAATAGAATTCAGGTCTTTTGAGAGAATACGACGCTCGTGCCCGGATGATCCTCCTCCGTATTCTCCGTCCCCCTTTTCCCCCTTTTTTTCCCTAAATAATTCTTTAGGGGTTTTTAAATTAAAGAATATGGACGGAAAGGCTTTCGCTGTCAAAACGTAATTTAAAACGAAAACGGCTTGAAAATTTAGTAAATTTGAACGAGCTTGTCTTTTTGATCGAAAAAAAAAGATTAGTCGCGTCGTTGGTGGCTACGATCGCTGCATAAATATTACGTAGCCCAAACCAGAGTACTTTCGTTATTTTCTTACTTATTTAACTTTATTATTTGACTTTTTTTCAATACGGGTATTTTCAAAGAAGGCTCAAAATTCTATAAAAATTTGACTCCGATAATTATTTCTTTCGTTCCCTTTTTTTACGATCGAACTTTCGTAAAACGAATTTAATTTTTCAAACCTCGCTGAAACAAACAAAAAGAAACGGGTATTTTTTCAGTCGACGAAAACTTTTACCGATACAAATATCGGTAAAAAAAAAGAAATTTTTATTTTTCAAAGCAGTTTCGACGACGTAATTATATTTTTTTATCGTTCTCGATTTCAAATTTACTAAATTTTGCTTCAGTTTTTTATCGAAATTTTATCGGCATTCGTTCGTTTTCCGTTCTAGTAAAATAGTTTTTACTTTTTCTACGACGTAGCTCTCAGGGACTTTATAAGATATCGTAATGAAGCTTTAACGCCGAACGCCAGCGGCGCAAAATTCAAATAAAAACTCAAATTATTTCCGTATTATAATTAATATTATAAATTTATAAAAAGTGTTTTTTTACATTTGCCTAAAATGAAGTCGGGTCGAAGATAAGAAATACAAAACCAAATCGGGTCACTTCTTTGCATCTAAAATATTATCATTTATCGATATCGATATTTAACTGATACGACAAAATTAATAAATCAAAACTGATACGGATATGCTACCGATACTTTTGACTTTAACGAGTTTTTTAGAACAAATATCGTTAAAATTAATCAAATATCGTAATATTATCAGTTCAATAATTTTTAGTTTTTATTTAAAACGGGCCAAAATATAAAATGACCCTTCTGTTTCTAACGAATTAAAAAAAAATCCCATTATGGTAATAATTTATATTACAAAGAGAACGCTTTTTAAGGACTTAAAAAAAGTCCTAAATATATCGGAGCGGAAGGTTTCGGCTTTACTGATAAATATTTTTTAGGTTTTAAGATTTTTTCTTCAAGAAAAATAATTCTAAAAACAAAACTCGAATATTCGCGCGATTTTCCAAATAATCGTAGAATATTTTAAATTTTTTGCCGTAAACGACGTTTTTATTATCGAGGCGTCCGTTTACCCCTACCTCATTTTTTATAAAAAAAATCAATAAAATAGAAACTAGTTAACGAAACTCTTATTAAATAATTAAGAATCGATCGACGACTACGAAACAAAACGCGAAAAAGAAATAAAAAACACGTCAGCCTCATTTTTGTTATTATATAAAAAAAATAATCAATATTTAAATTAAAAATACGGCTGATCTACAAGCGTCTCCGTATTAAAACGATAAACTAAGAATACACGCACCTTTTTGTGACAACGTAAAACCTACCTCAGAACAGAGTTTTTTTCTCAAGATTCAAACCTTAAAAAAAAAAAAAACAGTTTTTTGTTTTTGATATAAATTTTTCCTCAGTTTAGTTAACTTTACGTCGTTATTAGTGAATTTGGTTATAACGAAACTACAAGTCTATCTAGCTCGCCTCCTATTTCGTTATATCCAGTTATATTTAGACCCCCGGGATTAGCGGACGAACTTTTTACTACAACGAAATTTTGCCATTAACTACCCTCAATCAACCACCGTCTCTCGATTCGGACAGCTAGTCAAATTGACCACGCTTAGCCAAGCTCGCCAATTTTATCGCGAGAAATTGAACAAAATTCCCAGGGACTGTTTTTATCTCGCCCCCGTGAGGTCGGTTTTACTCCTTATTACGAGGCGCCAGAGCTGGATTAATAATTAGGCAAAGTAGATGACTGCCTAAGGGTCCCCGAGGTTTTTAGGGCTCCCACCTTTCCCCGAAAGGGTCCCTTGAAAAAATATCCGTAAATGGGATGCCTAGGGAGATCCTGAGGGTCTTAATCCGACACCGCAACATCTTTCCTTTAGAATAACCGAAGAAGTAAGCTAATCCAATCAGGAAAAAACGAGTAATTTGGTCAAAAATGGTCCAAAATTATAAAATTCCAACGCAATTCTATCCGTAAATTAACCAAATACAGCGCCCTAAATTCAACTTGAAGCGGACCAAAGACAATTTAAATTTTGCTCCACTTTTGTTGATTCCAAATTTTTTGGAGCAAATTTAAAGAGCCTTGGGAATTTTTTCAATTGCCTAGCAGCTTGTCTTAAGATCAATTTGACCAAGACCAAATCCAGTCAGCAATTTTAATCCAGTCAGCACCTTTAATCCAGTCAGCACTTTTAATCTTTAAGCCTTCTTTAAATCATTTTCAGTTAGAAATTAGCTTCTTAAACGGGTCTTCAAATTGTAATAATTTTAACCAATCATTGTATCGTCTGCTAAGACTTATCAAGCGTAATTCTAAGTTCGGATATAACGAAATGGATTCTAAATTCCTCTCCCCTTCCCGTCAGAATTTCGTTAAAACCAAATTTTACCGTAATTTAATAAAAAAAAAAAATCAAATTTTTAATTAGGAAAAATGAAATTAAATTTTTAATATATATATTTAAATTTAATTACGAGAAACGAACGCGATGGGAATATTATTTAATTATTATTCGAGTAGCCGAAAACGTTCTTGGCGCGTAATAAAAAAAAAAACCCGAGTAGCCGCGCTACGGCGAAGGATATAAATTGCGAGAAGTGAAAGGTCTCGATAATATTAAAATATGGTCCTAATGGCTTAACTACCTCTCATAATGAACACTTGTAAATAGAGAAATAACTAAAATTCACCGTCAAAAATCGTATTTAATATTTGTGAATACAATTCAACTGTCTTTAATAACCTATTAATCGTTTGTTCAAAATGGAAAACGCGAACAAATAGATATTCTAGCGAAAGGAAACGACACAATAATAATCACCTAGGAAAATATATATCCATCCAATTTATATTTTAAATTAAAAACTCTTCCCGCGTTAAGGAAATTATCCGTTTAATCGATTTTAATTTAATAAATTCGCTTCATTATTCCGCAAAAAATACCTTCACTATCCCTTTAAGTTGGAAGTATCTATAGGGATAGTGGCAGATCCATTTTAACTCCGTTTAACTCCATTTTAATTTAATAAATTCGCCTTATTATTACTCAAAAAATAGCTTCATTACCCCTTTACGTTCGTAAAATCTAAAGGGATAGTGCCAGATAATTTTAAAAAAATATTATTGAAACAAGGTTTCTCGTTAATTTATGAAGTTAACGCGTTAAAAATTGTGGTTAATTGAAGAGTTTTAAAACATTTGTATTTGAGTTTTAATTAGCTAAGCCTAATTGAAATCGGGCTGAGGAAATTAACGAAACCAAGCTTTGTCCAGATATTCAATAATGTTTTTATCAACCCTCTTGATCTATTAAAAAAATCCTTCTTTACTCGCTTCATAATCCCTTTAAATTCGAAAAATCTAAAGGGATAGTGCCAGATTATTTAAAAAAAATATTATTGAAACAAAGTTTCTCGTTAATTTGCAAAGTTAACGCCGAGAGTAACGCGAATAAAAATATAGTGTTTTAATTAGTTAAGCCTATTTGAAATCGGGCTGAGAAAATTAACGAAACCTAGCATTGTCCAGATTTTCAATAAGCTTTTAATCAACCCTCTTGATCTATTAAAAAAAAATCCAATTTTATTCGCTTCATTATCCCTTTAAGGAATGAAGAAAAAATACGCGAATTTATTAAATTAAGCGTTCGAATTAAATTGGAAAATCCGTGCGGATTTTATATTTTATTATTTGAACTTTTGTTTCTTATTTTAATCGCGGGCTCTTTTTATCATTGAACGCTGAAATATTGAGAAAGCAAATTGCGCGACGCGTCTGTATAAGGAAAACGAGTGTTTCGTAGTCACTGTGGTTTACGCTTTTTAAAATTTAAATTTCAATTTAATTGGACCTTTGAGGTTAAACGATTATCGCAAAATTTATGAAATTGGATAAAGTTTTTTCAACAAATCGTGAAACGATTTTAAAAATGAAATCCATTGGTTGTTTTTATTTTCCGGATAATATTTAAACCCCTCAATTTAAAATAAATACCGTAGAAATTTGAAATATTTGATAAATGAAAGCGAATTTCGAAGGATACCCAAAAAAATCTGAAAGGTTTCTACGAATAAATTAAAACATTTTAGTGAAAAAAACTAAAATTAGGAGAAAAAAATGGTTTTGAAAACCGAATAATTGGTGTTTCTACTTAAAAACAAAAAAATATTCCTCTAATTCGGACGTAAAATATTGGAATTTGCAAAATTTTGATACGGTAGTTGTAGCGAGAAAATAATTCTGAATTTTTAATAGAGTCGTATTCGTAAATTAGTAAAAAAAATTTAAACGTAACTTAGTGATATTAAATAACAATGGAGAGTCGAAATTATTTATTCGAAGCCCGCGGGATGGCGCTCAAATAGGTTACGAGAATAAACGCGCGCGCCATCTAACGGTGGATAAATAAAAGCGTCAAATTGGTGTGAAATTTTTTAACCTATTTTAAAAAATAGGTAAAAAATTAAAAGTGATTGATTTAAAATCGTAAAAACAAATTTAAAAACATTCGTTTGTTTTTAAAATAAAACAAAAAATGCTGGTAAAAAGAGTCCTCATGAAACAAGTTCCTGAAAAAAAAAAAAAAAAAATTAAAAAAAAATCGTAGAAAAAAATGAGAAAAAAAATTAAGAGTTTGAAACTTTTTAAAAAAAGTTGGCAAAATTCTAAACGGGTCTCTAGGCCTACAACGCAACGTCTAAAACGATAATAAGAACTTTATTCACAACCGCGCGTGCGTGGGTTCGTTATTTCTAAATAGTTTTTTATTCGACGGACAAAATATAATCACCAAAAAAAAATAAAAACAGTTTAACTGAGAAATAAAATAATTGCGCCGAAATCAGGGATGGCTTACAAAATAATCCCGTATTTTGGTTGTAAAATTTACGCCTGCTGAACAAAGAGGCAAATCGTTAGAATAGTTTCGTTGTTTTAGCCGCGATTAAATAAATATTGGAATAACCATTTTTAAAATGGAATTTATCGCCATTAAATTAATTCAATTAAAATTAAACGAATTTAAAACCGCCGCCAAGATTAGTTCTCTTAAAAAAACAAGTACAAGCTCAATTCAAAAATAAAATTAACGTCATTTTAATGTAGATTAGAAAAAATTAAATTTAATTGTCCGTGAATATTTCTACAAGGCCCCTTCCAGAATTTAGATTTATTTCGACGCTTTATTTTCTATAAGTGGAGGGGGTAAAGGGATAATGAAATGGTTAATATTAATTAATAGCGAAAAATTAATAGTTAGGGTTTAAAAACTAGAAAAGTCGTATTTTTGGTGAAAGTACGGGAGAACTAATACAATTTGTTGCGTTAATCATTTTATTAGTTAAAAAAATACGTCGATAGCTTTAAATTATTCGTGAACCTAGCGAACTAACGGAGTTAATCTTTCTTTCTACTTTAAGGAGCCGTAATGGTTAGGACGCTTTCTTACCTTACCCCTGCGCTACGGTTTTAGTTAATTTTATTATCTCACGATGTATTAAGTAAAATTTTTATCAAAGATCCTTCAAATTATCATTTAATAATTTAATTATAAATTAAATAATTAACTACTTGATCCTAATTTAATTATAAAAGCGTCGAAATAAATCTATTCTCGCGATACGAAACAAAAATCAATAAAAATAATCGAAAAATCACCGAAACTTAAAAGTAACGTGCATTAAAACTAAAATTACGTAAAATGAATTTCGGCTTTAGGCAGAAATAAAAAGAATAGCTAATTTTTTGAAAATTAAAAAAACGAAAATTGATAAAAACGCGGAGAAAGAAATAATTTTCCAAAATTGAAAATAATAAAAGCGGGAAAATATTAAAACTTTTTTTTTAAGGATTACAAATCCTTGAAAAATAAAAATAAGTGTGAAATATTGATATATGAATTAGAATATGGTAAAAGAAAACTGACCTATTTTTAATAGGCCTTAAAATTCCAACCTCTAGTTCCATATATTACCAAGTATACCTCTATTTCGAGTGTTTAGGCGTAACGTTAATTATTAAACTATATTGTGGATACAAAAAAAATTGCGCGTACATATTTCTATACCTCTATATATATAATAATAATAATAATATCCTTGAAAAATATGATGTAATCAACGTATAATAATTAATCGGGGACAAAAAACACACGCAGTTACAAACTAAAATTAAGAAAATGCTTTAAAAGTGAAATGAAAAAAAAAAAAAAAAAAATAACCAAGAAAAAAATTGATTCAAAATCCCAATGGAATTATTGAAATCCAAATACGTAAAAAAAAAATGGCGGGTATATATATATTATTATAATATTTAATCGTCTAAATCTATAATTAATCTCAGGGAATTAATAATAATAATAATAATCCTAAAGTAAAATTAAATCCGCGGATCAAAAGATCCATTTTCGATAAATCAAACTTTTTAATTTTATCTTAAGAGCGCGATCAAGTCGTAACCCCCCTCTATCTAATTTAGGGTAAAACTACCTTTTTTAGAGTCCACGTAAATTTATTTTAATTAGTAACGCTTAATTTAAATTTAATCAAAGGTTCCTCTCATTAATTTCCGCTAATTAAAGGGATAATGCAACAGCTAACAGCGAGTCATTTTTTTATCAATTCCTTCGAGTTTAAATACAAAGCCCCTAATCCATTAATGAAAAAAAATTACGAACAAATATTAAATTAAAAATAAATTTAAAACTTAGGCTTAGCGGGATTCACGGAGATCAGCTGATTTCCTAGCGATTGGAGGTCTCGTGAACGACGAGGCTTTGCTCGTTGCTCGCTAGACTTTACACGGAAGCGATTCAGCTAATCTCCGTGAATCCTGCTAAGCCTAATTTCTGGGTATGTTTTAAATTTAATTCTAGTTTAATTTTTTCATTACTGGATTAGGCTGCTATTTAAACTCGAAGGAATCACTAAAAAATCCCTCGTTATTACGTGTCATTCTCCCTTTAACGAAGTCGACAAATTTTATTCGAGCTTTTTGTTGAAATGCCGACCTTGTTAATGAACGAGAAACCTTTTTTTGTTTTATTTGAAAGTGAGATGCGGCGCTCCTATAGTTCTTCGGCTAATAAACTTTAAAATAATCGCGGACTTTAATTCCGATCGGGTAAAATCATTTTGAAATAGGGTTTTTGATTTTATTTGATCGCGCTCTTCGAATGTATAGATTTGAAAGGACTTAATAAAACCTTTAAAAACGAGGCTTAGCCTAAACTATTGACGATAAATACCTCGCGAGCAATCTCGCCTATATTAATGACGACAAATTTTGGTGCCATTTTGATTTCCCGTACGACTGTCCCGAGATAAATGGTGGCAAAAAATAGACCCCCTTTAACCGTAAAAAAAATCACGTAAAAAATGTAAAGCGTATTTCGTAGTATTCTTAGATAAAAAACAAAAAAAATCTAATCTTTCGCGGATAAATTTATTTTATTTTTTATTTTTTTTTCAAAATCAAAATGGCTGAACTGAAATTTATATATTTAAAATTTTTGTTATTCGACAAATCGTTCAGTCCAATCAAATGTCACTTAAAATTTTTGCAATTTTCGTGACTTTAATTAGTTTTAATTAAAAGTTTTAGCCATCGGGGCTTTTTTTATATAAGAAATAATTTTTGTTTTATGAAATTTTTTCCCAAATGTAGAGAATATATTACCAACCTTGTTTTTTTTTGTTTTTTTTTTAAAGAATTTTCGACGTTCCTATGGATTTGTAAAAATTAGCGATGCGCCTAGCGGTTAAAAATTACTTTCAAAATTTATTTTTGTTGTTGAAAAAAAGAGGCTTAGCCTGAAGGAGTTTTTTTTTTATTTAAGAAACCACGCCCCCCTTTCCCCGCTGGAAATTTGTTGAAAACAATTTCCAAAGTGATATTTGAATTTTGAAAATATGAAAACTAAAAGCGAAAGGACCCCTTGAGCAAATTATTAAAAATGGCTAAAATATCTCTCTACAATTTTGGCAATTAATTTCATCGTCTCGCAACTTTTAATTATTTTTTAAAATTCGTTTTATTTTAAATATTAATCAAAGGGGATTTATTCTACAAATTAAAAGCTTTTATAATCCAATTATCAAAGCTTCTTTAGTCACTTTTTATCCAATCAAATTATTCCAAAATCTTATCTCGAAATTTTTCGAATATTGCATCTTGAAATTGAATAATTTAAATTATTCTTATCTTTAAATTGAATAATTTAAATTATTCTTATCTTTAAATTGAATAATTTAAATTATTCTTATCTTTTAATTGAATAATTTAAATTATTCTTATCTTTAAATTGAATAATTTAAATTATTCTTATCTTTAAATTGAATAATTTAAAAATATTCTTACCTTTAAATTGAATAATTTAAAAATATTCTTACCTTTAAATTGAATAATTTAAAAATATTCTTACCTTTAAATTGAATTATTCAAAAAATTTATCTTTAAATTGAATAATTTAAAATAATTCTTATCCTTAAATTGAATAATTAAAATTATTTTTATCTTTAAATTGAATAATTTTAAAAATCCTTCTTTAAATTGAATAATTTCGTTTTAATTATTCTAAAATTATCTCAATCGTGAAAATCATTCGCAAATTGTTAGTGTGACGTAGTAAAACCGGATTGAAGTTGCTTCGTTCGTTGTAACGATGTCACACACTATGCCGTGTTTATTTTTTAATTTCTAGGAATGTTTTAGAATAGGAAACTCGATATGTATATATATTTTTTGTTTAAACGTCTCTTAATTATTATAATGGGTAGAGACTGGCGCCACCAGGAGGTTGTCGCCCGATAAATATATTTTCCCTTTATTTTTTAAAAATGTCAAAAATATATTGGACGACTCCTCCGCGTTTAGGAATCGGTTCTAAACATTTTAACGGTAATATTATTACGAATTTGATACGCGGTTACTGGTAGAGACTTTTCTAGTCTAAAATTGAAACGCTACGTTGAGTTAAATTCAAAAATACGCACATTTTTTCTTAATTAAAAAACAAAAAAAAATCAGTTGGACTGAACGCGATAAATTTTTAATTTGTTAGATGAATTATTTTTAAAATTATATTTAGTCGGAAACCAAAATTTGGTGCTTCAAAATTTATATTAATTTTCTTCGTTTTGTCCAAAAAAAAAATCACATACGGGTCTTTTTTTTTTTAATATCTTTTTAATTATAATGTTTAGTTATTTTTTTTTCTTATCATTAATCTTATTATCGTAATTAATATTATAATTATTTCGTGAAAATATGAATGTCTTTATACGTTATACCGCGATCCAATCAATCTTATCTTGGAATTTAATCATTTTTGCTTTAAAGGGATAATGAAGCGGTTTCCCGTAAAATTAGCTTTTTATTTGACGGCTTTAATTGGAATTAATTTAAATTCCATTAAACTAATTTTAATTCAACTTTATAATTAGTTGTCAAAAAGAGCGATTTTTAAAGGTTTCTTAAAACCTGATTGGATGATTTATTCCGCTACGTAGCGAAGAGAAGAGTTCCGTATGGACTCGAGGGACACGAGATTGAGGAAACAACAGCGTATGCTCCCTATTATAAATCAATTTATTTTATTTGGACAATCAAAAACAATGTATGGTCCCTATCAATTTATTTTATTTGGCCAATCAAAAACAGTGTAAGCTCCCTATTATAAGTCAGTTTATTCTATTTGGGCAATCAAAAACAGCGAAAGGTCCCTATTATAAGTCTATTTTATTTGGCCAATCAAAAGCAGTGTAAGCTCCCTATTATAAGTCAGTTTATTCTATTGGGGCAATCAAAAACAGCGTAAGGTCCCTATTATAAGTCTATTATTTTTGGGCCAATCAAAAACAGCGTAAGGTCCCTATTATAAGTCTATTATTTTTGGGCCAATCAAAAACAGCGTATGGTCCCAATTATAAGTCAATTTTATTTGGGCAATCATAAAAACAGCGTAAGGTCTCGATTATAAATCTATTTATTTTATTTGGCCAATCAAAAACGGCGTTTGGTCCCTATTATAAGTCAATTAATTGGTGGTAAGGAATATATTAATGTAGGCCGAGCCTAATTTGTAAATTCCAAGAATAAGGTTCGATTAGCTTCGGATCCGGTTTTTGTTAGAAGAAATATACGGTGAAATTAAATTTGCCACTAGTTTTTAAATTTGTAAGAGATTGTTGATAGGGAATTCTGGGTTTACCAATCGATTCTAAACTTTTTTTGTTATAAAACTTACAATGTCAGTAAGAATGACGTTATCATTTTTTTTTTTAATTACCATTGTATTGGTTTCTAAGAGCTGACTTTATCATTAAATTTTGTCAGCTAAGATTGCTTCCCAACTTCTTTAACCGATTTATATTTGTTCGTTTCAGAGATCTTCCAACCCTCCGTTCTTCGAGGAAAAGCTGGCTCGCCGCTTGTACGTACAACGCTGACCTATAGCTTCTTAAATCTAACGCGCCCGTATGGAAGCCAAACCCTGAGAGCTCATCGTGATTAAGTATTATCATTATTAGCCGCTAAGCCTAACTCTCTTTCTGAAGTTCCCTAAAAATCGTATATATTTCATCCGAATTTTTATACAAGTAAAATTACTGGGTTGCATTCTCCCTTTAGGAATATCCTTAAGCCTAATAACATCATTAGGGACTCTCGCCTAAACCGCCACTATCGTTTTGACAAGAATATCTCTTAAAACTTTTTATTATTAATAATATTGTTATTCTTACTTAGAGATGATAATAATAGACTTATGATTACACACGTAGACGCTAGACCTAGAGGGTCAAGGACGCGCTTGCGCGGTAGAAGCCGTCAAGGTCGCGCCCCAGTGAAACGGGATGGAATTCCTAGAAATAGTTTACGATTACGACGCGCATGCGCGATAAAAGAAACCGCCGCCACCCGCGCTAGTATTTCCCACCCACTCCATCAATGAAAACTGCCTCAGCCAATGGAAGGAGAGTATAAGGAATGTACTATTACGTAACAAGTCGCCGCGCGTAGTAGGAACCCGGAAATCTATCTCCCTCCCACGGGGTACGGCGCGTAATGTTGGATGTCCCCTCTCCCCCATTCCGTCAATGAAAAGTACTACAGCCAATGAAAGGAGAGTATAATATTAGGAGAACTATTACATAAACAGTAGGCCTAGCGTTTTTTTTTTGGTCTAAAAATGTCGGCGACCTTTTTAAGCTTTAGGCTTAGCTACAATAAAGCGTTTTATATATTTTTTTTACGTGGCAGCGTGGATTAAATATACCTTACATATTTAATGTATTTAATCCATGGTGGCGGGTAATTACGCGGGCTTTTTATAAAATCACGGAGCAAACTCTCCCAATGTAGGTATAATTTTTTTTTTAAATTGAACTGGCTTTGAAATGATAGAATTGTCAATCGAGAATGTTTTTAAAGCTCGCAAATTCGCGTTTTAATTATTCTTTTCGTAATTGCTCGGTTTCAAGGCTGGCACGAGTATAGACTCAACCTTGAAATAAGGCATCTACGATAGAAACGGGTGCTTTTTAACGGTTATTTTTGCAGGTTCTAAGCCTATTTTATAATACCAACGAGTTAAGTATGGAATGCCTTTCGTGGTCGTTAGTCTGGCGAAGAATTACGCCTGTTCTTTCATCGGCCGAAATAGCTCAGTTGGGAGAGCGTTAGACTGAAGATCTAAAGGTCCCTGGTTCGATCCCGGGTTTCGGCATAGTGCGTAATGACTTTTTTTATTGTAATTTTCGTATCCTCGATATCAAAAACCTTGATTTGATTAATTTAAAAAACTTTTATTAACGAGATTAGGGTTTAATAATTTTAACATCAAACATTATATTAATATATTGGTTTTTATATTAGGCGATATTCTCCTTCTCTTCCGTGTAGATGGCGCTACGGTTCCCGAGAAATTGATAGCTCCATAATGGCGGGAATTTGAGAGTTGTCCGCGACTCCGCTTCGAAGTTCAGTTCCGGATGACGTTTTAAACGAAGAACAATGGTTCCTGTTTCGGAAATTATCTCCCGATTCCAAGGTACTATCGATTTTCTTATTCGATCTTAGCTTTAATTTCGTCGAGTCACTCGACTTAATACTTTAATAAAATTAAAAGGGCGTAAACCTACGCGATCGGAAATAGAACGAGCTTGGAAGGGATCTAAATTGTCATCGCGAACCGGTTTTTTTGGCGGAAATATCTGATAGTTTCTAGGCTGAAAGTGATTGCAAACTTTTCTTTTGTACGGTTTAAACTAGTTTCGCAACGGGGTGGTGGCCGCGCTATTACCTAATATACCTTGAAATTTACTCGAGGTTACTCGGTTTCTTCGCTTCAAAGGGCTTTAAAAGTAGATGACCTACAATAGAAGTTTATATATCAAAAACATTATCTGGGTATTGCCTATATTTGCGTAATCTCTAGACGCGTGAACGAAATTTCTAACAGATTTAGAAAATACGAGGATTAAGCGAGTTTCTTAAAGTGATAGTGTCACCAATGTTTTTAAACAATTTCTACGGATTATATTTATAGTTTTATAGTACAATTAAAGGCCCTAGCTGCTCTGAAACTTGCCCCTTTAAAATGATTTTCCCTTACGCACGCCAAAAATAAAAAACCCGAATTTTCCGTGTCCCTAGCCCTTTAGGGCCATAAAATAACACGTTTAAAAGTTAGAAATCTTCTTTACAAACGAGATTAAGTCCAATTTTATCTCCGACTTTAGACTTTGCGCGTCTCAAATAATTCTAATCTTGTTTTCGCTATCAAAATATCGAGTCTGCAAATTAAATATATCAAATCAAATTTGTTTATTTCAAACTTTATCATTTTAAGGGCAAAGTCATAAAAGTTTTAAATCGATATATAAACAAATCTAAGATATCTCGTTTTCGGGAAAAATCCAATCGAGAGAAAAACTATTATTAAAAAACAATAAGGCCAATTTCCCGCCAAAACGCCCATAATAGCAGGCTGGACATGATCCATTCTTTCGAAACTCTCGAGATTTTTACTATAATATTTACTATTATAGGAATAGTTTACTCGAGCGACGCTGTCTCCTCCCCCTCCCTCTTTCATTTCTCTTCCCCCATTGGCGCGCGCGTGTTGCTTTTTCTTCCTCCCTCCCCCTTTCCTTTCTCGCCTTTGCCCCTGCAACTTGGCGCGCGAGCCGAGAATCGCGCGAGATCATTCGGGCGCCGAAGCAGCGACCTGTCGAAAGCGCGCGCGGAATTTCCCGCCGAAATTTTTATATATATACAAATCGAATTTTCGAAACGAAAAACGAAACAGTTTTGATGTTTTTTTAAAAACAAATAACGCGAGACCGTTTTTTTTAATTTCTTATTTTTTATTTTCACGTACGTTTCAACGATAAATCGACGGACTAACCGCTCCGCCGCGTAACAATCTTCCAAATAATCGAAAACAAAATAAATGGGAACCTGCGTAACGACGACCAGCGTGGCTCCGCTGCCCTCCATAGCCACTAGTGACGAATGGGGTTACGAAGAACATAATGGTAATTACCTACTCTTTTTATTTCTAATTAGGCCTAATTATATCGCGAATTACAATCGTCGGTGGGAGGGGGGCGTTGTCGCCGACGAATTATCGTACGCTTTTAGAGAGCGATCGTAATTGGGGGTTTATTATTGTTTTGGATTGAATTTAAAAGCTTGTCAAGCTTAACTATTAGATTGTTTGTATTGAATCGTAAGTAAGGGGTTGTCAGACGCGTATCCGGGGATGATTTCTCGGTCCCTGGAAAACCGGCTAGTAAAAGAGCGAACTAGTAGCTCTTCCAAGGATCCTAAGAGGCTGCGGCCACTATAGGATCGCGCTTTCTCCTTCGTCCGGCGATAGTTTTTGGTAAATCGATAGGAGAAAAGGGCCCTGACCGCTCTCTAGCGACGGCCAGATTTCGGTAGATTAGTTTAGATTGACGAAAAAGCCGTGTTTTTAGCATCTAGATACATTTCCCCTAAGCGATGACGTGTCTTGTTATTATATCCGCCTAATTTATAGTCTGTCAGGCTGACGTTTCGCTCAAAGTACAATGATGGACAATTGAGTGGAATATTTTTTATTAGGGTCGCGTAATAATGAGATGAATTATATTATTTCTATCGCTCCTAACTTTTATTATTCGAATAGAACCAAAGCCCCGTTCACACTACAGACTTTAAAAGCGTTTTAAACCAATTTGTAAAGGTCAAATTGTAAAATTTTGGGGTCAAATATATAGATCTTTGATCAAGAAATAAAATGAATGTGTTGCAAAGTCGATTTGAGGATTCAAACCGGATTGAAAACGGTTTCAAAAGTGTCAAGTATGAACGACGTTAATTGGGTACGCCTTGAAACTACCCCCGTGTTATAGACGATTTAGAAAATTGGCCTATTTTGAAAGAGAAATAGTGGGTATTATAAAACCAACGAAAAAACCGTTAAAAAGCACCCGTTTCTATCGAAGATAGTCGCCTTTTTCAAGGCTGGTACGTAGTATAGGATTACGTATACGAGGTTTCCAACCTTGAAAGTGACAAAAACAGGTGTTAAATACAATAGATTTTGCCGTTTTTCAAGGTTGTGACGATCGAGTGTAGTTTTATAATACCCAACTATTTAAGCTTGTTTAGTTATCTAAACCCTGTATCCTGTTGGTTGTAAAAAACGGAACAAAAATTGCGAAAATCCTTTTTACAACTTTACAACTTAATTATACGGAGCTTTATTACGTCTTTCTAATATTCTTAATCCGATTTCAACACGCTGATAAGTCTAGGTAATTTCGAAGGGAAGTAGTACGACGAAAAAACTCGCTTTCCAATGAAAACGCGCCTTAATTAAGCCGCCTTTGCGTGAAAACGCGCCTTAAGCCGCCTTAACCCTCTTTTTCTGCGAAATTAAATATGTTTTTGTTCCGAAAAATAACTCGGTGAAAATTGTAGTTTAGGGAAGGGAGTTTCTTTCGATTTCCGATTGGCTCCGTCGTTTTTAAGATCAACAGTTGGTCCATCGTTTCGATTTGTTTCTGTCCTCGGAATGGTGTCTCCTTAACGCCCCACCAATCTATACAGTCCCTTTCGATTGAAAAATGGCTTTTCGCAACTTATCTCGAAATAGTTTCAAGGTCAAACCCCCCCCCCCCCCCCCAGCGAATCGTCTCTAATCGGCAATTGAGATAATTTTAAATTACCCTCTAGTATAAGGAGATAATCTTTTCTAAGCTATTGTTCGAAATATTTGATAGTTACGCTGTCGGGAATGTTTCTAAGCGTTGTTTAAGTAGCTTTCGAAGAAAGATAAGGGGTTCTGGGTGAACCCCAACCTATTGCGCTTTCCAGGGAACAAAATTTAGGACGTAGAAAAATTCCCCTCATAGTAAAAATACGTATTTTATAATCGCCATATTTGAAATTTTTAAAATAAAATTTTCTCGCTATACTATAGGTTACGTCATCGCGTTATGATCACGTGATTTCGCTATTGTAAAAGCTTACGGTTAATTAGCGGGGGTAGAAAATTTTGAATATTCAGTTTTATTGATATGGTAAAACTAAATATAATTTCTAGGCATTCTTGAATGCGATTGGTTTATTTGAACCGCTTTTAAAGGTATACTGAAGTCCGTAAATAAATGTCGACTTGTTTTTTTGATTCAACAACGGGCGTTTTTTTAGATATTTTGCCCAAAAAACTACTTTTTTTCGTTACGACTAAACTGAATTTCTATTCTTACGACGAAAATGTTATTTTTGGCCCAAAAAACTTGAAAAATGAAACGTTAGTGTTCGTGTCGAAAAAAAATTAGCTTTTAGCGCGTAAATGCATTTTATTTTTATTTTTTGGCGTCCTTGGCTTTAGCTTTTGATCTAAATGTTATCGAATGAGGTTAAAAACTTTTACGCTATCGAACCTTGGTGGCGTTTACGAAGCTTATAAATCGTGTTTTGTCGTGTTTTTTTTTCTCTCGCCTGGTTAATAATAGCGAAAATGACGTTTTGACTGAGTTGAAACTTTTCGTAATAAGCGAGCCGCGGCTTTTATGGATTTTTCGAAGCCCTCTATTCTTGCTATTTTGTATCGGGAGGGTTTAGGCTAGTAAAGAGAGAGAGAGAAATAAGAAAATGTAATTTTGAAGCCGTAACCTGGTACCGCTCTGATCCCCCCCCCCCCCCCCCCACCCTTCAGCTTCACTAAACGTAGTTTTAATTATTAGGCAAAAAATAGTCAAGGACAATGGTCTCTTCCTTCCTTCGAAGGTCGTTTTTCAAACTCACCAATGCCTTTCTAGCTTCAATCTCGGAACACGCACCTACCTCGTAGTCTCTTCTATTTACGCGTATTGTTAACCAAACATTAACCGGTAATATCTGATTGGACCGCGGAAATTTATTCTAATATATTTCGTTCGTTTTTCGTTTCCCGATCGAATCTAATCTCTCGATCTAGGAATCTTTATCGCTCCCAATAGAGCTCTGCTATAACGAATAAGGTAAATAAAACTCTGTCCCTCGTCAACCCCGCCCTTACAATACGCTTAATTGACGCGCTGACAATCCAAATGGAACTCTCGTAAAAACAAATTATTCCAAACTCGTTATATCGGAAGTATATTAGCGAAACTTGTTAATCACCAAGGTCTTTATAGGAAAAAATTGTAAATATCGCGCGCTTTTGTGAAAACGAATGAAAATCGAGATTGTCGCGCGCGAGGAAATTCGCGCGCTTTTCCACGAATGATATACAAGCATAATTTTGGCGCGAGCGAGAAAATTCGCGCGCTTTTCCTCGAATGATATACGACTATAATTTTGGCGCGAGATAAAAATGGCGCGAAAATTACAATATAGCTTTAAGTTCCTTTAACTATAACGATTTTCGGCGTTCTTCGCGCCTTTAAATTTGGCTTTTGGCGGGAAACTGCGCGAATTAGTAGGAGAAATAGCGAGGATACTTCCGATATCGTATAGGTAATCCGATTAAGTACTCTTATTTCTTATCGTAATGAAACACGATCGTTCCCAAATATATATAGGATATATAAAACGTTTCTTTTAACATTGTCAGCGTTGTTCCATTGTTCTAATTCGGAGGCAATTAAGCCTGGTCTCGTAATCTCCGACCCTACGCCTTAAATATTGACAGAATTTTGACCTTTTGACGCGAGGAGGTGTTTCAAGTATTTCCTCCGTGTTATAATAATGTAAATTCTCGCGATATACAAAACGATCGTGAATTTTTAATTAAAGAGAGGAAATGAAAGGCCTGTCCCTCGCTTTTCCCTCGCGGATGTGTCGTCCCAATATTGATACGGAGGAGGGATGGTGCGGGTGGATCACGGTTACCCTGGAAACCCACGCATCTACGCTACCCTATGTTATATATATATATATTAAATTGTTTTTATTTTAGAGCGCTTTTTAAAACCGATTCTTCTCCTAGATATTATTATTTTTTTTTAATTAAAAATTAAATGCTAGAAATTGTGCGAAAAAAATCCGTGATTATATTTAATTACTAAAATCTAGGGATTAATTAAAAATAATAGAGAGAATTTTAGTTAAGTCTTCCTTTAAAGGGAAAATGTCACCCTACGAAACAATCATTAAACTAGAAATAAATTTTAAAATTACCAGGAAAATAGGCTTAGCTGGATTCGCGGTGATAACCCGCGAATTTCTTCGCTTTGATGGGACATTTACCAATGAGGGAAGGAGCGTCGTTAAGGCGAGATCTCCGCTTAAATTCGATAGGTCGCTGACCCTTAAACGCGAAGAAATTCAATTGATGTCCGTGAATCCAGCTAAGCCTATTCATAGATATATGAAAAATGAACTAGATCCGCGATTCTTTTGAACATCGATGTACAATATAGAAGCTTTCTTTCCCGGCCTTTGACTGTACAAATTTCACGCGCCAGAGGGGGACGTGACGTGTCCCCTCGTGGCGCTTGCCATTTGTACAGTCTTTGGCGAGCATTAGCAAATATTTTCTATTCCAGACATTATTTGCGCGTGAAATTTGTAGAGTCTTTGGCGAGGATTAGCGCGTGAAAATATTTTCTATTCCCGCCATTTTTGGCGCGTGACTTTGGTAGGGTTGCGGATCTATTTCATTATTCATATATCTATGGGTAAGTTCTAGTTCAACGCTTGATTGTAATTGTTTTTACAGTTGGATTAGGCTTAGTATTTTAACTCGAAGGCATCGATAAGGCAAAAGCGCTGGTTATTAGGGTTCATTCTCCCTTTATGAATTGTTGAGCTTGTAATGAGTCGGGCTGTAAACGCTTCGGCACGAACCTATAAGGTTGTTCCTTATTAAATATTAAGTAAGAGGGGAGTGGAGGGATCCGAGCGTGACCGTGTTTTCCCAACGATTAATTTGCGCGCGGACACGCTGTTTAAATAATTGAAATTGATGGCTTTTCTTTTTATCCCAGGGTTTCAAAACTACGCCTATATCTATATTCATTCGCCCTCCCCCTTAGGACCCGTCTTAAGACTCTGGGAAATAATTTATTTTTAATCTCCATTTGTTTGACGCGTTGAAATAAAACCTCGGCGAAATGACTGGCGTTTTTTCTATGGAATCCTTCCAGGCTTAAATTACTACTCGAGTGATTTATTTTTCTATGGGTAGGTTCCACCTATTTTCACGGAGTTTTTTTGGACGCTCCTAAGTGTCTCTTTATCGGATTCATTACGCCTTTAAAAACCAAATTAAATTGAGAACGAAGCAAACGTTTAAATTTCCTGTTCAAGAATTGAAAAAAAATAAAATAAATAAATAAATAATCCCGGAAGGATTTGTGACGTTGGTTTTACTTTTTCAGTTTCGTCGCCGGGAATTTTCCGGTTGTTTTGTAGGCGTGGCGCTCGACACTATGAAATTAAAAGACAAATAAGATTCGAGCCTTTTTTATTTCAATTCCAGAAAAGGAAATTAAAATTCCGCGAAAATGTCAGAGAGAGATCTCGCTTTCCGGTCAGGAGGAGAGATGGCGGACGACAAAAATCACGGTGTGGAATGATAAAGAGACAGCTAGACGGAAAATTCACGGAGTAGGGAATATAAAGGGAGAGTCAAACGCAAAATCGTGGATTAGGGATAATCAAAGGGAGAGCGATGGATTAGGGAGAATAAAGGGACAGCCAGACAAGTGAGCCAAACGGAAAATCATGGATTATAGTTAATAAAGGGTAAGCCAGAGCGCAAATCGTGGATTATAAAAGGAAATTAAGACGGAAAATCGTGGATTAAGGAAAATAAAGGGTTAATTGCCTCTTCATTATTGTATAATATCCCTATTCTAGTTCTTCGGGCCGGTTTTAATCGACTGCAACGATACCAAATCGATTCTCGCGGGTAAGCCGATAAATAAAGCCGCGTTTTCTATCGTAAAAAATAAACGTCGCGAGGGAAAAACAATTTGCCGTGAAAACCGGCCTTAGTTTAACCAACAAAGTTCGTTTGAAAAGGAAATTAAAATCGAAGAATAAAAAAAGCCAGATTGAAATTTCTCCGAAACCTTTTCGCGTTCCGAATTTCGTAAATTGCAATTTTCCCTGAAAGTTCTGTTATTAGTGGGGGGTTGGGGGGTGTTCTATTGACATAGAGTTTCTTCGTTATAGTTTCTTTTGTCTTTGAAGTTCTAAATCTTTTAAAAAAGAGTTCGTTTATGACTTTTCAATCGAATTTAATTTCCCGTCCGAGTTTTTTTTTTTTTTTTTTTTTTTTTTTTTTTTACTTCTTTGAACTATTATAAACTTTATACGGGAGTAGCTTAATTAATTAATACGGGATTAGCGATTAAGGAAGTTAATCCGTTCGACCCAGCCCATTAATTCGAGAATCGAAATGAAAGAAATTAAGCCCCGTTCAAACTTAGCCGACTTTCGAATCGATTTGGCGGCGTTTTAGAAAGGTCCAATATCGGATTCGAATGAACGTGTTAATCTAGATACGTTCCCACTACTACGGACTTTGAAATCGTTTTCAAACCGTTTAGAATCTTCAAATCGACTTCTCAAGATAATAATTATATATTTCGAGAAATGATCTTTACATTTGACCTCGTAATTTTCCGATTTGACCTTTCTAAAGCTACGGCTTTAGTTTATAAACGCGGGGGTCGAGAGCCATACGTCTTCGCTGTACATTACGGCGCACACTTAACGCTTGGTGGCGCTGTTATTCGAACAATAGGCGGAAAAAAAGGTGTTTAAATAGGCCTAGCTCGTCAGTTCCATCGCGATTGTGACATCTTGATAGGGAAACGTATTTCAACGCGCGTGTAAAATGATAATGAAGGTATATCGGCCTCGAGAGAAGAAATTGGACGCGTACGGCTTTTCAACGATGACGTCTAGTTATTTCGTCGACGTCCGCCTTTACATTTATGCCTTGTACAAGAGTGCGCTTGGCTTTTTATTCGTCCAATCTATAACGTAAGGATTCTCTTTAAGCGTCAAAGCTATAGGGAAAAGCGCCAAGGATATAGCATAGGTGTATATAAAGGTTTAAAGGGACGCGCGATAACTTATATCAATTTTAAGTTTTCGTCGTAACGCGGACAGGGTTGCCACGGGTCAGGGAAAAACGGGGAAAAGTCAGGGAATTTGAAAATGAGCCGGAAAAGTCGGGGAACTTGAAAATGAATAAAAAAAGTCAGGGGAAAGTCAGGGAGCTTGAAAATGAATCAAAAAAGCCAGGGAGAAGTCAGGGAGAAGTCGGGGAACTTGAAAATGAATCAAAAAATTCGGGGGAAAGTCAGGGAATTTTCGTATATTTTAAAAAGTCGGGTAACTTAAAGATCTTTCGAGAAGAGGAGTACCAAAATGAAATGGGAAAAACTTCTTTCTTTAGCTAACTACGTCACGAAATCACGTGGTGTTAAGGTTACGGGTCAGTTATTTCCGTTTTCGTAAAACGCTAGGGATCAGAGGTCTCGGAAGTCAGTCGGGAGAGACCCGACCTTGAGATTTGACACCCGCTGGATTTAGAAGAAATAGGCTTAAGAAAATGCTCGGTGGTCACGAGCGCCACGAGTTCCGACGTAGCTGATGACGTCGACGGCAACATTCCCTCATTAAACTCCTCCCCTTTTACGCTAGCCACTTTGGCTGTCCGTCGGCTTTCTTTTAAGTTTAGCTCGACCGCCGCGGACCTTGACCGCCTTTTGTCGGGATATACAGAGGGAAAAGAATAATTTTAACTAGCAAATTTTACTAGCAAATTTACTCGAACACGTAGCGTAGCCCGCTTAAACCTTTGTTCGTCTTTTACGAGCGGAACGAGCGGATTTAGGATTTTATTTATTAAAAAAAAAAAACTCGTTCTTTGTTATTTAGCGAGAAACCTCGAAGCCAAAAAACAACGAAAGCTAATCGGATGGGTTTTTTTAAAGTCGCTTTCGTACTAGGCAGCTTGGAATCGATTAAAACCGTTTCAAAAACGCTTATTTGGCGAGCAGAGGCTCCTTCGGAACCGCCACTAGCTTTAAGTTGCGGTTCCGATCTTACAAAGTGACGTCACACCCTTCTATCTCTTACTTCGGTGTCATCCCCACCCCCCGTTGGGTGAACTACAATATCCACGCGTGACGTTTCGTTGTCGTCACCTCCTATCTAACTGTTAGCTCCCATTGGTGCGCCAGCTTGAGGGACACACACACACACACATACAGACACGACGAAGAGAGAACCTCTCGTTGAACTAAAGTTCACTCGGAGAGGTTAAAACATCCACATCGTACGTGGCGCGACTATCTTGTTTTTTTTTTTTTTTTTTCTACCTTTTTTTTTTCTATTTGGAATCGTTAAGCGTAAAATTTAGCGTTTGAAAAACTGGTTATACCTCCTACGAGTACACGTACAAGTTCAACGTGAATTGGCTCGTTCTATTGTTTTCGATAGACCGCGCGTACAGAAAAAAAAATATATTATTTTTATTTAATACTATATAAAAATAATAAATAATTTTTTACTTTTCGTTAATATATTCGAGGCAATCGTGGCTTCGTGGTAAAGCTGTTGGGGCGTGCAACAACAAATTCCCAGCTTACATTTTTTATTTTATAAAATCTCGCGTTAAAATTCAAGCATCGTTTTCGGACATCGAGTTCCAATCCCAAAGCGCTGTTTGATTTTCAAAGCGTGTTTTAAAATAAAACACGCGTTGCAAATAAAACTGTATTGGAAAAACTGGACACGAAAAAGTGGACACGAGAAGTGGGAAACATTTTAGCTTGGTTTAATCAAGGAGGATCAGAGAAGGAGAGGAAATGTGGGGCTGCGTTGAGTTAGAGAGAGAAGAGCCAACCTCCCACTCGGGTGGAAAGGGGGGATAGGAAATTCTCGAGGTAAACTGTTGTCACGTGGTCGCTAGCTAGCGCGTCTCATAAAGGATTCGTTTTACCCACGTGACAACATTTTACCACGAAACGTCTCTACCCCCGTTCTCCCAGAGTGGGAGTTTAGGCCGACGCAGTAGGAACCGCGCCGTCCCCACATTTCCTCTCCTTCTCTGATCCTCCTTGGTTTAATGGCGATAAAATAATGCGTGGTTAACGAAGCAGTGGGCGTAAGCTATATTTTCCCAATTTCATTTTTAAGTTTTTTACTTCGGGCGTCAACGCGGCCAAGATACGAAATTTCGAACGCGTCCAGTTAATAGACCGATAAATCTAAAAACCTAATCCATAGCCGTGTTTCGAAAAAAAAAAAAAATGCTACCGTTTTCTCGCGTTAAATTGGTCGCCCTCCCCCCCCCCCCCCCAGTCGGAGAAGCGACGATATTTGACAGGCTAGATTAAAGTCGTTTCGTCAAGAATGGACGTGGCTAAAATGCAAAATATTAGTCGAGAAAATAATCTCTCCCTGGAGTAACGGGATAATAAAAATTGTAGAGCCATTTGCCATCGACGGTTGGCCAATCAATTCCGATCAGAAGCGAAAAATATTAAAGCCGGCGCCGAGTGTCGCTCCCAAATCCCCTCATTATAGGGGCTTAAACCGCCGCTGCCGGAAACTAGATTTATTCTTCTAAACGGACCCGCTATCATTTTTTTCCCAGTCGACTTGGCTGATCAAATTCAAGAATATTTCATTTTCGAAACGTTCTTAAGAAACTGGCCCGATTATTCCGAAAACCTAATTAACGTTGCTTTTTAATTAACCTAGCATTTAATCCGGATGAAGGAATTTCTCGCTCGTCAGCCGACAATCATCGCCTCTAGGCTATAATAAGAACTAGTGGCGTAACTGAGCTTTGGGGGAAAGGGTGCGCGCCCTAAAAACTTGACTTTGTTAGGTGAGGGGTCGTTTTTCAACCGTCGGAGGTGTAGCTATCTTTACGGGTACGACCATCTTGTTTTTGTCGCGTACGTATCAATATTAGTTCGTTGTTTTTTTTGGTTTTTTTAGCGGTATCTTTCCGAAAATAGTCAAATTCCCTTTGAAAGTGAGCATTTCGCTTTAATTCTGGGTCGCGCTTCGTCTTGTCGGAATATTTGTGCCAAAGAAACCAAACTGGCGTCTTTTCTAGCGGCGAACCCTTATATTTCAACCTCGAAAAATGTTATTTTTGGACAAAAATAGTTTTTGGGTCTAACGGGAATGGAGTTAAACGCGCGCGCCGAGTATTCCAACTCTATTAACTCTATACGCGCCTTACATTTTTAATTTAAAGGGATCAAATTGTAACGGTTGTTTTCCTTCTTTTAAAGGATCATACCACGAAGCGTCAAGAATATGGCACTTTACCCAATATCCAAAAATACGTTCATTTCTATTTTGTAGTTTTTAAGCGGCACATTCATATTAACAAGATGAGCCCGTAGTATAGCCACACCACTCGTATTCGAGTTTAACCTCGAGCTCAACTCGTAGCGTACGAAATTAATCTCGAATAATTAAGGAAAAGGATCGAAATGACAGGCACTTATAAAAACGCGTTGAAAAGATAGGAAAAAATGATAAAATGTAGCTATGGCTGTCACCCCGCGTTTTGAAAAGGTCAAATTATACGTTTAGAGGTCAGAGGTGAGATTTATGGCCAACGTAAAGGGGATATACCGAAGTCGTGAAAAGCGACGATTGGAAATTTGCGATTTTAGAGTCCGGGCGGCAACTTTTGACGCGGGATAATCGCGAAATTAGCGTTTGTTATACGTTAACTTATCTCTCGATCTCTTTGGTTTGTCGTCAGGTCCTTCGCAATGGGTGAAGCGATATCCGGCAGCGTGCGGCAAGAAACAATCGCCCATCGACATTACGCCGGATTGCGTCCTCAGGGACTCGGAGCTGAGGCGAAAACCGCTAACCTGGTCGTATCTGCCCCAAAACTGCAAATCATTGCTCAATACCGGACACGGATGGAAGGTCAACGTCGAGTCCGTAGGATCTAGTCAGTCTCTTTCTTACTTTAAACGGAAAAAACTTATAAATCGTCCGCTAACGTCGCATTTTCCAACGCAATGCCCCCCTGTTTGGAGAGCGTTTCTTTGACGTAGACGTCGGCGGGGCGATCGAGAAGGTCTAATTTAGACATTGACCACGGACTTTATCTCTATTAATTTCTTGATTCGTTTGAATGGTAGCGTTGAGCGGAGGTCCGTTGATGGACACTTATCAACTGTTACAATTCCACTGCCACTGGGGCAAAAACAACGACTGCGGCTCGGAGCACACCGTCAACGGGAAACCTTACGCCGGAGAGGTAAACCACTCCTTTTTAACCGCCCCCGAAAGAGAGAGAAACCAATGTTTACGGCTTCATTTTTAAATAGATTCATTTGGTTCATTGGAATTTCGAGAAGTACGCCACCCCAGCCGAAGCCGCGGCTTCTTCCGACCAAGGCTTAGCGGTACTGGGAATCTTCTTCGAGGTAAACGCTCGCAATTGCTAATATTTTATAAACCCCCGCTAGAAACGCTATTATCGAATACCCGTTAAGTTATTTAGCGTAAGTTTGGCCTTCCGCGTTTCATTTGATCCGGTTTCGCGTATACTACCAAGAACTCATTCGAGTAGCCGAGAACCTCGTAATACGCCATTACAGTTTTACCGTAATATCCCGTACTCTCTTCGCTTCGTCGCCTCGCGTAAAAGTACCCTTCCCTTTTTCTCCCGAGACGCTAATTCCTACACCTCGTAATTAATTCCCATTTTGCCCCATCTTTCGCGAATCCGTACAAACTGTACGATAAAGAAATAATTTGGCTTCCCCGTTCTTAGCTACGGATATTAGTTCTTGTTACTACCCTACGTCTATTTAAGATAACGCGCGAGTAATTGTCCCGCCCACTCGGTAACGTCCTACTGAGAAAAGCTTTAAAGGTCGACTATTCGCGGGATTGATAAGGCGACTCTAAAGCCGGATTCACACGGACCGATTTTCCCGCGTTTGACGCTCGCGCGCTCGTAGATGTACCAATAGCGCGTGAGCGTCAAACGCGTGAAAATAGCTCCGTGTGAATCCGGCTTTAGAGTCGCCTTCTTTTATAGAACTAGGGGCTGAGAGTCCGCGTTTAAAGGCAGCTGGTGGTCTAGCTCGAGTGATCGCGTCCTATATTCACCGCGAGTAATTGTCCAGCGCGGTTAAGATCGGATAAGACCGCGGGGACGCGCCTTTTGGCGCTTTTAATTTCGCTGATTACGCGTTGACGCCTAACAAAAATGGCTCATCCATGGTTTCGGTTCTGGCAACGAGGCGATAAATCGCTCGATTTCCGCGTCTATATTATAACCTCTCGAAGACCACTCCACCCTGGAGTTGTCAGCGCTTCCGCTTAAAAGAGAAATATCTAGAAGTGGGTCCTCCTTGGAAGCAATCTCCTCCGAGGGTCCTCCAAAACGAGGCTTAAATAAGCGCGCTCCGCCTAAAGCCACGTTCACGCGGACTTATTTTCACGCTCGTAGAAACGCGACTAACGCGTGAAAATAGGCCGGTGTACGACCGCCTTTAAGCGCCCTCCGTCTAAAGGTCAAGCTCGTCGCGCGTTATACGATTGAACTAAAGCCACGTTCACGCTAAACGCTTCGAATCACCTTTCGCGAATCAAATTCAAATGATCAAAATGACCTTTCGAGCGAGTTATTACTACATCTAACGATGAACCTCTACAACTGACCCCTAAAAGTGTCATTTTGACCTTTTGAAAACGGTTCAAACGCGCTTAAGTATAGAACCGCGTTCGCGCTTGAGACTTTAAAAGGCGTTTTCAACCGTTTTAAGAAAGATCAAACTGTAAATTTTTGGGATCAATCGTGTAGGTCGAAAAGTGTTTGAACGCGCTTAGCGCGAACGTGGCTTAGATAGCGAATCTAGGCCGCGTTCCTTATATTAAAGTTTCGAGAGCGAAATTAGGTTTTTTGACGACGTAAGCCGAAGATTCGAATTCGAAGGAGTTGGTCACTCCTTTCCGTTAAAGATCTTTCTTTTCTATTTCGTCTTCTTTAGGTGGGCGCCCCGCATCCCGAGTTGCAAAAACTCGTCGAGCAGACGGAGTGCATTTACCACAAAGGACAGGAGTGCGACCTGAACAACGAAGTCAATCCGGAAGCCTTTATCCCTGGTACGTCGCGTCTTTATCCCACCCCTCTCCCTAAATGATTATCTCTAATTCTTAAACATATCCCTCTTATAAAATTCGTGGATCGCTCCACTGTATTCCTCTTTTTAAAGGCCAGACTATCCGCTCTACAATTTGCCCCTTTAAAATCATCTTCCCCTAGTTTTAACCTAGTTGGATGGTCAAAGCGGGTAGTCCTTTTGAATGACCAATACGCGATCAATGGATCGAGAAAAATAGTGTTATAGGGACTCGGCAATGGAGACATTGATACGTTAGAGGTTTCTATCGGTGACCTCGCTGTCATCCCCAGGGTTGCCACGAGTCAGGGAAAACTGAGAAAAGTCAGGGAATTTGATAATGAACCAAAAAAGTCTGGGAAAAGTCGGGGAATTTAAAGATCTTTCGAGAAGCCAGGAAATTACGATCATTATCCGTGGAAAAGATTCTCAGCTGACCGTATCAGTTGCGTAGATTAGAACAAAGATACGCGTACAGTTTGGCGAACGCGATTATATAAAACAATAAAAGGTTAAAAATTGTGTAGTATTAGCCGTTTCGGTCAGGGAAAATCGTAGGAAAAGGTCAGGGAAAATCGTAGGAAAAGGTCAGGGAAAATCGTAGGAAAAGGTCAGGGAAAATCGTAGGAAAAGGTGAGGGAAAATCGTAGGAAAAGGTGAGGGAAAATCGTAGGAAAAGGTGAGGGAAAATCGTAGGAAAAGGTCAGGGAAAATCGTAGGAAAAGGTCAGGGAAAATCGTAGGAAAAGGTCAGGGAAAATCGTAGGAAAAGGTCAGGGAAAATCGTAGGAAAAGGTCAGGGAAAATCGTAGGAAAAGGTCAGGGAAAATCGTAGTAAAAGGTCAGGGAATTTCAATCTGAATAAAACTGTCAGGGTTTCTTCCCCCTTGACTCTTCGCTGTCTCCCTAGAGGTAAACAAACTGGGTGGCGACTTCTTGTTGGATATTTTCGTACCCTTCCTTCGTTAATTTGTAATATTTAGTTTCATACGTTTTGTCGTACTTAAATATTTAAGTATAAAAATTAGTTTGAATAGTTAGAGCCCGCCCCGACTCACAATGCTTTTTTTACAAAGATCCGACGGAAAGAGATCTCGTTACAACGTTTAAAATTAAGGAGCGTTTTCAATCGAGATGTTTTTCGTCCAAAAAAGTTTCTTTTTTGGACGAAAAAGCATCTTGATTGAAAACGGGGCTTTAATAGTGGCGTATATCGGATCGATCTATCATTCGTGGTTGGGTGGTCTCTTTCTTGAACGCCAACGCGGACAGGGTCGGATTAATTAAGTTGCCAGGCAACAATTATGGATTACGATTAAGCCACGTTCACACTAGAGACTTAAGCTCCGTTCACGCTTGACTCTTTGAAACCGTTTTCATATTAATTGAATTTTTTGATTAAAGACCTACACGGATGACCCCAAAATTTTATAAATTGAGCTTTCCAACACTGTTTAAAAGGGTTTCAAAGTCTGTAGCGTGAACGCGGCTTTTGATTCGCGCGATTCGAGGGTGATTTCGCCCGATTTCACGTTGAATCCATTTTGTAATTTGAATCTACAGCCGATTTGGCGTTATTGGTTATCCCCTCGACACTCGCGTAGTAAATATGGCCAAGTTAATCCGTCCCTGTAAAAGCGTGGCTAGTTAATCGCGTTCGTAAAGCTTTTCTAATCTGGGTTAAGCGTCGTTATAATGTTGGCGTCGCGTTGTGTTGTATATTACGGTTCGTATAGGCTTCTACGAATCCGATTCTTGTTGCTACACAAACGCAAATGGTATTTATACGTTGGACATGCTACAAGGTTCGTTGTTTCCTATCCCCTCGCCCGCCCGCCCGCGATTAAATATTGGATGCCTTCGTTCTTTGCCTGCCTACCTATCCATTTTTAAGCCTGTTTTATTTCGATCGTTGGCAATGGCTTCGTTTTTGCGCCTTTTTAAACGCTAAACTCGGACGATAAATTAATCTTAATTGTACCAGAAGTAAATAGGAGGAAGTGGGTAAACTCCACTCGCGTGACTCTCCCAAGCACGCGACTCTAAATTTTGAATTTAGATTTTGGCGGGAAACCAAAATGGAAAATTGACGCCCCTTCCCCAAAAATACTCGTCGTATTTACTTCTGATTGGACGCTATCTTTTGGTTTCGTTGACCGCCCGTTTTGTTCGAGTTTTTGACGAATATCTTTAGAATAGTTTCGTTTTCTAATTTTGTCGAAATCCTCCGATGATTTGTTTTAGAGAACCAATCTTATTGGACGTACGAAGGATCGTTGACGACGCCGCCTTGTTCCGAATGCGTCACGTGGATCGTCTTCAAAACGCCCATTCAAGTTTCCGAACAACAAGTACGTACTTGTAGAGCTTGTACTTTCTCGCGACGAAGTCTAATTCTTTTTGAACAGTTGGAAGCGTTCCGCAACTTGCGTTGTTACGACAAAGATTCGTGTCCTTCCGGAAAATCCCGCGGTAAACTCGTCGAGAATTACCGACCGCCTCAACCCATCGAGGGTCGATTAGTCAAGGAGGTCGATTTTTGAACCCGAGGACGAAATGACCCCATCTCCGACAAACATTCCCACCCGCAATTTTATAACTCAGTTATTAACCGGCTTAATAACTAACTAGTCTTATAAGTCGGTCGATTCGTTTACTCCGGTTGGAACGCTAGAAAGAATTTGGACGTTCAACCGTCGATTAGAATGGTTCCTTTCTATTACCGCTACAACCGCTAAGCAAAGACGCCATTTGGGTCGCGTGGTAGCGAAGTTGTAAAGGTAATCTTCCGGCGTCCCAACCAGAGTAAACGAACCTCACCGCTTTATATTAGAACTTCCTATACTCTTAGAGTTAAATATCAAACCCGGAAATACTAATTTTTCCGGATTTCGAAATCACGGTTGTCTTTGCAAAAAATTCGTATTAAGATGACGCGTTAGCGTCTAATGTTATGAGCCTGAAAATAGATTGTTATAGAGAAACGTTAACATTCCGGGGAGCGCGTTATTTTTTAGCTATATATAAGCGCGCGAAGAGATTTTTAACGTATTTTAGCGATAATCCGACGTATATAGGGGGTTTTAAATACTTGTAAATATTAATATTTTTCCAAGAGAGTTCATATTTACCGAATGTTATACGAAAGTAATGAAATTTTTACGATAAAATAGACCAATTTATTTTTAAACTCCCCCCCCCCCCCAAGGGGCGCGACCCCGGACGCGACAACAACAACAATAAAGAGCTATTTTTATATCAAGTAGACGCAATTTTGGAAATTTCTAATCCTCTCGTCAAACGAGCTAAGCCGCGTCCAACTCGAGCCAAATTTGAACTTTTCTATATTTTTGGATCAATCTCTTACTCGGTGACAAACACTACGAGCTTAAAACTATCCCGTTCTCCAAAAATTGGGGGATGTATCGGAAGTAGGTTGGATTTTTTCGCGCCTTCAAAATCTTTAGGAAACCACGGGGGAAATAAGCGATGGAAAAGAGTTATATATTTTTGAAATGGTTGTAATTTGTAACGTTCGGGCGATTCAATTCTGATAGAATTAGAAAATAAGTAATATTCGTCTCTAGAGGAAGACGCCTTCTTAAATTGTGATTGGAACTGATTCGAAAGTCGGTTGTAATTGTTTTATGACGCGAACGCAACGCGTAGAATGGAAATGAATCTTAAAATCAGAGAGACCCGAAAGTTTGACGCGCGGAAATATTTTTAAAAGTTCCCGCCTTAATTTCGCGCCAAGGGGAGTCTTGGAGTTTAAATAAAATGGTCTAATTTTGGTCTATTTTGAAAACGAAGATAGTTATTGGTTGGAAATCGCTAAAAAACGAGATTAAACCTAAATGAAAATCTAGTTTACGAGGGAAAAGGGGGGGTGGGGGCGGGGAATACGAAAAATCAAATTTATTTTATAAAAATAGATAACTGGAACGTAATTTTTTAAACTTCCAAGAATTGGGAGATATTTTAAATTTATACGCCACTAAAATATATATATATATATTCGAGGAAAATATGAGGTTATTTTAATTACGGCAAAGGAAGAATCGTTGCGTAGAAAGATATATATATAGTTTTTTCAAATTTTAATATTTAGACGACCGAGAAGGTTTTAGAAGATAGTTAATGACGGTTAAATTTAATCGGAGTTAAATCGGTAAAGAAAAGGGTGGCAAGCGCTTTATCGTTGGATTTAGGACTAGAAATGATTACAATTTTGGCAGAATGAAATATAGATGGCGACTGGGACCCGAGTGAGATGGCTTCTCAAAAACAACGAAGGGGTTAAAGGGACAATGAAGATGGACGACCATGTCTTTTGTTAAATCAATACACGGGATCACATCCATTGAGGTTTATATTTCATTCTGCCTTTCGCGAGCGCAATTACGAACTTCCACCATTTTTTCTTAATTTCAATTAGCGTAAAACACTAATTTTTAATTCGTTACATGATTTTTGTAATTTTTTTTCTTTTTGAAAAATGGTTTTTTAAATCTTCCATATATAAACTATTGAAAAAAAACCTTTTTCAGAAAGATTAGAATCATTTCGATGACTAAGTATATTAGAGCTAAGCAATAATAAAACAAAACAAGACTCGAGCAATTTTCTTTGAAATTTATTTTTATTTGAGAAATCCGACTCTGTCTTTTTTAACGAGACTTTCCAATTTCAATTTTTTTATTAAAGAAACGTTTAATTCCTTTCCAATTTCTCCTCCCGGCTGAAATACGGCAGCCACGCTCTCCCAGTGCAAACTCCCGGATCCAGTCTTTCGAGCCGAAGTTACCTCGCCATTTTCAGTCACGGATACGACTAATTTTGCCAAACTGCAAGCGGCTTCCGCTTGATCGCAATCTATCACGAATTTCTGACCAATCTGCCCTCCGACGACGAAATTAAATTTAATTGGGTTTAAATTTAAGAAAAATAAATCATTTCTACCCTGGATAAAGTCACGAGACAAGGAACTTTGGTTACGTCCAAGCGTTTTACATCAAAAGGATCATCAGACACTTCGATTTCTCGAGATCCGTCTTCCGCAGTCGAAAAAGACACGTTTGGAATTCTGTCGCGAATAATTTTATTATTTTTAAGTAGATTTCTAGAAGCTAAGAAAGGGGGCCTTACTTGGTATCAAAAAGAGCGGCTTTCACAGCGATAGAAGAAGCGTCAACCAAACTTCCTCCGCATTCCAAAATCTAGGAGAAATACCCCTTTTAAAACCATCGAATGAAATAAGAAATAAAAGGTAAGCTGAAGGACTTACCACTATATCTACGTAGAGAACCCAAACTTGAGCGCCTGGAATTACGCAGAGACTCTCGAGATCGAGACAATTGGCGTTAGAATACGCTCGCGAAAGAAGTTGGGTTATTTCTCCGGCAATTTCTTCTCCCCCTCGACCTTCAAATTCAGGATTGGCGTTTGCTGAACTACGCCATTTTGGAGAGGCGGATTAAAAGATTATTCGTCAAGGTTTAAGGGGTTATTTCGCTTACCAATCAACGAAAAACTCCAATCTGCCCCATTTGGGTTTCGAGGGTTCCGGACTGTCCAGTTCAGCTTTGATACCAACCAGGATATCGGTGTTTGCCTAAAATCGAGTGGCGTCGAAAAATAGGTATACGCGGTTCTCTATTATTTTTACAGAATAGTTACCAATCTAACGTGCGCCGAACCGTTACAATTCGAAACAACGTCCGTTTCTAGCTCGATTTGACGATAATGTAAACATTCCCTGCCATCGGCTCTGTAGTTATCCTGAGAAAGATAGTTACTTCACCCGAAACGTTAATTATAAAAGATTTATTAACGATTACCTGGATTCCGTGGATAATAAAAGTTTTTTCCGGTTCGCTAATTAAAGTATTTGACATTTTTAATTTGCGGATAACTCTCTTAACTCGAATAAAAAAAAGGCCCCTGAAAAATTGAATTTCGTGGCTAAGCCTATCCACGTGTAGTTTAAGCGGACGATTGGAAACGAGCGAAGCCGACCAAAGGTCAACGATGACGACAACGGTCGACTATAGTGAAATCGGTCACTTCGATCTTAGCACCGAACGCACCGAAAAATAGGTGTTCTTGAAAATCAATGTTAATCGGGATTTGTTTAACATGGGATTTCAACAATGGCCTTTTTTCGGTGCAGTACGGTGCGGAAACCGACGTAACCGGTGGTAGTCTCCCCAGACTACCGCGTTACATCCAGGGGAGTTGGACCTATCGGAAGACGAGAAAATTTCTTTGCTGCGGTTCACCGTAACTTCTCCAAATAATCCAAATTCCCCGACGTTACGCGTATTATCCTTTTCATCCAAGGACCAAGATGTAATTTGGAATTTTAAGTAAGGTACCATTAATTTCTAATAATTAAAATTTTATAACGATTAGTATAAGCCTTCCATCTGTCTAAATACTTTTAAATATTGCGATTAATCTCGGAATATATTTACAATAATTAGAAATGTAATTCTCCTAATCTTAGTTAAGCCTTGGCGATTTGACAAGGCGGAAGCCGGAAGGCGAAGGATGACCCGAACAAAAAGTTGAACGACGCTTCTCTAGATTTTAATTAGTTATATTTTTAAACGTTTTCAGTTGATTATTACGGTTAAAAAGAATGGAGGATGATTTAGACGAAGCGTAGATAGTTAAAATTCGAAGATGGAGGACCGACAAACTCCTATTTCCACGCGGGTGGAGATTGCCCCCAATCCTGGTGGAGCTATGATACCCTTGGGTCGTCTGATTGATTTTATATTGCAAAGAACGTATCACGAGCTGACGGTTTTGGCCGAATTGTAAGATCGCTTTAAATTAACCTACTTATTGCCTTTAAATTCTCGTAAAAACTCTACTTTTAAACTCAGGTTGCCCCGTAAAATGGATATGGAAAGAAAGATCGAGATTGTTCAATTCGCAAGTCGAACTAGGCAACTCTTCGTGCGCCTTTTAGCTTTAGTTAAATGGGCGGCTAGCGCTTCTAAAGTACAAAAATGCAACGTAAGTTTTAACCCTTTCTTCTCTATTTGTACGGGTGATTAACGAAGTTATACGTTCAGGCAATTATGGCTTTTTTGGACAAACAATCTTCGTTGTTCGTTAATACGGCCGATACGCTTTCCATGACGGCGAGAGAGACTTTAGTTCACGCCCGACTTCCCAGTTTTCATTTACCATGCGCTATCGAGGTTCTAACGTTGGGAACGTATTCTCGTTTGCCTTTATGCATTCGGGAAAGAATCGTCCCTCCTGATCCGATTACTCCCGCCGAGAAAAGAACTACACTCATCCGATTGAATCAAACCATTCAGTATCGACTGGTCACTACGGATTTACCTCCGCAAATGAGAAGTTTAAGAATCGGTTAGTTTCATTTTTAAAATCATTCTTAAAAATGAAAGTTTTACATGAAAGGGTCCAATTTTTAAATAGAAAATGGTCGCGTTATTTTTCACGTCGAACACGAGTTTGAAGTGTCTCTAACTTTAATGGGTGACGGACCGCAAATACCTTGGAGACTTCTCGATATCGATATATTAGTGGAAGATAAAGAAACTGGAGGTAATTTGATCGAATTTTGCTCAAATTCGACTGATTTTTGGTTGAATTTCATCGGATTTTTTTTTGTCTTTGTCGCGTTTAGATGGTAAGCCTTTAGTTCATTCCCTGCAAGTGCGCTACATCTTTGGATTGTGTCAGTCTCGGCTGATCGATAATCCTCGCCCCCTTCACGATCTCTACAATTGCCTTCGTATCCTTTTTGTTTTTTATTTTCGCGAGATTTTAATTTCTCGTCGCTTTCCTTAATTCCCCATCTCAGATTCGTTTTGTCTGAGTCTTCAGCTGGAAGTTCTTCATTCGCAAGTGTCGAGGTTGCGCAACGAACGCTTGGGAGATTTGATCAGGGTGGAGGATTATTTGCCCGGCAGTCGACTGGTGGTTCTCTATTGGAGAGAACAACTCACCAAGGACGAACTCGGCTTCAAAATCAGCGTACAAATTCATCCCGCCGATCCCAGTAAACCCCTGCAAGTCTCTCATTCGCCCTCGCTCGACACCAAAGACGCCACCTTGGCAGATCAAGCTATTAAGGTAAAAAAAAAAATGAAGGTCGGAAGAGATTGAGGACTTGATAAGAAAAGCCCACATTATCAGAGGGAAATGTTTAGGTAATTTATAAAATTGAGCGAGCGAGTCCTGGCTCATTGAATAGTTGGTCAGAGATCAGGGAATTGATTAAATAAGCCAAATTAAATCAGGGATTTGACTAATTGACCCAAATTAGATCACGGATTTAATTAATTAAGCCAAATTAGATCAGGGGTTTGTAAAATTAAGCCAAATTTGATCAGGGATTTGAGAATATTGGTAATAAAAGATAATATGGGTCACGTAAGATCGGAGAATTGATAAAAAGATCCGGGAATTAATCAAAATATGTAGAAAGCTTTCAGGTAATTAATAAAATAAAAGTGAGACTGGGGGATTGTTATAGATATTTAAGGTATGCCTGCTCATATAATACAATTTCTCGGTTGTGGCTTATCCTAATTCTTTGAAAATGTAACCAATCATAGCTCATTCCATGGGGAATGACGTCATATTGTGGATTTTATTTGGAAATGATCACGTGATGAGTTATAAATTTTTAAAAATGTGTAAATTTTCCATTGAAACCCATGCTATAGAGATTTATGGGATGCCTGCACATATATTACAATATCTCGGGTTTGGCTTATCGTAATTCTTTGAAAATCTAACCAATCATAGCTCATTCTATGGGGAATGACGTCATATTGTACATTTTATTTAGAAATGATCACGTGATGAGTTATACATTTTTAAAAATAAGTAAATTTTCCTTTGAAGCCCATGTTATAGAGATTTAAGGTATGCCTGCACAAATATTACAATTTTTCGGTTTTGTCTTATCGTAATTCTATGAAAATATAACCAATTGTGGTTCATTTTATGGGGAATTTTGTCATATTGTTCATTTAATTTAGAAACAATCACGTGATGAGTTATAAATTTTTAAAAATATGTCAATTTTCTATTGAACCGCATGTTATAGAAATTTGAATCTACCCATTTTTGTTAATGATTTTCCCCCTGGTTGGAATTCGTTTCAGTCGGATCATTTATCGGTAGAGAAACTATTGATTCATTGTATTCATATTCGCACAAAGCATAAATTGGCCGAATTAAGAGACGAACTGATGCCAAAAGTTGGAAACGTAGAATGTAAGAAAAGAGATCCTCCAAAATTGATAGTTAATTAATTGTATCTTTTTGGCCACGTTGTTAGGTATTATATCCGGTTCGCCGGCGGTCCTTTACATTCCACTTTTGCAGCCTTGTATGCAATCGGAACAACTCTTGATCGCCGTCGACACGCATACCGGCTTCTTCCTCGCTCACATTCCTCAATTCGGTAAAGATCGATCTATCAATAGATCAAAGGCCCCTGCCCTTTATTAATTCTTCTCGTTGGGGCGTTTTAGAGGAGGTTCCGTTCATGGAAGAGGTTCAAGAGGCGTTGAACAAAGATCGTCGTAAAATGGACAATTTGTTGACCGAGTTGCGTTTCTGGATGACCTTGAGGCGTTGCGAGAAGACTATCCAACACTTGCCGGCCATGGCCAGTCAGCGTTTGCCCTTGGCCTTGCCTCCCGATCACGTTCTTTCCAAATTAGGCAAACACAAGCTCTTCGTCAAACTGTGCAAGCAAACCGGACATTACGTGGTCGTCCATTTGAGTCTCTCGCCCGATCATCCCTCCGCACCCGGACAAATCGACCAAACTTATTACCTGGTCACGCTGCAACCGCAAGCCCTCGAAGACCAAACGCCGCCCCGAGTTAAAGAGGAGACCGCCATCGAGACGGATCCTCCCAAAGCCTACTTGAAAGTTCTCAACTGTCTCAAGTTAGATACCTTCGCTATCACCCACGGACCTTGCACAAAAGTCGACTGTAAGATTGTTCTTTCGTTAATTCTTTAAACGGAAACTTTTAAATTGGGCTAAATTTGACCGAGGGAACTTTATAATTGGGCTAAATTTGACAGGGAACTTTAAATTCTGGCTAAATTTGACAGGGAACTCTTACTAAGGGCTAAATTTGATAGGGAACTCTTACTATGGGCTAAATTTGATAGGGAACTCTTAATATGGGCTAAATTTGATAGGGAACTTTATAATTAGGCTAAATTTAACAGGGAACTTTTGAATTAGGTTTATATTTGTTGGAGAAGTTAAGGAATAGACAAACAAAATTGGGGAATTGAAAAAAAAATTTATAAAATTGCGTTTTAGGCCCTGATACAACTACGAGCGGGAACAAACGCAAAGCGTCGGGTAAATCGTGCCCTCAGGATCCAGTGGTTAAAAGACCCAAACACACGGGTTATTTCATTACGAATTTGGCTCACGTCGTGGCCATGTGCGACGAGAGAATTCCTTTCTCGACGTTAACGGTGGAGCTGAATCGCCACGGGATCTGCCATCAAGGAATTCAAATAGAGGCGGACGGAGCCAATTATGTCATTAAGATCGTTCAATTGCCCCCTTCGGAGGGCGTCCCTGCCGAGACGGTGTCGGCCCTGAGAAGCGCTCTTTTGAGCTGCACCATTCGCCTGCAGGGTAAAGGGACCCGTTTCTGGCTGGTGGAATATGTCTATTGCAATTGCCCGTTACTCAGTCAGCTGATTAAAGAGCAAGGCCCGCGGCGACCCGTCTATTTCATGTACGATTTTGGATCAGGTACCAGTCCTTGCGTCTCCGCCACCGTACTCGAAGCCCTGTCCGATTGGTCCACGATGCTACACCTGTACAGCGTAGTTATGACCTTCTCGGCGGCCCTCAAACACGGAACTGGTCCGTTTAATCACTCCTATCTCCCTCTACCCGAATTAATTATACTCTTTACCTCGTTTTCTTTCAGAGCAATTCAACATAATTCAAACCATTTCTGACATTAAATCATTCACGTACAAGAAATTAGTTTTGGGTTACGGTCCGAATCGAATGAACACGGTGACAATCTATTGGAGACCTTCGGAAAAGAGATTCCATTTGGCTTTCGGGGTGGTGGGATTGACGGCGTCCGCCAGCAACCCCCACACTTTGGTTTCCGCCCAACTGCAGCACGAATTCAACCAACATCGTTCCGTGGTCGCTCTCCTGCAAGTTCTGCACTACACGTACAAGCCTCTCCTATCTCTCAGCAAGTTACCATCGGCTCCCCAACTCGGAATGATCAGTAGCGTAAGTCTCTACTTCTTATCTCGAATGGAGTATTTTTTCCAGATTCCTTACGTAAAAATAAGCTCCCTCAAATTTTTTCGTCATTTTTGAAGTAAAAATACAATTAGAAAAGATTTTTTTAAAGTTTTATATTCTAAAGACTCGTTTGAATTTCTCTAGCTTGGAAAAGAAGGCAATCGGAACCGAGAGCCCATCCCCCTCTACCTACTAAAATAAAATCGTAGAAACCCCTAGCGACGAAAATTAGGTTTATAAAAGATTTGTAGGCGCATCATTATCATAGCCCCTTCTTCAATTGTAGAAAATGACCAAACTATTCTATTTCAAATCGTCACTTTAAAACGAGATCTTCATATTTTCACCTAAATGTCGCTAGGAGCTCTACAATTTTACTTGGATAGAGCATCCCGTAATTGGCTCTTAGCTCTGATTGGTCCTTTGGCAACGGTGATAAAAATCAAACGCGTAGCTAAGCCTAATTAAGTTTTAAGTAATCAATTCTAATCAAAGTAATATTTTAAATTATGTGAATTATTTTATTATTTAATTGTAAGGAATTTTAATCTTCCTTTAAGTCTTTAGTTTTTAATCCGAGAAAAATATCTGGGAAATTTGTAATTTCTGGGAAAATCTGGTAGATAAAAGATTCCATTTTTTTTTTTTGGACGTTGTTTAGCGCCCTCAAGTGGCCGTTCAACCATTCGTTATTTTACCACAAACTTCGACTCACATTCGCGTAGTTTATCGCAACACTTATTGCGTGGATATTTATTGTCGATCGGAAGGTTTAGTGACCGTGCGCGACGGAGCTTACAGCGTTTTTGATAAAGGCAAAGCCGTCGAAGACATGACTCCCGTCCAAGGCTTAAAAGCTTTTCTCAGTAAATTCGTGGATGAAACTGCCAGTCAATTCCGACGCAGAAGCCAATCGGAAGACGACAACCCCCCTTCTCCCGTGCCCACTTTGGACTCTTTGGATCCTTTCGCCTCGGGGTCCGTTAAACCGGGTTCCCCCGCTCAAAGAGCGGCCATCGCGGCTCAAGATAATATGGGAATGGGACCCAGTGGACCGGGATCGGCTGGTTCCACTAGCGGATTGCGGTTCGGCCACCATCCAATGACTCCTCCTTCTAGTTCGAATCCTCACACGCCCGCTTCCCCCCACCCTTCCATGTTACCTCAACAAGCCTACGGCGCCTCCCCCAACCCCTCCTTCTCGTTAGCTTCGCCTCCCCCTTTGGGCCCCCAATCTCGCGTCAGTCCTTCTCCCTCCATGTTACATATGCAAGCTCATTCGCCGGGGAATCTCTTCGCCGCCAGTTCCCCCGTTAACCCTTTGCACGTCCCTTCACCCTCTTTCTTACCCACTCCTTCCCCTTCGTCGTCGACTACTTCTCAAGTGGCTATTCAATCTCCCGCCGCTTCCACCTTTATGGGGTCTCAAGGTCACGCCGAAGCCGGTTCTCCTTTCGCCACCCCGGGAGGAGGCTCCAACGCTAACCTGTCCATGTCGTCTCCAGCCCCCGTTAATTGGCCAGGAAGTCCTTCGATGCCCAGACCATCTCCCAGACCAATTGGAACCGTGCAAAGTCCAGGAAGTCACGCCGTCATGCACAGCCCTCAAGCCGGACCACCTGGTAAGTTAATATTCAAATCAAGTTGCCCAAATTATATCCAAAAAAAATAACATTCCCCCCTGATTATAAATAAGAAAGTCTATAAAATTCCGTAGTAATAAGCGGTTAGCTCTTGTTAAAACGTAATCATTATAAAAAATAATCAACATTAAGTCGATTTAAAACTGATTTAAAATTGACAAATTCCTGCATTAAAGAAGAGCTTGCTGAATAAACTAAGTTAAATAGTAAAAATGAACGAAATTCTTGAGGAATGTAATCACCCGACGAGATAGAGGAGATTTTAAACTTCAATTTAAACCTAATCATCATTAAATTTAATCAAAATTAAACTCTTTTTATATAGGGTTGCCACGGGTCAGGGAAAGTCGGGGAATTTGAAAATGAACCCAAAAACATCAGGGAAAAGTCTGGGACTTTTAAGATATTTTAAAAAGTCGGGGGAAAGCGAGGGAATTTAAAGATCTTTCTAGAAGCCAGGAAATTGCGATCCTTATCCGCGGAAAAGATTCTCAGCTGACGGCGTGTCAGTTGTATAGATTAGAACAAAGATACGCTTGCAAAAAGTTTAAAACATAACCAATTTTAAACCCGAATGTTTGCGTAGTCGGCTGAACCCTGTTTTAATTTCAGGTCACGTAAATATGGTTCCCCATTCTCGAGTTTTACCTCAACGTAGTTGGGCGGCCGCCACCCCGACTGTTTTATCGGACAAAGCCTTCGACGTTTTATGCAGCCCGGGTCCCGCGGTGGGGGCGACTCCCAGCGGGATCATCCCTCTGCATTATTCTCCCTTGGAGCGTTTCTTGGGTTGCGTTTTTATCCGTCGTTCGTTGCATCGAACCATTCAGTCTGACGATTCGTTGACTTGTTTGCAAACGAACGAGCCGGGCGTCATCCAGTTCAAGGTGGAGACGCTGCACTTTAAGATCAGTTTGAACCCGAGCACCTCCCAGTCGCTTCATTTGAAGTTGACCCCCACGCCCGAATGCAAAGATCAATGGGCTCAAGAAGAACTACAAGTACTAGAGAGATTTTTCGATACCAAAGTGAGTCCCCAACCAATTCTTTTACGCTAGTCTATCGTTAATCGGTTAGTTTTTAATAATTAAAATGGAATAAAATTAATCTATTTATTAGTCTATTTTGAATTCATACATTCACGTTATTATAATTAATCTTTAATAATTAAGATTATTACGATTTTAGTTTAAATGTTAATTTTTCATCTAATTATTTTAATTTTTATCTTGGAATTTATCTAATCTATTAATTAAACTTGATCTTATTAATAATTTAGCTTCAAAATTTCAAATTAAACTTAATCTATTTTATTTTATGTTCAAGGTAAATTTAATCTAATTTAGCTTAAATAAGGAGACGTTTAATTTTAATGATTCTTAAATTTTATTTTAAATTTCCGTGGTACATTTTTTTTTTTAATATTTCATTATTTCTCCGTTTGTTTGTGGAGGTGGTTTCGGCTCCTTACAAACCGAACGCTTTCTTGGCATTCGGTCGCCTTTTGAACGCTCCTTTAAGGATTCTCAAGGATTGCATTCACATCATGAAATTGGAATTGGTGAGAATTGCGACTTTTTTAAGCCATGGGACATCTCGTAATAATAATATTATATCTATTTGGGGGAATAGATTCCCGATCGTAACTTAAAATGGGCTGTTCAATGGTGCTTAACCATCCCACCAGCGGCCCCTCCCATCGCCCCGGCTGGAATGTCAGCGGTCGTTACGGCTAATCACAAAATGCTATTTTTTGTAAGATATCTTTTTCCTTTTTTTCCTTATTGATTCCGTAATTCTTTCCGTTCTTTTTTATCGTAGCTGCAATTGACTCGTATGGGTTTATCGCTTCCTCCCGGGGCTGAGCCTCAAACGGTGGCAGTTTCTATCGTCTACGACATGAGTTCTAATACGACTCAGTTGGCGGAGAAGCGGGAACATATGAGCGTTCCTCCCACCTCCCCCATCGCTATTATTGGCTCTATGTTGCGGCGTTTTGCGGAGTACAACCCTCAAACTGGCGAGTGCAGCATTTATCCAGCCATTAGAGATCTCTTGACTAACTTGGTTATCCCAATATAATTTTTTTTTTTTTAATCATTTTATTATCGTTTAATTTTCATTCGTGGTTCTACGAAACGGTTTGACAAAAAATTAAGACCGTGAACGAAATACAAACTTTCCATATTGTATAGAAACAGATTTTTCATGTACAGACTTATAATATAGAAATAATATTTGTTTATAAGCATTTCTCGCCATCTTTATTTATTTGGACTCTTTCTTTCCCTAGCTAAGTGAAGAATTTCATTCAGAGTACCAAAATATCTACAGGAAAATCCAAAAATTGGAATTTATTATTGTCCAAATTCATTTATTGGACAGTTTAAAAAATGATTAGACATTTCGGGTGTATTATTTTCGGACAAATGCCCGGCGAACCCAAGTAGAAAATAAAAAGTACGTGGGACATTTCAAAATTCCCGCGCATATTTCCTTTCCTGGATTCAAAAAGCCATTTTGACCCGCAGTTATCTACGGAATAAAAGGTAATTTAACGCCTAAGCCTCGGCTTTAACGGATAATCCCGAGTAAAATTGTAATTTCAGATTTTAAAAAGTAGATGGCGCCACCCTCTGTACCCATTTCCCTCATTTTCGCGATCACGTGATCGTCTTATTTTTCCGCTTCGAGAAGAAGCCGACATTTTGGTTTCGCGACGGCGGCGGCCCGGTTGGATTAGCGCTTCTGGTTATCGGTGATCCGCGCTTTATGAGGATTAGTTTTCGTTGGTGTCGCGAATTGTGGTGCCTAAAAAATGTGTGGATTCTCGATGGATTACGCTTCGGAAACGATGTAAAACGTTAATCGAATGGTAAGTGTTTTTATTAAGCTATTGTTTTGTCTTATCGCGTTAAATTGTTAAGCCTAACGCCGGTTCGTATAGCGGGCGAGATCACGTTGGGGTCGCCGAAGGTAAAAGGGTATGACCCGCCGTAGTGGGCGTAGAAACCTCCGCTGTTTAATTTCGCCAGGCTTAACGCGAATGGAGGAATTACTTTGAAAGATTAAGAATGAAATATTAGTCACTTTATGGTTTTATTTTAGTTCTTAATCAAGGGTTTTGACCAATTTGAAAAGCGGCGAGTTAGCGTCGGGGGGATGGTCACTAAAAAGCACACCGGCACGCTAAACCTAGCGCGCACACCCGATATGAATTTTCATCAAAAGTAGCGCGGGTTTTAAATTTTTCTGCTCAAATTCAAGGTTTTTTTTTTGTTAATTAGTTTGATAAAACACGACTTCCTCTACCCGGTAATGTAATTATTTCATTTTAACCCTTAATTTATACTCGATGTTATAATACGAAGACAAGATGAAATGATGACGAGTGTGCTTTTTAGGGCCCATCCATCTTGAGGGGGCGTGGATTTTAGTATCGTTCCGCGCTACGTTTTAGCCTCATTGTCAACTCTTCTTGGGTGAACAATGGAAGCAGTCTTGGCCTATTTTAGAAAAATAAAAAGCAATTCGTAGCCGTTTCCTTGTGTGTTGATCTAAAAGAAGCGGCGCTAGTTCTATTTTGGCCTATTTTTGTTTTTCGCTACTCCTCTTGAGATGAACGATAATTGTCGAAGGTAGGCTAGGTCTATTTTGGCCTATTCTTCTTCGGCAATACGTATTTATTTGCGCGAGTAGTTCAACTCGTTAATTATAATGGTTGATTTAATTAGGCGTCGAGGAGTGTAGCTCGAAACATATAGCGAAGCCGAGTTAGCTTTTCGTCTATTTAGTCATTTGGGATGATAGCCATTGGGGGACCATCCGTAAAAGTCTCGTATCGTCATCGGGTCGGACGGAGGGGCCAGACACTCGCGAACTCGGGTGTACAAATTTTTTGAACTCATTGCGCTATAAAACTGAACTCGGAGTTCACGAAGTGTTCCAACTCCATGTACTGTCTACATTGAACTCGCGTGTACAGTGAATTCGAGAGAGTCTGACCCCTCGGGTCGAACTTCCGACGCACTAATAACTTCAAATTTCTAATATAACAAAGGGACAGTGAAATGAAATAAATCCAAAGATAGTATTAACTTATTAATCCTATTTGGATAGCCCATTCATTGAAAACTTTTGCTCCTATTATTCGCGTATGCAGGGTGTGTTTCTAAAATGATGTTAGGACAGAGCTACAGTGGGTTCTATGACGTTTTGTCGTACGGGGCGCCGTGACAGAAACACGAAATGTATCACGCGCGGATGACCCCCTAACATACATTAATAAACGGACCAATGAGCATTTTATCAAGCGCGTGCTCTTAAAAACCGGCTAATTAATTAAACGTGTATTTTATCATTGAGTATATTATTAATGTACGTAAGGGGTCATCCGTACATGATTCATTTCGTAACTATTGAACGGCGCCCTGTACGACAAAACGTCATAGAACATTTTCGTCTTAAAATGACACGTAGAACCCATTGTAGCGCGCTCCTACCATCATTTTCGAAAACACCCTGTATTTGTTTTTGCAAATGAACGCGAGCCCCGCCGGTCAAATCTCATTAATAAATATACAGGGTGTTTCGAAAGTGACTCGATTTTTTTTTTTTTTTTTTTTTTCATTTCTATCGGGTGTTTAATCTTTAAAGGGAGAGCCAGACGTCAAATTTAGGGAGCTCTATTTTTTTACTTTGGTTTTATTTTGATTTTGCGTGTCTCAGTTTGGGGATGGCTTTCTTTTCCGTCGCGAGGGGAAAGTTTGTTTTGGCGCGTCAATCGCGTGGAATTCCGCGAACGCGGAAGTAAACGATTAAAGCCGGATGCGCGCCCGGAGCTATTTTCACGCGTTTCAGGCTCGCGCGCCCATTGGCTTCTACGAGAGCGCGAGCGTCAAACGCTTGAAAATAGCTCCGTGTACATCCGGCTTTAATCGCTACAAAACACGCGCCAAAAACGACTCGCGCGCTAGTATAGATATCGAAGCGTATATTCTAGACTTCTTTTTTCCCGCCAAAATTCAAAGAGCGCGCGCCGGGGAAATGACGATATTTAGCCCCCCCCCCCATCCCTTCCCCTCCTCTAAACAACAATGGCTATGAACTAATTAAGACCTAGGGAGTTCGGAACAAAATACGAAAAAAATCTGCAAGCGATGAAAGTCTGAGAAAAACGGATTTGAAACTTTAAAATCTTAGTGTTAAAATCTCGTAGGCTGGGATAGGATGGAAGGGGGGGGGGGGGTCTGAATATGTTAATCTAGCCCGCACGCTCGCTCTTTATCTATAGCTAGTCATTTAGGCCCATTTTTTTTCCCGCCAAAATGTAACGTACGATTACAAGAAATAGCTAAGATTTATAAGGATTAAAAACACGGAGCATTTGGCGTCTTTGGATTCGGTCTTTTAGAGAGTTAAGCGAGTTAACAATTCTATTAACAGTTCTATTTTCGCTAAAATGAAAAAAGTCAAAGGGTGGGTGAGAGGCGGGGATTTGGACAGGGCGCGGACAGCTTGTCAACCTTTTCCCTATTCAATTGTCTACTCGGCTTCCTGCCTTCGCCTATTACTCTTCGTCTGGCAATCGACGTCACACCCGCGCCAAATATTGGCGTTATGCCCGATTGGAACGGTACTCGATAAAGCGTTTAATAATTGAATTCGGTCCCCGTTTTCAATCGCCTTTTGATTTTCGAGTTTTCGCTTTCGCTTAATTCCGAGAAAAGCTTAAATGAAATTGATTTGGATATTGGCTTCTCGAAGCGGACTCGTTAAACTAAAACTTGTAGTTTAAAGCCCCGTTTTCGATCGACATTTTTGTTGGTTTTCTTTTCTGGCTCGAACAAATCTCGATTGAAAACGAGGCTTTAAACTCCAAGTTTGACGCCGAAGCTTGATTGTTGACGCGCCTTTAACTCGTTAGTGGGTGTCGAGTTGTTTTTTTTGGTATGGCGCGGCTTTATGTCTAGGCCCTTCCCTTCCTACTTCCTTCAATTAATGTACGAGTTGTTTTTATTTAGGGAAAGAGTTTTTCCAGTTTTGTAGGTCGAATGACGCGTAGTGTCTGGTTGGCCAAATCCCCCCCCCCCTCATTCTTAAACGATCACTCTCCCTCCCTCCCTCCCTCCCTCCCTCCTTTGGCCTCCTCGGCCATTCGCCCCGTCTGTCTGTCTGGATCGCGACCCTATTCTATAAAATCATTCTTGACTTTTAAAGATCTTATATCGCTTACAGCCGAGGGGCTAATTTTATTTAATTTAATTTAATCTTAGATTAACTGGCCGCGCAATTTTAGGTAACTCGATTAAAAGCCTACTAAGCCTAACTAGGCTTAATAGAGTTTGATTCTTCTTGACCTTGAGTTTAGGCGCGAGCCTTATTGACGTTTCTGTTTTGTCTCGCGCTCGCCTCCTCCCCCACCCCCTCCTCCCTTCCGGTTAACGTAGGCAACCGTACCTTTTCGCGCCATTCTTTCCCGCTATTTTTTGGCGCCATAATCGTCTCCGAAATCCCTTTAGCGTCTACTCGTAGGACATTTTTGTTCGTCGCCAAGCTGTCTGGGAAGTCGAGATACGAACGGAGGAAGCTTCTCGCTCTCTCTGGCGTTTCCTCCTATTGGTTACGTCACGCGGTCGGCCGACAGCGGCTCTCGGCTCTAGCCAAGCTTAGGGGAACCCTCCCCCCTCCTTTCCATACCGCCGAGTCTTAAAATGTTGGATCGATCGTCTTTGGGATGATCTTGGAGCTATTCCACTCCCTCTCCCTATCTTAGTAGCAAATTCGTTAGAAGGGACATTTCCTATAGAAGCTTAAACGTGTCTATAATACAGGGTTCGTACACGACCTGGAAAAGTCGGGGAATTATTTGGAAGTGGTCATGGAAAACCTGGAAAAGTCGGGGAAATTAATTTCCAAAATTTTGTACGAACCCTGTATAAAGTCTGATTTTGTATTAGCCCCTCGAACTTCCGTTACTAGCTTGAATGTTTCGGGGAAAGCGCTCGTCGCGGGGGCAAAATTTTAGGCTATTTTGTACGGGGCCCCTGTAAAAGCGTCCCCTCCCTACTAGCTTCCGTGTTTCGGGGGAAGCGAACGTCGTAGGAGCGGAATTGGGCCCTTTTTCATACGCAGCGGCTGTAAAAAGAATTAAACTTCGAGGGATAATGAAGACGATAAACCCTAATAGTTATTTTAATCGCGTTTGTTTCAGACTATATTTTAACTATCGTTTATTTTGGCGCCAATTAAGTAGCTCCTGTTCTCGGAAATAATAATATTCAATGTTTTCCGTAGTTTAGCTTTTTTATTTCGTAACTATACGCGCGATATAATCGGGGAGAGGGGGGGGGGCTTACCCTCGTCCCCCCTTCAGTGGGATTAATCCAACGAGCTCCCAAATTATTTCTCCGCTTCCCACGTTAATTTACAACCTTTTTGGCGCTGGCGCGATTTGCATTTTAAGTCGTTTGTATATAGCCAAGTCCTTACGGTATAATTTTCGATGGGGCGGTGCCCTAGCGGACGACCTTGGACGCTAGATGTCGCCCCACTAATTCTATCTCTCTCTCTAAGTTGATCTCTCTCTCTGGCTCGTAACTCGTTATATTTCTAAAGTTTGGTTGTTGTTTTTGTTGTTTTTTTTGGCAGTGAAATCCCCTGGCGCGCGTATCTGAGAGGCTGGTTGCTCGTCGCGCCAAAGAGGAGGTGCGAGGCCAAATGCCTCCGAGTCGAGTCTCGGATCGGACGGAGGCAAGGAGCTCTCTCGGGCCTTATCAAACCCTATCAATTATCGTTGGAGGCGGAATCGAGCCGTTAATCGCCTCTTTAATCCGGCGGACCGGAAGTCGCTTTTAACGAGAGCTCGGGGTCGCGGGTTGTCCCGGCTCTTCGTAACCTCGTCGAGTCCATCTAGCCAGCGAGTCCATCTTCCGATGACGGTCGTCGCGGACAACGGGTAAGTCGGCGAACATTTTCTATTTTCAAACATTCGTCTTTCATCCCTTGTTTCTCGAAAATCATTTAACGGGAAGCTCGTTAGTTTATTATAGTCAAGTTGTTATTTTAGCGCAAATACTAAAACTTGCCAAACTTCGACAGACTGCCCTTGAAAGCGGTCTCGCGATCAACTTTTCAAAGGGCTAATATCATTTTTTCACCTCGACAGTTGGCGACTATTTCCCTTTAACGTAATAATTTGGAGCGTTCGGTAGTTCGGTAGTTATTTAAGAGGATTTTTACTCGTCACTTCCGGTTAAATCCCTTCTATGAAGCTTAGAGGAACCAAAATTTCAATAAGCGTATTATTGTCGACCGAGACGTCCTTCGACGCTAATTAGGCCTAATCTCTATTACGTTAAAAGTAGGCGTTTCGCTAGTCCCAAATTATCATTTTTCTGACATAACGTCAGTTTTTGAATTGCCGTTTCGCCGAGTAACTCTCCATTACGATTATATATACAAAGTTTTATTTATTTTCTTCGGTTAAATTGGGGAGAGGGGGGGGCTTTATTCGAGACATTTACGTGACGTTATAAAAGAATTTTTAACTCTCAAAATATACCTATATAAAGTATTATAATTTATTCCAATAACTTTCCCGCGTTTTTATTCCGCGCGCTTTTTTACTTTTAATTTCCGGCGTTTTTACTTCTCGCGCTCTTTTTCTTTTAATTTCCCGCGTTTTTATTTCTCGCTTTTTTTTTTTTTTTAATTCCCGCGCTTATTTTTTCTGCCGCGCGAGACTTTAAATTTATCGTAAAGCGCGGGGTATTCCACGAATAAAACTGCTACGGTGGTAATTTGGGGGGGGGGGGGGGGTAATAGGATTTGACGGCGCTGTCGGGTTAAGTTGACGTCGCTCTTTGGAAGAGACTAGTATAGGGTGGCGGAGGATAGGCGCCAAATCGATTTGGCTCGTCCCGTTTTAGCTTTTGGCGCCAAAAATAAAAAAGGTTGATAGAGGCGCGCGGGCTACGGGCTTGGCTATAACTTTAAAAGCTCGCCTATCGAAAGTAGGGGGCTCTTTCGAACAAATTGTCATCTTGGCGTACGCGTACGGGTCTCTCCTCTAGATGAAACCGTACGCGCTTTTTATCCCATTTCTATTCGTTAGGAAATTTAAATATTTGTTTTATTTGTTTTTGTCGTTGTTGCGAAAGATTCTCGGTAAATATTTTGAATCGGCGCCAAGTCGAGTCGTACTCGATATGACGCGTCCGTATCTCTCTCTCCTATTATAGGCGTTCGTTCCGCCGCCGTAAGCGCGTTGGCGGACGCGTACGCGACGCGATTATTATTAGTTTTTGACAAACACCCGGAGTACGCGTTTTTGAAACGTCTCTCGCTTCGTCCGTACTAGCGCTAGGCCTAAGCCATAAATCGGCTCGTTAAACGCGTTGGCTCCCAATCAAATGCTTAAAAAACGTAAAAAAAAAAAAAACTCATCTACTTAAGAACGTACTATAGGGAAATGACGAAGGAATACGAAGGGAGAGGCGAAATTAAAATTAAAATCGGCTTACGCTAGAAACTGGCCCGCCCGCCTACTTTCGATTTGTCGTTATTAAAATGGCGAGCTTGCTTCGGGAACCAGTTTCGTATCGAATGGGGTTGAACCGATACGATAAATCGATTTACGCTGATAACGCGTGAGGCTTAAAACGATTACCCTTTCAAATCGATTTATAAATGCTTAGTTTTAGATTTGATCCCGTAATAATAGCTAATTTGAAATTTATCGGAGACGCTCCTTGACCTCCGAAGATCAGCTGGTTGGATTTATTTTGGGGAAAATCAATTTTCATTTTCGTAATTTTTATTTTGGGTTGAAATCGTTGCTTACGTTTCCCGCTTCCCAAATTTAAATCTAAAAGAATAAGAACGAGGAATATGTGAAAACAAACTCGGGGGCATAACGAGGAGACTATTTTCAATATTTTCTTTAACTTTGAACGCGAATATTGTTTTTCCGTAAACAATTGCGTATTTTGATTGGGGGCTGACCCAGCTCGGTTCAGACTGAGACTAGACGCGACTTCCCCCAGAAACTTTGTATCGAAAAATCTCGTCTAAAAAGATGAAAGATCTCGTCTCTAAATCTCCCGGCCCCACCCCCGACAAGCCACCCACCACCCTTGCCATCCCCTCAACGAATTCCGGGCAAAATAAAGGGAAAATGAAGACTTAACCCTACTTTCTAGCGGAGAGAATTTAGAAAGGGAGTGGAAGTCCGCTAAACTTATCTGGCCCATTTCCGGCATGACGCCTTTTTAACCGGAAACTCGCCTGGCCAGACATTCCTGGACTTTTTGGCCGTCAACTCGTTTAGTAGAGTGAAAGGGGGGGGGCTTCCTCTCTAAATTAATTAGTTTTTCAATTTCAATAAAATGACGAAATAAACGTTAATTGGTCGCTTTTCCATTCGGAGTAAGGCGAAGGGTTAGAAAAAGGTAACTCCGAGTAATCCGAGAAAGGGAAGGTAAATCGGACTTAGTAATTGGTTTCAGTCTCCCTTGTAAAAGTTGCTATAGGTAGAGATACAAAATGTTATTCGGCGAATAAAAATGAAATAAAAATAAAAAAATGCTCGTTGGAAAATAGCTCTCTCGCGTCGATTCTCGTTCGCCAGACGAGTCTAGTCTAACGAACGTCAGACGAAAAATAACATCAACCAAAAAGAATTAGAGTTCAGGAAGGGGAGGGGCGGGAGGAGGAGGGGAGGGCTGATGGAATTTAAATATTTTTCTTTATTCCTTTTTCGAGAATAATAGCTAAAGTATATGAAAAGGCGGGAACGGGGGGGGGGAGGGGCTTAAAAAGATGGAGGGGAGGGGTTCGAATATTATCGAGAAAAAACAATATTTTATTTCGTTCGCGAAATCTAGAAGAAGCCGAGATTAATTAGAGACCCGAATAGTGAAGGAATCTTTAACGATTGCCCCCAACCAATCCTCTCTTTTATAACGGGCTGGCCACGGGTCAGGGAAAACAGGCAAAAGTCAGACAATTTGAAAATGAACCAAAAAAGTCAGGGAATTTAAAGATCTTTCGAGAAGCCAGGAAATTGCGATCCGCGGAAAAGATTCTCAGCTGACTCGTAGATAGTACGAGTGGTTTTCGATAACTATTTCGGCGACAGTTAAGAGCCGCGTGATCTCCCTCCTGGGAGTCATTGACTCCGTCTCTTTAATCCCCGACTTTTTTTATTTTTTAATCAAATAATCCATTAATCCCTTCTTAATTCTCGCGCGGCTGAGGTTACTCGTTATGATTATTTCTGGCATCGCGTCGCTTCAATTAAATTTAATTAATCCACTTTGAAGGGATTAATCATCATCCCCTTATTCCCCCCCCCCCAATCCAAATGAAAAGCCCACTTTTGTTTTTAAATCGCGATTAATTAAAAGGTCGCCGCGTGTCACGATTAACGACAATTAACTTCCCCAAATTAAGCCATTATCGATCGTTTAAAAGTGGATCAATTGGATAGTCGATCACTGGGGTTCCGGGCATTTCCAATCCTTATACTCGATCAGAGACGGGACGGGACGGGGGGAGAAATCGATTTATCGGTCCTTAAGCGAAGCGTGATCCATCTATGGTCAGTTCCGAGTCGAATTGATCAGCGATCAAATCGTCGTATAGCCCTAGAAATTTCTGCCCAATTGGAACTAGAATCCCGATCTAATAACCTCCACCCCCGCGTCTTTGTCGCTCCCCCCCCCCCCATCTTTCGGACAACTTTGACCGCCGCCAATCGACTGACTCTTAATATTAAAAATCTTATTCTATATTGAAAAAGCGCGAAAAATAATTTCAAGAACGAAGGAAAAAAAAGTAAATATGTTTGGTGTTTTGGTCTACGCGCCATCAATGCCAGACGTAAACAAAACGCCGGAGCGACAAACAAACAAACAACCAGTTCGCGAGACATCAACCCCCCCCCCCCCCCTCCTTGTTTCCGCTCGGAGCTATCGAGGTAGACGAGCTTCAATAAAAACCTGAAGTTTAAAAGGTAGAGGCTCTATATATCGGCAATTTTTGTTGGTTCCAAGGTTGAGAAAGGCCTATACGTTGTCCCAACCTTGAAAAAAAGGTACATCTCCCCTAGAAACGGATTCTCTTTAATGGCAATTTTGGTTGTATTCAAGGTTGGGTACTTTCGCCTTTTTTAGCATTATCTATTGAAGGGAAAATCCAACGCCTTTTGTTTTATCAATTGCCCCTTAAGACGAGCTCGTTCAACGTACTATGTTAAAACATTCGGGAAAAGCGTTGCCACAGACTGGAAAACCTCGGCGATTTCAAAATTGCTCTAAAAAGCCAAGGAAAAGTCGGGGAATTTCAAAATTGGTCTAAAACGTCAGAAAAAAGTCAAGGAATCTCAAAATTGTTCTAAATCGTCAGGGAACAGTCAAGGAATTTTAAAATTGTTCAAAGGTCAGGGAAAAGTCGGGGAATTTTCACGTTATCCCAAAATAAAATTGCGTAATCTGCTAGCATGGATTGAATTAGACCAGGGAAGCTTCCATAAATACGTGTAAAAATTTTTTATACGGGACCAGAGGCTTGAAAACATTAATGGAAAGTCCCTATTGACTTGGACTTCCCATACATGATGAATCCAGACAGACAGACAGCGGGTGGGGGGAGGAGCATTAACCCCCACCCCTTGTAGTTATTCATTTGTAAATAAAAATAAAAATGAACTTAAAATAATGTTTAGAATGGGCGTCTCCAGACTATTTCTCTCGAACCAACCAACAAGCAACTACCGACGAGGAACCGAGCAAACTTTTAGCATTCAAAGCGAGGAGTTCTTTTGTTTTTATTAATTGCCGACCAGAATATTTTTATTATTCATTTTCCAACTCCAATATTCCGCCTTAAATATCTTGGAATTTTTCAAGGGAAACTGACATTAATAAAATGGGACGTACGAAATGTTTGGACTCTTCGCGCTATCGAAACCTCTCAACTCGATAGTTTCATTATCTCCTTATATAACTTAATATAATATTTATAACATTATAGTCTACGGGGGGGGGGGATTAGTGGGCAGAGGGGTTAACCGTATTTGAGTCCGGACCATGACTGATCTGGCCCGTTTGTTTGTTTGTTTGCTTGCTTGTTGGTTTGGTGGGGGGTAGATGGGATTTTGAGAGACAGATAGAGACTGTCTGGTCATCGTGTTTGGATGGGTTGCGGGGGATTCAGGGAAGTGGGGGTTTGTCTGGCCGTCTCGTTGGTGTAATCGTCACTCACTATTTTCGCCAATATTTTGATTATAATTTGTTTGTTTTTTATTTATAATAATTGTAGATGACGTTGTTAATTGAACGTTTATTTTTCTGGGATTTCAAATCGATTTGGGCGCGTTAGAAAAGACCGTAGCTATTCGTTGGTGATTCGAGTGGCTTCGAAACTCGTTTTAGATTGACCCGCTAGTCGGATGACCTCGCTGACTTTTATCTAATTTGACCCGATTTGAAAAGGCGATGATTGAAACGTATTTGTAGCGCGAACGGGGCTTTCGTGTTATCTATATGATAAAATAGGTTCGTGTATTTTAAACGAGATTAAAAGAGCGGGGAAGGACATTCTTTACTAGAGCTCTTATTTTTATAATCAGAGCTCTTAGTACGCGTCGTCACTAGGCGGGCTACGTTAGGCGCCATTATTTCGCCATTTAGTAAAATTAATCGCGATATATATTTAAAATCGTCGCTCGATATATCGTTTACGATTCTTGGTTTCGCCGAGTTCATTATTTCAGGGTATGTTTCCTATTATTCCTAATCTTTTGAAATCCTTCGAGTAACGACGCCATTTTGGGGGGGCCTAGCTGGGCTAGCGACGACATCGCGGATCCTGATCCAGGGGTTGGCCACGGGGGAAAAAGTGGGCCAAATTGAGTAAATGAACGCGAAAAAAGTGTGGCAACCCCGCGATCTTTCCATAGCTTCGTCGTAAATTCCCGCCAAAATTTCCCTCCAATTCTAGATAAGACTTCTCTCTTATCTTAGGGGAAATTCGTCGCGTTGTCATTTTCTAGACGATTCTCTCTCTCGATAGCTTTACACTCTCCCTTTAATTACGAAACAAATCTGGTCGATATCTACTTAGTTTAATTTCTCGGGGGGCGAAATCCCCCCTCCCCCACAACCCCCTGAATTGTGGTATACGCGTAAAACAAATTTTGGAGGAGAAAAAAAAGCTGTAAAAAGTAGTTTGCCCTAATTCGTTCGCTCGTATCTAGGAGTTTTTATTTAATCGCGATTATTTAAGACGAACCGTCCTTTATCTCATTAAAGTTTTTTCGTTTATTCGGCAGCGACGAAATCGGGGAGGGGGGATCGAATCTCTCAACAGCCAATCATCGTCCGCGTATTCGCTGACGAGACAAAAGCTATAGTTTCCCAGTCGTTTTTATCTCGATCCCAAGATGGAAAATAAACCCCCGTGATAATCGAAAGTGTGCCAGAAAGATGCCATTCCAATCTTCCGGGTTGCCACGGGTCAGGGAAAACGGGGAAAAGTCGGGGAATTTCAATCTGAAAAAACTGCGCCAACCCTGTTGTTTTCTCTCTCCCTTTTCCCCCCCTCGGGGTCAAATTTCTGTCGGGGTCATCGTTTTGGCCACTCTTCCTATTATTAAATGAATTAAATTTTTACGTTAAAACGCGGGAACATGACCCGTCCGATAGCTCCCCGGCCCTGATTGGCTGATGAGAACGCTTTTATTGGCGTCGGCTGGCGAGATCGTATCTCAAAATATCGAATTATTATTTCGAAGGGTTGAAATCGATTTGAAAACGATTTGAAATTGTCTAGTGTGAACGGAACTTCGCTTTATTTCTCGAGAAGGAAAATTACATTTTTGTTCCTCCATTGATTGGTTGCCTTTTGATCCTCGTAACTCGGGTGTCCGTGGGGCGAAGCTGGCTACCAGGAGGAACGAATAATATTTATCATTATTGCTATCATTTTTGGATAATATTCTAAAAGTTGACGAATAAATTAGGCTTAACGCCAATTTTAGAACTCAATTCGGGAAAGGTATTTTTGTAAACGAACTCTAGGACGTTATATAAAAGCGGCGTTTGCTCGGGCCTTCGTCGACGTATTTCGTTTTTGAATATATTAATATTGTCGATGGCTCTCGGCCAATAAGCGCGACCCATTCTCCCCCCGCGTTAAAAACGCGTCGCCATTCCAACGTTTGAAATTAATTTGGACCGGGGTGCGCTTAATGTTGTTGTTGGCGAAGAGACATTCCCGATATAGTTCCTTTCCAATCCCAACACCATTTCCTCCACTTCATCCAGATTTTCTGGCAACGCCGTGTTAGACTAATTACGGAACAAATATCACCCCCCCCCCCACACCCCCAGTAAAAGCGAGATCAAAGGTTTATTGGCATTTTGGAACTTTAGCTCCCGCCCCCTTAAACCCCCCAAAAATAATAATAATATCATAGGGCTTTATCAGATGATCCTTAAGTAAATTACGTCATAAATGAAAATGGCGCGGCTTTATGAAGTGGCCTTTTCCCTTTAATTCAATAAGTGGGGTGCGGATTGATTTTTCTTTCCGGGCGCTACTATGAAGGCTGTAATAGTTGGGGGATATCAAATTTCCAATTCGTCTCCTCGTTGCGATTTCAAATGGGGCGTTTTAATATAAATAACGAAGGTCGACTTTAATTTGCTCGGAAATCGGAGCTTCCAACTCCAATATTTTCGACGATTGGAAAATTGCCCCCCTTCGAAATCGGATCTAGAATTTCAATTTAAAGGTCGGTTCACGCGGAATAAAAACGTACGCTTTCATTTTCCTCATTTTTGACAATTTTTCGGAAAAAATAAATTCGTTAATCGTCGAATTATAACGGGGCGACTAATTCCAAATATCCGATGGCCAGTGAGATTGGCGAATGGGAACCTCGCCGGTGACGTCGACGAGCACCCTATCCAGTCTCTCTTTGAATGATGCCAATGTTCGGCTTTCTCAAGATTCTAAAAATAATCGCGGAGAAATTAAAAGTAAAGAAATGTCTTCAACTCCGAAAGTAGGATGGAGATTGGAGAGCGCGTCTACGACTCGAGTACCATTTTTGGCGTCTCCAATTCAATTTCAACCATTTTTAGTTCGTTCCCTTAATTAATAATTTATTAAGAATTTTATTTGAAATTTTCACCGCCGGCAACAAGTCGATGAACGCCGTGAAAACGTTTAAAGGATAGTTTTTAGCGCGGGGAGATATTTGTGGCGAAAAGAGTTAATTGCCGAATATAAACTAGCTTTGATTGAAAAATCTTTCGTTTCGTTAACGCGGAATTAAAATTTGGGATAATTGTAAAGGTGGAAACATTGCTGGCCCCGACCGGCTACGGATAAACGTTTAATCAGCTCGCTAAGCCTAAAATCTAGGCCATTGATAGCGCGCGCGCGAGTAGAGCGGGGATAAACTTGATAAACACGTTCAAGGTTCTTCTACGATAAGAATTTATTTTTAATTTATTTCGTCAATTAACCTAATCATTTATTCCGTATTTATTCGAGCTATTTCCTCCACAAATTCAAATTATATACTGGGGGAAGGGTGGGCGGAAACTCTCGTTTAGCGAATAGTCAATAGTTTCGCGCCAAAAATTTAATATTCACGCGCTATAAAAATAATTTCGCGCGTAAAATAGAATATTCACGCGCTATAAAAATAATTTCGCGCCAAAAATGGAATATCAAACTTTTAATTTGGCGCCAAAATGTAAAATTGTCTCGCGCCAAAACGCAATCTTTCAATCTTTCGTACGCGCGCGCCATTTTTAATTAGGTTTAACTTGACGCTAAAGAAATCGATAAAGGGAAGGGCGGGGGGGGGGAGGGGAGGGGGTGAGGACTATGATGATGGCGTGATATTTCAAGCGACTTTCTTAGTATATACGTAATATTTCGTCCGGGGTATTTTTCATTGCAAAACGGTCTCCGCTTCGGATATATTATTTGTCGGCAATTTAGCGTCTGAAATTCTTATTTTGTTTGATTGTTTTATTTTTGTTGGGCGTCTGTCTGCTTTTTGTTGTTCGCTCGCTTATTTTTATTTTATTATGATCAAGAATGAGCTCTGTTTTTTTTTTTTTTCTTTTTTTAAAGTTAGTAGGAGCTCTATACCAGACGACGACTAGTTTTCAAGGTTTACTGGTCTAAGATAGCTAAGCCTGGCGCGCGTGATACGCTAGAAGGGCGATTAATTCGAGACGTAAACAACGCCGAGTTTCGCCCACCCACAAAATTCCTCTTTCCAAATTTCCCGCTAAATGACTCGATCCCTTGAAATGATATTTTTTTCATTTATTTTCTCGTATATTTTAATTCCAATTCTTCCAATCTTCAATGTTTCGTGGCGAGAATACCTTTTTCTCCCTTAATATTAGGATAGTCTGTAAAATTGCGTACTTTTAATTCGCTTAGATCTTGTTTCTAGCTCGGTGACCAGACCATCTAATTTATTTATTTCTTCGGTTAATATTATTATTATTTATTTTACAATTGTAGACGTAATTTGTAACGTGTTTGACGCGTTTTGATTGGCGAGTCGCTTTCTCGAATGTTAATTGGCTAGGGTATTCGTTCTAACGTTGGTTTGACGTTAGCTTTCGTCGTAATAGGCGTTAAGCCTATTATTTGGTTAATAGTTTTCACCCGCACGCTCCTCGTTAATCATTTCCAAAGTTTTTGTCGAGGCGTAGTCCCTTCCCCGTCGGAACTCGCGTCGCTCGTTTTACGTCATTATCGCGGTACCGCGTCCATCCATCCATCCATCCATCCATCCCTCGGCGTTGATGACGTAATCTCTCGTTTGGTATAATCCCGATCTAGAAGCGAGGTGACTCTGTGTCCCGGTCATCTGGGCGTCGTCTTTAAGAGCTCGACGCCTCCGGAACCCGGCGTCTCGTTTCGTTGGTGGACGTCTAATCGTTCCCGGCAGCGTCGTGGTCGGATGTCTCCGCCGTCGAAGCCGACGTGGACGCGAGTCTTCTTGCCCCTGTTGACCTTGGGCTTCCCTCTGGGCGTCCTGTTGATGATCGTGTCTCGGTTGCCCGTGGAGGAGATGGAGATGGCCTCGACGGACACCAGGTTGCTGGCCGGTTTTTCCACCTTCTGGTGCGGTTGGCAGGAAGTGACGTCGACGCATCCCTTCTACGCCTACAAGGTTCCCGATACTCCCAAGGTGGTCTCGAACCGCGTCAATATCAACCATTTCGCCTTCAGATTCACTCTTTCCGAAGGACGCGTCCATTACTTGAGGTAATTAACGAGTTCTTAACCAATTTCCGCTTCCGTATAATTAACCCGTTGCGAAGCCTATATTGTTTATTCATTTTGGGCCGCGCTGATTGGTTTATGGCTCGAAGATTTTGGCCAATTTGTTCGAAAATTGAATCTAATTAGTTTAATCGGTTGTTCATTTTGTTGGCTCGTATTTTGCCGTTTTCCTCGCACGCTATTAATCGAGTGTTCTCGCCCGTATCGCTTATTTTTTTATTATTTTCCACGATATTAAGTTGATTTTCCACGGCTCTGTATTTTACTAGCTCTATAATTTCTAAGGTTGAAGTTCTTTTTTTGAATCGTTGGCTGTTTTTGTTGCACGATGGGTGGCTTGACTGCGGGCTTGTTGCGCTATTTTCCGTATTACTTTTGATCACCTTGTACCCGGCCATTTACGCGGGAATCCGCTTTATTTCGTAGCGTACTGTAACCGCACGCCGCGTGTAAAATGCGTCTGAAAGAGTATGATTGTCCGACAAGAACCGCGGTCGTTGTTAAAATACGCCTTATTCGATAGTAAAAAACGAAAAATAAACTTAGGCTTAACGAGGATCAAAGCTTCGTTCGAACTAAGAAGCTAAGAATCGCTGTCGTTTTCGTTAGTATAATTGGTTAACGCGACGAAACGTATATTAAACTAGCCTCGGATCCTGGTTAAGCCCGTCGTAAGTTCGTAATTCGTTTTTACTAAGCTCGAATAAGACTTCTTTTAAATGAGCGTCAAATACACGACCCGTAGGTATCACATGCTGGAAGGTTCAAGCATCGAAGCGAGTGGTTGCGCCGGCGAACGTCCCGTCCACTTGGACGTGGTCTACGCCCAAAGCGGAACGCTAGAGAACTCGTGTTGGCTAAACGACCATCGAAATCCCAAAAGCGATTCCCCCGGACATCGTCAATGGAAGTCTTTCAACGTCGACGACGACCTATCTTCCGAAGAGGACGACTCGTCTTCGTCGTCGTCGGAGGAGGAGAAGGAAGGGTCGCGTCATCGCCATCGTCGTTTCGCGTCGGGAGAATTAAACGATTCCCCCAAATGCGGCGGTTCTTCGTTCTCGACGGAAATCGAGGTGGCGTCCGAAAAATCCGATCAAGATTACCCGACGTGCCCCGGTCGTTTCGCGAATTCGTTCGTGGTGACGCGAGCGGGAACTTATTACGTGGTGACGCGCGGAGGCGGCGATTCTTCGGGCGCCTTGAATCACGTCTTGCTTCACGTTCGCTTGAACCGAAGCGGCTACGAATTACCGAAGAACGTCATTCTGTGTCGAAGTCAAAACGCTTGCGAAATCCCATTAACTTTCGGCTCTTCGGAAAAAGTGGTGGCTTTCGTGTCGGCCGAACCGGACGCCGGAAGCGTGTCTTTCGCCATCAGGTCCAAGTGCAAACCCAGACTCGTCTTCTACGTCGCCGTTTTCTTAGCTTTCCCTTTGTCGTTCGCCTTCTGTTTGACCTTGGCCATTAGACGAGCCCGAAGAGGCGCCGTAATTGGCGACGCGGCCGCGACGCCTCGCCGACATTTAACCGGAAATAGAGGAGTAACCGTCGTCGGGAACGCTTGTAGCGCTCCCTTATTGGAGGCCGGCCCTTGTACGGGCGACAATGACGCCGCGGAGGTCAAAAGTCAGGAGTCGGGCTCTTTTCCACCACCTTCATATCCCTCGTTAACCCAACAACAACGAGCGGGAGTACTCGATAGGGAAGCGCCTCCTCCTTCGTACGAAAGAGCCGTTGCTAATCAGCAACCGTCAATTACGATGGTTTCGTAAACGAGCGGGCCGTAATTACGCTAACTAGATGTTAAATTAGCAAATTCTATTTTTGTCGCGCCTATTTACCGTCGACTCTTGATCATTTCTTCTCGCCACGAGAGAAGATTGGCCCGTTAGCGCGTGGACCCGCAAATTGAGTGACGTCACTTTGATTTTGTGGCGCGTGTATAGCCAGTCAAAGCTACTTATTCGAGACTGTACTCGCGTTTCCTCTTGACCCCTAACTTTCTAAAGTAAAACCCATTTCGCTGATCATTTTCCTCCTCGCGAGCTGATAATTGCGGAATCCAAATAAAGTTAATCTTAATTAGATTAAGGAAGGATCGTTAGCGATTATAGTTTAGTCACTTATTACGTCACGCGCGCGAAACGATCGCGGAGACCCGATTTTTGCACGCCTTTAATTTCTATCACGTTTTTATAAGATTTTCTAATTTTAAGTTCAGTATGATCGCGGCTTCTAGTTATTTGGAGCGTCGGGAGAGAGAGAAAGCGTCAATTTTTCCCCAAAAATTTTCCGAGTTGACCAATTGGATTGATTTAGCTATCTACTTCATCTTCCCTTTACGCTCAGTTAACGGATAAAGGGTAATTGTTGGCCTTTCTTTATTTACCCCCCTTTGTGGTCTGCTAGGTCACTTATTCGAGACAAACACGCGGACACACAAACAGACTGGTCGAATCCAAACCATCTTTTATTATTCTAAATAATCCCAAATTTCAATTTCGGATTTAAAGCGCGCGCTTTCTAGTCTATTTTGTTTTTATAGTCGAATCATTTTGGCGCCAAAAACGCGCGCGCGCGCAAGACACCCTTCGACTTTAGCTACGCTAAATTGGCGGGAAAACTCTCGAGATTTTACTATTCATTTTTTTATTTTATTATGGAATCGCGCGCGCGGTTTTTAATTTATCCGCGTTTCCCGCCAATTTTTCCCGCCCTTTTTTTAATAATCAATATTATTATCGGAAGTTTATAATTATCTATTTCGCGGCATTTTTCGTTATTTAATAATTAAAATTAACTGCTCGTTAACTAAATAATTGTATAAAAATCGGTTAAAACGCCCAGTCTAAATAAAATAAAAATGAACTACGAGGAAATTTCAAATTTCCACGCTTGAAATGAATTTGAATTATTGTAAAAGGCGGGAGGGGCCGGTTGTCGCGACGTACTGACCTTCCCGCAAAATACTGGGCAATTATTTCAAGCTAAATTTCCTAAAAGCCAATGTTTTTATTCCTATTTTTCTTTAATAATGAAATTATTAAATTTTTAAGGATCGTCTTAATGTTAATTAATATATCTTCGTAATTAAAATATAATTATTCGTATAATTAAATTAATATAAGTAAGAGTTCCGAACTCGAATTAAAATAAAAACTTAATTCATTTTTTGAATCAAAAATAACGTTTAAAACGTATTATTTTCCCTTCATCTTGAAAAAGAAACTCCAACGTTGCCAAAATCACTATTAATTTAATTCAAAATGAAATCGTTAAAACTTAATTCTATCGAATAAGAAATCGTACGTTCCAAAGACGAAAATTTCCATTTATTTTGAAAAAGGGTCTCGAATTTCGCGTCATAGATTTAAAATTTGCCCCAAAAATTGCGCCAAAAAAAAAACTAGGGTTAGAAAATGTATTTCGCGCCATTTTTTTAGCGCGCGCGCTACTTCAATAATGTATTTGGAAGAATTTGCGCCTTTTTTATTTGGCGCGTGAATATGGTTTTATCGCGGGCGCGCGCGCTTTTTATTTAATTTGGCGCCTTTTCATTTTTAAAGAGCGCGCGAATATTTTCCCGCCAAAAACTTATTTTAAGGCGCGCGCGTGTTTTTTGTTCTTCGGCTCGCGCGTTTTAAAGGGAGGCTGAAGTCGTTTCTTTATCGATTTTGTAATATTTTCGAAAACGCGACTGAACTAAGATTAAAACGTACGGGAAATTGCGAAAAATCTCCATTTTGGCACTCTATTAGAGCGAAGGTTTAGGTGGGAGCGTCTTTTCATTCGACGGAGTAGATTCCTCTCGCGAAAGAGTGCCAAAATCTCGAGGTTTTCTTTCTTTTTCGGTACGATTCGGACAAGTAGACTTCCTAAAAGATTAACTACGCCAAAGTTGTCTTAGTTTTCGAAGCCGAATCGATAAAAATGCCGCGATTATTTTATTTTTTTGCCCGATTTGAGCCTTCGTTTAAGAAAGCGATTAAGGACGAGTTAAAAGATTACGAAACGAGCTTAACATTAATCTATTAATCTATCCGGGTTTCGAAAGGCCAACCGCGAAACCAGAGACCCGGCTACAAATATAAATAAAAATATCAAGAAAATAGTGAGAAAGATTTTAAAATTTAAGAAAGAATTTTAAGGAATATTTTGTCGACGCTCCTTAAACGATGACGTTTAAATACGAGAACCAATCATCTGGGAGGGATGGAGGGGAGGGCTCAAAATGCCCCCCAATCTCCCGCTATTTAAACCAGAAACGAAAAATAAAATATATATGAAAAAAAATGTGATATCCGTCAATTATACAAATTAAAAAAACAAATATTATAATTAAATTTAAACGTAATTAAAGTGTAAATTAAGAATGAAAAATATAGAAAAAGAGTTATTTTTACTCGAAATTCAAATTATCGCTAATACGAAAGAATGCTCCGCAAATTTTCAAATGATATACGGATCATGCGGGTTTAGTTCGGATCGAAACAAAACTCCGTAGCTTCTACAGGACAAAATTCCAATTCCATTATACTATAGGATCGAAAATACTAAAATAGGAAAAAAAAAAAAAAAAAAAATTTAACTTTAAAAATTAATTTTTCTGGCAAATTGAAGTCCGTTATTGAAACGACGGAGTTTTGTTCGATCCCAGTCACCCCTCTGTATATCGTAATGGTAAATTTTAAAAGAGATCCTATTTAAAGAAAGGACGGAGTGTCTGTCTGTCGGGCGCGAACGCCCAATTGGCGCCAACCCTAACAATCAAATTGTAAATAATTATCTTTTTGAATAAAAAATAAAGAAAAATGATTGTTTTAAATCGATCGTACGATTCCGTCGCCCCGATCGAGGTGGTAGGTCAAGTCTCGTCCAATCAACACTTCCAGATTTAAAAAATGAATTCTTCTCCCCCTCATTTAAGCTAGTCCAATTAGCGAGATGTTAAGCCTAATTGGCGCGATAGTTTCACCCTCCCTTTATACCACAAATTCGTTCATTTGTACAATAGGTTTCTCTTTAAAAGGGTCGGGGATTCAATTTGGTTCCGAACCAAGGTCTAGCGGGCGACATCCGTCAAGCGTCTATACAGATTTTCACTCGACAAATATTCTACCGTTTTCTCGCGAAGAGGATTTCAGATTTAAAATAAGAAACAATCTAATTTCGAGTTTAACAAATTCAAATTTCCAATTCCCCCCACCCACCCTCACGCACTCTCAATATTTGTTAAATTATTGTCGCGGTTTGAAATAGCTTCTAAATGTACTAAAAACAATAAATTTCTTTGATTTATTTAGCCGCCTACGTCACCATTTTAAACCAATTGGAACGAGGATAAACCGGAAGCGGTCAACGCCATCACGCCCGAGACTTTAAAACGGCTTGAACAGTTTTGGAAAAGGTCAAAAAGGTACGTTTTCGGGGTCAACTCTCGATTTGAACGGATTCGAAGCGAGGTTTGGAAAAAGGCGCGAACGCGTCTTATTCGTGTTTGGTTTGGATTGGAAAAACGGAAAAGGGTAGAGTGTCTAGAGTGTGTTAGGGTTAGAGGCTGGCTGGGGTGGCGCTCGCATCTCATGCCGTCATTATAGAGTCAAGGCGAACCTCGTAAATTATGGCTGCTTTTTAGTCTAGACTGTCGCGGAAAAACAAAACAAACCGCCCACCTCACTTAACCCTCTGTCTCTCTCCCCTTTCCGCCCCGACACACCCGGAAGAAATACAAAAATGACACCAATTACTCGAGCGCGGCTTGTTGCCCCCCCCCCCCCCCCCCCCAACATCACCTTTCCTTCAATTTGTATGGGAAAAAGTCGAAGGCGCCACGAAACGAACCATCCGACCTACTAGTGGTCGAGTCTGTGGTCCACTTTGATTCGTTGTTAGACGAGAAAAAAATTTCGTAATGAAACGTTAATAATCGTAAATTATTTGATAATTAGGGACTAGTAGGTCCGGAAACGTTTGTTTTTCGTAAGCACCCGCCGCTACAGTCTGTCTTCCCAAGAGTAACGCCGTCAAAGCCCTTATTTTACGCGAGAGCTAAAACAAACAGAAAAGTGTCTCCCCCATCTATTTCTACTTCGTTCTATTTACTCCTGGTCTTAAACTAAGCTTGGTGGCTTGGAAGCGCGTTACCGAAATTGTTGAACAAGGAGCGATAACTAAGGGAGACGTAGTTTTTAGATTTCTACGTTCCTCTATGGCGTTAGTGTTGAAAACGCGAATGTAATTAAGGCAGTCGATGATATAGCTTATATATCGATTGAAGAGGGGGCAATAATATTTTTGTTTCGACGCTCGGTGACCCAGAAAAGAGTGAATTTGATGATTTCAAGGTTAACTAGTACGGCTAACTAGACGGACAGAAACCCCGGATTTAAAAATGTAAAACAAACCGGCTTTGGCAGCTCCTTATAAGATATTTACTCGGTCGTAAACTAAGAGTTAATTAAACGTACGCTGAAGATAAAACAACCTTGTAAAGAATCCAAAATTCCCGAAGAAAAACTGGTTTTAATTACGGCACTGGTAATTAGGTCGATTCCCATCAAGGACAGCCTCAGCGGCCCCCCATTATCGAATCTCCCCTATTTCCGACTCGCGATTATTATACTATCAAAATATATATTATATTCATTTTTAATTTTGTAAGATTCGCGTGATTCAGGCGGGTCAAAATCTCGGAGATTTAAAAGATATTGATTTCGTCGATTTGTTTTATTTTGGTCAACCCAAACGATTGAACGTGGCCACGCCAAATACTAAATGGACAGCTAACAACAGATATCCCGAGATTTAGATTTTTGAAATTTATACATATACATACAGAGTGTTTCGAAAATTATATTAGATTAGGTTAGATTATATTAGGTTAGATTATATTAGGTTAGGTTAGATTATATTAGGTTAGATTATATTATATTAGGTTAGATTATATTATATTAGGTTAGATTATATTAGATTAGGTTAGATTATATTAGATTAGGTTAGATTATATTAGGTTAGATTATATTAGATTAGGTTAGATTATATTAGATTAGGTTAGATTAGGTTAGATTATATTAGATTAGGTTAGATTATATTAGATTAGGTTAGATTATATTAGATTAGGTTAGATTATATTAGATTAGGTTAGATTATATTATATTAGGTTAGATTAGATTAGCTTATGTTAGATTAGCTTAGGTTAGATTAGATTAGCTTAGGTTAGATTAGCTAAGCTAATCTAATCTAATATAATCTAACCTATTCTAATATAATCTAACCTAATTTAATATAATCTAACCTAATCTAATATGTTCTAACCTAATCTAATATAATCTAATCTAAGCTAATCTAATCTAATCTAATCTATATACAAAACGTCATAGAACATTTTCTTGTCAAAATGACCCATAAAACCCACTGGAGCTCGGAACTAGCACCATTTTGGAAACACCCTGTATGTATATGTATAAATTTCAAAAATCTATATCTCGGGAACAAAAAATACTGCATTGGGATTTTAAGTGATTCGTACGCGTTAGAGGTCGAGGATTTCGAAAATGACCAAATTTTTGACCTTTAATTTTAGTGAAAGGTTAAAATCAAAGGTGAAAGATTTTGAAAACTGATAATGTTAGACGTAATATTCTTTTTTGGCTCTAAAAAGTCTTTAAAATAAGCTCTTACACGATCGTTTAGGACAAATAGCGGCTGAGATAAAATTAAAAGTGTTATAGGAGTGGTGGTCATTTTCCCTAAAATGACCAACGCTGTATCTCAAAAATTGGCTCGCCCAATCGCTATAAAACTTTCGGAATCGTCTTCTATGGCCCAAAAAACCCTAAAAACGAACTATGATGGTTTTCGACAGGGGTGGGGTTCAAAGCGTTGGTTGAACTGTCCAAGAAAGACCCCCTGTAAACAAACCCACCCTCCAGGCTTTCTCTCGCCTCGATACATGAATGAATGTTTTTTTTTAACCTTCCGTACAAATGGTTCCTTTTAAAGCGGCGAGGAGTACCTATAAGGGGAAGCTCGGAAGGTGAGCCCACTTCCAGCGAAACAGGCCGAAGAAATCTTAGGCTTTTAGAAATTATTTTGTTATGTTTCTAGTTTCATTTTTAACCCGACACTGATTCCGAATGTTTTCTTTGGCCCCCCTCCTAGCTTGTTTACGAATAACTCTTATTTTCTAATACCGATAATAAGAAGCCGCGGTGAACCAATTTTATTGACCTTTTCGAAAGTTTCGAGGTTCTTGTTGAAACCAGAAGTAGATGAAACCCTCCTTTGAAGTCTACTACTCTAATGTTCGATATAGCGCTCCTCTCTGTATGGGTAAAATTCACAATTTTACGAGATCGGAGGGGTCCTACTTCATACCCCCTGTCTACGGAAAATTGGAAATTCTCTCTCTCCACAAAACGACGACGTTTTTTTGACGAACTCCGAGGCTGCTAGAGATATTCGCTCGACGAACTCCCGCTCCGACAATATCTACCGTTAGGAGGCGTACGAATCGCGCTTTTTGAAACTAACCCATACAGAGAGGGGTAGACAAGACCAGGGAGTAATAGACTTCAAAGGAGGGTTTCATCTACTTCTGTTGAAACTTAAATACAGTTGGAGTACGAACGAAAGCTTTCGCCGCCTTTTTTTCTTTCGAGTAGAAAATAATGAGATTTGGCTCTATATAATATATATTAGAGACGCCCACTCGTTTATTCGAACCATTGATAAGAACTAGAGCTAAAAAGCGAAGGGGCCAAGATCGGAAACTAATAAAGAGGCCGCCGGAAGATTTCCTAAGAGTTCTTCTAAGAGTTAGGCCTAACGAAACGTCACGTTCCTTGTTTAACTTTTTTGGGGTTTCCACCTTTTTTAATCAACTCTATTGTCGCTGGTATTGACCGATAGCTTGACCAGCGCGACTCTTCGGGGATTTCCTTTTTCTATTAGACCTAAACGGAAACTAGTTACCGAACAACAGCCGGCCGACTTTCTTATTTCTAAAGTCGACGCGAAAATAAGAAGCCAGTTAAGATTTAATTTCGCCTTATTTCGTTCCGACAAAAATAGCCGCGCTTTCTTTAGTTTTCGAGGTCATTCCTCGTGTCCAAAGTACTCGCCGAGTCGAGCGATCTCCCAGATCGGCGCCGTTTTCATTTCGAAATTGGCGCCGATGACGTAAGTAACGAAATGTTTCCCGAAAAGAATCCGCGTCGCCATCTGCTAGAGGAAAAACTCACCCCGAACCCCGCCGAGTTCGAATCCACTTACTAGGCAGCTTGGAATCGATTTAAACCGTTTCGCTAGAGTCGAGCGAACGGGAAACCGTCTTTTCTCCCGATCGATTTGATTCGATTTCACGACACCGCTTCGGGAAGCAGTTTCGAACCGATTCGCTTTCTACAACGGATAGACGAAGCTACGATAAATCGATTTATAAAGCGCGAACGCGTGATTCCTGGCCTCGCGAATATCGATTTGATTTTGCTGGTTCAAATCGATTAAGAAACGCTAGCGTGACAACGTAGCTATAGAATGACGGCGGCGAGCTAAGCCTAATTATCGGAATTCCGATTGTAAGACAAAAATGAATCCAATCTTATTAAAAAAAAAAAAAAAACTTTATTGGAAATATAATTTCTTATCGTTAGGTATTAAAAATATTGACTCGAAAAATGTCGTTTTGACTAAATGCGCGTATTTGCGCGGGCCGTTTCGTTTCGAATATTTTAATTTCTAGAATTAGATTCGAGCGACTAGGCTTATTATTTGGTCGTCATTGAAACGCGCAGACGAAAATTAATAGAAATAAAAGCAAATAGAAAATGAAGTAAACCCATTGTCTGGGTTGACAAAAAGAGACCAAGACGTCGCTGGACAGCGGACCCCCTTCCCTCCCTCGATTTTCCCGCTCGAATTCCACGACCACGAAACCCCGCCGACCCCAAGGCACGTCGAAGACGCAAGAGGAGGACGAGGAGTTGGAGTTGGAACAGAACTGGTACGATTGGCTCAAATTATAAGTCCTTCGATCTAATTGGAATTTGGCGTAAATCTCGTTGGGTAGCGGCACTCCGTCCAACTCCGGGTGGCTACTGGAAAACACGACGTAATATCGGTCGGACGTCTTGGCCGTTAATTTGAAAGACAAGTCCTCGTCGTAAACGCCGGTGGAGTTGACGTCCTCGAGATCGGATCGATGACTTCGGAAACAAGTGGGGATTTTTTTGTACTCTTGGCGTTGCAAAGCGCCTTTGCATTCGAATTCGTGGCCTTCCGTCTCGTTGCTGTTGACCCCTTCGCTGCTGGACACCGTCGACTCGTGCGTTTCCAGCTTGTCGTCTATTTCTTCCGCCGTTTCGCTACTTTCGTCGCTTTCCAAGGACTCTTCGTCGTTCAGATGCTTGGCGTGGTATTCCAGACACGCCATTAATACCTCTTTACCCTAAAAAGGTTGAAAAAAATAAACTGTGAGGTAACGCGGTTGGACGAAGCCCGAAATACGACCCAATTGACCTTGATGATAGTGATGGCCGCTCCCCTCTTCTTAGGACACGCTCTCACGGTCAGGACGGACTCCTCCAACAAGAAGAAACCCCAAATTTCGGTGGAGCCGCTGGGCAAGACTAAATGCTCGTTATAAACGTACTTCCGTTTGACCCGACTAATCGCCGGTTTATCCGGAAGTAGGTAGGCGCTGAACGGCGACTTCATACTCAAGTTCTGGGCCTCGCACCACGCCGAAGACATTCTCTTATTGACGGAAACGACGTCGGACGACGTCAAAGTCACCGAATACTCCTTGAAATAGCGGTACCTGATGATCAAAGGGGTGCAGAACAGAGCGATGCCCAAGGTCGTCATCAATGACAGTCGAAGCGCCGTCTTGCTCGACCCTCTTAACATCCTGGCGGTACTTCCGGATACGCCCCGACGTCATTGGTAGCTCCGTCTACGATTGGTTCGAGTCTCGTTAGCGTCTTAACTCGGAAATTCTTTCGTCATTTCGATTAAAGTGACGTAATTCGGACTTTCCGGCGGCGCTCCTTTTAAAATGTCGAATGCGTAGGCGTTTAACGCTTCTATTTTACTTCCTAATTCCTAAAAGAACGCGCGTTTAAGACTTGGCACAACGTTGCTAACAAAAGCTCGAATCTCCTTAATCTTTATTAGAAGCGGGGTGATCGAGGCCGAGGCTTAACGATCCAGTCAGAGTCAGAGAGAAAATTTAAGCCAAGGATAATGTTGTAAAATAACAGCGTCGGGCGCGGAGATAATCTCTCTCTCTAGTTTAATGTCTACGTCACGAGCATCGATCCTGTACTCGGAAAATACTTTAGATTACTACTCGGACTAGAAATTAAAAATGTATATAAACCCTAATTAATTCTATAGTTAGACTTATACGCGGATTTAAAACTTTAGCGTCGTTGTTTATGTATAGAAAACTAGTTTCTATTTTGGAGAGAGAGACAAAGAGAAAGAGCTACGGGGAGTTTTAGGGCTTTCGCCAAAAGTGTCGGAACTCCTGATAAGTAATATAACCAATACAAACGTTCCATTTTGTAGTCACGTGCCATTTCGTGGGATATTCGTCTCTTACGTAATGAAACGGCGCCAATTGTAAGCCTATATTATATACTATTATTCTTCATATCTGAAGGCAATATTCGTACGCGCTTAGAAACAAATTCGCTATAATTATCGAGGTTCGGTTAAATACTTATTTAATTAGCGAATAAAACGAACTAAATCATATTTACACTCGAGAAAATCGTAAAAAATGAATCTTATTGATTGAGACCAATTTAAATGGGCTCAGCCAAATTTATAACCTCTCTAACTAATAGAGCGGGTGGTTCCTTTAAATGGCTTTCCTTTAAAGGCACGTAGGTTTCTTCTTAGCGGACGGCGTTTGTCGTAACAATTTGTACTATCAAAGCTAGTAAGGCAAAAAAAATTCAAGTCGGGCAAATAATAGAGCGGATGGTTCCTTTAAAGGCCCTATCTGCTCTGAAATATGCCCCTTTAATATGTACACAGCCTAGCTTTGACTGTACAATTCGACATGTACAACGTCGTCTGCTAAGTTAGAAAAGAAGGCGACTTTAAAAGGGATTTAAAAACGCGGATAGTCCCTTTAACGCGGATAGTCCCTTTAAAGGGACTACCCGCGATTTTCTAGCCAATTTAAAGTCGCCTTCTTTTCTCGCTTAGCGGACGACGTTGACCGTAACAAATTGTACAGGCAAAGGTAGGCTGCGCTCTTGAAGGAACAGCATTTCAAAGGGGCAAATTTTAGAGCAGGTAGTACCTTTAAAATAGAAAAAGCGAGCTTGTTCAGGAACCGATTATAACAATTTGTTTCTTAAAAGGTTAAGGTTAATAATTTTCTAGCCATTTTCCTTATTTAATTGACGCAAACATCTTTAAAATTACGTTTTTAGTCTTTGATTTCCAGAAACCATTATTTGCGTTTAATTTTGACGATAATTTCTTCTTTTTGTTTATTTCCCAGTATTTACCCCTTTAAAAACGCGGGAAAGGATGGAAATATTTCCGCGAATCGCCGACCCCCTCGGATCTTTGACGTGGCGATGACGTCACGCGCCGGCTATCTCTCCAACTCTCGTGGCTAGCGCGCGCTTTACGCGGACGAATATCTCTTTCGTCATTAAATAGTTCCCGAGGAAAGTTCGTATTCCGAAATATTTTAGCGTCTCTTATTCGATTATCCTCTATAAAAGGCGAGTATCTAGTCGAATTTAGGTTTTTTACATCTACTTTTCGAGCTTTTAGGCCAAATTTATTAAAGTATTGTTTTTGTGATTCGGTTTTCCCCTCGTTCCCCCCACCCTATAGTAGTTCAAGTAGTCCGTGAGGATATTCCTTTTTCCACAAAAAAAGTTGGATGCGCCATGTCTTATAATTCTTTCGACGATTCGAGGTAAGTTTCCTTTAATTTAATCAACCTAATCTTTCCCAATTAATATCGGCGATCTTTAGAAAAGACGCGCTTCAAGTCGGTGCTAATTTGAAATCGAATTTGAGTTTAATTAAGCGTAATTAAGAGTTTTAAGATAGGCAGCGTGATTTGGGGACTCGGCGAAAAGCGTAATGGCGTGGCGCGATGTGGCCGCGCAAAAAGCGGGGCTCGATGCCTTTTGTTGGTTAACACGTGCGTTTCCATATGCCACTACGCTTTTCTCCTCCATTTTACCGTTAAATATTCGCAAAATTTAATAGAATTTGATAGTATTTTATACCCACGTACCTATTTATTAATATTCCGCTAATTTTACTCCAAGAATTAGGCCTATTTTACGAATATCGGGGGTGGAATAGCCGGTATTGGATAGTTATCTCCAATGGCTAAGCCTTGGCAGATTTAGGCTTAAAAGAATGGGGGAAAATGTTAAAGGGAAAAAGTGTTTTTTTTTCCCTAGCCTGTAATTTTAGGCTTATCGCGAAAATTAACCGAATCACGTTTAAAAGTTTAGTTTAAATTGAAAGTAATATTTTCGGCGTAATCGTAGATGGATTATGTCTCTTATTTTAATATCCCCCGAAGATATAAGTGACCTTTTGGGAAGGGCGTGGGCTACTTTACTCCGAATCGTAAGAAATATTTAACCTCGGACTAGTTTTGAAGGCTTAATTACGTCTTTAACGTAACGCGCTACCCTTTGAATTCGAGGAACGACTTAAATAGAAACTTAATAACTTAAACAACTCTCGTTTTGTTTAGAAATGGTCCGGAGGAACCGGAACGCCGCGAATACGATGGACCAGCTGGAATGGATCCTGACGGTATCATCGAGGTAAGTTTATTACGGCCTACTTAGAAGATAGTGATTAAAAACTAACGGTTTAATCTTCAGAGTAACTGGGAACAAGTTGTCGAGAATTTTGACGACATGAACTTGAAGGAGGAACTTCTTCGCGGTATCTACGCCTACGGTTTTGAAAAACCATCAGCTATTCAACAAAGAGCTATCATACCTTGTATTAAAGGTAAGAGACGAGATTTTATTTGGTATTATTTGTCGGGAGAAACCTTCCATAAAGCACCAGTCAGATTTCTATTTGTACTGGCCGTAAATCGGAAGGAGATTAAATATTTTTTAGACGGCTCTTAGTGGGTGAGAAATACATCAATTATTGGCGTAATTTCTCAATCTAAGTTCCGACAATTCTATTTCTACCTTCTACTCTTAATCTATCGAGGCTTATCTTTTAGTTTTGTATCGGAGCTCCGAACTTTCTCCAAAATCATAATGGGGCTGTTTGGTTTTTCCCTTTATCAGCTTGATAACCCAATTGATTAACGTTAATAGAATAATTAGTTTTAGTTAAGGATTAGTTTTAGTATCTCTAAATCTACGCAAAGATTCCTCTTTAGTTAGTTTTCCTCTTAACTTTAAATTGTTTAAAGTTTTTGCCAATGCTGTAATTAAACTTAATCTTGTAATCTTTAAACAGACTTTAGATTAAATCACAATTTATTGGATCAAAGTTAAGATTCTTTAAACAAAACGTTAAGCCTAAAATATTTTGATATTTAAGCCAATGTTTAGTTTAACAAAGGGTTAAATTTTCATAAAATTGAAATATTTTTCTTATTTTGAAAGCTTTCTCTCTTAATTCTTTTAGCCAAGGCTTAACCTTTTTATTTGAATCCTTTCTATTTGTTCCTACGTTTTAATTTCTCGCGGGAATTTGTTTCAGGGCTAGACGTAATTGCGCAAGCCCAGTCTGGAACGGGTAAAACCGCCACATTCTCGATCGCAATTTTGCAACAGATTGATACGGGCTTGAGAGAATGTCAAGCTTTAATTCTGGCTCCCACTCGGGAACTGGCTCAACAGATTCAAAAAGTAGTCATCGCTTTAGGCGATTACATGAGCGCGCAGTGCCACGCTTGCATCGGAGGCACCAACGTGCGAGAGGACATGAGGAAATTGGAAATGGGCGTCCACGTCGTTGTAGGAACTCCCGGTCGCGTTTACGATATGATCACTAGGAAAGCTCTAAGTACGAGACCGCCTTGTTTCGTAGATTGGCTCTTTCTCCCCATCTAACTTACTTTTATCTCCAGGAACGAACAACATTCGTATTTTTGTGTTGGACGAAGCTGACGAGATGTTGTCTCGAGGTTTCAAGGACCAAATCTACGACGTTTTCCGAACGTTGAGCGAAAGTATTCAGGTGATCCTGTTATCGGCCACGATGCCTCTGGACGTTTTGGACGTCACTAAACGCTTCATGCGAGACCCCATTCGAATCCTCGTAAAGAAAGAGGAACTCACCCTCGAGGGAATCAAACAGTTTTACATTTCGGTCGAAAGAGAGGTAAAAAAAAGTTGTTTTTTCTCTTCTCTTTAAAGATCCCTTTGACGCAAACGCGCCTTGCTATAGTTCCGCTCGAGAGAGACCAACTCTGACAGTATAGGTATCAATTTTTAGTCAAAGGGAGATTAAATCATCATGGGGTGTCAATGACCAAACGGGACCTCTTTCTTAATGTCCGATGGTTTGCGTTAAAGCACCCGATGAAACAAATCATATTCCTCTTTTATTCCGGATCATTTTGATCAAATTAGGCTTAGATGGCTGTGGATTGTTTAAATTAAGCCTAGTTTGGTCAACTTTTGGTCAAATTAGGCTTAGCTAGGTGTTTGAATATCAAATTAGGCTTAGCTGGATGTTTGTTTACACATTTTTTGATAAAGGGGAAAATATAATTTAAGCCCAGTTCCCAGCTTTCTTTTTATTGCAGAGTTGCCAGGAGCTTGCGAGTGCAGTTTAGAACGGATTAGTTCCAAAACTGAACTGCTTGCTTTTCTATATGCTTCAGTTTGCGCTCGCGAGTGGCTGGCAACACTGGTGGAAAACTTCTATATCAAATTAGGCTTAGAAATTTATTTTAATATGAAATTAGGCTTATTCATCTATTTGTATATGCAATTAGGCTTAGCTTTCAACTTTCTGTTTGTTAAATTAGGCTTAGCCATCTATTTGTCTGTCAAATTAGGCTTAGCCATCTATCTGTTTGTTAAATTAGGCTTAGCCATCTATTTGTCTGTCAAATTAGGCTTAGCCATCTATTTGTCTGTGAAATAAGGCTTAGCCATCTATCTGTTTGTTAAATTAGGCTTAGCCATCTATTTGTCTGTCAAATTAGGCTTAGCCATCTATTTGTCTGTCAAATTAGGCTTAGCCATCTATTTGTCTGTCAAATTAGGCTTAGCCATCTATTTGTCTGTCAAATTAGGCTTAGCCATCTATTTGTCTGTCAAATTAGGCTTAGCCATCTATTTGTCTGTCAAATTAGGCTTAGCCATCTATTTGTCTGTCAAATTAGGCTTAGCCATCTATTTGTCTATCAAATTAGTCTTAGCCATCTATTTGTCTATCAAATTAGTCTTAGCCATCTATTTGTCTATCAAATTAGTCTTAGCCATCTATTTGTCCGTCAAATTAGTCTTAGCTATGAATTTGTATATCAAATTAGTCTCGATTGAATTAGGGAATCTTGTTTTTATAATTTAAAACTAAACTTTTCTTCCTCTATTGTTTAGGAGTGGAAGTTGGACACTCTTTGCGATCTTTACGAAACCCTGACTATCACGCAAGCCGTTATTTTCTGCAACACGCGGCGGAAAGTAGATTGGTTAACGCAGAAAATGCACGAAAGGGACTTTACAGTTTCTGCCATGGTAAGAGAGTATTGGATTAAAGATTTGAAAGGAAGAGAGAGAATAGTTAATTAATCCCCGAATTAATGATTAGCACGGTGACATGGATCAAAAAGAACGGGACGTGATTATGCGAGAATTCCGTTCGGGATCCAGTCGAGTTTTGATCACCACCGATCTCCTGGCCCGTGGAATTGATGTTCAACAAGTTTCCCTCGTTATTAATTACGACTTGCCAACAAATAGGGAAAACTACATCCATAGGTAAGAAACCTCAACCTTTCTTCGGCCTCGTGGCGTTCGTTTTGCCCCTCTTTCGAATGCCTTTTTTTTTATTCTAATATCGTATTATTGCTTGAATGGGATTTGAATTGGTAGAATTTTGTTTGTTGACCCTCTTGTAAAGAGAGCGCCTTAGTTTTTAACGCTCGTTAATTTGGATTTTTTGCGTATCGTCAAATTAGGCTTAGCTGGCTTTTGTATTTTGGTGTTTCGAACACGCTCGTTTTGAATTTTATTTAGCTCTTTGGAATTTGGTTATTGAATGATTATCTCTTAAGAGCTGGGCTTGGTTTTTGACGTTTGTTCCGTAATTTAAAGCGGCGCCTTAGTTTCAAAATGTGTAAAATCGTGGTGGTTTTGTAATATAATTTAGGATTGGTCGAGGAGGACGTTTTGGTCGTAAAGGGGTGGCCATCAACTTCGTGACCGAGGAAGACAAACGTACCTTACACGATATTGAACAGTTTTACAATACCCAAATTGAAGAAATGCCTATGAACGTGGCCGATCTGATCTAAAAAAAAAACACGCAAGACGGTTTTTTTTTTTTTTTCTTTTTCTTAAAAAAAAAAAAAAAAAACCCAACCCCCATCGATTATGGATAACGAAGAAAAAAATTTCTTTCGGGAGCTGCCGTTTAAAAAACCTATTTGTTCGATATTATAAAAACTAAAAAATTAAAAACTGAGTAAAAAATGATGCGAAAACCGTAAATAAAAGGGGGGAAACGACGCGGTAGGGGATTCGCGCCCACTCCATTTTTCTAATCCCCTTTTTATATAAATATTCTTCCGTGTTTTGTGAAAAAAAAAAAAAAAATTCAATGCGGTCCTTCCACTCCGTGTTAGTTTCACTTTGGTTTCTTATAAGTCGCGAAACAAAGGCTTAGGGAAACTGAAATGTATTTCATCCGATTCTTGGTATTTATCCAAACTAGCTCCGTTGTTAAGCCTAATTTAAGCCAATTTGCTTAGTTATTGAAGCCAGAAGCCTTCCCAAAGAAAAAGCCATCTCCTTAAGCCTACTTTCTAACTAACTTGGGAGAATGCTAAGCCTAAATTGAACCAGTTTTAAACGCGAACAATTTAGGCTTAGGACTTCTTTTAAAATTAAAGCTAAGCCTATTTTGAAAGGGAGTTGGATTCTTCTAGCTAGTTTTGGATGATATAAAACTTTTAAATCATCGTACGGAGCAATATTCGTTTTTTTTTTTGCGGAATTTGAAACCAAAGTGGAGCTAAATTATTTAAAATGATTGGAAGATTGGTTCTCTTCTAGAATTGAAATTGGGGTTTCATTTTTCAGGCCGTTTTCCCCCTTTTATTGATATTTTTAATTTAAAAATAGTGGTTTTGCGTTTCTTTGTAATTATTTCCCCCAAACCCCCCTTAATCTTATTATATTTTTGTTTTTGAAATATATTTTTTTTTTTCGTAAGAAGCGAACGTTTGAGTTAAAAAAAACTTTCTCGCGTCACGTTCGTCTTTATTTAAGAAAAACCTTCATTACCGCTCATTTATATATAGAGTCTGTGGAATTCAATAAAATTACTTTTTTGAATAAAAAAGACGTCGAAATAAAAATAAAAAGGTTTGACCCAACAACGGGAATAAAAAACATTACAAAATCTTCATCATAATTTAATTTTTCCCCCATTACTGTTATTTAATAACGGTCTAAAACCTTGCGTCATTTGACGAGGCTTAGTGAATTATCAACTGAAAAAATGAACATCCCATTGGTTAAGCCTAATTTGAAAATTAACCTTAAGCCTAATTTTGCTCTATTTTGAAAATTAACCTTAAGCCTAATTTTGGCTCCTTTAGACCTATTTTAAAATTTATTTTTATCGTAATTTGGGTTTAATTGTAAAGATTGAACTTTATTCGAGCTCTAGCTGAATAAAAATAATGCCGTAAGGTTAACTTTGGCCTACCACGTTCCCAAATTTATTCGGGTTCCCCCGTATTTTAGAATTGGCAAAAATCATCTCATTTTTTTTACTTATAATCCGCTAAGCCTTTGCCACGAACGCTCTAAGGAATTATTGGAGTTTAATTTAGCGGAGTTTTTATCAAACTAAAAGGGGAAATGTATTTCCCGAATCCCATTTTTACAGTGAATTATCGTATTTGGTTTTTGAAAAACGAACTTGGCGTTTTCTTCGTTAAGTTCGGTTGTTGAACCGAAAATGAAAAATGTTTTTTTTATAAAACTAATTAAATACAAAATCTTTTTTTTTCTATAAAAAATTTGAAAAGAAATCTAAAAAAAACTTGAATTAAATCTCGCTGATCGACCTCGAGAAAGAGAAATAGCCTTGTAATTAGGATTCTTAATAAACTTTTGTCAGAAAATAACGCACGACCAAAGGGGATTTTAAATTACCCTTTTAGCGTTTCCAAAGAAATTGGAGTCCAATTATAAATAGAGTAAAAGGTTTTCACTTTCCACAGTCCAACTGCACAAATCTTTAAATTATCTCAACTTTCTCGCAAAAGTTTAGGGAAGATTTTTTTAAGTTCCTTCCGAGCTCGTTCGCCGAACAAGGGGGTGAGTGGAAATATTTTATTTCTAAAGAAACGCTTTAAAGGGGACTCGAAACTTGGTAGTTGGTGTACCAAAAGCCCAGTTTTTTGAGCTATTCCGCTTTTCAGAGAGAAGCGTATTGATACGCGCTGCTCCGTCCCCTTAATGCTGGTTAAACAAAAAGCCAGCGAATAGTTTAGCAATTGGAATATATTTTGGGTTTTTCAAAATGGGTTTACCGTCTTTAAAAGCGATTTTAAAAGCTAATGAAATGATAGTAGTAACGCTTCATTATCCCTTTATAGAAAGTGAATTTTTCGTTTAAAACGCTTCATTATCCCTTTATCAAAATAGTTTTCTTTCCTTTATCAAAGCTAGGGAATTGTTTAATTTAAAACGCTTCATTATCCCTTTAAGAATTTGTAAATTTGAAAGGGATAATGAAATGAATTTGTAATCCCAATTTAGGGAAAATAATTTTCTTAACAGAGTTGTAGTTGTAATTTCCTAGCCTAGATAGGTTACCTAGTTTTTTTGAGCGGATATAAATGGATCCGAAGCCAACTCTGGTCGAATTTGTACGAGGAAGGTTGAAAATGATCGTTAGAAAGAAGATAATTTGGAGAAAGTAAGTTTAAATAAGAAACATTTTATTTTTCTCGCCAACTAATATCAATTACAAATCTATTTTTGAGGTAACGGCGTAATATCCGTCTTTCCCGACCGAGTGACGTTGAGAAACGTGAATGGATTTCATTTCTGTTTCGCAGAAATGGTGTTCCCCAAAAATCTAAAAGATGAGAAGTAACGGGTAAAAATTAAATTTAATTCCCTTTCTTAAATAATGATATTAATTTGCCTTTAATATTTGTCTAGCGTCGAACGTTTCCCGATTTTGTTTCGTTTGAGACTCGGTTTTGGACTTCCTAAACGCCGCGTTCATTATTGTTAAATGCAATTTGACTCTTTCGTATTGTTTCCTCATTAATCCCGTCGAAGCGAACTCGCGAACGATCCGATCCGCTAAAGTTTGAAGTCTGAAGATGGAGAGGCAAAAAAGTAACGGAGTTAAATTAAATTTTTTAAATTCAAATTTCTACAATGGCGTTTTACTTTTCAGAGTCATCTACGCATTCGACTTTGGCGTAAAGAACGTCAACTTCGGCCGGATCGTCGTTCATGTATTCGATTCCGCCAATCTTCACTCTGATTGGTCGCTTTTTTTCCTCAAAGATCTCGCTGCGTTCCGGAAAAATAAAAGCCGGTTCGTAAATTTCAAATCTTTGGAAATTTCTAAGTTTCTTAACCGCAGTCCAATTTTGTCCTAGTTGGTCTTATATCGAAGCTCCAATCGCGTTCTAATCGATTATACCTAGACCAAAACAATAGCTACGTAATTAGGGCAAAAATTGTCAACCAATAACGACGAAGTATTTTTAAGAATTTTGAATTTTTCTATAAACTTTTATAGTTTATAACTTTGTTAATTCCGGTCCAATTTTGACTTAGTTGGTCTTATATCGAAGTTCCGATCGCGTTCTATTCGATTATAATTAGACAGAAACAATAACCGCGTAATTAGACCAATTAGGACAAAAGTTGTCAACCAACGACGACAAATATTTATAATTTTTCCTAGACACTAAATTTTTATAATTGTTATTTACTATGAGCCGCCAAACCAACTAAAAATGAAACAAATTTCCATAGAAATACAATTAAACGTCTATATTTCTATGAAAACTTCTATTAAAGTAGAATTTCTATAAGAATAAAGTATAACGTCTATAATAATATGAAAATCTTCTATAATAGTATAATTTCTATACGAATAAAGTAAAACATATATAAAAGTATGAAAAACTTCTATAATAATATCAAAAACTTTATAGAAGATTTTGATTCTTTTATAGTTTTTGATTCTTTTATAGTGTTAGATACTTTTATAGAAGCTTTTGAGGCTTTTGAAACTATTCTAGACGTTTTATTCTATTCTTATGGAATTTTCTTTCATTTTTTTGCCGGGGATCCGTACATAGTAGTCCCTCTTAATTAGACAAATCGGAACAAAGTTTAAGAACTAATAACCATGAATTTTTAAAATAAGATTCTTAAAATTAAAAACTCTGTTAATTGCGGTCTAATTTTGATCTAATAAGTTTTGAAATGGAATGCGCGATCGCTCTCTCCAGCCTCTATTTCAATCTTGAATAGTCAATCACCTTAATTACGAGACTTATTTCTAATATTTACTCTAAAATGGATTCTTCGCAGAATCGCAACGTTTTCGCGGCCGCGTCCCGTTCTCTTTGATTGAGCAGGACTAAAGTACCCAAAGTTAAATGAAGTTTCTCCGGAATTTGGAATATCCGCTCGTCAACCCCTCTGTCCTGTCGAGAGAATGAAAAAGATCCGCTCGAAACAAAGTATAAGAAAGCGTACGTCAAATGAGGAGCCTCTTACCCCATCGCATTGACGTAAAACGGAGTCTTTGAAGTCCAGAAAACCATTTTTGGAGGAAGAATCGTTCAACGGGATCGAAATAAAGTGAGTAAAAGATGTTTTTTGTCTGGCTGAATCCACGATCGAATCTATTCGAATTTTAGCCGATTGAATTGAACTTTTCCGAGTACTCTGAATAACTGAATAAGATAAGAGTTGATAACGTTGAACTATTTGAATTTAAAATAGTTTAAATTGGTACTAATTTCTTCGGGATCATTTCGGATGGTGATTTTGGTCCCGGTTTCTTGTTCGATTCTTTTTTTTATGGCCCCCTTTTGCCCGATTATTTGCCTAAGATATTTGATAACTATTTAATCAACGTGAAAAGGTCAAAATACTATTTTAATCAAACCCGAAAAAAGTTGAAGGGATTGATAGAACAGTTTTGAAATTTCCATTTTCTAATTCGGTAATTTGTACGTTTTCTTCAGCGGCGATTTCCTCGTCATCTTCGTAAGCTTTATTAATCAAAATATTAATCGTTAATCGAATTATTCGTTCGAGGAATTTGAATTTTACCGCGAATATCGTCGTCTTCGTAGCTTTTCTTAAAAATAGATTCGTCTCGATTTCTAGAGGCGTTGGGTTGAAAAATTGGGTTAACGATATTTTTTCTGAAACATTTTCCTTCGATCCAAACAACGGGGGGCGAAATCACATCCATAATTTACCGTTTAACGCGCTAATTAAATATTTAAAGGTCCCTTTTATTTATAGAAAAAATGTACGCGTCGCGACTCTCGCGAGTCTAGAAGAAACTTCCTCCGTTAAGCCTAACCGCGTCATTGAAAGGTCAAAAGGTCGTATTTCATCTCGCGCCAAATTTAAACGTCGTAAAGGCTAGGCGCTCTATTATTTATCAACTCGCTCATTTTTAAAATCTAACGTTAAGCCTAATTTGGGAAAATATTAAGAACTAACGCTAAGCCTAATTGTGGCAAATATTAAAATCTAACGCTAAGCCTAATTGTGGCAAATATTAAAATCTAACGCTAAGCCTAATTTTGGCCTAAATAATATTAATGTTAATTTGTTTCCCGATTAGTTGCGGGCAACCACAAAGGCGTAGCATATGCTGGGTGGTTTCTGGGAAAAATACGAAAGCTTTAAATATAATTAAACTGTTAAGAAATTCTATATATTAAGCGTCACTCGATTATTCGGCCAAATATAATGTCCCAAATTTGAATAATCGAATAATTGCTCGGGGGAACCGAAATATTAGGCTGGTCGGTATCTTTCGGCCCATCTTTAGTCGATACAACTTGAAATTGAATTGACCCGGCGGGATATTGTTTCCTTAAGCTTTTTAGCCCCAAAAATCACGAGTAAAATGACAAATTTTTTCTTATTTTTCATTCTCCCTCCTACTTTTAAAGGGATAGTGACGGAGCCGAAAGAAAATGTTTTATTTTTTTTTAATTTCCCGTTTCGTAGATCGGATGGCGCCCAAATAAATTCGCGACTTCAATTACGTAATGTTAGGTTAACCTAACCTTACCAAAAGAATGCTATATAAGTATATTGGATTTTAACAAAGAAAATATATATTTTTTAACTCGTGGCGGTTTTGAAAGTATTAGATTTGAGTTCCCGTGGCTGAATCTATAGGTACGTTCACACTTGACTCTTTTAAAACCGTTTCGAATCCGTTCAAATCGACTTTTTGACGAAAGATCTACACGGGGGACCCGAAAAATTTTCTAATTTGACCTTTCTAACCCGATTCAAAATGGATTCAAAGTGTCAAGTGTGAACGTAGCTTAAGAGAAACCAGTTTTCGATATGGAAAACTCGAAAGCCTTAATCTTAGACAGTAATAAATCCATTTCGAAGATGATCCTCGAACGGATAGCGAGATTAAAACGATTCCCCGAGATTTAAATCGATTTGGATCCGCGAAAGTAGTTTGGGTGCTCGAATTATATTCGCGTGACGTAATTAATATTTAAAATCGTAAATTGGGAGCGCACTTAAAAAGTGGGGTAACTAACCCTTTAAACGAGTTCATTCTCGATAATTATCGGATTCTATCTATCCGATCGTTCTTTTTTTTTCGTGGTCTAGATAATTAGGTTATATAGGTAGCCCTACTTAAAGTTCGCGCGAACGATACGTCATCGCGATCGCTTTTAAAAAAAGGTTACACCGCGATTTTAAATTCATTTCAACCCAAATTTACGATGAAAGTGTTTTTACAATTTAGTTGATTTAAAATCGCGATAATAAAAGAATCGTTTAAAACGAGAATAAAAGAAACGTTCGGTGACATCGTTTAAATAAATACCAAAACATCGCGCGCGCGCGTTCAATTTGAAGTTATCGATAATTATCGAGATATTTGGAAACTCCGATACAATGCTAGCTTTTAATTCTTTTCTTCGATGGGAACGATTACAACCCTTTCGTTCGTCATTTTATTTATTGTAGGTCGCGTCAATTATCATTATTATTAAGTTATTATAGCGTAAAGGAATTGAAAGGATACTTTAAAGGGGGAATGAAAATGCGACGATTTCATTTAAAAAAAAGTCAAATAAAATAAAATTAAATTGTTTAAGTTGTAAACGCGCGTTTTTAATCGAGATATTTGTTAGCCAAGAATCGAGCTTCGCCTCAAATCAAAAGATACGGCCACGCTAGCATTTATAAATCGATTTGAAACGGTGAAATCAGACCAGCAATCGTTTTAAGCGTTTACCCGTTATCATTATCAATCGATTTATCGTAGCTTCGTCTATCGGTTCAGTTGAAATGGAATCGGTACGAAACTGGTTCCCGAAGCAGGCGCGAGAAATCGAATCAAATCGATTCGAGAAAGGATGGTTTCCCGTTCGCTCGACTCTAGCGAATCGTTTTCAAGGTCTAGTATGAACGCGGCTTACGATTCGTTTTCATCGTTCCTTTGAACATAGCTTTGAAAGGCGGCGGGGGCGGGGAAAAGGGAAAGACAGAGATCTCGGAATTTGCTCGCGCGGCCCTATGCTTACGTTTCGGCCCTCAATTGAGACTATTTCCCAATGATTTAAAAACCTGAAATAATTGTGTTTTGTTTCGTAGGTAACGTGATCGCGGGCTCGGGGTATCCCCCGTCGACTCGAGGTGAAAGTGATGACGTCACGCAACATTGGCAGGGACGAGACACCAGCGAAAGCCCCGTCGGGTCATTCATTCTCGGCTCTGCCATTGGTTCGAGAGGAAGCGACAATTTCCGCGTCTCCGGTAGTTCGCGCCAAAACTGAACCAGCGTTTTTTCACCAACTTTTTATCAACTTTCGGAGCTGATTTAGTTCAATCGAAGATTGGATTGGATTTTTATCAAAATCAACAACCAAGAATCTATCGGTGAGTCCATTTTTCTCGAAGGTTTCAATTGTGTTAGTGTCGCGATGAACCCTATAGGCAAAAAGGGGTTTCATTTTTGATTGAAGTCTAATCTCTAACCTTTTGTTTGGGTTGGTTTTCAACACGTCCGTCTTTAAGCTGATTTTAAGTTACTTATTATATTATTAATGGCGAATCGGCGTAAGTTTCGACGCTTGGATAATATCGTCCGCTAATTTGTTAAAAAAGGCGGGAAATTCGACCGATAAGGAGTGATCTGATTAGGGCTTTTCGGGTAAAACGTCCGAGCTTCGACTCGTCCACTCTTACGCCCCACTCTGAACACCCCAATCTAATTAACTAATTAAACTTAATCGTTTAATTCTCGGGCCATTTTTGTTGGGATTTTGCTTTCGCTGACCCGATCTTGACCCTATTTGATCGCGGCGATTGAAAGAGAATGTCCTTGTAACTGGTGTACGAATGACCCCGCGATACTCCGGGCTTGGAAAATAGTACATTGCGCGGGGGGGGGGGGAGGGGATTAAAGTGACACTGTAGCCGCATTAGATGACCAATTTTACTCGTTTTCCTACAATTATAAAACATATATTCAAAACGTCCTCTCGCTGTTTGACTGATCGCGATGGAAAATATAAAAATTTCCCGACGTTCAGTTTCTCTAATAAGATAATGATAATAATATAGTTATGACAATCGTAATATTTTAGAACCAAAGTTATTGGCAACCGCGTAAAGCGATAACGCGAAAAATAAGTTTAAAATTAAAATGACGATAACTATTTTCCCACGAAATTCGCCTTTAAAGTTGGCTCACGTCACGAAATTCGTCTTTAAAAGGGGGATACGTCACGAAACTTGCCTTTTAAAGTATATAGGCATATTAGCGAATGTTTTACAACTTTTTTCAAAGATGCCGCGTAAGAATATAACCTAGGATTAGTATTCATTGTTATTTCTGGTATAGGGGAATTTCCCTGGCGCACGCCCCCCTGTCTCGAAAATGACCACCCTCCTATAGATGCTAGGAGGATGAAGGGGGACCTCTTATATTCCTAGATAGATGGATCATGACGATCCCCTCTCCATTTCTTTATAGCTTTTAAATTTTGTCGCTGGGTTTTTCCACTATCTTAAAAGCTTAATTCAATCCGAGGATTGGAAACGGTGATTCCGAGTCCAGGCTGAGGAATCCGCACCTAATTTCACTTCTAGATTGAAAACTTAATTATAGCTAAGGCATATTCCCCGAAACAAGGTGGGTTTTTCCAATCCCGTCAGCCATGTCAGTTCAGTTCGAGAGAACCATCAATAAGAAATTTGTAAAATTTGTAGGGGTGGAGCTATTCCTCGGGTTCCACCGCGTTTACTGCTCCCTAATTTGCGTAATTTTGTCAAAGGCTGCGAAAAGTTTGGCGAACGCGATTATATAAAGAATAAAAGCTTAAAAATTGGGTAGTATTGACCGAAACGGTCAGGGAAAATCGGTGGAAAAGGTCAGGGAAAAACCTGCAAATGTTATGGAATTATGGTGGCAACTCTGTTTTTCCTATTTACTCGTGATAATAGCGACTCGATTAAGCCCCCCCCCCCCTCCCTTAAACCCTTTTATCCGTATTAGTATTGTTTTCTAAAGCTAGCTATATTATACTTAATTATCGAGGCTATTAATTGTTGAAGCAGTTTTATTATAAGCGCATTCCCTTTATTTCAAATGATCGTGTTTTCGCGTTTATTAAGTATTATTACTATTTAAGTATGGCGCGGGCGTGCGGAGGAGAAAGTGTCTGGTGTGAACGGCCATTATCGCTCGCGCGTCACGCGCGTTGCGGGAAGAAAGCGAACTGTGTCCGAATGACCTAGCCTATATACACGCTACTTACCTTCTGCCATTCCAAAAAAGAAAGTTAACTTCAATCCACTTCTTAATTTCGGAACTTTGCCTCTAGGCCATCTGGCTTTCCTTCGAGTTTGAAACTATATTAAAGAGAGGATGAATTGGGGATTAATTAAAATTATCAATTCTTCTTATAATAATAGTATTCGTAATAAGACACCTTAGCGAGGGAGCTTCCGAAGTTATTTTTAAGTGGGTGGGCTGAACAAATTGGCGCAGAGCTATTTTCAGGCGTTTCACGCTCGTACCATTAGCGCGCGAGCGTCAAACGCGTGAAAATAGGTCCGCGTGAATCCGGCTTTAGCGCTCTTCGCGAGCGGAAGCTGTTGAATAAGGCCGAGGCTTAACGTTAATAATTAATAAAAAATAAATTTCTTTTTCTCGAACTTTTTTCGGTAGTTTTTTCCGGTTCTTTCAAAGTATTTTGTTACTATTTTAACTAAAATTAAGGCGAACTCTGAGTATCAAGCCCTGTCCGGGTGTCCAAAAGAAATGGGCGGCGATCGAGTTCTTGTACCGGAATTTCGGTACGATGTTACTGAACGCCGTCAAATTGTCCTTTAAAGTCATTTAAATTTTAGGCGCGAATCGTGGCGGGAGCGCGTGGGCGTCGAAATTTTTAGAAGATTTAGCTCGATAAATTGGGCATCCGCGATTCCTCGACACTTTTCCTTTCATTTCTAAAGTTTCTTTTCAAATGTTTTTCATTTTCTTTCGTTGTTGGCCTCGTGATTTAAATAGTTGTAAATTGTAATTTATGTCCGTTTTTCGTTCGGCGGGGTTTATCGTTTGACGTACTACGACTATCTAAGAAATACGGAACGTGACCGGACTGTTCGATCACTTTAAAGGGCCGATCAAGAAGAAAAATCAATCGCGGTGTGCCATTCGCTCTTCGAATCGTGGCGATAAATCTGGCTTTATAAGCTCGCCGTTTCCGATCCAGTTTTTCTAGGGAAGCTTAGGTTTGACGCGTAAAGCTCTATTTTTCGACAAAAACAATGTAGTTTGTAAACGCGTAGCTTGTCGCTTGTCGCGAGGAATTCTTTTTAAGCTGATGGCGTTTTTCTTCGTGGTTTTGTCGGAACAGTCGGAGCGGGCCAAAGAAAAATGACCCCTTAAGGCTCGAGGTCGCGTTGGATTAGTTCTCCTCATTACGCGATGTCCAAAATTTCAATCTTTGTCTATTTTTGTCCCACTTCTCTTCCCCGCGGCGGTTTTAATATTAATAAGAAAGCTTTAGATGTTTTTTTTTTTTAGTCGAATCGTTGAAAAGTAACTTTTATTTTCCCGTTGAACTTCCCTTTAACGTTCCAACGTCATTAGTAATCGTTTGGCTAGCTGGCTCGACACCCCTCCAATCAAGCGCCGATTGTAAATAAAGGTCTCGCTCGTTTCGATATCAACCCTTAATCTCAATCAAACGCGCGTTTAGAAATTCTTAAAAGTCAGATACGATTGTTTGAAATATTATTTAAAAACCAAATGTTCCGCGCCCGAAGGCCGTGACGAGTGACGTCAACACTCCGCGGTGTCGGGCGCCGTTAATTAGAGGCGCATTCAGCTTCTTGATATTCCTAGTCCCTTTAAAGACGTTTGTTTCGGCCGCTCAAAGACGAGTTTCGCTTTAAAGGGATAATGAAATCTAATATCGAGTGATTTTTTTTTTTTTATCGATTCCTTCGAGCGTTAAAAAGGCGCTTAATCCACCGCGATAAAAACCAGTTTACCAAACAAATATTAAACTAGAAATAAATTAAAATCTTACCATCAAAATAGGCTTAGCCGCGTTCGTGGAGATATCAGCTGATTTCCTGAGCAATGAGCGAAGGCCCGTGGTTCACGCGTGATCTCCACGATTCGATTGGTCGCTAGACCTTATACGCCAGGAAATCAGCCGATCTCTTTGGATCCCGCTAAGCCTATTTTGATGATAAGTTTTAAATTTATTTCTAGTGTTAATATTTGTTTCGTAAATTTTGTTCACTAGTGGATTAGGCTTTTTATTTAAACTCGAAGGAAAATCTTCGAATTTTGTGGTTTTAAAAATGGCGCGAAGAATCGTTCTTTTTAATTCGAGTTAATTCAATTAGTATTAAGCTTGTCTTCATCAATTGGGCCATTCATTAATTTGTAGGGGATATCTTTCGCGTACTGACAGACGTTCACGCTTGATCGGCTTTCCCGATCGACAATTTAACCGGAAACTATCTTGAAAATTTTAATTTTCGGCCGAAATACTTTCGCGTTTTACGATTAAATCTCGAATTTTCGATATTGTTTCGATTTGGTCGTTTGATTGGAAAGTTGTCTTGCCACGAAGCGACCAGGGTTTATATCCGGGAAGATAAAGATCGCGCTCCCTTGTATTTTAAATTTTTAATCATTAAAAGTATTAAAGCTCCGTTCACACTCGCCACTTTCAATCACCGTTTTCAATCCCATTTCAATCCGTTAAAATCGATTTTTTCCCAATATATTCATTCGCTTATCTGATCAAACAGGGTTCGTAACACGACCTGGAAAACCGGGAAAAGTCAGGGAAGTGGGAAATTAGCCCAAAAAGTCAGGGAATCGAAGTCGGGGGATTTAAAAGCGGCCCAAAGGTCAGGGAAAAGTCGGGTAATTTGAAAATTGCTCCAATAGGTCGGGGAAAAGTCTTGGAATTAGAAGATAGCCCAAATGGTCAGAGAAAATAAATATTTTGGTACCAGTGTCAAGGAACTGTTTACGATTGGTTTAACAATCAGTTGTAACGTAATTATTATCAACTGAAAATATTTCCCTAAAGATTCAAATTGTTTCTCATATTCCTCGTAAACTATCAGCTGACCCCGATTGATAAACCGTGTCAAATAAAATGAGGGAATAAATTCATGAAAAAAAAAAAATATTAAAATTGGCCAGGGAAATTATTTGGAAATGGTCAGGGAAAATCTGGAAAAGTCAGGGAGGTAGTGGCCGGCTTAAAACAAACGGGAACCCCAACTTGGGATTAAGACGTCTCGCGGCTATTTGAATCGCTGGAAGAAATACTTGGGATGATGATCGCGATAAAGCGTCACCTTGATAGCGTAGTCATAGAAAATATAGTATATTTTCTATGGCGTAGTTATCGCGTTTTCAAGGCTGTAAATTATTCTAAAATGACGCTTCTAAATCGGGTTATTTCCTATAAAGCCTCGTACGCCTAGTAGCTGTATTTTCAATTTGCTATTATAATTTCGTACGAGAAACCTCGCTTTTAAATTAAAGTCACTATGTCACGGTAGCTCGTTTCTCAATCGTAATTAAACGATAATTATCGCTCGAAAGTGGTACTTGACTCCGTATAAGTACTTTCGCGAAAAAGATCGCGCGAATGCGACATTATCACTCGCGCGCCAGAACCCCCTCTACATTTTAGTTAGGAGACCGTAGAGCAATGACGTAGAATCGCGGGGAATTTTTATTATTTTAAAATTTCGAAAATAGTCCCAATAGCCAATAATTTCAATTTTGCGTGCGGCTGAAAAATCCGTGCCAGTCTAACTTTAAAGCGAGTGCTAATGATTTGATAGACCGTCGAGTGTTTTTTTTTTTTTTTTTTTTCGTTGAAGGCACCTCCGCTGACATTCCTTAATTCCGTTTTATTTTTAAATTATTCGTATTTCTTTTCCCAAGTACGCGCGAAATTCTATATTATCGTTATCCAGGGATTTGGAACGCTCGTAAGTTAGCGAAAAGTAACAAGGGGCGGGGACAAAATTCAAGGATTTTCGTCAGATTTCGAAAACGAAAGACGCTCCAAGGTTTTCTTCTAAATCCATTTTCTTCTAAACTCGATATCCCGCGAAGATGGGCAAATATTGTCTCCCGATAGCCTTCGATTACGAGCTTTCACTTATTTCCGAGATTTAAGTCTTTAAAGGGAGAATGAACCGCCCGTCCACTAGTGATTTGTCTATCACGAAACAATTTTAAACATTTGTTAACTTACTTAGAAATAGGCCTAACGAGAAACCGCGTAGAGTTTAATATCTCTTCGTTAACGAGTCCCTGACCAATCCCCATCGTTATCCGATATCTCGTTAATTGGGAGAACTTCCTAAGCCTACCTCTTCCCTTACTCGCGTGGCCCAGCTTTGACTGTACGTGGGTCAACGTCGTCCGCTAAAGCTCTAAAGGAAGGCGACTTTAAAGGGGATTTAAACCATCGCGGGTGGTCATTTGTTCGCCATAAACGCTTTAGTACTATACCTAGGCCTAAATGGAAATTGTTTTACTCGGTTTATTTTTGATCGAAATAGCGCCGTAGTTGCGAAATTTCTTTGCAATAGATTTTTGCCATTTCTTGGCGTAGAAATAAAAGATTATTTTTAATTCGCGTACGAATGTCGCCTTTAAGATTGAATTGGACGCGACAGAGTGAACCGGAAAGTGACATTTTACGCTTAACGCGTTTATAAGTATCCGGTTTAAGGCGTAACCTAGATTTTCCGTTTGTTAGTCGGGTTATTTCGAGTATTTTCATCTCCTCGCCGTTCTAAATTCGATCAATGCCACTTGACACGCTAATAACAGTCGACACGGTCTGTTTGCGTTAAGCCTAACTCTCGCCTTTTTATTCTTTTTAAACCATTGTTCGAGCTTTTATTTTTTATTTAGCCAAAAGTGTTTATTCTCCTAATGACCTAGGCCTCCTGACTTTCGAAATCCCAGTTTTTTTTTCTAGTTTTGTTTTTCAATGTTGAATAGACCTAGATTAAAACGAAAAAGTTGGTCCGGGCGAAACCAGTTTCGAAATCGGTGGGAATCCGGGAAAAGTAGGCTTAGCGTGTTTGAACTCTACAGGGACTGGCGGCGCCATCCCTCGCTAAATATTTCGACCAATAGGAAGCCATTTTTAAAGTCGTAAGATTCCTGGAAGAGAGTATTCGCGTAGGCGCGTTTTGCAATCGAATCGTACGAAGATAATTAAATCATCTTTAAGCGCGATTAAGTCGAAATTAAAAGGAATTAATTCGCTAACTAAGGTAAGATTTCGTATTTATTATCGAAATTTATCGTATCGAAGGTTTTAAAACTAATAGGAAAAGTTTTATAGATTCGGAAAACCAGTTTGAGTTAAGCCTCGGCGACTGGCTTTTAAATTTGCGGAGGAATATTTTGGAGGACAAAGCGCGAAGGAAGTAGGAAGAAAGAAAATGGAAAATTATCTTTAAATCTTTATTTCGAAGAAGTTTCGGAGTTCCCAGCTGGAAAATTCTAAATCGGATCTTAACTCGTTCGTTCGAAATGGAATATTCCATCGGAGAGTATCCTTGGAAAAACTATTTGGAAGATGACGCTCAAGATTGGAGTCGTCGGGTATTGTCTTACGTTTATTCCGATTCGACGTTGAGCGACGGAACGCCGAGTTTACGTCCGATGAACACGGATTTAACTCTGGACAATTTGGACGATTTTATCAATTTTCAACTAGAAACGGCCATCGCTCGCTCGTCCCCTCCGGCCCGTTTTAAAGGGCGTTTAGGTCCCAAACGCGTCATGTTCGACGTCTCGAGCAACGTGGGAAGTTTAGTTATCGATAAAGATCGTTTAGGCGTCTCTAGTCAAAGCAATTTTAGTTCGATCCGAGCCAATTGTTGCGTATTCGAAGGAAAATGGCAATACGAACTCATGTTGGGCTCGAAAGGCGTCATGCAAGTGGGTTGGGCCACCATTAACTGCAAATTCTCTCAAGAAAAAGGTATAGGAGATACTCCCGATAGTTACAGTTACGACGGAAATAGAGTTCAAAAATGGAACATGGTAAATATCTCGTATAAATCATTAAGTTTCCCCTATTATCGGACAAATTACGGAAAAATCCCTTTTTATCCTAAGCCTAATGGCGAAGAGCCTTCTTAAAACCTATAACTACGTAATTTAAAAACTTCCCACACCTCATAAAATAGAAAATAACCATTGAAAAACCATAAAACTTTATCCTATCGTCAATATTTTTGCCTTTGGTGTTTTGGGCTCAAAAAATTGTGGACTGGCGTAATTTTTCTTTTTATTTCAGCTCATTAAGACATCTTTGATTCTTTAAAAATGATAGAAATTTCAAATTTCTATTCCATAATCCGCGCAAATTTCACTCGAGGAAAAAGGGCATAATTTGAAATTTCAAGCATTATTTTTCTACGAATATATAAGAGGAAGAAACTCCGATTTACCAAGTTTCAGACTCTGAAAAAATAATTACGGAACGAGATAATTTCAGTTTTTGGGGGGCCAAATTTGAGACCCCCAAAAATTGAAATTTTCTCGTTCTATAATTTTTTCCCAATATTTTCGTCATCAAATTCGTATTCAGCGCCTCTTTTTCGTTTAAAATACGAATTTTTATTAATTTGCGTCGATTAATTCTAAAGATATTAGAGAAAACCCAATTTGAAAATTTAAAATCCAAATTTACGCAAATAAGTTATAACTTGCGAAATAATTTTGTTTTGTAATCTGAAACTTGGTAAATACGAGTTTCTTATATATCCGTACACAAATAATGGTTGAAATTTCAAATTAGGCTTCCTTTTTTCCTCGAGTGGAAATCGGGTGGATTTGAGTGGGAGGCCTGACCCAACTTTTGCGAACCACCATCTAGTAAACAAAAAATAGATAGAAAGTGGACATTCCGTATATTAATTTTGAATAAAGCTCAATGACGCGCTACATTTGGAAATTAAACTGGGATATTTGGTTATACCTCAAATACACCCGTAATTTTGGAGCTATAAAATGATCATTTTTGGAGCTATAAATACAGGCTTGGAAATAAGGATATTTTATTTAGTAGTCAGAGTGACTAGTGAGCCCCCCTCTCCTTATTTATTTTAGTAGTCACTGACTACTGGGGTTAAAAATAGGGCTATGAAACAAGAAGGAAAGACCGTATTAATATAATGCTTTACCCATCTCGTAAGTCGTATTCGCGAGGAATAAATTTAAGCTTTTCCCCATTGTGTATAATTTTTTTTTTTTTTTTTCCTTTTTGGGTTTGATTTCTATTAATTTTAATAGTCAGGACGTTTATTTTGGTAGTCAAATGCCGTGACTATTGCCTTATTTCCAAACCTGTATAAATATCCTCTCATTTTGTCATTTTTGGAGCTATAATAGGCTTAATAGCTATTATTTTTGGGCTGGGAGCCCCGAATGTTTTGATAGTAGGCTAAAAATATATCAAGTGTATTTTATTGAATAACTCTAGCCAAGATGGGCTTCGGGTAGAAATTGATAGGTAATTATTTGGCTTTTCACTTTTATGCATTTTTTTTCCCCACATTTAGGGATTTAAAAAAAAATTTAGGCTTTAAAAAAAAAAAAATTGAAGATTTAGAAAAAGAATCTTAGAATTTAAAAAAAATTTAGGATTTACAAAAATCCTTTGATTTAAAGATTTTATTGCGGATCTGATGATTTATTTTCGGATTTAGTCATTTTTCCCTTTGGATTTCTGATTTATTTCAGGGATTTATTGATTTTTTTTTTTTTTTTTTTCCATGATTTATGATTTTTTTCCTCAGATTTAGGGATTAAAAAAACAATCTTAGGATTTAAAAAAAATCTTTGGATTTAGAAATTGTTTTTGTTGATCCTGTGATTTATTTTAAATCTTTGGATTTAAAAATTGTTTTTGTCGATCAGGTGGTTTATTTTCATATTTAGGAATTTTTTCCCTTGTATTTATGATTTATTTCAGGGATTTACAGATTTTTACTGAGGATTTGAGATTTGTTTTTTATTCTAAAGATTTTAAATCGATTATCAAGCGGATTTTGTTTGTTAGGGTACGGGATTTATAGGAATGTCCGACCCCTCGCGCTTTATCCTATAGCTATCTCCAATAATTAATCTTCCCGCTAGACCCTTACTGAGAAAATGCCTTTAGGTCAGTTTCCCGTATTGTCAAAACTAACCTAAATTGTAGATGGAGAACCGGCCTTTTAAAAACTTTTGTGGTTTTTCATTGAGATGGAGGGAAAGTGTCCGATAAAGGGGACGTCCGATAATAGGGGGGTGACTGACCCGTATACCGTAATTATTTGAAAAGGTGACCTCGAAATACGGGCAGCCTTGGCTAACGGGAGACGTCATTGGTTGTACCGTGGATTTGGATCACGGAAAATGCAATTTTTATCGAAATGGGAAATGGTTGGGAGAGGCCTTCGATAAGATGAGAACGGGACCCGGATTGGCTTATTTCCCGGCCGTCAGTCTAGTATTAAACGAAAACTTGGTGGCGAATTTCGGAGCGTTACCTTTTCGTTATCCGGTCCCCGGTTATTCTCCTCTGGAAGATTTACCTTGGGCGGAAAAGTTAAAAGCCGACAAGTTGTTAATCTGGTTGGAACGATTCCTACCGTTTTACGATCAAGATCCGGAGGTGGCCAACGCTCGAATGATACCGGAACATCACGGTTGGATGCATTTACCGGAGCGGGGCAAGAAAGCCAGTATGCTGTTGTTAGTGACTCCCTTGACCCAACATTTGGGACCCTTATTGGCTTCTCCCTACGTGGCGGAAGCTTGTTTCTTGCCTTTTCTCTTCAAACTATGCAATATCGAACCTTCGGCCTTCAAGGAATTACCGCGACTCGAGGCGGTCAAGAGAAACCCCAAAATTCAAGCTCTTTTGGACGTAATTTGGACGTTGATGGATTCCAACGAGATCGGAGAATGTCTGGAACATTTGGTCATTTCGTTGCTGATCGGATATCGCTTCTCCCAATCGACCGTCTCCTTTTATTACCAGAACTGCTATCTCTCTTTGACGTTGGCGGTTTTGCAACACGAAAATACTTGTCTCTATTTATTGCAAAACGTTCTCTTCGATAAAACCAAATTCCCGGTTTTTTTGGAAGCCAAACCTTTGGATAATCGGGTTTTGGAAGAAATCATTCCGACCATTTGGTACGAAACGGGCGAAGAAACTTTATCCGAAGACGAGCTGCAACGTAAAGCCGCTTATAAAAGATCGTACGAAAATTTGGGCAAAAGAATTTCTCATCTGCAAGCCATTCAGTTTCAAATCTTGCAGCAATTGTTTCGAACTTCCTTCAAAGGGGAGCGAAGTTGTCGCTCCATTTTCTTGCGCAAGTTTTCGGATTTCTTGAAGGAAAACTCCGGAGGGAGTCGCGTCCCGATGGTTCATTTGTGCCCGCTCTCCGTCGCCTTGGCTTTCTTCCATCACCTGGTGAAACTCTTGAGGCAACATTTGGAATGTTTAAAAGGAACCCATCTCGCCGGCGGTCTCACCTCCCCTTTCCTCGATAAAGACAACCTCTTCGTTCCGGCGGAAGTTTTTTACAACGGTTCCATCAATTACTCGGACATTCATCGAGTCGGGGGTTTACTCTCTCATCTCCAGAAACTCTATCAAGAAGATTTGAAAGCGGCGGCCAAGAGTCGTCTGCCGGCCGAAGCCATGGACACTTCGGAAAACGCCCGACCTCCGGATAAAATGGAAACTTTTTACTTTCAAAAAGCGGAATCTCACGCCCGAAGAGATAAAGACGATTACGAAGTTTTGATCGAACTTTTAGACGGCGTCATTCGATTGTACGTCGTATCCGCTCATCGACAATTGGAGAAAATGTGCGTAGTCCGAGAATCCATGCAAGAATACGTCTTGGCTCTGAGGGACGTGGATTCGCGACTAAGCACTTGCGAAACGGAAGTCATGCCCGCTTTGCTGCAAGCCCGAGAAGTTTTTACCAAGAAACTGAACGAACAATCTCGGCATTTCGCGTGGGTTTGCGCCGTCATTTACTGCGAAGAAACGCGGGACGACGTCTATTGGATTCTGCACGTGGTACTCCGAACTTTGGATCAAGCTTCTCAATCGGGACCGTTTTTCGCGTTCGTTCCCGATTTTTACGTGGAAGCTTGCATCAAAGCTTGCAACGCTTTGAGGTCGTTTTTCACGGTCTCTTTACCGGTCGAAGAATTGCCCAATTGGGAAGAAACTTTGATCCAATTCGGATCGTTCTTGGCTCACAATTTCGCCAACGCTCGAATCGTTAACGCCGATTTGAAGGATAGTCTAGTCCAGGCTTTCGCCGCTTTCGTTTGTCACCCGAACACCTTAAAAGCGTTGGAAAACACGCCCCTCTTCACCCAATTGACCATGGTCAAGGCGCTTTTGCAACCCTACGAGAATAGAGCTTGGGCCCAATCGAATTGGATCTTGGTTCGGCTTTGGAAAGGGTGCGGTTTCGCCTTCCGTTACACCATTCCTCCTCATCTAGTCAAACGATTGGGCGTCAAAGCGCGTCAGAAGAACGAAGACATTTCCAATAACCATCACCGGCCTTGTCCTTCGCCCCTCTTTCAAAAACAAGTCACCGATTGGTTGCGAGAACACCCGGACTCGGCCTCCGTCTTTCTGAGCAGTATTCTCAATCAATTGAATTGGGCCTTTTCCGAATTCATCGGGATGTTGCAAGAGATTCAAAACGCTACGAACCGTCCCGAAAGGGTCTTCATCGACTCGCGACAATTAAAGATCTGCGCCACTTGTTTCGACCTGGCTTTGGCTTTACTGCGCGTCCTGGAAATGGTCGTTCACTCGGATCCCGAATTATTAACCAATTGGAACCGACCCTCGGCCGAAATCTTGCTAACCAGATTGTGCCAGTTGCTTTGCCAAGTACTGAACCGAGTCACTTCTCGTTTCGGTTGCTTCGAATTGGTCGTCAGTATGGATATACCCGGTTTGGAAACTGTCAATCATTTCCCCATCTTGGTGGCCGTGGCCGGAATACTCTTGTCACTCGTGGACAACGGCTCACCCGCCAGTCGAGAAAAAAGTATCCAAGCTCTTTTGGCCGAACCATCTTTCTTACCGGCTTCTTTGGATTTTCTACTTCCCGACGACGACGGACCTTCTACCGCTTCGACTCCCCGCGTCTCTCGCGAAGCTACCGCCTCCTCTACGACGAAACCTTACTTCAGTTTACGCAATTATTCGGAAGTCAGTCCGGAAGAATTGGATCAATTTCGGCGGGCGGTCGTCCTTTTACACGCGCGATATAAACAAGCTCAACAAGAAGAATCGAATTGCGTCGTAGACGAAGAAACTTTGTGTACCATTTGTTACGCTAACCCTAAATCCGCCACTTTTGAACCTTGCGGCCATCAATCCTGCCGTTCTTGTATTTCTTTGCATCTATTGCATCAACGAGACTGTTTTTTCTGCAAAGTGACTATCGAAGGAGTTTCCTCCTTCTCGGGACAAGTTATTTTTCCCGGAACCTCCGCTACTAACGCCAAGTGATCCGACCCCGAACCACGACGACTTATTCGTTACAATATTATTAAGAATTTTTTATTATTATTATTATTTAAAAGAATTTATACCGAGGAATAAAGATAACCCGAAATAATTTAAAACTCGAAGTTCCCATTATTATCTTCGCGTATCTTACGGTATGTTTACGAAAAAATAATGGACTGACTTTTAATTTATGAATTTATAAAATGAAAAACAGACGGAAAAACTCTCTTCGAGTTTCTCGATTTAACGTCGGCACTTTGAAAAAGATGACATTAGGCACTGTGATAATTAACAAAATGGAAAGATTAAATTTAGAATCAAAGCCACTAATTCTTCCCCCCCCCCCCCCATTCAACCGTTGTCGTAATTAGAACGAGAATCGCCTAATTACGTAAAATTAAATCAAATTAACGCAATTTTAAAGTTTTAAATGGATAAACTATTAGTTTTTTCTGGCTTTTATTTTATTTTTTCTGTCAGTTTTACGTAAATAATGATGTACTGTCTGTAAAATTTTTATTAAATTGTTAAAATGCGAAAACCGAATTCAAAACGAACGAATTTGAACTTATTTTCATTTTTTTTACCTTTGAATTTCGCGGGAAACTCAACAGCTGTTTAAATAAAAAAAACGTGGGAGATTCTCGCGCGTGCTCGGATAGATGGCGCCATTGTAGCAGACTTTCGGATTCATTGGCCAGGGACGGAATTTGGCGCCAAAAATGAATAAGCGCGCGCGCTCGGTTTAGTTTCGTTTCGCGTTTTCTCGATGTCGCCACGAGTTCTCTTCAATTTTAAAAGAAGGAAGCGGGAGGGATAATCCGTAGAGGGAGGTTAGTTTTCTTCCGTAAATTTTCGTGGCTTCAAGGTAGACTTCTTAAAAAATTAGGTGACGAGTTTTTATTGTTGGATAAAAGTTCACCGGGCTCGTAAGTAAGCCTCACTCCCCACCCACACCCTCTCCCCGACTCGCTTCTCGGGTGGGTTATGAAAATATTTCTTTTATTTCTTTACCTTGGAGAAATACTTAGGGACGAAAAGAAGTTTCAAGAGTCTATAAAGAATTTCGTTTAAGGGTTCTCGCTTGAACGAATCGGGGTGCTTCAATCCTTAATATTACCCCTTGGCGCAACGTTTCGACATTTCCAAAGATTACTATCAAATATATATTTTTAATTTAAATTAGGTAAAGGTTTCTTACAAAATTTATTATTATTTTTTTTTTTTTTTTGGAAGTCTAGTAATTTTTTTATTCGGGTTTAAAGTCCTAAACAACTTATAGGGGGTTCGTACGCGACCTGGAAAGGTCAGGGGAATTTGGAAATTGGCCCAAAAGGTCGGGCAATTTGAAAATTGATCAGGGAAAACCTGGAAAAGTCCGAGATATTAACTGGCAAAATTTCTTCAACATCTCGGACGAGTTTTGAATATTAAAGGGGCCTGGGATGGGATGGGATGGAAGGCAACATCTTCCGTAGAAACGCGGGTGCTTTTTAACGGCTATTTTTGTTGGTTTCAAGGTTATTTTATAATACCAACAATTGGGGGAACCTTCATACCCTTTTGAGATTGATGCGCGTAGTTGAAAGAGAGGCAGATAGTGCCTTTAAAGGCGTAGGATTTTGATCCTCCCGTTTCACTCTTAGGGAGCTCACCTTCCTACAGAATTCGACTTTAAAGGGATTTTAAAAAACGCGGATAGTCCCTTTAAGTAATACAGAAATTGAAAGGTTCTTAATCCTGTCCAGTCTGTGTAGTGTCCGTTCTCTCCTTTGTTAGCTATATTACGTCCACGCCTCAATCGTTAGACCTAAATTCGTTGTAAACGTTTAATCGATTGAGCGATTGCCAACGATAAGTTGAAACAGAAGAAAGGGTTAAACGACTCGGGATAAATGAGAGTTGGGAAACACGCTCCATTCGTTTATGGCGATACGATCATTGAGGAGGAGGAGCTGCGGGTGAAAGTAACGAAGGAATCGGAAATCTAGTCTAGTCACGTTTAAGCTACGTTGATGAAACGCCTCTTATCAACGTTCCGAGTTAATGAATTCCATTTCATTTTTCACCTATTGGCTATCGACTAGACTCCGTTCGAAAGCTGGGGTTTCGAGCGTCTTTCGGCCCTAGAGACGTTTCGTCATCGGTGGCAGGACGCGGGACGATATCCCCGAGTCCGATTCGCGTATCGGAAGCGAAAAACAATTTTACGCGCCAAAAACTGTCGCGCGAGTAAAGGGATAGTGAAACGGTCTCGACCAAGAAACTCCCAAGGGGTGGGGTACAGTCCTCGTTAGAATAAGCCAGTCTTAAAAGTCGACTATCCGCTATTTTCAAATCGCCTTTAAAGTCGCCTTTTTTTCTAGCTTAGCGGACGACGTTGTACGAAACAGATTGTACTTAGTCAAAGCTAAGCCGCGTGCGTAAGGGAAGCGCATTTTTAAGGGGCAAGTTTCGGAGTAGATAGCGGCTGGCCTTTAAAAGCTACAAAAATAATTAGGTAATACACGCTCGTTTTTCGTAATAAAAACCAAGGAAAACCTTCGTTGAGATTCTTGGAGGTTCGCTCGACGTACGCGTACGCGTTTTTCAATCTCCGTATAGTAAATTTCTTCTGGTTTTTAAAGTTTATTTCCTGAAAAGTACCTTTACATTTCGTTGAAAGTAAAACGCCAGAAAAGAAAAAGAGCCAGACACAATTTGACGAATTTCTCGTAAAACTTTCCTCTAAACTAACGTTTCGCCTCGATCGCTTGACAGTAACGATAAGGTTCGTTTCGAACCATTTTTAAGGCTAATTTAGGGGCGAGTCATTTCGATTTTTTTTTTTAAAGTCAAAACGGGGAAAAAATGCGTTTTATTTCTTTTTATATAATTTATTAAAGGTATCGCGACTTCCGGACGTACGAACTCGAAGGGAAAGACCACCCTCCCACCCTATATCGACGTTTCAAACCAAGTTTGCCGTCAATACGGAAGTTATTCCAACTTATATAATCTTAAATTAGTTTTAAAATGATTTACTTATCGAGTTAACGCAAACTCCGGGTGACGAAGTCAACTCTAAGCGGACCACAATTCGGTTACCGAGAATTTTCGAGTTAACGCGTACGTCTACGCCAAACGAACGTAAACTTAAAGGGAGAATGAACTATCTCGGACAATAAGATGAACGAACCAATCGGATTATCGCCTTTGAAGTCCCCATTCGCTCCGAAATTTGCCCCTTTAAATGATTTTCCCTAAGGCACGCTCCCTCGCTTTGTCTGTAGAATTTCATACGCCGCTAAGCTAGAAAGAAATGCTCGGATAGTCCCTTTAAATAGATTTAAATTAAATATATTCGCGTCTTTAACTAATTAATTAGCCGAGTATTTAAATCTATCCGAAGGGGAATGATTGGTTGTTTGGTCGCTATCGCATTTTTCCTTTTAACCAGGAGGGGCCGAGTTATTAAATAGTAAACGTTTAGTATCCATTTTTTTTTTTTTCTTCTTCATTTTCCTCCCTGGTGAAGCTAATTGAGCGGAGAATCTTGATTTTTCAATCTTTCCTTTGCCCTGGATATTTATCTTTCTAGCCCTGAAATCAGATAATAAAATCGGATTTCTTTAGTTAGAAATTTGCAATTTTGCGAAAGGGTTTACTTAAAGGAGCCCCGATGATTCAATTAGCGAGCTTGGGGCCCCTACGAAATCAATTTGGCGGGAGGCCCCGAATAAAGTCGTCAGGCAGTCGCGTCACTGAAAAGAACCCTTCTTTTTCTAGGTCAAATCGCGACCAGTAGCGCCGCCAGGATTTTACTCTAAGTAGGCACAGTGATTTAGAGGCCCCCTCATCAGGTTTTTCCTTGTCATTTTCAAGCTAATGTTATGTTATAAAAAAGGTTGTAAGCGGTTTATATGTTATTGTTGAAATTCTTTAATCAATGAATGTCACTCTTCGATTACAATTTTTGCCAAATTCATCTACTACTAACAAAGGGTTGTCTTTAATATAGTTCGATAAGTCACGATTAATCGATAGTGTTGCCAGGTTTGAAAGTCTGTCCTCGCCCATTGTTGTACGTAAACGGGTTTCAATTCTATTGAGGGAACTGAAACTCCTTTCCGAAATAGTATTTGCCACGGGAATGCACAAAACAATCTTATAGTATGTAACTAGATCGGGAAAGCCATCTTCTAATGTTATGAAATATCTAAAGCAGTCAGTGACGTTGTTCAAGTTTTGGCTTTTAATCAAATTTTTAGCTATTTTCAATTGGCCTTTTAAAGAATCGAGATCAAAATCGAACCGGTTGTATGTTTCACAGTGAGCTAAGATATCGTCTTCTTTAAGAAAGTTTTCGGAGTGAGCGTCAGATGCAGTTATACCTTTGAAAAGGTTAGCGTTTTCTAGTAGTCTTTTTTTCATTTCTAATATAAATTTATCAATCAATTCGTAGTAGGTGGATCTCAATTTCACAATTAGAGTAGTTGATTCGGTTTGCCGGCTCCCTGTCGTGCAAGTAATAATACTGTGTTTAAGTCTCTTGTTAGGGATCATCTTACGTTTAGTTAAAGGTTCGCTATTAGGGTCCGGTACCTGAATAAAAGCGGATGCAGCCAACTTTGAAGCTTCGTTCCAAATAAAGTCAAACTTTTCAAAAGTCCTTATTTCTTCTAAACTAGCTACTGTTGCCTGGCAGATGGCAACGGCTTCAGTGAAAGCGACTTTCGGGCTTTGCAAATATACTGACAAGGAATTGGTAATTTCTAAAACTTCATCTAAAGCCACAATCAAAATCAAATTGTTAAATCCATTTAATTGTGAAATATAGCCACGACACTCAGCCGCTTCTTCGGGTTTTCCGTTTTCAATCAAATTCTCTAAAGCTAAAACTACGGAATTGAACCTGCTTCTGAAGTAATGAAGACCTTTCTTCTTGCTCCACCACCTAGTGTTGCAACTTTGTGGCATTTTGAGTACGACCTCGTAACCAAGATCTCTTTGGGAGTCCTCAAAATATTCGCTTCTAATAACTGAATTGCTTTGAAAGTTATAGATGGCTTGAATCAATCCAAGCAATTCGCGAACTGCCAAAATGTTGGAGCAACAATCCACCAAAACTAAATTTAACCGGTGGGCGTAGCAATGCACATACGGGCAGTTTCCACCCACTACCGCTTCTATTTTCACTCTAACTCCATTTAAGTGCCCACTCATTACACTTGCCCCATCATAAGTTTGGGCAACGCAATTTTTCATTTTTAAACCACTCTCCGTTACTAGATTGATTATGGCCTGGCTAATGCTTTCAGAATCAAACTTATGTAAATCAGTGTATCCTAAAAATCTTTCTACGACGTCTGATTTTGTAGTATACCGAATACAAACACTCAACTGTTCTAACCCTGCACTGTCTCGAGTTTCATCAGCAATTACAGAAAACAATCCACCGAATTCATTAACCTCTTGAACAATCATCCTCCTTACTAAGTTTCCACTAATGTTAATGAGTTCATTTTGAATAGTGCTATGTAAATATTTAGCATTATTGGGCATGTTATCACATTTAGCTCTCAAATCAGGACATTTCCTTTTCAATAGGTCCAAAATTTCAACGAAGTTGCCCCTATTTCCATCTATTTCGTTAGACCTATGGCCTCGAAGTGCGAGGTCTTGTTGGGCACAGAGTATTATGATTTCCACGTGTGCGGATAATACATCTCTATTTCTACTAACGTCCAGTTTATGATGGTCTTTTATCTGACACGCTATTGATCCGCGGGATTTAGATTCTAAATATTCCAAGTACTTCGCGTAGGATTGCTGGTGAAGAGATTTATTCGAAGTAAAATGGTCTTCGAATTTTTTGGCTAAATTTTTCCAATCAGAAAATCCGTCAATAAAACCCGTATTCTTGCCGTTTAAAAAATGTCTACAGCAAAAACAATAGACCTTGTTCTCTATTACGGAATATTCTAGCATTTTGTTTTTATCGTACCAAGAAGAATTAAAGCCTCGGTTTTTACCACCAATCAAAGTCTTAGGAAAAGAATGAAGTTTAGGCTGAACAGGGAGACAATCTTTATCCAAACTAATATCCAACGCGTAAAAGCGTCTTTCATTTGAAATGAATAAGGAGTTTGATTTTTCTTCCGCTTTATTAGATTGTTTATTTGGGTCTTCAGTTATGGTGGTATCATTAGCATACGCTTCTTTTCTTATTGTCTCGATTTCTGAAATCGTAGAAGCTTGGGCGATTTCTCTAGCACTGCTAGCAGGACTTATATTTGCAATTTTAACAATATTATGAACGTTCTGATTTTCTTCTTTATCAATGCCCACCTCTCCAGGATTAGTGTTATTTTTCTTGGAGGCAGATTGCAAGAAACGTTCCATTGCCGCTTTCTGAGAAATTGCTAAGCTATCTTCTCTCTTCCGTTTTTGGCGACTTTGGGCCCCCGAAAGAAATTTTCTAGTGCTCATATTCCAGTAACGTTTGCGGTAAATTAAAATCAAGAAAATATGATAATAATAATTAGTTTTAATTTTCTTCCAGGAATAATTTTTGTTAGCCTCAAAGTTAAGACTGGCTTTGTTAGTCTTAAAAAAGACCGTTTTGATTGTCTTAAAAGAGACTGTTTTTGATTTAGTCTTTAAAAAGACTGTTTTTGATTTAGTCTTTAAAAAGACTGTTTTTGATTTAGTCTTTAAAAAGACTGTTTTTGATTTAGTCTTTAAAAAGACTGTTTTTGATTTAGTCTTTAAAAAGACTTTAGAGATAGCTAGGATATAGTGACTTGATCGCTCTGCTCTACAAGATGATATGGAATAAGACATATTTTAAGAGTGCCTTATAAAGAATTTTCAGAATCACAAGTACTTTTCATAAAAATAAACACTCCAAATAATATGAAATCCACCCAGAGTTTTCACCATGGGCGAAGTTAGACAACTATCTTTCACAAGCAGATCTCTGCGATATAATAGCACTTGAAAGCGTATAGACTTTTCCGGGTGCCATTCCACCTTAAGGTTTTGGAAAAAGTCAACAAACCCAAATCACCCCCTATAGAGTGACAAAACCAGTGCTTGCCACAAATTCCTTACTACAATAGTGTGCACAAAGGTTAGAATTATCAAAAATTAAAAGGAACCCCATGGCTATGAGCACAATATTGCACTGGTTTTCCCTTGAAAACATTTTACCAGGTGGCAACCCTTTTTATTATATCCCACCTTAAATAGGCAGCACGTACAAAGCTATCCTATTCGTTATCTATAGACCTTTTTTTTACTTTAAGGTATAGGGAGCCTTTCTTTGTGCCTGCTTAAAATTTAGAGTGGATCAGTAAATATTTTAGTCCTATTAAGGAATGAAGAGATACCGTTAAACGCCCCCTATGGTGAGACTAATATTCATGTTTTTGTCACTTGACACTATAAGGAGGGAAGTAAGAAGGTCTGTGAGCCTTTGGCAGTGATCTTTACACTTCATTCTTTTTTAACTTCTGGAGCTGTCTCTACAGTCAAAGCAACCTTTTACACCATTTTTTTTTAAGCACTAAAAATTTAAAGGCCCTTTAGGCACCTGTTTCAAAATTCCGAGGCCCCCATAGGCACTAATTTCCAATTTTGGAGGCCCCCTAATTAGGCTCTAAATTTTTAAACGTAGGCACGTGCCTACGTGTGCCTACTGCTGGCGGCGCTACTGATCGCGACCCGTTCAATTCGTTCAACTTGCCAAATATTTAGGCTTAACGTTAATTACTCGTTTAACTCTTTCCCTTCCCCCGTTCGGCTAATTATTAGCACTGAATCACGGTGGAAGCGAGCGAAAATAACGCGCCAAAAATGTAGGTTATTCTTTAGTAGTAGTAATAAAGGTGGTTTTTCTATCCAATATTTGAAACTAGTTTTGGCACCCCCATTTTTACTATTGAAAAGACGTATCGTATGTCTCCGAACAATTTAGACGGAAGTGAATTTAAAAGCTATATTATACATCCGTATTAAAATCTAATTGGCTTGGTTCGTTGCTTGAGATCGCGCCACTTTCTACCTTCCCCTTAGCGGTCATTTAAATAAAATTCTACCAATATTACGATTCCCTTTAAAGGGAATATAAACGTAATCGAAAATTCGTCCGCTAATGCGCGCGACGTCTTGTTTTCTGGCCTAACTCGCTCCGACTTTAAAGAACATTCGTTATTGGTTGTGTAGGCTGAATGTCCTTCGACCGGGAGCTTCATTCTCCCTTTAAAGGAGCTCTCCGTTAAATACCCTTTAAATTGCTCTTCCCTTACGCGCCCGGCCTAGCTTTGACTAAGTACAATTTCTTTCGTACAACGTCGTCCGCTAAGCTAGAAAAGAAGGCGACTTTAAAGGGGATTTCAAAAACGCGGATAGTCCCTTTAAAACCGCGCGAAAGCTGAGAAAACCCGCGTTTATCGAAACTAATCCGTTATCTTTGAATAAAGTTAACATTGTTTTCGGTCAAATTGAGCACGAAGCGAGGTTACGGTTATCTCTTACGACACCTTAACTCGATTTTTAGCCCAAATTTATTCATTTTTACCAAATTTCGTGGCGTTTAGCTTCGTAGAAAACTTCTTTTATCGTGGAAAACGTGTCAATTTTGAAATTCTCTGGCGCTAAGACGCTTAAGTTTAAATCTTAAATAGGCCTAGTTAATTGTTTTTCAAGGCTGTTTTTGTGACCGCGCGTTTCAAGTCCCGGGGGAATTGAAATTTACGTCATCGGGATGAATTTATGGAAGTTCTTTTATAAAAGTACGCCCTATACAATAGAGGTTCCTTTTTGGTCTCGCTGTAGCGCGCATGGATGAGTTTTTGTATGGCCGGGAGGCGCGTAACCTCATTTTCGTCGGAAAGCCACCCCGACTTTCCCGCCCGTGCACTTTTTTTTTTACCAAATTCTTCTCGAAACGGTTTTAAATTTTAGTTCAGACGTGGACGCGGCCGGAGATCCTGTTCTCGCTAATAATAAAGTTTTTCGTCGCGTTTCCCGTTAAGCCTAAAATTCCTTCGGAAACGTTTATTAATCCCGCGCTCCGAATTTCCCGCGTTTTTCCTCAAAATGAATAGGGTTAAATATTCGCCGTGAAAGTCCCGGATTGAAATTAATCGTTTAAAAGTCAATAATTTAATTAAAAAACTATCGAACAATCATGAGGGACGAATTAGCTCGGCCTCATAGGAGGCAGAATAAAGGTAAGCCTCGTTTAAGCCTAAAACTTTAAAATGTACCGAACTACCGTTTGAACTTTCGCGCGCGACATTTGGCGCGCGGGTTGCTTCCGGATCCGAAGATCTTATCTCGTTTCCTATAGGCTAACCCAGCGCTTTAGGGTATTAGCCTAAGGATCATTTTGATTGGTCGTAGCAGACGTAGTCGTTGACCCTGAGTGAGAGACACGTTTTGGGCCTAAACGCGACGAAATTACTCGATAGACGTAAAGTGTAAATTGCCTATTAGGAAAAATGCTTAAATTTAAATAAATAGGATTCATCACTTTCAAAAATGATAAAAAAACGAGTTTCGGAGGTCGTGTAGTATCGATTGTTTCCTCATATCCCATTCCCCCCCTGTTTACTCGTTAAGCCTCGCACCCTTATCATTTACATTATCTGATCTTGGCCTTTGCGTTGTTTGTACATCATTCAGTAACTATTTACTGATTTGTGTTCGGGGGTTGAAAATATTCCGCTTATTAAATTCCTAAATAACTAATGATAACGCAGACGTGTCTAATTCTTCGGACGATAAAGACGGTTGAAAGTTTTCGGCAGCCTATTTTTGGTGTAGAGAAGTCCTTTTCGATATTAACCATGGCTAATAATACGACCAAGTTGAGGAAAGGTTTTAAGAGCTTGAACTTTGCCCTCGATAAATTTACTCGTTCTACCGAAACTAGTAGTAGGCCTAGCTCTACTACTACTTCCGCTATTAATAGTAATAATGATAATGCTAGTCAAGAAACCTCGAAAGGTAGAAACATCCCCAAACTCGAGAGATTCCCACTAACAGTTTCTTTCATTTTTATCTCGTAGACATGCCGGCTCCTCCTTGGAAAGAAGCCGCCAGTTTGATCATCGTAGCAAAAACATCTTTACACGAATTAGTTGGAAACAATCTGGGTCGGGTTATGGCCACGACCGTAAAGAAAACGAACATTGCCAAGTGCGATTACCGTTTGTTAATGGTGAAAAGAAGCAGTTTAAGTTCTTTTATGGCAAACGCGTACGTTTTCCCGGGAGGGTTAGTGGAATTAGCGGATTTTTCGCCGCGTTGGTACGAAGTTTTTGAAAAATTGGGAGTCACTCGCGATAATTTGAATACATTCTGCACTTCGGTCACCGGTCCTCGTCCGACCATGATCACGAATCCTTCCACTTTGGCCGGAGCCGATCGCAAAGGTACCGACTTTCTACCGGCTGATATCGCGTTGAGGATCGCTGCCATTCGAGAAACATTTGAAGAGACGGGAATCTTGCTTTTAACGAAACCTCCCAAAGAAGGCAATAAGATTTCTAGCGATTTGTTGTTCAGTATGAAAGGAGAGAACAGCAACATCGATCTGGTGGCCTGGAGAGATCGCATTCACGACGATCCTCTCAATTTCATCGATTTGTGTTTGGAAACCAAAACGTGTCCCAATTTGTGGTCTCTTTACGAATGGTGGGATTGGTTGACCCCCACTTCCGTCGGCCATCGGAGATACGATACCATGTTTTACCTCTGTTGCTTGGAAAAGCAACCGGAGGTTGTCCTGGATCAAAGCGAAGTCATTACTCTAAAGGTCAGTCCATTCTTTAATTTCCTCCGTAAGAGAGATAGGAAAGGCTTCTTAACGCGAATCCCTTCTTTTAATTTTTAGTGGTGTACTCCTCGAACGATGCTGGAAGAGCATTCGACCAATTCGGTGTTTTTGGCTCCTCCTCAAGTGTACGAACTATCTCGGATGCATCATCTGCGATCTTACTCTCAACTGCAGGATTTCGCCGCCAAAAGAGGAACCAAAGGATGCGAACAGTGGCTTCCCGTCATCGCAACGGCCCAGGATGGAGCTCTTTCCCTATTACCCGGTAAGACTGCCTTTCCATTAATTCCCTACCATTCATTTTCACGACATTTCACCAAATTTGATCCGGGATATTCGTCTAGAAACGATATTTTAACTAGATTAAGGGAGTTTGACTTCTTTTTAAGAGTAATTTTAATTTAAAGGGGCTTTAAAAATAAACCTTAGTAATAACTTCAATATTATTTAAGATTTGGTCCGAAGATGAGCTTCTTCGAGTTCTATTTTGATTTACGAGGAACTATCTTATAATTTTAAAAAGTTGAACGCTTCGTTATTCTTTTTAACGAAGTTTTTGGGTATTTTTGCGTAAATCAAGCCGGAGGAATTGATTTTGGGTTCCTAGAATTGAAATTAAGGATTGAAAGAACTTTCTTATCAATTTAAAGGGATTTAAATGTTTATGACTTCATTATCCCTTTAAGAGCTTTCTCGATATTCTTCCGTAAAGACGAGTTTACGAGTTCTTCGAATGAAATTTCAAGTTTTTAGGAAGCGTATATTATTTATTTAAAGGACGAGATTTTTACTTCTTCAAATTGAATTTCAAGAACAATCTTATCAATTTAGAACTTAGGGGTCTTAAAAAGCCGAGCGTTTCGTTATCCCTTTAAGAAGTTTTAAGAAATTTTCGTCTCAAGATTTAAGATCGGGATGAAATTTTGTCTTTGATTTGAATTGAAAGATTTAAGGAATCCTCTTCAAATTGAATTGATTTTTAAAAATCGATCGCTTCATTATCCCTTTAAATAATATTTTTGGCTTTTGGTTTAAATTAAGCCGTGGAAGATTTTAGCTTCCAATTTGTATTTCTAAGGGATTTATTTTCTTGATAAATGTGTAATAGTGACCTCTTGACCTCTCCATTAATGAAACTAACTCCGAAATATTCTAAATTGGTCGTTTTTTCAAATGTCCCGTTAAATTAAAAAGAGATTGGGTATCGGACGCCTTCCTAATGTAAATAATTCTAACGGCGTTTCCTTTATTATTATTTATGATTTGAAAGTTGTTGTTGTTTAATCGAGGTGTTGGAACTATTTTTAGTTTTTAGTTTTTATTCAATGAGGAAGGAATAGCGCTCTTCTCTTTATACCAAAAGAGAAAAGAATCATTTTCTTTTACGAGTTGACGCGGGTCTTAGTAGCCCCCCTCCCCCCCTACTCTATTAATTCTAACTCGGACTAAATGGGCATTTTCAAATTATGGCAAAAGTACGTGGATTTCTTTTGGTCAACTGAAACACTCGTCACCATATATATTTACAAATCGCAAGAATGCTAATCCAGGATAATAATGGAAATTGATTGTAAGAACCCCCTAGATTTGAAGAATTTTATTTTTCGCGGGGTTGACACTGGTCAGAGAAAAGTCGGCCAATTTCAAAATGAGCCAAAAAAGTCTGGGAAAAGTCAGGGAATTTAAAGATCTTTCAAAAAGTCAGGGAATTTTAAGATTCTTCGATCATTATTTGCGGCAAAAGATTCTCAGCTGACGGTGTGTCAGTTTGAATAGATTAGAACAAAGATACGCGCGCAGTTTGGCGAACGCGATTATATAAAACAATAAAAGCTTAAAAATTGAGTAGTATTAGCCGTTTCAGTCAGGGAAAATCGGTGGAAAGGGTCAGGGAAAAAGCTGGAAAAGTCAGGGAATTTGAATGTGAAGAAACTGCGCCGCAACCCTGTCTCAGTGAGAATAAGGCTTATTTGGAGTGTAAAAAACTGGAATGTCTATTTTTAGCGTCGTACGGGGCGTATAGTTAATAGTTTTATTGAATAAGGAAGGATTTCCCCCGAAATTCAATTTGTAAAAAATGCAACTTGGCCCAATCTCGGCCATTCTAGCTGGAAACCTTTTGTTCCGAGCCGTAAATTCCTCTTTTTATTATTTGTTCATTTTTGGAATAAGTTTCCTCCTAGTTTCGAATAAATAAAAACAAGACGCGATACCTTTTCAATTTACTCCGTAGTAAATATTCGTAAAAGGGGATAAGTTAGTGGCCATCTTCAATACCTAGTTTTTTCTATAGCCACATATCCAGGTGTTTGCTCCAATAATTAGCTCGTTAGTAATTTAAGTAGCCTTTGAGAATGGGGAGACTGACCTTTAAAATAACCTCCTTCGCGCGCTTTCTTAGTAGAAAGTCCAGCGCTTTTTAAATATTTTGTAGAAAGTCAGGTGGATTTTAAATATTTCGTGGAGAGTCCAGGGATATGTTAGGTATTTAAAGAAAGCGTAGAGAGTCCAGGGATATGTTAGGTATTTAAAAAAATAATAGAGAGTCCAGGGATTTAAAATATTTCGTAGATAGTCCAGGGATATGTCAGGTGTTTAATAAAATCCTAGAGAGTCCAGGGATATGTCAGGTGTTTAATAAAATAATAAGACAGTCCAGGGATATGTCGGGTATTTAAAAATTCGTAGAAAGTCCAGGGATATGTCAGGGTATTTAAAAAATTCTATAGTCTGGGATAATTCTTGTATATTTTGATTAAATAAAGCCAAATTTTCAATTCTTTTTCACCCAAAAAAAAAAAAAAAAAAAAAATATGAAAAATGTAAGGTAGAAATTTTGAGAGGGATAATCTATAAAGGTTCAATGTTTTCGATTCAAAAGGTTCGTACGAACCTCTCTTAGTGACCCCCCCCCCTCCCCCCCACAGTTATGGAAAAAATGACATAACCCTGTACTCAAAATTCAAATAGAATTTGTGAAATTGCCAATTGGTGGTAAAAAAAAAAGCGCGTGTAATAAATAATCATTTCGCAACTGCGCTTTTACGTAAACTGCGTGGTTGTCTACGACTTTTCTTTCGAAATAAATATAATACTAACCATTTAAATCAAATTTATACACCAGGAAAATCTGGCAAAATTTCCTCGAAATTTTAATTTCGATAAATAATTTATCAATATTTTTGTCAAGTACCCCCCCCCCGCCCCCTTTTAAAACCCCCCAAAAAGAACGTACTCCAAATTTATGTTAAGATTTAAAAATGAAAGGGCGAGTCTCGCCGAAAGTGAAGAAATTTAATTTCAAAATGATAAGACGACTGAATTTTGGTGACTTTTCATTTTTCAAGTGGGGCCTCTTATTGATTTTTCTATTCGAGTATAATCGCGAATATTTAATTGGGATTCTTATTGACTCGGCGGGATTAAATCTTGTGAGATCTTAAAGCGTAGGGGCCCTCACCAATTTTTAACGAACTAAGAATGGAAATTGAGTAGCGTTTCACGAAAAATTCTTAAAAGAATCATTCGAATTTCTTAAACATACAATAGAATGAAATTACGGCGACATTAAAAATACGGATTTCCAGGGTGGCCACGGATCAGGGAAAACTTTACACGGGGAATAATAAACCAAGAAAGTCTGGGAATTTTAAGATATTTTAAAAAGTCGGGGAATTTAAAGATCTTTCGAGAAGTCAGGGAAATTGCGATCATTATCCGCTGTTAAGATTCTCAGCTGACGGCGTGTCAGTTGTATAGATTAGAACGAAGATACGTCTGCAGTTTGGCGAACGCGATTATATAAAACAAAAGAAAAATTGTGTAGTATTAGCCGAAACTTTCGGTCAGGGAAAATTGATGGAAATGGTCAGGGAAAACCCTGCAAAAGCCAGGGAATTTGAATGTGAAAAAAGTGTGCCGCAACCCTGTTTTATAATCGCCATTTTCGAAAGAAGCGTTCCGATGATTTTGAACGTTAAATAATCATTTTTATTTGTCCTTGAGCGTGAGTGTGTGGGCCAAAGACTCGTCATTATTGAGCCAATAGTTTCCCCCAATATCTATTTATCGCGTTTAGCTTTTATCAACTTTGGAATGGAAATTAAATTTTATCGAATATACACACGTACTCGCGACTTTCCTAGAGAGAGAGAGAAAAAAACACCCTTTTTCGAGTTTTTAATTAACTAGCCACGAATCTCCCGCCCGCCCCGCCTTGTAAACTTAATATTAATTGCAAAATCCGCTTTTGTACCGGGCTCAGGGTGACCACGAAAAATAACCCAACATATTGTAGGAATATAGGATATTTTAATTTGATCTAGAGAGTTTGTCCTTACTAATGGAGCTATCAGTTTAGGCCTAGGTACTCGTAGAGAAAAGTTACGGTCATTTTTGCTCAATTTCAATTAGTGGGTGATTTTGGAGTTGGTAATTTGTTTAGGCGCGTGTCAGCCACCCTTTAAAGAATTTGTCCAATTAGCGATGAAATATGTGTAGGGATATTCTAATTTTGAAATGGGATTGTAAGCGTGTAGTGTGAACGCGGCTTTAACTCTTCGTATTGACGTTTCACCACCGCTGTTTCTATATAAGCTTATAATGGGACTTAAATTGCTAATAATATTAATAATAGCGGTAACGTTAAATGTGGAATTGCGCGATTGTCTGTCAACGAGGCTTAGTTTGTTCGTTTTAAAACGCTTTTTTAATCTTCGGGAACTTTTCCATTTGTTTCTTTGGGTAATTCCCCCAGCAGTAATTTGAATGTTTTTGTCGGTGACACGCGGTGACCCTTTCATAATTCCCCAGATTGTCGAAATTTGATTTAAACCCCGGGTAAATTTTCTCTCTCTCTCGTTAGAATAGTATACTCTTTATCTTTTACCTTGAAACGATTAACCTTGGTTTTAGAGAGAAGGCTTTCCTTTTGAAATCTCCGTTAATCCGCGATTGAATATAATTCTTATTAGCGTTTACGTTCTTGACTCGACGTCGGGGCTAAATACCTCTAAGCCGCGTTCAAACTTCAGACTTTCAAACGATTTTTAAGCGTTTTGGAAAGGTCAACTTATAAAATTTTGAGGTCAAACGTATAGATCTTTGATCGAGAAACGAAATGAATATCTTGGAAAGTCGATTTGAACGGATTGGAATCGGTTTGAAAACGGCTCGAAATATTGGAGCGTGAACGTAGCTTCGCGAGTATTCGATTAAACGCGCCAGTAACTATGAACGGAATGAAGCCCGCCCCTTTTTAAATTAGTAATCGTCGGTAGACGTTAGCGAGGTTCGCGCTAGCAAATATATCGCCAATAGGTGGATTTTGAATTCTATTACGTCAGCCATTCAAAATTCAAGCTGACTTTTGTTTAAATTAAAAAGCGCTCTTACCTATACCTTTTCCACGAAAATGTCTAGAGTTCGCGTTTCGATTCGTCGTCCAGGCTTTTTTTCCTCAAAACGTCGTTAATGACGCGTTTGTCCCTCGGACCATTTCCTACAAAATCACGTTTAAAGGAAACTTTCGTTTAAAAAATAAAGTTAATTTTGCAATGACGCGTTTTAGAGTTCGCTAGAAATAAATTTAATTCGAGCTTCGAGGACCTCTCTGGAACCAGTTGAAATTAATTGCAAATGGAAAGCCTATTTTTTAGAGTTTTTAAAGGGGCAGTGATACTAAAGACGTCCGCGTTCCGCTCCTAAAACATTCGCGAACTTGGAATGGCGTCTTTGAATTTAATTGGAAATGGAAAACCTAATTTTTAGACATTTTTAAAGGGACAGTGAAACAAAAGACGTACGAGTTTCGCTCGTAAAATATTCGCGAACTTTGAATGGCGTCTTTGAATTGTACAAAATATTTGAAATCCTTCGTGGGCATTCGATTAAGAGGAGAAACTATAGAAGGAGACTAATGGAAAGAGACTTCCTCGTACCTTTGGCCCAATTAAATCAAAACACTCTTCCAATCATCGCGCTAAATCCCTTTCTAGTAACTGATTTAGATCAAAACATTTAAGGGGATTGAAGAACGAGACCAAAATAATTTAAGAAGCTTCTTAACTCGAAGAATTCTCTATTTGAATGTTTCCGATTGACCTCCCGACCCCCGCGAAATGATTTAATCTCGACTAATTCGGGTCAAAATTCAGATTTTAGTTGAAGAATAAAGATCCAATCGCGATCGATTGAAATGGAATGGTTTTAAGGGGAAGCCCTGAGCGCTTTATTTTAACAATCGTACCATAGACGAATAACTTATCTATTACCCTTAAGCTTTATACTTGTTGGCGCGTTGTCTTTATAAATCGATTTATCGGTTCAGTTGAAACCAGCCGAACTGCTTCCCGAAGCAGTTCCCTAGAAATCCAATCAAATCGATTGGAGAAAAGAGTATTTCCCGTTCACGCGACTCCAGGGAATCGTTTTGAAAGGGTTTAAATCGATTCGAAGCCGCGTAGTACGAACGCGGCTTTTTCGTAATATGGTGAAGGTTTCATCGCGATTCAAACTGATTTCCATATCATCATCATCATATATTGACTCCCAGACATAATTTTTTTTTTTTTTTTTTTTTTTTTTTTTTTCGTAATTGGCGTATCTCTCTGGTTGTCGCTGTCGTCAATCCGTAGGCGACGACATGTACCCCAAGAAACCGGATTACTTCGGTCGCAGTCCTGGACCGGATTATCCGTACACGTTGGCTGAGCTTCAGTCTCGCGTTCGATTGGTTCATCGCATGTCCGTTCAAGGCCCCATTTGTACGGCTTATTGTAATATTACTCCCTCTTGCGGTCATTTACAACCCATGACCTATCAGTCCGATCAACCCGTTGTTCAATCGTATCTCTGATGATCGGAGAACGAAATCCAATCCCCCCCTCCTACGCAGACAACTTGGTACTCTCAATCCCCCCTCCCCCCTATGTAGACAACTTAGTCCTCGTTCCAAAAATTGAAGAAAATAATTAACCTTACTAGTTTAATCCGGAAAATTTGCAATTTTCCGGTTAAATATTTGCAGCGACTTAAAAAAGCGTGTTTCGTTGATTGATTCGCCCGCGAACAATCCGAATTTCCAATATTATTATAATAATTTAGAGTTAAAGCAAAAATTGGAGCCTTAAAATTGCGACGCTTTTTCAATATATTTTATACTTGCCTTCCCTTACGCGCGAATCTAAACGTCAACCGTAATAATTGTTTGAAAATGATCGAATACCCGTTTTTTGTCTAATCGGGTAATTTCGAAAATATATTCGAAAGCCGTTCAATTTTTAGCTTCAAGTTTTCTTTCAACGAAATTGTTCGTAACTGTAAATGAGTTTAACAATTTAATTAGTTTAAACGTAATTAAGTTCGATTACGCTTAGTTAAATCATTAATTTTAATTGAGTTATCCCTAAAATTCTGGTTTAATTGTTTTTTATTTAAATTTTATATTTCGAATTAACGTTTCTCGATAATTAATTACGCCTAGTTTAATTTGTAATTAATTGGAATCTACTAATCTTTATCCCCCCCCCCCCCCCCCCCGCTTTTAAACTCTTAATTTGAATGAGAAATCGAGGAAGAATTGTAATAATTTTATTTTCGGAAATTGTATTCCGAGAATCTTTAAATATATATATATTAAATATTTCAATGTAAAAATCTATTTTTAAAAACATCTACGAACGATTGGTTGTTTGTTCGTTCGTTCGCTTTTTTTTTCAACAAGAATTATTAATAATAACAACAATAACAATAATAATAATAATAACGCGATACGAAACCATCGTTTTTTTTTTTTTTTTGGCGCGAATTCGCGTTTATTTCCAGAGAGAGAAAGGTTCCCGTACTATTTTTATAAATAATAATATTAAATTAAGAAAAAAAAAGGCTTGATAAAACCTTTAAAGGGAGAATGAAACCTAATAATTTTTTATCGATTCCTTGGAGTTTAAATTCTAAGCCAACTGAAAAAAACAAAATTAACGAATAAATATTAAACTATAAATAAATTTTAAAGCGTCAAAATAAGCTTAACTGGATTCGCTGAATTATTATACGAGAGATTAAGGCGATTGAAACGATATGGATTGGATTAAAAATCATTCGTTATTAGCTTTCATTCTCCCTTTAAGTTAAAAATTAACGGCGAGCCGACAAACTCTCATAGAAGCGCCATTTTCAAAAAGTTACGCGTGAATTGGTCTTTTTTTTTTAAATTGTGAGGCGAATGTTCTCGCCTCCGTTCAAGATTCGTTTTGCCACCAAGAGGCTAAATAATCCGGAGAATGGATAGATTTAATACCAAATAAAATAAAAATAACGCCATTTTTACGAATCAAAAGTTTAAAGATTTAAAAAAATATATATATTTTTATATAAAAAAGCATTTGGCGTTATTTGCAAAAACAGAGGGAAATATTCAAAGGGAAAGTGACACGCGATTGCGACACATTTTTAATCCCGGGGGATTCGGCTTCAAAATTGATACCAATTATAATAGAAACGATTACTTATGGCTTTTCAAGGAATATGCGAATTTTACTGGAAATGTTTAAGCTCCAAAATTAAAGCAATTAAGTCGAATTGAAATTTAAATAAGATAACGTTTTTTTTCGTAGAATTTACAATGAGTTTATTGAATTTTTAGAATTTGGCGCGAACGTTTAGAATTTGGCGCGAAATTTTAGAATTTGGCGCGAAATTTTAGATTTTGGCGCGAAATTTTAGATTTTGGCGCGAAATTTTAGATTTTGGCGCGAAATTTTAGAATTTGGCGCGAATATATTGGTATAAAATTAGTGTAATTGTTAATTCTATTCGTTTTTTGACGCGGTTGGTCTCAAAAAGCTTTCCGGTTTAGTGGAAAAATAGTTGGTAATTTGGTTTTAATTTTGAAGCTTTAAATCTAGCGTAATCTATTTGTTAAATTAGTCTCGCAATGGCGGTATCGTTTTCCCTTAAATACCTGGTATTTCCATGACGCTGACGAATTCTGGTTTTCTCAGGCAATCGACGTTCTGATGTTGAAATCTTTTGTAAACTTTCGATCGAACGTGGCTAAAATTAAACCCCGTAATTTGTTACGAAAATAACTAAATAGATTTTAGGAAAAAAAAAAAAACTGCGGATCGATTGTTATCGACAGCTGGCACTTGTTTTTCGAAGAGGAAACGCGCGTTTTGGTTTGACTTACTTATTCCAAACTGTTTCCGAATCCCAAACTTCGTAAACTACGAACGTAGTGACCGTGTCGTACCATTTGATACAAACGCTGCGTTAATTATTAAAAATGTATCGTTAATTACTCGTTAAGATTATTAAAAATTAAAAAAAATAATACAAAGTGTTTTTGGTTTCCGATAAAAACCTAAAAAAACCGCTTAATACTAACTGTAAACAACCTTCCATGGCTTTGGTTTCTTCTCCGTACGTTTTTAAAGACTCCCTGAATTGCGTTATGGCCCCGCTTTCCGCTGGTAAACTTTGCTGTACCAGTAGAAGCTATTAGAGAGCGATTAAAACCATTTTAGATCAGGTTTCGCGTCGGCCATTATAGGTCTTTTTGTTACCAGTTTTTCTTCCTTTTCGTCGATGTCAACTTCCATGGTTTTCTTTAATAGCGGCTGCGCGCGAATGTATTTCAAAACGTTATACGCCGCTTTAACTTCCAACCCGCCAAGGTTTTTCCCAAATAATCTTTCAATCAATATGGATTTTGCCAAATTTATCTTTGGGATTTTTTCCGACACTCTCGAACTCGGGTGTACAAAATTTTAGTACTAATTGCGCTATCAAAGAGTTCCAACTCGGCGCGCTGTCAAAGCTTGAACTCGGGTGTACAGCCAATTCGAGAGTGTCGGACCCCTCGGTTTTTTCCCAAATCTATCTTTGGGACTTTTCCCCAAACTATCCTCTCGAACCGAGTGGTTTTTCCCGAAATAACTCTCGGATCTACTCTAAACTCTTTCCCTAAATACTCGACGAACTGTTACCCTAATGTTAAAGCTAAATCGCGCGTCCACCCTAAAAAATCCCTCTTAGATTGGACGCTTACTTGATTTTCGAGTTGCCTGACTAACTTTTCTAGCTTCTTAACTTGCGTGTCCAAATCTTGACTAGCTTCTGTCAAAATTCGAATAGATTTTAGGCGTTAATAAAGTATTTCGTCCCTAGAAGGTTTGGATCGTTAGAAGTTTTTATTGCCTTCCACGTGAAGCGACGTTTGCGTCACCATTTGTTTCTTAATCCTAATCGGCTTCACTCTCGGAAGAACGGGGAATTTGTTCTTGGGCAAAATAATCTTGACGGGGATCGGAGACTTCCTAAAGAAGACGAAAGGTGAGACCTTCCAGAGTCCCCATTAACCACCCGCGGCAACTGGTACCTGTCTATGACCGGTATAACGTCTTCCTCCAACTTGGAAGACAAACTTTGAATCTGTTCTTGAACGGAAGATAATTGGTGTTGGATTTCTTTCACCATGAACCGTTGAACGAATTGGGTTTGAACCGACTCTCGAGCGTAGTTCTAACACCGATCGAGACGCTCTTTTTAGACTAACAAACTCGTAATATCCTTTTTGGTCGAGAAAGGATTAGAAACCGCTTACTTAAGCCAATTCTTACGGATTACCGCGCGATCTACTTCGAAAAACAACTAGATTGAGACGAATAATGCCCTTGTTTCTTCGCTACTTAACGTTTTTAATCGTTAAATTGTTTAAATCTAATTAATAATAAATAGTTACTGACGCTCCTTAACTCGAACCCGCTCCAAACCGAGCCTGAAGGATCAAATTAACCCCCCCCCCCTCCTCCCGCTAGTGACTAGAGCCCCAAGGGTCATAATCCAGCACCGAATCGAGGAAAAAACCGTAAACTGAGAGACATCCGCTTTGAATTGGAGGCGTAACTCGTATCCTTTCTCGTTATCGGAGTGTTTTAACCAATTACTTTATCTATGGAACTGGAAACTTGGGCGACGCTCAAAGTTAAGTCTTCTAGGGCGGCTAAAGCTCCTTCGAAAACGCCCAGATGAACCCATAAGAAGGTGGACAGATCGGTACTGTTGATAGAGCTAAAATTATAAAGGCGAGTTCATTTTTAATCCGCGTTAGTTCATATCCACTAATTCGTTTCAATTTCTTTCCTATTCCGATGAATGTCGACTTCGTCAAAGATGTCGATCAATTCGTCCTCCGTTAAAACGCCGTCGAAGAAGAAGTCGATAAATTCTTCGCGGGAAAGAAGACCGTTATCTGCGCAAGTACGTGCCACTTAGACTTTATTTTAATAGCATTTTTTTCCGGGGGAATATTGAAGGGGACGAATAACAACATTATTTTATTATCTAACAACTTCATTATCCCTTTGGCGTTAAATTTCATTCTTTTTAATTAGGCCTAATTGATTTTAAGTATATTTTTCTAAATGGATAGATGAAAATAATTTTTCTCGTCACTTCATTATCCCTTTGATATAAAATTCCAAATTTTTATTTATCGCTTTAAAAATGATGATTATTTGATTTGTAAAGGATAATTAAGGTAATTAGGTTCGTTAGCGAGGCTTCTTAAATTATTTGCGCCTTAATTAGTTAACCGGAAATTAATTTTAGTCTAAAATGTAAATTATATTTTTTGCCGGTTATTTCGCGACCTATTCTGGCGTCATTTAAATCTAATTAACGACATCAATTTAATTAAAACGAATTAAAAAGCTTACCGTCATTATCCGCCCTTTGAAAAACCTAAAACTCGGACGTTAAATATTAATTTAAAATGAAATTAAAGAGTTTAAACGTTATTTTAACTTACGTTTAATAAAACTGACGTTCCTTTATGAAGAGAACAAAATGGAGATTCTTTGATTTTATCCATTTTTCAATTAAAAATTCAGGGGTTAAAGGGTCAAATAATATTTTTCCTTCTTCTAAAGTAGGATTTTAAATGAAGCTTAATTTGCTCGCTCCGGCCGCCTTGAAACCCTCTCGGTACGGGACCCGCAATCCCTAGTTCTTTTTTTATTCGAGAAAAATAGTTTTGAGCGCTTGAAATATTTTAGTTTGAAAGTATCTTAAGCTCTTTCTTTTGGAAATTTGGAGGAAATCCAGAATTAGTTTGGGTCGCGCCCAAAAATGTTAAATCGTTCTTCGGCTAGGTCAAATCAAATCGTAGAAGCCCTCTCTTTCTCTATCCGACAACATTGCCAAAAATAAAAACCTTGTTTCGGAACAAAAGGAACTTTAATTTTTAAGATTAAAAATGAACTTTACGAAACTCGTTTTCATTTTCAACTAATTTATCACGAATTATTCCTTAAAGGTCGCGCTTATAACATTTTTCCGCTCTCATAATCGAACCAGAAACTCCAAAGATCCGTGGAAAGTTAGGCGTTGTTTTCGTAATTATACCCCCTCGAATTTAACTAAGGCTTAAAAAGTTGTACTAAGCCTAATCTCCAATAGATATTGTTTAAACGAAGACGAGAAAGTTAGGAATTTAATCATAATTCAAAAGCAAATTAAAGGGAGAATGAAGTGTAATAAAGTTTCGTTTTCTAGTTTTTAAAATACGCGAGTGAAAACAAAACCGCGACTGTAAATTAGATTTGTATTTAAATTTTAACTTCCAGTCAAATCTCGTTATAACGAAAAATCATATATGACGAGAAACGTTCATTTTGATAACGAAAATGATAACGAAATGGCGGATTGGGGGGCGGAACTATAAGGGGAATGGGCAAAAATGTTAGCCCCCCTGCGTAAGGCGCGGTAAAAAAGTCATAACTATAGGAACATGTTGAAAATATAGTTAATTATTGAAAGTATAGGAAAGTAGATAATGTTTATCTACAAAGATGGTCATCTTTGGTTTTAAATTCCTCTTCCAAGTGAGATGGAAATTTAATCTAGGCCTATTCTAAATTGAAGCCCAAAAAAAACTTATTTCATTCTCCCTTTAAATGTAAATGGAATAAATTACTCTGAATAGAAAAAATTCAATTTATTTCGAGTATTTTTTTTGTTGCGAACAAAATTATTTACATAGCTAGAACTATTGTCATTTTAAATAATTAGGCGAATATTTAAGCGGCAAGTTAGTTTTAAATTTGCAATTTTACGGTTAAGCTACGAGTAAAGTTATTTAATTAGTATTATTTATAATATTTCGCGCGCTTTTTATTTCCACGCGATTAAACGCGATAGGACTAGTTTAATAATGACTTTATTTTGAAATCAGGAACTTAACGGAGGTTTTACCATTTTAAATTAACTTTGTTTTTAAGTAGACGAGCCTTCTTCTCTACTTTTCAATACTTTTAATTTGCGCCGTATGGAATAATTAGATCCTAGAATCACGTACATTTCAGTTAAAAAAAATAAGCCCGATATCGTAAAGAGTAATTTTATCAAGACCTAAAAAGAATAGAAAACCCAAATTTTGAACGTATTACAATTGGAATGGACGCAAACTTAACAAAGGTTTAACTCTAAAATAGACGTATTAGGTTTAATATCGTTTATTTCATTACAAATAAGGTTAAATTATCTTAATAATATTCCAAAATTAAGTTTAATTAACTGTAATTAGAATTTAATAAAATTTTCCAAAAAATAAACTCGAGAAAAATATTCCAAATGAGGCTTAACTTTTGATATAACTCCAAAAAAGGCCAAATGAGGCTAACGAAACGTTTTTTTAATTAAAATTAAGTACATTAATTGAGCTTAACTACGCGCTTTAGGCTTAGGAATTAAATTAGACACCATCTTTTAAAAATAAAATCTACAAAATAAAGAGCTAAGACTTTATTGGGCTAAAATTTGGCCTTCGAAATTAGCGCAAAAAATTATCAAAAAATAAAGTTCTAGTTTCGGAATTTAATTAAGAGGTTTTAAAAATGAATTTAAGTTTAAATCAAATGAATGTTTAGTATTATTTGTCGTCTCTTATTCGGTGGGGCCATCAATTTTGAGATCCTCTTTTATTTTAATCATTTTGTGGCATTTTGGCCACTCTTTCTTCTAGTTTCGTCAATTCCTCGAGCACTTCTTGGGGTAGATCGTCGTTGACTTGTTCCGTTAAGTATTTCTTAACTTCGCTACATTCGGCTGACCAGAAATCTTTCGGGAGGCTAAACAACTCTTTCATATCGACGCTCGCGTCCAAACCTTCGATGTTTAAAGAGTTGGCTTTTGGAACGTAACCAATGGCCGTTTGCTACGAAAAAAGAAATGGAAGGACGAATTGATAATAATAATGAGAACTAAGCCTAATCTTAAGCGGAAAAGAGGTTAATCTTCGCTACGAAATTAACGCGGCTTTCAAAATGTCATAGATAATCTCATCACCAGTAATAAAGGGGAGCTTGGCGATTAAATACTACGGAATTTTGCGGACTAGCCTAATTTTGAGTAGAGTAATGATCAACCTGAGCGATATCTTCGTTATCAACTCTTCGGCATATCCAATCGAGAACGCGGCAATTTTCTCCAAAACCGGGCCAGAGGAATTTGCCGTCTTGTCCCTTGCGAAACCAATTGACGTGAAAGATCTTGGGCAATTTGACGTCGTCTCGATTTTCGAAACTCAACCAATGGGAGAGGTAGTGACCGAAATTGTAACCGAAGAAAGGCCTCATAGCGAACGGATCGTGCATGATCATCTTTCCCTTGTGTTCGGCGGCCGCCGTCGCTTCCGATCGCATCGCGGCTCCGATGAAGACTCCGTGGCGCCAATTTAAAGCTTCGTAAACTAAGGGAACTCCTTTGGGACGTCGTCCTCCGAAGATGATGGCGTCTATTGGCACTCCAGCCGGATCTTCCCAGGCGGGGTCCATGATCGGACATTGATTCGCGGGAGTACAGAAACTAAAACGAAAGAAGAAACTTCCGGTAACTAATTTGAGAAGGAATAATTAAGCTCGAGTTAATTACCGCGAATTGGGATGAGCGGATGGTTTGTTGGTTTGCGGCGACCAATCGACTCCCAACCAGGATGTTATTTTGACGTTTTTCGGTACTTCTTCTTCGAGTCCTTCCCAATAAACTCCTCCGTCGCTGGTTTCGGCTACGTTGGTGAAAATGGTGTTCTTTTGGATGGTGGCCATGGCGTTTGGATTCGTCTTTAACGAGATGTAAGTTTTTTAGTCACTAGAAAAGGATTTAATCTTATTTGGGACTTTTACCTTTGTGGAGGTGCCGGGAGCCACTCCGAAGAAGCCGTTCTCCGGGTTGATGGCTCGCAAACGTCCTTCCGAATCGAATTTCATCCAAGCGATGTCGTCCCCCACGCACTCGACTTTGTAACCGGGTAAAGAGGGCGTCATCATCGCCAGGTTAGTTTTACCGCAAGCGCTGGGGAACGCGGCTGCCACGTACTTTTTCTTCCCCTCGGGATTCGTAATACCTAAAATCTGTTAACAAAACTCTAACTTATACGGGGGAGAGATAATTGGAAGCCCGAAGAGTCAAATTAATTTATGGGGAGTTAAGATTGCGTACAAACCCCCTAGGGAAACTCCTTTTTATAGGAAAAATCGGAAAATAGGCTTTTTTTTAACGAGATATGAGCATTTTATTTGAAAAAAAAAAGTATGAGGTGGCGAAACATAAATGTTTTTCAATTTAGCAAGGTCTAATTTACGTCATAGAATATAATAACTATGAGAATAAATACTATGGAATTTTACAGACAATCTTAAAGGGTGGAGAATGTTTATCTTAGTTAAAACTGTTTGGCAAAAAAGAATAGTCCATAGGGCATTCGATTTATTTGATAAGATAAAGAACGAGTAAGCTCTACTCGAGTACGTAGCTTTTAAAATTTTCTTCATAATATTTTTTGATAACTAGATTATAACGTAAACGAATATGAGAAAGGATAAGAGATTGCTTAGTAATTGGTTGCGCAACAATCTCGGATCAATCAATTGCCCCCCAGTATAAACCTTCTAAACCCGGAGGATGAGAGGGAGATTTAGTTGCCTAATCCTTATCTTATCTTTTATCAAGTTTAAGACGTAGGAAAGAGGCCTAAAGCGCGTCAGAAGGCGTTGGCAATTATCTCTCTCTCTCTCGAGTAGAAAAATATAAAAATGGAAAGTCTACTTGCCAACATGTGTTCGGCTAGCCATCCTTCCCTTTTGCCCAAAATGGAGCCGATTCTCAAAGCGAAACATTTTTTCCCCAAAAGCGAGTTTCCCCCGTAGCCGCTTCCGAAAGAGCAGATCTCGTTGTTGTCGGGTAGATGACTTATCATCGTATTTCCCGGATTACACGGCCAGTTGTTTACCGGATGAGCTAAAAATAAACGGCTCAATTACAATAGGGCCAAAAGGCTAGAGCTATTAGATGTCTTACGTACATTTCATAGGCAAGGGTTGACCCACGGAATGTAGACAAGCGATGGGAGCGTTGTCGGCTAGAGCCTAAAATAGTGGGGAATTTACTTAAATTCGAGCTCCTCTAATTAATAATACGCTAAAACCTCGTGATAACCCTAAACCTAGACTTTTTCGTTATAGCCAGTGACCTTTTTAAAGACAACGAAATTTTTTAAGTCTAGTTTTAGCGGACGAACTTTGGTTTTATAACATCTAATGAGTGACTTTTCCTCTCAGAATTTCGTTATAACGAGATTTTAGCGTAATCATTTTTGGGAAGTATACTTTGAGGGCGGCTGAACCCATCCTAGTCATAATCCTCATGCTGGCCACGACGTAAGGCGAATCCGTTAACTGAATCCCGATCTTGGAGAGAGGGGAACCAATGGGACCCATGCTAAATGGAATTACGTACATGGTACGACCTACAAACATTTTCAAAATATATTAGTTTGGGGTCAAATGTCGAGGAGTTAGTGGCTAACCTCGCATACAACCGGGAAATCTATCACTGAGAGCTTTTTTGGTATCATCAGGGTGCATCCAATTGCCCAGCATTCCTTTGACACCCTCTTTAGGAATGGGAATAGTATCGCGCTTGTTATTCGTAGAAATGAAAGTTAAACTTTCCACTCTAGCCACGTCCGCTGGATCAGTTCGAGCCAACCAACTATGAACGCAAATAAGACATTTTACATTTCCTTAGCTCATATTAGGTAAAAAACAATTAGTCAACTTTTAAATTAGAATTATTGATTTTTAGGCTTAGCCAGGATCAGAGGAGATAAATTGATAAGGCTTTATTAATCAGACTCTGAGATAGGCTTGTTTATATATTGAGCCCAATTTTAAGTTTTTAAGCTTAGCAAGGGGCAAAGAAAATAATAATAGAATAGGATTGAGTAATCCTGGACTCAGAGCTAAGCTATAGTTTATTTTATTTCTAGATAATTTTTTCAGATTTGGTTAATTTTATTGAAATAATCCTCCAGCTAAGCCTAATGTCTCTAAATTAATAAAACCTTGCTAGCTACGGAGGATAATTCTTTTAATAATTAATCCCTCGCTAGATATCTCATTGGTATAATTTCAATTTCTATAATTAATTAATCTATAACAGCTAGATATTGAATTTAGTTGATTTTCACAATGTCAATGATTTTTATTAAAACTCCAGCGCCCCTAGCTAAGCCTGAACTACAGTTAATTTATATTTCTATTTAATTCGAGCGTTTCCAGCAAAGTCCGCTATTATTTTAATAACAAATCCCTCCCTAGATATTTTTTTATTTTAGGGTATTTTCTAAATTTCAATGATTGATTCAAATTTGCTCCAATGCCCCTAGCTAAGCCCGAAGTACGCTTGATATAATTCCAGGTGTCCCTGGCTAAGTTGGCTATAAATCTTTTAATTTTAATTAATCCCTCGTTAGATATCTTTTATTTCATTTAAGGGTTTTTCAAAATTCCTCAAAAATTGAGTTATTTTAATTGTAGCGCACCCCTAGCTAAGCTCGGAGTATCTTAATAAGAATAAGGAGCGTGATAAAGGTTAGGAAATTTTTCAAAGCCATTATTTGTCATTGAAATAATTTTAAACGTTCTTTCGTAGACTAAATAAAAAATACTGGTTTAGAGCTCCTCAAAGACTGGAGTTTAACCTTAATAATAATTATCCCGGGGTTTTTTTTTTTTTTTTTTTGGCCAAAGTCTAGTTTTTTTTCTTTAGAAATTGGTTAAAGCCTTAAACGAGTATTTTTTATTTTAAATTCATTTTATTATTAGATTATTTCGATTATTTTTCAATGACAAATCAAAGAACTGGTTCTTAAAAGAGTTAAGATTGCCTTCAATTTAAATTCTCAATCTTTAAAAGGGGTCAATTTGAACGTTTTAATCTAGAATTAAATGGATTTCTAAGATTGTAAATTGCTTACCAGTTTTCGTATTTTTTAAGGGGAACGATCATTCCCTGTTTTTGCATTAAGTTTAGCAAATAATCATTTTCCGATTCGCTGCCGTCGCAAATATGAATATTATCCGGTTGACAGATTCTGGCTTTTTCTTCCACGTAAGCTCGAACTCTGGGTTTCAATCTGGTCATATCCCCGTGAACCACACTCAGAGATCGAGAAAAAGAGTTGCCAGTGGGAGAAACATTTTGGGAAAGTAATTTGCCACACGACGCTTTACTACACCTTTAAAACAATTTAAATACCCCCCAAAAACAAAATTAGTTATAATTATATAATTAGTATAGTTTAATTATATTAAAGCTGCGGGCGAATTTTTAAATTATATTTTTTAAAATAAATTATACGAGTGTAGCTTGGAAAGAAACTATTTGAATATATTTTAATAGTAAAATAGTTTTCCACTAATTTCACGAAAAATTTATAATTATTAAAAGGTGCGTTGAATAAAAAAAATTATATTTAAATTAAAAATAAGATAGATTTTACAGTAGCCAAAATAATAAAGCGGTGCTTGATAAATTTTAACTGCTCTAATCTCTTACCCATTTGTGGTAGAATCATCGGTATTATTTTCCATAATTTTTAATTATTGGAGATTTTAATTAAATCTAGCTGGAATTATCCTAATTTTTTTTATCAAATTTAAATAATAAACTATATATAAAACTAATGGGGAATTATAATTGGAGGTAGCCAAAGGTTAAAGGTCACTTTTCAATAAGTTTTATTATTATAGGGGAAGACCTTTAATCTCCAAAATTAAGGAACATATAATTTATCGTAATTAGAACAATATTAATTATATCTTGGAATGATTTATTCGGGATTATATTTAAAGGTCATATCGAGATCGAAATAAAAAAATGGACAAAAAAAAGGTGAGCTTACCTAGCGATATAAATTAATAAAGACGGCATAATTTTGATTGTAAAACGATCACTGGGACGGAAAAATTAAAATTTTAACTTTGAATTAGGCCGAGAATTAATTAGGGAATTAGGAAGTTAAATTTAAACAAAAAAGACACCGAGGCCCCGAAATCATCTATCTGTCAACAAACACCGACGCGAGACGCGCGGTTCCCAAAACCGGTGGCCGCTAAATGCTAATCTGGAGCAAAATTCGCGCAGATAATCCCCAATTTTTTTTTTTTCCACCCGCCCCGTACTTTATCCCTCCCATCCTTTCGCCCCGTGCGCGCGCGTGAGTTCTCGCACGTTCCTGATTGGACTCCCACCCACGCCCAGCCCCCCTCTACCCGGAAGTAGTTTCAAGCCTGAATTTGATTAATAACTTAAATTATTTCAACTTAAAATAATTATTATCCTCGTAAACTAACTCATTTCAATCATTTACGAATAATGATTAAGTTTTAGCTTAAAAATTAGAGTTAATACGCCAGGGTTATTGTTTTAGTAATTTGGTTAGGCTTAGGTGTATTAAAATTATCGCGCGGTAAAAAACGCAAAAAACTGATTGCTAGGAGTAGTAATAGCTACAGGAGGCGCGCTTGAAAAGATCCCTCGTCATAGGTTTTATATTTATATGATTAAACAATATGGCGTTTTTCAGAGCTATGCCCCGACCATGGATCAGAATGCTCCCGCTAAGAATCGGTGTAATTAAATGCATTACTACGAGTGCATTGTAATTAAAAGGCTCAGGGTCAGTTTCTCAGTGAAGTCAGTTAAGCTCCGGGTCTGTGGGAGGAAACTATAAGGGCTCCCACATTTAAGGGCTAGCACAGTTTTTATGGTGGTCACTCGTAGTCCCCTTTAAAAACCTTATACGCTCAAGAATTTGCCCCTTGAAAATCAACTTCTCTTACGCACACATCCTAGCTTTGACTATACAATGCGATGGTTAATGTCGTCCGCTTAGCAAGGCAGATAGTGACTATAAGGGGCTTTCGAAAACGTAGATAGTTCCTTTAAAGACGCTAGATAATGTACCCTTAAAAACCATCTTCCCCTAAGCAGATACTATATAATTTGTTACGGTTAACGTCGTCTGCTAAGGCGACTTTAAAGAGGTTTTACTAAGCAGATAGTCCCTTTAACGGCCTTATCTTCAGTTTTACAATCTTCTTTAAAGTCGCCTGTTTTTCTAGCTTAGCAGACGACGTTGTACATAGCGAATTGTACAGTCAAAGCCAGGCTGTGTTTTTGTGGGAAGAGCCTTTTAAAGGGAAAAATATCCGAGCAGCTAGTCCCTTTAAAGGCCCAATCTGCTCTCATATTTGTCCTTTTAAAATGCTATTTCTATACGCACAGCCTAGCTTTGACTGTACAATTTGTTACGGTCAACGTCGTCTGCTAAGACGACTTTAAAGGGGCAAATTTCAGAGCAGATAGTCCCTTGGAAGTTTAACAAATAATTTTAGGTGATAACTTTTTTTGGGAGCCATAAATCAAATCCAACAAATATAATTGCGTATTATTTCAGCAAAGTATTTTTTATTATTAAAAAAGTTCCAATAGACATTTTAATTATAATAATTAAGGATTATTCGTTAAACAGTATTTTTTTCATCTTGATACTTGTAATGCAATTCTTCAACATCATCGTGACTGATTTTCTTCCAACCATTCTCTTTCACGTGAAACACTGTGTCCAAAAAATATCATTAAGTTTTGTACAAAATTTTAATTTCATTTGATTAATTTTTACCTCTAACAGATCCTCCACTGCCAGCGTCTCTGAAGGTAGCGTGATAAATGGCTCGACGTCCCAATTCTTGAGCTTCTTCGTCAGTCATATCGAATCTGAAACCAGAGTCCAAAACTCCGTAGGCGTAAGTTGAACCCGATCCTACGCAGAAAACATCACCCGAGTGTCGATTCCCGCTATCATCGACGTAATAAAGACCAGGACCCTTTTTGTCCCATCCGGCTATCATGATACCGGCTGAAATACCCATTCCCTTGTAATTATAGAGAATATTGGCCAATAATTTAGAAGCAGCAGCCACTGACATCTTTTCTCGATTTCTTAGCTCGTAGATACTGCCAATATATATAAAGGTAGCGTTAGGGCCGAGATTAATCTACCTAAACGAAGATTAACTCACCGACAACGCTCTGACAAAACTCTATTCCAGTACTGACAGTCTGCGGCTCCCCCAGCCATGGTACCCAAGAGGAAATCATTGATGGGTAAAACTTTATCAACCGCTTGATTCGAGATGTATTCGCCTCCCGAAGCTCTGGAATCCACGGCGACGATAACGCCGCCGTTAAACTTAAAAGAGAGTGTCGTGGTTCCTTTGGCGAAACAAATTTTCGTTCCTTCTTTCTTTCCATCGTCCAAAGCCTATGGAAAAAGTGGAAACTGACGAGTCACGGCCGAGGCTTAGCGTAATTATCATTAATAACTTACGTTTCCAAAAGGTGGTAAGGCTAATTGAGCGTGAAAACCCAAATTACCTTCGAACATATCTTCATAATTGTTTATTAGATGCAAATCCTCCGAAACTTTACCAAATCCTTGATTTAATTTCACTCCTAAAATATCTGCTAAAGCCATTTTCCTCTTCGGTACAAAGCAATCTGCTTAGTAAGGTCTATGGAATGCTATAGATATACTTCCGCCGTGTACGCTAAACAACCGTTCCGGTAGGCTACCGCGTAATGTATTTTCTTAGGAGTCGGTGTCTACGGTACGCGTTGCTGAACTTAGCTTAACAGGAAGTGGGTTTAAAGGTCAACTAAACCAGTTTTTTTTAGAACTACAGCTGCTGCTATGAGCGCTCAGGCTGGCCCTGCGCGGCCACTGATTAATATATTAGAATAGTTTAATTTATTTCAAATAATTAAAATCCCGATGAATAACGTAGAGAAATGAAGGATTTTCTTCTAGCTATTGTGTCTATTATTCTATCGGTTTTACTAGTTCTTATTCTAGTGAGCATTGGTAAGCTACCCTGATTTTCCCTACTTCAATTTTGGAATCATTATAGGCAAGCTTAAAATTAGTTTAAATTCTTAATTGATAGGTTGGTACGTCGTCTGGAAATGTTTTCTTTCCCGTTTCCGATTCATTCGCGAGCTTTTAATGGCAAATAATGGGAACAATGACGAAGTAAAAACCTCTCGATCAAAGCCCAGAAAGACCAGGATGGAGTGATATTAAACGAATGTCCGCGAGACGGAGAGTCTCTCTCGTTAACTCTACAAAAAATACTTAACTTTAATCTATCTGAAATAAGCAAAAACTCTCCCTGTCTAGCTCTGATCGATATAAAAAAGAAAATGTGCCTGAATATCCAAATATTTTAAGATCCACTGGCTAGGAAAAATATGACTAAATTCTTTTTAAAAATTATTTGTTAAGGAAAAAATGTATTTTGATACTGATTGTTTTATCCGTAACTTAGAAATTAAATTAATTTCCTTCGCTAAAATGGTTCAATTGTTCGGCAAAAGTTGGATTATTTTAGGTTAGTGGCAAAAATTAGGTCCGCAAATGGTAACTTGGTCACTTCTATCCAACATTCGGAACGCACCAAAAAAAGCCGTTCTTGAAATCCCATGTTAATCGAACCTCATTAACATAAAATACTATTGGTTTTCAAGAATGGCCATTTTTGAGTTCGTTCGGTTTTAAAACCGAAGTAACCGATTACACCGTGAGTGGGAAATTACATCAAGACTGGCAACACTGAATTCTCTATTCACGAGGATGGCAAATAATGGATGACAATCAGACAAAGCCAAGTGGTGTGTACTGTAAAGTGTAAAATGATTATGTTCGCGAATGTTTAGGTATTCAAATATATTTTTATCCCGATTACCATTATCTAGGATTAACGTATTCGCTTGCAAAGTAAGTTTATTATCCCTCCGTTAAGCTTGAAATAGTTAAACCTGCGAGTTCGTGTTAAGCCTAACGTTTTATATTGACACTGACCAACTTAGCTTTGACTTCTTTTTCAAATTTGCGTAGGCACGTGTTTCTGAAATGTCTTTGGCTCGTCCGAACGTCGGCATTTTAATAATTGGAGACGAAATATTGAAGGGAAAGGTTCAAGACACCAATTCGTTTTTTCTGTGCCAGAATTTCTACGAAATTGGTGTGGAAGTTGGTCAAATCTCAGTCGTTCCGGATGATGTAGGTTTCATAGCCGAAACTGTCAAAGAATTCTCAAATAAGTTTACGTACGTAGTGACGACTGGGGGTGTGGGCCCCACGCATGACGATGTCACGTACGAAGCTGTAGCTAGGGCTCTAGATGAAAGTTTGGTAGAAAAACCGGAGTTAGAAGAAGTTTTGAAGGAATGGTGCGAAGAGTTTGGGATAGAACGGAGAGCAGCCAAGAAAATGGGCCTTGTTCCTCATTCGGCCAGAGTTCATTTAATTAAAAGCTTCTCTGTGGGAATTAAAACCTTCCCCATTATCTCGGTTAAAAATATCTATAGTTTTCCAGGGATTCCTCTCTATTTACGTCGATCCTTCTCGGCTATTAAACACATTTTTGCTTCAAACGCGGATGCCCTTATTTTAACTCAAAGATGTCTATGCCTTAACGTTGACGAATTCCTTATAACTTTATCTTTAAACGAAGCGGCGGAAAAATTTAAAGGACGAGTAACTTTTGGTTCTTATCCAGTTACTTCAAAGCCTTACGACACCTTGATTACGGTAGAAAGTGGGAAGAAGGAGGAAGTGATAGAAGCCGAGGCCTTTTTACGGGAGAATTTACCTTCAAATTGCGTAGTGAGTTCCGTTAAACCAACTTCGGAGGAAAGTGCGCGAAAGGTTTACGATCTAGCCGAGGGACGCGTGGAAGTTTTCTCGGTTGATTCCCGCGAACTTTCCCTGCGGGAGTTGCTGAAAAATAGCATTGGCGTTTTAGAAGATTGTTTCGCTAGATACGAAGAGAAAGAAGTGTGTTTGAGTTTTAACGGGGGAAAAGATTGCACGGCTCTCCTGCACTTGGCTTATTCCGTTTTTAAAAAGAAGTACGGTCCTTCTAGTCAATTTAAGGCCGTCTATGTTTCGTCCAATAGTCATTTTCCCGAGCTGCAAGATTTTATCAATCAAACTGTCAAACGGTAATTATTATTTCTTAAACTTTTTATTTATTTTTGCTACAAAGATGGCAACCCAACAAAAGCTGATCTAATCCTAAAATAAAGTTTTAGGCTTTAATTGGCCTCTTCCAAAAGTATAGGATCAAAGTATAGTAGTTTTTATCGTTTTCATTTCCTAATTCAGGTACGATATTTCGTTGATTACGTACGAAGGACCGTTAAAAGAAGCTCTATTTTGTTTGAAAAAGGATTATCCCGAGATTAAAGCCATTTTGATCGGTACCAGAAGAACCGATCCTCGTTCGGCTGATTTGGAAGCCTTTAAACCCACAGACGCTGACTGGCCGGCTTTTATAAGAGTCAACCCTATTTTGGATTGGAATTTCCACGACGTTTGGTCGTTCCTGCTAACTTTGGAAGTTTCTTATTGCTCCATCTACGACAAAGGGTAAATTAAAATAAATCTTGAGTCGCTTATTAATAAAGCCCTCTGTTTTTTTTTTTTTTTTTCCTTTATTCAGTTACACTTCGATTGGAAACAAAAATAATACGAAAAAGAATGAACATTTACGGTACGAAGCGGGCGGAGTCTCTCGCTACCATCCGGCTTATTTGCTAAAAACGCCAGTCGAGGAGCGAAATGGAAGGACGTAAAAAGTGTTCCCCGAATAACGTTGGAAGAATTAGTTTGGACAAAATGGTGGAAGATTGTAAGGAAATGGTAAAAGTGGTTAAGCCTTCGTTTGGGCCTCGAGCCAAATTAGCTTTAGTCGTTAAGCCTAATAATAGCGTTTATTTGACCTCCAATTGCCTCCTCGCGCTTCAATCCCAGTCCCGATTCAACTTTAACCGGGATTTTATTTTAAAAAGCTTGATTTCTTATCGAGCTCGTTTTGGTGACGGATCTAAAACTTTTCTATTCGTTTTAAATGAAATGTTACGGCAAATTCGACTACTTTTAATCGAGGATAAATGCTTAAGTAGAAAGGAATTGGCTTGGCAATTCAATTTGATTCAAAATGAAATTAATTCCGCCTTTAAAATAGTTCGAGAAAGTTGCCATTGCCTAACCATTCGTTTAAATCAAATTTTAGTTCGAAATGAAAACGAAATTAGCAAAATGAATAAGAATAATTTAGAACAAAGTCGAAATTTAGATCCGAGTCAGAGTGTTGTAGAAAAAACTCCAAATTTTGATGAAAAAACTCATACTTTTACTCGAAACTTTGACGAATTTTTGGGCATTGTTAAGAAATTAATAGACACATTTTTTGCGGGGAAATTTAGCTCTTTAGTTTCTAGTATATTGGCCGAAAAATTGTTTGAATTTCTCTCTAATTTTCCCGATTTAATGTTCATTCAAAATAACTTTAATTTCTTAGTTAATTCTGTTAGCGGTTTGGGAGTTAACGAAACAAAACTAATCCCCGGTTTTATCCTGAAACGCAATTTCGTCGTTTATCCCAGAGATTTTAGACTAAAATGTTTGAGATTAAACGAAATTAGATTCATTTGCGTCATCGAGGAATCAAATCCAAATTTAAATGAAATTTACTCCGCAAATAATCAAGATGAAATAATTTTAAAAACCTTCCAAATTAGCGCAGTTTTGAAACAAAGTTTCAAACGTTTAATGGAATTTAATATTAATTTAATCGTAGTTAAAGGAAAAGCCACTCAAAATTTAATTCATTTAAGCCGGAAGTTTGAAATTGGCCTAATTTGTACGACTCATCCCGAAGAATTTGATTTCATTCTAAATTTAGCCCAAATTGAAGCGATTTCTCTTAGCGAAGTTGATTCTTTCGCTCGTTTAAAGTCGATCGAACCTTTAATCGCGGGAAATAATCATTGGATTCGATTGGAATTCCAAAAACCAGTTTATAGCCTTTTAATCGGCGGCCCCGATGAACTTAGCGCTTCTCGGTATTTAGAAGAATGTCGTAACGGACTTAAAATCATTCTTTCCTCGATCGAATCGGATCAGTTAGTCGTTTATCCCAGCAACGGCGCTTGGGAAATTAAAACCGCTAAAATTTTACGCAAATTAAAGGGATTGAACGGGAACCGTTCCAAATTAAAGTCATCTTTGATTGACGCGATTGCTAATAGTTTAATGATTATTCCAAAAACAATTTACGAGAATTCGAGTCGGATCGAATCGAGGTACTTAAATGTAGAATTAAAAATGAATTTGGTCGATTCATGCGGGATCGATCATCAGACTGGTCAAGCGCGCAATTTAGAAGGAAATGTTAATTTTGAGTCGTTAGCCGCCAAAGAAGCTCTCCTTAACCAGGTTTTGCAAATAATTATTCAAATATTGAGATTAGATTTAATCATCGCTTAAATTAATTAAATTTTAATTAAATTCCATTAATTTGCGAGTTCGGAAAACATTCCTGACCAGCGGAAGTTTCGGAAAAAACATATTAGAAATTATCAAATAGGGTGTTGGTTAAAGCAATTCTCCTCAATCTCAATGTTTTAAAATACAATTCAATCTAATTTAAATTACGATTAACTTCTAGACACTTTTATTCGAAACAAATTAAATTTTAACCTAATTTCTCTAATTATCAGTACGGGTTTTTTTGCTTTAGAAATAATTTAAATACTTTTGAAGTTTAGTTTAATTCTTATAAGAGTTCATTTTATGAAAAGGCTTAGTTAATTATTAATATTGAAAGGACGGTGATCGAGTTTAATTAATCAAAAGTACTTTAAATATATATATGTATATACAAATTTGATACGAAATAGTGTCTACAGGGAATCTATTAAATATTTGTTCGCATTGCGTTTCATATTAAGCCTAATTGTTAATTTAATCACCCTCATATTTGCTAAGAATTCTTATTCCATCTTGGGAATAAGAATCAGTCGCGAAAGAAATTCAAATAGAAAAATTACGTATCAACTCTACTAGTTTTTAATTTTATTTGAAAACACTTTCCCCGTTTTATTTTCGGGTTGATTGAATCTCGAATTTCTGGTAGGATTTATTATCGTAGCTGCCAACAATATGACAGTCAAAATACGTAATTATTTATTTAACAGACACGCTAGAAAAAGCTGAAATATGTTAAATTATTCCATTAATTTTGGTTAATTGGTTACATTTTTAAAGCCGGGAGGATGATAACTAAAGTTCTAATCGTTTAAATAAAAAAACCAGGTTCAAAAGCTCAAGTTTGGCGCCAAATTGCGTGTCAAAATACGAAGAATTCTTTCTTCGAATTGCGTGTCAAAATACGAAGAATTCTTTCTTCAAATTTCGCGCCAAATTGCGTGTTAAAGTACGAAGAATTCTTTCTTGAAATTTCGCACGAAATTGCTTGTCAAAATATGAAGAATTCTTTCTTCAAATTTCGCGCCAAATGTGTCAATCGATAAATTTGTGGGAATAATTCTTAGTACTTTAACCAGTAAATTTAATTGTTCGTAGTATATGTTCGATTAATTAAAATAGTATTAATCGTTAATTACGAAACATTCCGAAATTAGGATAATCCAGGCCCATAGGGGGCGCGGTATTATTTTCCCTCCTAACCAATGACGCGTCCGCGGTCTACTTACGGTTCTTGCCGCGAACGATAAAAGCCGTGGCTGGAAAAATAGGCTTAGCTTAAAAATAATTAAGAATTATTAATACGAATAATAAAAGTGTTTAATTTTGTAAAGCGTATTTACAACGATAGTCGCGTTTATATACTTTTTACAAGGAGTATAATATTAAGAATCTAAAGGTAAATACAATTCGTAAATGGTTTAAAATATAAAATAATTTTTCAAAGAAGCTGAGACTTAAGAATGGCAGTCAATCCCGTCGTTACTTTCCACCGCGGGTAACACGTCTAATTGCGATTCTAAATACTTCATGGCGGTTAAATGAGTAGTTAGGGCGTAGCCTTCTTCCCCCATTAAATATCTAAAGACCAGATTACGGTAAATTCGGATAAAAGGATATTAAAAGGATTAAAAAAAGGAAACTTTACCGATGAGGTACGAGTTGTTCCAAGGCTTCGAACTCCGATACCAAATGAGGCATTTTAGTTTGAACCAACAGATAACAAGTGATACCGATCAAATCATCAGCCCCGCTGTTGATTCGAAAAAATTAAACGTATACGTTAGAAACAAATCTGTTTTAATTAGGGTTAAAACTTAAGTTCTTGATAGACTCACAAGGGTTTGCCCGAAGCGTGATGAGTCTTTTTACTGCACACTGTTTGAGCGACGTGAACTGAAATTTAAGAGCTTAAATATAAGGTGGAAAACTTAACCAGGGTTCGTACAAAACCCCCCGACCATTTCTAAATAATTTCTTTTATAGAGCTCTTTTTCGTGGCAATTCTCATTTTGTATTTGACATATTTTATCAGTTAGGGTCGATAGTTTATAATAATTGGTTTATAATAATTAGGTTATAATTATTTGGTTCAACCAATCGTAAACAGTACCGAAATATTTAATTTTCCCTACTATTTGGGCCCATTTTCAACATTCTCTGACCTTCTGTACTAATTTCTAAATTCCCTGACCTTTTCCAGGTTGCTTATGAACCCCGCGTGTGGGATGGTATTTGTTTCGGGTCCAATTTTACCTAACTGATGAAGTTTGGCCAATGGCGTACTCAAAGTGGCGATTCTACGCAAACCGGCGATGGCTTCTTCTCGACAAGACTCCAAATCAAAGTAATTAGGTATTCCAACTTCTTCGGGGGGACTTTTAGACAACCGTTCCATTACTAAGGCCATGTTCTTCTCGGAGTGATAGTTGATGACTCTGGATATAGAGAGTCCGGTATAGGTCAGGGGTCAAACCTTATTTTAAAAAGAGTTAAATTACCTAAAAACGCGCAATAGTTGATTCCAAATGCCTCGAAACAAGTAATTCTCGGCCATTTGATAGCAAATATCTTGAGCCTGGTCGTCGGCGAGTTCGTAGGTCGCGCAAATCATTTGGACCAACATTTCGATGGCTTGGCGAGTGTCTTTGATAATTTCGTTTAACTTGGCGCGTAAAAGAGCGGTTCTTTCTTGTTCGGGGTCGATGAAATGACTGTACGGGGTCTTCGAGACGAATTTGTCGCCGGCCAACGGGTCGAATAAGGAAAGAACGTCTTCTTCCACCCACATTTTATTCAAGGGCATTTTGGCTAAGGAGACGTTACAGCCCGATAGTAATTGTCGTTCGCCGACGACGCTCTCGTCCCCCGAAACCTCTTCCGAATTAAGAGGAAGAATGGAATTTTGACCCGTTGGAATCTCCATTAACGGATAACGACGCAAAAAATCGTCATTATCTTTGAGAAAGAAATGAATTCTTTCCAAGAGTTGATTTTGGCATTTGCAAACCCATAACGATAACGGATGATCGCTCGTACTATTAAAGATTCCTTTCAATTAACTTCAAATACGCGATTAATTCCATTTAAAGGGAGACTGAAGCTCGCGAAAGAATCATTTTCTATCCATTCCCCAATTGTTTCAAATAGACGAGAAAAGAGCTTAGAAAGCCGGAACTACAACGACAATTTTAAGCTAGAAATCAATTTGAAAATTAGGCTTAACGAGGATCCGTTTTAAAAGTTTGTTTAAACAATCTCCCACGAGAACCGCCCACTATTTAAAGTAGACTGAAGAGGCGTTCTGTTTTCGATCATTGGCTGGAGATATTAAACTCCCCTTGTACCCTTGTTAAGCCTATTTAACTAGTAAGTTAAGCGATTGGTATATATATGTATATATTGCTAGTGGTGTGGGTCTGTATTTAATTAAAGAATCGATAGGAAATTATTTTTCTTTTGTAACTTCATTCTCCCTTTAAGAGAAAAGTAAATTAGCTACCTTAGCGTTGATTTGATAACTTCCGAAACGAGGATATCATCCCGAGAAGTTTCGCAAAGTTTTTGCCTCAAATTATTCGGCCACGCCTGATTTTAAAATTCGAATTAAATAGAAATATTTAAGTATATTTGTATAATTAAGGTTAATATACCTCTTTTTCTTCGTATTGTAAGATTTGAGCGTAAAGAAGTAGTTTTTCCCAATCTTGGGTGTTATTCGTCACTTGATTCGGTATTCCTCCCTTCAGCTCCAATTTTCTTTAAAAACAATTCCAATCCAATCAAATTCAAAATTATATTTAAAGGGAGAATGAAACGGATGAAATTTTCTATCGATTTCGTATCGTTTCAAAAAGGCTATCAATGAACCGTAGTGGGGTTTGATATCTCATCGTTAACGAGTCTCTAGCCAATCACGCTTGATTGAACGGAAACTCGTTAACGAGATCAAATCCACGCGGATCCTCGTTAAGCCTAATTCTTTCTATTGATTTCTAGCTTCGTTTGTATTTTTTTTACTAACAAATAAGGCTAACGAGCTTCTAGCCAATCACGCGACTGAAAAATGTTTGAAACTAGGCTTAAGAAGAACGAGTCTCTCGCCTAATTGGTTGGAAACTCGTTAACGAGTAGATCGAATCCTCTCTAAGCCTAATTCTTCGTAAGTTAAAGCTTGATTTCTAGCTTCGTATTTTATTTTATTAGCGAATGTGGCTTAGTCGAACGCTAAGGAGCGCGAAAGAGATAGAAAAATTTATTTTTTTATTTCATTCTCCCTTTAAAACGATAATAATAGTTATTACTTGGCAGCCAATTCCAAAATATCTTTTTCCCGTTGAATTTGAGTTTGCCTCAACTAAGATTTAGTTTCGAAAAATAGATTGTTTATTTTTAATTAAAATACTAAAAGTAATATTAAGGCTAATTAACTTACCGCGGCTTCTTTAGCTCTAGCTACGATAATATTTTCGGTTAGTTTGCGATGAAGTTCCAAATACTGAAATTAAATTTAAACAAATTTAATTTAAGGTTTATTAAATTAAATTAGGTTTTCACTAACGACGGGATAGGCGCAAACGCTCATTTTAATTTGATTAATTTAAACGATTAAATTGTTTGGAAGTTAGAGTTAAGTTTTTTACGAAGAAAGCGAGATCTTATTTAAGGAAAGAGCTAAAATATTTTAGTTAATCTAGAGTTGGGAGTAGGCTCGTTTACCAACTCGGCTCTTTTCTTGGAATCCTTGACCAACTGACAGCGAGCTTGATAAGCTCTGTAGATTAGTCCGTTTTCGCGTCTCGCCTTTTCAATCGGTGACAATTCCGATCTAAATAAAAACAAGTACATAGTTTACAACTTTTCTTCTACAAGATGAGTTACAAATTTATCATCTCATCGCAAGGAGCTACGCGAACTAAATTTTATCCTTTTCTCTCTCTCTCTCTTTCTCTCGAAATGGGGTCGAAATATTCGATAAACAAACAAATACGTTATTTATTTTTCTTCACTAATTATTTCTAAGATTTGAAATCGCGTATCAGTTTGTTCAACCTTGACATATTACAATTATTTATAGCATTTATTATCCCAGAATTTGACTAGAGAGGAAAATGAGGTTTTAAAGGGACTATCCGCGATTTTTCGAGCCCCTTTAAAGTCGCCTTCTTTTCTAGCTTAGCGGACGACGTTGACCGTAACAAATAGTACAATGAAAGCTAGACCGCGCGTAAGGGAAGAGCGATTTAAAGGGGCAAATTTCGGAGCGGATAGCGGCTGGCCTTTAAGTAATTTTTTGTCGTCTTTCTTCGCTCCCTCGCTTCTAAATATAGTAGCTTTAGGTAGGTAGGATTCGTAGGTTAGAGAATTTGACACTTTGTTAAGAACTTACTTGAGATAATCTATCACCATTCCAAAAAGCGACGCTTAATTCCCGCGAGTAAAATCCTTATTATTATTTAAAAAATTTCGAGTTAATCGTTGAAACTATTTTAAAAAGATTGAGCCACGTTTTTCGGGTGAAATTTTGAAAGCGATAAAATTTCGTCATTGACGATAAAGTTTCGAATGACGCGGTCTTACCTATTATCAGCTACCGGAGCCGATATTGACGCGATAGACGGATTAACTCCGCTTATATTTCGATTTAGAGTTTCGAATCCCAAACTATCGGAAGAAGACGTCGCTTTGGCGCCGCTCCACTTCGCCTCGAACTTATTCCCTTTATCTAGAAATCACCGTTAAAGGGTTAAGGACAAAATTATAAAGGGTTACGAACTCCCCGCGTATTTTAAATTATTTGGGTAGTAATGGGAGCTGAATCAATGCCTAAAACGGGTTCCCAGATTAGCTCTATAAACATTCAATGTGTTTTTAAACCTAGGTCATTCGAATTTCATTGCGGAATGGAATTTAGAAATCAAAATGATCATTTTATTTTTTAATTATTTTTTCGTGTCACTAACCCTTTAAATAATCGTTTTTATCTTTGGGTATTCTTTATTTATTGGAGTGTTGTTTATATATTTGCGGGTAAATAAGTGTTTTTAAACGATACCGAGTTAGTTGCCCTCCTCTATATCTCGAAGCGATTTAAGAAAGAAAACTCGATTGGGCCAAAAAAGGTTTCCGAGGTTAGAACAAAAATTGCTTTCGAACCGTTTAAAAATTGTTCCAATCTTTCTACGGATTTCTTCATGAGTGAAACAACTTGAGAGCATTTCTGGTGGCTGATTGGCTCGAGTTCCGATTCTAAATCGTTATTTATAAAAATTCCCGATTAGGCCCCCATCGGATTTTGCGGAGAGGACGAGAAATCAAACATTTTGAGGTCTAGTCGAAAATAAAATTTCTTCGCAAATTCTAATGGATTCTGTACGGAGAGTTATCTAGTTTTTAATTTTCCAGCTTTAGAATATTTATTCATTGTATTTTAAACCAAAAAATGACGTTTTCGCGTCCTCTTAAAATTATAAGAGCGAGAAAAATTACCAAATAAGTGTACACTCTCTTCTTCCAAGTAAACGCATAGTTTGCGAACACCCTCCAAATACTTTTTATAAGCCTCCTTTAATATAATATAATTTAAGCTCGTTTAAATTAAAATTAATGTTCAATTTATTACTGATTTTTCTCCATTCGCGTCCAATTGCAACGCCTCGTTAACCGTACTCCAAGCTTGAGTTTTAAGTTCGCTCATAATTTTATAGCAACTGTATTTAAACCAAGAAAAAAAAAAATTGTTTAAGAATTTGATTATAAACAGCTGGGTTTCTTATTGGCCACAACTATTGCGCAATATTTCTATTTTTGACGTGACAAGGCCTAAGAGCTTCACCACGTATTTATCGAAACAATCGTAGAGTTATTCGAAACTTTCACTTCGATCAATTTTCGTTTCATTTAATAATCGAGTAATAGGAACTTTATTCTTATAAAAAAATTGTTTCGAATTTGATTAGAAACAGCTGGGTTTCGTACGGGCCAACAATCATCGCGCGATATTTCTATTTTTGACGTAACAAGGCCTAAGAGCTTGACCACGTCATGTATGTCCGAATAATCTTTGAGCTATACGAAACTTTCCCTTACCCAAATTTACGTTTTAGATTAGTAATCTTCGAGAAATAATTAAGCGTTCTAAAAATAAAATCATTAAAAACGCCCGCGTTTCCGCGGTAAAATTAACCTAACCCTCAAAAATTACCGTAGTATCACGAGGTAATATGAAACTAAATTAATTATTTTAGGTCTAGCAGACGATGAAAAGTTCACTCTTCAACTTTGACCCTTTTCCTCTCGAGTTCCACGAATCCTACAAATCACTCTGAACTGAACTGAACCGGATAGTAAATTAAAAAAAATGGCTGATGATTTGTACGCGGGTTTTACGGTGGGATCGAAACCATTATCTTCTTTAAGAGTAATTGATTTAAAATCGGAATTAGACAAAAGATCTCTTTCTAAAAGCGGAAGTAAAAAAGATTTACAAGAAAGACTCAAAAGGGTAATGTTTTAAATGTTAATTATCTATCGTGAAAAGCTAAGCCTACTTTCGCGACCAAGCCTCGGCGACGCGCGACGAATTTTTTTCCGAGGCGTTAATAATTGTTTTAGGCCTCCCGCCCTCCCAACGGCCGCCGTACGCCTCTAATTAGGCTTAGGCCTTTCCTATACGATTTATTACGTAGTTTTAAATTAATTTTTAATTAATTTAAGCGTATTTTTTTCCTAGCAATTACAACTCGAAAGGTTACAAGAATCGGCCGAACACAATGCCGACAGAGTTCCCAATCTTTCAGTAAGTAAATTATAATAGTTTTATTCTCTCCCCTCCGGTTCTCTTTAAAACTTTGGTTTTAAATTTGATTAGTTACAAGACGACGCGATTGGAACGCAAAATGAAGTTGTTAAACAATATTTAGCCGCTCAACAGAAAACTTACGAAATTCAGAAAGAAGCCAGGAGACAAATTGAATTAAGCGCTGGTAAGTTTAAGAATCCGAATCAAATTTACAATTGATTTTAACGGAAAGAGGCTTTAATAGACGAAGTTGGAGGCAGCGAAACTGACGCTTCATCCTCCCAAGACGAAGGCCATTCCCCGCTGAAACTATCAGTTAGGAAACTGAGAGCCGCCCATCAAACGGTTAAAGAATTAAAAGAATCCGAAGTAGTTTCTTCCGAAGTGGAAGAAGCCGAAGATCTCTCTGACAAAAGTCATAAAAGGTCGCGAAAATCTCTCGGAAATGACAATGATGAGAAAACGGTCGATTTGGAGAGACCAAAAGAACGAGAAGTAATCTTAGAAGAAGCGAAAGAAATTTTGTCAAAGAAAGAAATAGACATCGTCCAGGAACAAGCCGAAAACTTAACTACTACTAAAAAAACGTCTCCTCCAAGCTCTCCTCGAGCGGATAATGAAGAAATTGACAAAGCGGGGCTCGAAATGAAAGAAAATGAAGAAGTAGCTCCTAAAATTGATGAAGCTGAAATTGCTCCCGTTAATGATCAAGCCAATCGACTGCAAAATATAACTGATAGCGAAATGGCAGTAGCTATTGAAAGTATCTCCGCTCTGGCTCCTCCTCCTCCTCATCATCATCATTACGCACCCTCTGAAGAGTCCGTTAGCCAAGAATCAGTTATTAAAGCTAGCCAAAAATCAGTTGTTAAAGTTAGTGAAGAACCGGTTCTAATTATGGAAGAACCAGTTGTTCGAATTAGCGAAGAACCAGTTCTAGAACCAGTTGTTCCGCACAGAGAAGAACCAGTTCTAGAACCAGTTGTTCCAGTTAGAGAAGAACCCCTTATTGAAGTTAATGAAAAACCCCTTATTGAAGTTAGTGAAGAACCGATTGTTAAAGTTAGTCAAGAACCGATTGTAGACGTTATCGACAAAGAGGGGCCGAAGGAAAGCCAGGAAAATAAAGAAGAAACCTCGCTAGAAGAGACAAATACGATAGAAACGCCGCTGGAAAAGATGGATACTGGAGAAATTGATCAACCAAAGGTAAATGGATAATTTCTTTCATTTGGGTTCAATTTTCCAACCATTTTGTATTTAAAATATCTTTATCGGGTTCTTAGAGAGTTTTAATTAGCCACGAAAATCCTAATAATACTTATTTCACGAGGAAAGCGATAGGAAATGCGTTTATTTGACTTTATTAGCTCGATAAGTTATTTTAAAAAGGTGTATGGAAAAATATAATTCATTTTGGTGTCACCCTCCCTTTAAAATCTGTGGGCTATTTCTCTTCTAACCTCTTAAGTAACACTCGTAGTGTTAGTGCGCGAGCGTGCTCTCCACACTTTTCGAAAAATTCAATTTATTAGTTTCATTTTTACGTTAATTAAGCCTAATTAGCGTAAAAATAAGTCGCGTAGGAATATCTAATAGAGCGCGTCATAAAAAGAAAATAATCTAGATTAAATTTGACGTCATTTTGTGAAAGAATCGAGGAGGGGAAAGGTAAGAGTTAACGGATCTGTCTACTTTTTAACCCCAAGGGGTGTTTAAACTACGTCATTACCTTCCCCCCCTCTAGGATTTGCCCATTTAGTAAAGAGACTCGGAGTATTGATCCAATAGTTGAACGGCTCTCTATACATTTTACGTAGGACTTTCACTCCTCCAGCCAGCGTAGTATTATAATATTCTACTCTAGTTCCTAAACCCTAAATTATATTTAATGAATTCGTTAACCAGTCTTTAATCTTAGTATCAATTAAACGAGTCCTAATTAGTGCCAAAGTCAAGTTATTTTAAAAGTAAGTATCTTTTTGTTTGGCCATGATGCTCCCGGCGCCGCCATCGTGTTTTGCCGGCGCTTTAGGGTTCGAGTTCTACCGTAGCCGAGGCTTAACTTTCTCTTCTCGGCATCTACCTTTTTCCGCCATTGAATTCTATTTATTATTAAGCCTAAAACTGCCATTACTAGATAATTTTCGATACGCGGAACCCCGTTATTCCCCGATTAAATAAGTTTATATATTTTTGATAAAAGATAAGAAATAGTTTCGAGAATATTAGACGAATTGACGTCGCGAAGTTTATTTTCTAAGCCTAAATCCTAACGAGATCATTTTTTAGGACATTTTGCGGTAAACTTAAGCCTAATTCGCTCCGGTTTCGTTCGCGTTTAGGTTCCTTTATCCGGGGAAAAAGCCGAAATTTCCGAAATCGAGCTATCGAAGGCCGTAGATATGGTGAAAAAAAGTAAATCCAAAACGCAAGTTAAATCCGAGCGAGAAATCGACGAGATTAAAAAAGAAAATACACCCCCTCCGAGTATCCGCTTAGAAGAAGAAGTACGGACCAAAGACACCCCCTCGAAAAAGAAAGTTAAAGCCGAAAATGAATTAAGTTTGGAACAACCGGCTGAGGACCTTTCCTCCCAAGGAAATCAAACTCCCAAAGTGGAGGTTAAAAGCGATGAAGGTGTCAAAGATAACGAAGAAGTCCCCGCTAAAATGGAAAATGTTAACGGGGCTAAAGATAAACCGGAAGAGGTGGCCAAAGTAGAAGGCAGAGTGACCAGGCGGAGAAAACGCAGTAGCGAGACTGAAGAAGAGGAAAGTCCGGGTGGGAGCGAGAAAAGGAGTCCATCTGGCTCTAGAAGTTCGGCTTCTCGCTCTTCCAGCGCCGCTAGTTATCGTAGCGGAAGCGGCAGCTTTAGTTCTCCTTCTCAAAGAAGGAGGAAAAAGAGAATTCGCAATACCGACTCGGAAGCTAGTAGCAGTGATGATGATCGGGTAGGTTTATCTTTTCTTGATTTTTGATGGACTGTCATTGCCTGATTTTATTATTTAGTAGTGATTTTGATACTTCCCTATTTAACGGTGATTTAACCAATTTGCTACTGAATAGAGATATTGATTAAAACTAAATTGGGAAGTTGACAGGGTTCGTACACGATCTGGAAAACCTGCAAAAGTCAGGGAAGTAGAAAATGGGTCCAAAAGGTCAGGGAAATATATTTTTTGGGTGAAAGTCAGGGAAAACGGTGATGATTTGTAGGAGTTGCAAAGTCTGTAATATTTTTACCCGAAATGTTTTATACGGAATTCTTTTTTCTCTCGACACTTTTTAGTTTAACGCTCAATTTCTTTTTCTACTAGGTTTAGTCATCCATATCATTTGAATTGATTCCCACCTTCCAAATCATATAATATAGAGTGCGTGTTCATGGTCAGGGGATTTATTGAAAAATGGTCAGGGAAAACTTGGAAAAGTCAGGGAAATTCAATTTGAAAAATTTGTACGAACCCTGGTTGATTAAAGCTTTATTGAGATTGAATTAAAACTACAGTAAATTAGGAGATGGGTTAAAGCTATATTGGGGCTGGATTAAAGCTATATTGGGGCTGGATTAAAGCTATATTGGGGCTGGATTAAAGCTATATTGGGGCTGGATTAAAACTAAATTGTGATTGGGTTAAAAATAAATTGTGATTCCTTTGTAAAGAATGATTTTAATGTTGTGTAAATTGTAGACAATTTGAAAGAGTGCCTTCCCTCCTTGGAATTTTAATTTTAAATCTGGTTATTTTCTTTTTATCAATTTTTCTCGATAGATAAAAGCGGAAAGGGGTAAAAGCGGCTCTTCTCTTTCTTCTAAACAAATTAAAACTGAAAATTCGCCTCCCCGGGCAGTAGAGGTGGCTAGCGGGGCGGTTGCCTCGGTGGGAAAAAGAAGGAAATGGACAAACGCTTCTTCCACCGAATCGAATGAAATTCCATCCCTCGAGAGGCGTAAGATAAATCGCGGGAGTACAGTGGCTTCCGAGACCTTAGCCAAAGAGGAAAAAGAAGCCGCTGTTGAAATCCTCAAAGAGGATGATCCGAAGAAAGAGGAACCAGAGTCCGAGAAAGAAAAAGAAGCGGAGAAATTGCGGGAGAGCGAGGAAGCCGCTGATAAGAAAGATACTTTGGTCTTGGATCTGCACGCCACTGACGAGACCATGGAGGTCAGTGATAATGAGAAGGATCTCGTTGTAGAAACTAAAACCACGCAGTCAACCAGCGAGAAAAAGTAAGTTTTCTTTACTTTAGTTTTCAAGGGGAATTAAACAAAATTGTGTCTAATTTCTCGTCCTTTTTTTCCTCTCGTAGGAATGTTGAGAATGCCAAGACTGAATCCGCAAAGGATTCAACAACTAGCGTGAGTTGTTCTCGTTGTTATTTTAACCCTTTGGCTTAAATGGGGATCTGGAAAGTTTGATATTTTTATTAATTTGTCTGACCCAGTTAAGTTTATTGATCTAAAATAGGCCATATTTGGAATTTTTCCGTTCGTACAAACCTGGAAATATTGAGGAATAAGAGTTATGACAAAAAATAAGAGAAATATCGCTTAAAATTTGTGGAATTTTGCTTCGATTAAAAGCCAAAGTTTGAAAATTAAATTTAAAATGATTTTAATAGGCGGAGACGTCGGTGGAACGAGTGAAGAAGATAACGAATCGCAAAATATCTCTCGCCGGATCGAGTACGAATTAAATAAAAAAGCTTTTAATTTAGAATTAGAATTTCAAATCATTTTTTTCGCGAACTTAATTAGCGAGCAAAGAAGAGGAATCTGGTTCGAGTAAACCGGCTCGCAAACGCAAATGGGGCTCAATCAGTAAAGTGGTTCCAGTTTCTTCTCCCGTCATTTCCACGGAATCATTAAAAGTAAATATTATAAAAACGCGCGGTTAAAACCTCGTTAGGGCCAAACCATTTTTAAATTCCCTTTTGCCGAAAACAAATTCCTACAAAATTTTCAATCCTAAGCTGGAAAAGTCAGGGAAATTCAATTGGAAAATTTTGTACGAATCCCGAGTGATTTATAAAGAAATTGAAATGAAAGCATCTCTTTTTGTTAAAACCAATGATAGTGTCCAAATTCGATCCTTCATCATTTAGTCGTCACCCCCCCTCGCGTCACCGAGGCTTAAAAACAAATTCTTATCTGCCTTGGGAATTTTTTTCTAACGAGGTTTTACCGTAATTGTTTTATTACTAATTAAAAAGCTTCGTTTCTTCATCCTCTTTCAGGGTTTAATTCCCGACTTAGCTCCCGCTTTAACGTCCGCTTCAATAGGGGACGATATAGTCTCGAATAAGTCTTATTCCTTGGTGGAAAGCGCCTCCCTGAGACGCAACAACCAAGATAATAATTTGTCTCTGGCGGCGAATGTCTCCGACAAGACTGAAACCTCGAAAGGGGGAACGGAAGAAGCCGGCGGCCCCAGAGAAGTTTCCCCCGCCAGAAAACCCGTCTCGAATATCTTATACGTGCGTAATTTGGTGCGTCCTTTCACTCTCAATCAGTTGAAAGACATTCTGGGCCAAACTGGGACCCTGCTGGAAGACGGATTTTGGATCGATAAAATTAAATCTAAATGCTACGTCACCGTAAGATAAACTCGCCTCCCTTATAGCTTTTTTCCTTAATCAAGCCTGGAAAGATTTTCTTCTAACGAATTTTTTTGGTTTAGTACGAGACGGAAGAACAAGCCATCGAGACCAGATTGGCTCTGCATAATAAAAGGTGGCCAGCCTCTAATCCTAAAACACTCTTCGTGGATTTTTCAAACTCGGAGGAGGTAATATTCGCTCTTCTTTCGCCTCCTTCCTATTTGTTAGGCTTAGTTAGCCTCGAAAACCTTACAAGAAAAAAAAGTTTAAAAAACGATCGTGAAAATACTCTAAATTTAACTGGGAAATTTAAAAATAGGCCAAATTTATTAAGGAAGTTTAAAAATTGACCAAAATTTGTAGTGAAGTATTAGAAATAGATCAAAATTGTTAAGGAAGTTCTAAAATTGACGGGGGAAGTATTAGAAATTGGTCAAAATAGTTACGGAAGCTTCAGAAATTGGCCAAAACTGATAGGGAAGTTTCAAAATTAACCGAAATTGATTGGGGAGTAATTAAAATGGGCCAAAATTGATAGGGAAGTTTAAAAGTAGGCCAAAATTGATAGGAAAGTATTAGAAATAGGCCAAAATTGATAGGAAAGTATTAGGAATAGGCCAAAACTGATAGGGAAGTTTCAAAATTAGCCAAAATTGATTGGGAAGTATTAAATATAGATCAAAATTGATTGGGAAGTATTAAATATAGATCAAAATTGATTGGGAAGTATTAAATATAGATCAAAATTATTTGGGAAGTTTCAAAATGGGCCAAAATTGATAGGGAAGTATTAGAAAGAGATCAAGATTGTTAGGGAACTTTCAAAATAGGCCAAGATTGTTAGGGAAGTATTAGAAATAGATCAAAATTGATAGTGAAGTTTCAAAATAGTAAGAAATTGTTAGGGAAATTTCAAAATAGGCTAAAATTGATAGTGAAGTATTACAAAATAGGCCCGAGCAGTTAAAGCTAAAATTAAAATGTTAAGAGATGTTAGAATAGATAAAATTGCCTGAAAAAAAGTTAACATAAGCGAATGTTTATATAAGTAAACATTATTCAGGCTATGTTTGAATTGTAAGCTGATTTTAATTCCCTAATTGTTAAACAAGCTTAAAGGAGGCATTAACCGTGTTAGGGGCAAGAAAAACCAAGAAAAGTCTGCTCAGCTGGGAAAAAACTGCGAATTAAATTTTGTAGAGTTAAGGTTTAATAGGTCAGGGAAAATATCAATTAACCCTTAAATATTAACGAAAATGATAGAGCTAAGAACTTGGATTTAGGCTTAGCGATAGGAAATAAATATAAGAGGCGTAACCTTTTATAAAACTACTTTTTAATCCGTCGTTTTTGCCAAATCAGCTGGAGTTCCAAAAAGGAGGGGCCAAACCCGTTCCCCCGCCCCCAACAAACGCCCCCAAAGTTGAAACGCCCAAAGAACATCATCCCAGAGATTCTAATAGAAAAATATCGGAATCGAGCGGAGGGGCTGAAAGAACTCGAAGAACCTCCCTCAATGAAGACAAGAAAAGGGGAGGGGACAGAGGGGCCAGACGAATCGGCGAATCTAACGCCTCCCAACACCCTCCCACTCATCCCATCAGGGAATGGGACCGGGACAAGATCGTGCAAGAAGAAAGAAGGTATCGAGGAGGAGACAGAGGGGGACGGGGAGGAGGCGAACAAAGAAACAATCGAGAGAATGAAAAGCCCGGCGGAGGAGGAGGAGGAAGCAAAGAACGAAACGCCAAAGATCGGCGAGACAAGAAAGTTAGCGGGGGCGCCAGCGCAGAAACGAAAAAGAAAGTGGAAGAAACGCCCGGAAAACTCTTGGACGATCTATTCAGAAAAACCAAAGCGGCTCCTTGCATCTACTGGTTACCGCTCACTGAACAACAAGTAGGCCATTCTCAACGTAATTTTTATTTTACTAGAACTTATTTGATCTCTCTTTTTCACTCGTAGATCATTGTACGAGACGAGCAAAGGAAACAACGCATGCTGGAACGAGAAAAGAGGAGACAACGGATCGAGCAGGAAGAACGAGATCGCTTGGAGAACGAACGAAAAATGAGGCTGAAAGAAAGGGACAACAGAATCAACAGGGACAGGGTAATCAAAGATAGATCCGCTTAAATTACCCAATGAAACCTTGTTTAAGTTGAGCATTTCTCGCTGTTTTTATCAGTTAAGCCTTTGTCTGGGAGTTTTTTACGGAGTTGAGCCATTGTCTGGGGTTTTTTTTTCCAGTTTAGCCATTTTATCAATTTAAGCCTTTGTCTGGGTTTTGTTTTATCAATTTAAGCCTTTGTCAAGGTTGGAGAAGATCTAATGGTCAAAGTTTAGCCTCTAATTTGAATCTAATATAATTTGTTTTAGAATCCTGGTCGCCGTAGTCGTAGCGCCAGTCGAAGTCCCATCCGGATGAGAAGATAAAATTGTCATCATTTGGAAGAAAAAGGACGCGACGTTAGATCATCGACAAAAACCACGTGGGAAATAAATTAAACTCTCAGTTTTAAACAGCGGCGGCGGGGGAAAACTCAAAGAACGCGACGAGGAAAATCCTAGAGGGGGAAATCAACTTTAAAAAGGCTGCCGAAGGACAGATAGAGAAATAGGAGTATCGCAAAGCGCTCTCTGGGGGAAAAATATGCCTAGATCGTTTCTCGCACGCAAGAAAGAGAGAGAGACTTCGTATTGCGAGGTATTAATGTTCTTTACTCTTAACTCTGGGGTTTTTTCGACTCCCAGCTCCATTCTTTATCGAGCTTGATTTTTTTCCCCTCATTCCTCATCACCATCTTTAAGTACCGAGTAAGAAACCAAATTCGACCCAATTATCCCGATAAATTTAAGCCTTAAAAAAACAATTGAGGCTTAAATTTTAAGGATAAAGCGTTAGGCTTAGCTATTTCGGCCCAACTTGACATTAGGCTTAGCTATTTAGGATTATCCGGTTATTTAGGTTTGGCTTATCTATTTAGGCTTAACGAGGGGTTTATCTCATTGAGCCTAAATAGATAAGCCGTAGGTTTAAGCGGGGAATTAAGGCTCTGCGGGATTTTCTTCATTTTCATTTTCTAAAAGCGTATCGAGGTACGATATTTTCCTTTCCCCCGTTAATGTATTTTTCCGTGGTTTTCTAGCGTTAGTTGATCTTTTCCCGTTAGTTTATTTCATCGTTAAGGTTTCCCTCTAGTTTTGTAAATTTATATTTCCAATCATCAGTTTCATTTTGTTTCGTCGTTGAGTCATTCGTTCATTTGACAGCGAAGAGGGAAAAAGAGGGGGAGGAGATCATTTGGTCAACTGGAGGGAAGGGCGGGCCAAAAAGGAAGAAATTAATTTTTTAATGGACGGAAGAGAAGATGTTACGGGCGCGGCCGCTGTTTTCCGCTTTGTGTCCCGGCGAATTGGTTTTTTTGTCTGCGGGGTTTTGGTCATGAACTTGCGGGTGTCCTTTTTTCAGATATGAGAGAGAGAGAGTTTGCGACAAAAAGGGTGTGTTTAGGAAAATATATATTCGGCACGCTAAAACACGGGTGCGGGACTCTTGACATCTCCTTATTGCGTGTGCCCCAAATTTCTGTTCCGTAAAACCGAAGGAAAACCAAATTTCAAAATGAAAAAATGTCTAAAATATGAAAAATTAACGACTAAAAACAAAATGTTAACGAAAATTAATTTTAAATAATCCGAAATAACGGATTTCTTTCGAGAAATAATTTGAATGTGGACAAGAACGATAAGAACATTCGTTTCTTTAAAACGCTTTGACATTAAGAAAGTTTTAAAAAGAAAAACTAAAAGATTCGAAAGAAACTTTTATCGCGAAAATTTAATTTCAGTTTTTCTGGACAAAAAGGGACGAATGTGCCGCGTAGAATTGTAACTACGCTTAACGAAAGATTCCCTTTTTTTTATTATTAAATTCCACTTCACGAAAGATGTTTTTAATCAATTAGGATTAAGTTTGTTTTTAAGCGTGATTAGTTTTATTAGCGTTGAAAATACAAGATTTAAAATGATTTTGATAGAATTATTCGCTGGTAGATTCTTTGTCCAACATGCTTTCCAAATCCTTTTCCATTTTCCTACAATTAGGGACTCTCAATTAATTCATTTCTAAACTTAATTAGGATTCTTTTCCATTTACTTTTTGCCGCAAATGAGCATTTTTAGTTTGTGATCTCGATCTTGCAACGCCATCTTCAACTCTTCAATCTCTTTCTCCAAATTACTTTTAGTTTCCGCTGATTCGGACGCAGTTTCTTCCACACTATACGTTAAAATAACTTTATTATCCCTTTATCTAATACCAATTTCAAGTTCTTTTAATTAATCAATAATAACTATTATCCCTTTAATGATCTAATATCAATTTTCAGTTCCTAAATTAGCCAATAATAACTTTATTTTCCCTTTAATTATCTAACACCAATCTCAAGCTCTTTAATTAGCCAATAATAACTTTTCTTATTCTTATAATAATCTTCTACCAATTTGATTAATCCCCTTTAATTAGCCAATACTAATTTCATTATCCCTTTAATGATCTAACGTCAATTTAATAATTCCCCTTTATTTTTCCCAATAACTTCATTATCCCTTTATTTCCTTCGAATATTCGTTATTGAATGAATGAATGGGATAATGAAGCGTTATTCTATCGTCCCTTTACTTCTTTTCATTCCTGGTTTCTTTATTGAACTTACAGTTGTTCCATTTTGCGGACTTTTTCGATCGTTCGACTTTTGAAGCCCTGAGAGATTAGAAAACGGAGTTTAATCAATCCTTTCCCTCCAATTTTTCTATTACGTATTTGATTGTAATTACTTTGAGCGATTCCTGCAATCTTCCCAAGCTGACGGTGCGTTTTAAAAGAACCGATACAAATTTCTGTTGAATTTGAGTTTGAGCTCTGGCCTTTTAAAAACAACAATCCTTAATTAGCTCGTTAAGTAGCGCCAAAGAGGGAGGGGAGAGGGGGTTGTACCTTTTCAGCCATTTGGTCCCTTTCTTCGGCCGTGTGTTCCGCTACGCTGATCAAGGTGGCCAAGAGATCCTGAGCCGTTTCCCCCCATTGGTGGCTGGCTTTCAGTTGCGTCAACAGGATCTGACATTTGCCCAAAGTCTCTTGCAAACCAGCGTTGAGACTGGCGTTGTCCGACTTCAACTGGGCCGATTGCTCTTTGTACAACAACAATTCCCTTCGCGCGTCGCTCCATTCACCCCGGTTATTCTAAGTTCAAAAGTTTATATTCACTTTCCATCAAAACTTATTCAATTTAATTATAATACATTTAAAACTCATTCAATTTAATAAATACAATTAAAACTGATTCAATTTAATTATAATACGATTTAAACTGATTCAATTTAATTATAATAAAATTAAAACTTGATCCAATTTAATTATAATAAAATTACAACTAATTCAATTTAACTGTAATACAATTAAAATTTATCAATTTAATTGTAATACGATTAAAAATGATTCAATTTAATTATAATCTAATAAAAACTGATTAACTTGGAAGCTATTTAATTACATCCCAATTAATTTAATCGTTACTAATTAAACTAATCTTATTTGATCCCCTTAAAGTTCAATTATAAACGTAATTAAATTAAATTTTATCCCAAATTAAGTGATTAATTTTAATTTCTCCTATTTAATCTTTGGTTTGACTTTTAAATTTGAATGAAATGGCAAAATTTGTATCAGTTTTAATTGGATAAGTTTCTTTTTATTCAAATTATTATTATTATTATTGTTGTTGTTTACCCCGAGTTGCGAATACAAATGATCCGTCTCTTCTCGATATTTTAATTTTAAATCCTCCAATAACCTAATTTTGTAAATTAATATTATTATTCTTTTGATCGATCCTTAATTCTTGTTAAATTACTCTTTGATTTCGCTTATGATTAGGTCGTGTTGCTGCCTAGGAATGCTCTCTTTAATCTCTCCTTCCATTCGAGCGCATTTTAGTTTCAAGGCGGAATTTTCCTGGACGAGACGGTCGCTTCGTTCGTTGGCTTTCCTCGTCACCAACCTCGCGTTTAATAATTCTCCTTTTAATTGTCCAACTAGACCAGAGAGAGAAACGATATGGTTTTAATGGAAAGTTTCAACTTCTTGTAGTCCCAAAATGGCTGACCAGCCTCGTCCGCTCGGATTTATCTTTTATTTTTAAGCGGACGACGCGTGAGCGCCATTTTGGGGTGAAGAAAAATAGTGAATTGCCACCTTGATTGCTCTTAAAAAAGTGAGTGCCTCTGCGTTTTTGTGCCGTGATAAAGTGTTATTTTGCTTCCAGTTTTACCTTCGTATCTACTTTCCTCTAGGGTTCTTTCCAAATGTCCGATATCATCTTTTAATATCATGTTTTCTTCCAATATCGCGTTGGCTTCCTTCAATTTTTCGGCCCTAAAAATCGAAATGATTTAAAAAGTGCCGAGAAATTAGGAATAAATCTGTAAAATACCAGTTAAGTTTTTGTTTTTGATAATCTTTATTTTCCCGAACAGTTTCTAGGACTTCTTTCCGCAAAATTTCCAGTTTTTCTCGTAGATCATCCATGAATTTAACTCTTTGACTGCAGCTTTTGACCTCTTCAGAAGGGACTTTATTTTCGCTCAAAGTCGATAGAGAAGAACCTGATCCATTCATTTGTCAGAATTTGAACGATACGAAACTAATTCTCGGGTTATTAATCAATTACCTAAAGTTACGTTTGATTCGGATTGCCAAGATTTGGTGACCTCTTCTCTGCTTTTTTGGTTGATTTCGACCGAAGATTCAGATTTCTAATAGTTCATTTTACGTTAAAGAGTTGAAGTTTTAAACAAATTATCGTACTAACTTTTGATTTCATTAATTTCAGAGTTTCCAGACTTTGGATTTGATCGCGAAGTTGCGGGTGAGGCTCCGCGTTTGAACGAGTCACCTTGACAGGCTGAGGTAAGTTAATTCCATCGTTAATGAAGGTTAAAACTTAGTTAAGATATCTCTTACTTTCTTCTTAGGGACGGCATATACGTGTTCCACCGAATTTGAAGAAGATTCGACGGATTTAACCGCTGTATCATCATTAGCATGGCGAATAACTTCCGCCACCGTTTCAAAGTGTTTGGGATTTACATCCGGGTTAGTTTTGTCGAAGGGGATCTTTTCGTACCTAAAAATTCGTTAAGGAAGGGTTTTATATCTGGATTAGAAAGCGTTTGCGTACGTTATTTTGACGGGTGATATTTCTTTACCCGACATCGAGAGACTGTTCGCTATCTTCTTCCAGTTTGGGAATATCGTTTCCTCGAAGTTCCGAGCCGCATAAAATCGTTTGACCAGCCCAAGTGGCTGAAAAGACGGCTTTCGCCACTCGACTATGAGTTAGAACGGGTTGAGGATGATTGGGAACAGCCGCGAAGCTGATTTCTGGGATGAGCGCCGAGCCCAGATTTAGACCCAGGTGAGCTTTTATCTTCTTTTTTTCAAGATAAACGATTGTTGAAGCTAATTTGACTCGAATTTCGAATTAAAAATTACTTTAAATCCTTTGAAAGATCTTTTTTTCTCCTTTCTTCTAGGCGGATTGATGACGGGAGCTAAGCCTCGCGGTTCCATTTGATTTTCGGACACCATGCTCGACCAATCAGAACGCCGAATCGTCCGCGCCGGCGTCGATTTCGTCTGGTCAAGCCTCTTTGTTCGAAGGATTCGCGAGGCGTGCGCCACGATTTTTCGTCTAACGCGGTAAGCTTTTAATTCGAAATAATTAACGTATTTTACGTTATTTACGGTTAAATAAGTGTTAATATCAGCCTTTAATAGCGTGTTGATGATAAAATCGGGTCGTATCAATGCTTAAATCGCGCGTAAAGTGGAATCGGCGTTATCATCAGTGAGCCTCGGTCAAAGTGGTTCTTGTTCGTGTGTCACGTGTGGATTATGGAGTTTGGAATCTGGACACGGACAATGCCCCGAAAGTACAATTATGTAGGAATCAAATTTAAGCCTAATGAAATCTTCTAGATCTTCCATAGCCGTAAGTTCATTTCTTTTATTTAAAATTACGGGATAAAGTTATTTGAAAGATTTCGTTTGTTAAGCCTTGGGTGTGGGGGGGGGCGGAAGGGTAGCCCTACTCGGGGATGGAAATAAGCGCGGAAACGTGGGCAGCGTTGTATTTCTCGAATTTACCGATAGAGGGGGCTGAACGTAAGAATATCTCTTAAGGGCGGGACTTTCAAACTGTACGATTTTACGTTAAGCGACACGAGGGCGCTGCTGCTATTATCATAATTATCAACCGTATAATTCTACGCTATAATTATTAACGTAATAAAGTAACGTGGAAGAACCCATCGAGGTTTATTGAACTAAGAAGGCTACGTAATTTAAAAAACCTAAACGTAGTCAACTGATATTAAAGGTTTGGGGGTTTGTAGTTTGTGCAAAAAAGCCTCGAGAGCTTCTAAAATTTGTACAAAATTAAAATAAATAAATAAATAGGGTTTTAAAACTTAAGTACTAGATTACAAAAAAGGAAAACAATTCAAAGGGTTACGTAAACAACCCAATGATAATTATTTCGGGAAAAATAATCTCGATATTCTTGATATTTTAACAAAGAGTCAAGCAGCGGAGATTTTAAATTATGAATACGGCGTTTACAAAATATAATCCATAGCCGCGTTAAATAGAGCCCGTATGGCGTTTGTCAGTTTAACCCCCTTGTTCCCATTCTGGCATATAACGACAGTATAATTATAGAGATTTACAAGGGGGGCGTCACTCTCGATTTAGTTGTACACCCGAGTTGACACGAGTCCAGCTTCGGTAGGGCAAAGAGTTGAAACATTTTGTACACCCGAGTTCTCGGGTGTCTGACCCCTCGGGGATTTTTTATTTTCGCTGTTTTTCAGGGTGTTGCGCAATTATTTTTGTCCCCCCGGCATTTAAGGGACTATCCGCTATTTTGAAATCCCCTTTAAAGTCGTCTTCTTTTCTAACTTCGCGGACGACGTTGATCGTAACAAATTGTACTTAGTCAAAGCTAGGCCGCGCGCGTAAGGGAAGAGCATTTTAAAGGGGCAAATGTCGGAGCAGATAGCGGCTGGCCTTTAAGTGACAATAACGCGGTTGTTTCTAACCTTTTACGGCGCGGAGGTAACCTTTTATAGTCCGCGCGCTTTTTATCGATTCTTAATTGAGATAAGATTATAATTTGGCCGCGGCAGAAGGAGGAGAAGAGGGGACAGAAGGATTAAGAAATTTATGATTGACCACTATCAATCTTATTCATCGCTATTTGGTCAGCTATATTTTGAACGGCTCGATTGGGGCAACTCCTCAAATTGATCAGCGAAGAGCCAAGGGGGGGGGGGGAGGTTGGTGATTAAAGACCCATTCAGGCTATAGCCCAACTTTTGCTGTTCAATTTTAGTTGTACAAATCGGTCGATGGGACGATCTTGAATCAGCGAAAGTTGTACAACGTTAGCTTTCGCGTTTCGCGATTAGTCGAGCGGAATAAGTTGTAACCCAAGTTTTTCACCAAAAAATTTGTAGTCTGAATAGGCCTTGGCGAGTTTGCCGGACCAGATCAATTTAACCCGCGAGACCTTTAAAGGTATCCTATGGGGCGTAATCTTCCCCCTTTGACTTGACTCCGACAATTCTACCTAGGTAAATTAATTTCCGCGCTGAGATAAGAGATAAAATCCGAATCAGCAGTCAGTTGGTGATGTCGGATATTATTTTTATTCCCTTTCGTGGCAACTAATTAATTCATTAACGGGGGAGGGGCGTTTCTAATTGGTTGTCGCCGCGGTAACTAGGACGAAATTAATCGATCCTTGACAGACAATAATTATTACAACATGCTGGTACGTGTACGTGCCCGCGCGTTTAAATAGAATTCTCTTATCTCTTATCTCGCGAGTCATCCCCACCCTCGCGTAATTTCCTTTTCAATTCCAATACACCTACGTGTACGGGTAAACCTTAAATATAAGGAACGAGCGGACGACGCTAACTCTACGCGTTGACGTTCGCGTTCCATGGATTCGTAATTATATATAGAAATTATAGTTCAAATTTTAGACGAGCGAGACCATGTTTTCGCGTTGTTTTTTGACGTTAGACGTTTCCCGTTTCGCGTTTGGGAGGTTTTTCCTATCGCGATTACGCAATTATTAGAACCGGAAAAATAAGCTGACAATGTTATTACGAAACAGTTCCCAAAGAGGTTGCGAAAAACGTTTTCCAACTTGGCAAAATGTGGGGGGATTTTAAGGCGAATTTTCACCGAACGAAAACTAATAAATCTTCCAAGCTCTAGCGAACAAAAACATTAATTATTATTATTTAAAACGCGATTTAAATTATTAATAATTTATCTATAATTCGTTTAATCGTAGTTAATTCTATCATGATTATATTTTATTTACTCCTATATATAACTTGAAAATAATTTAGTTACGATTTAATTGGTAAAAAATGCGATTAAAATTCTAATTAATTTAAGCGTTTAAACAATTTTTTCCCGCGTTTAATCGAATTTATCATTATTAAATTTAACTTTGGCTTAATTTTCAATCTCTCGTTGCGTTTAGATAGTGAGAATTCTTTATCGCCGGAGTGAGAATTTAGCTTTACAATTTCTTTCGCTGGCGCGGAAAAACGTATTTTTGGCCTCAAAAATCGCTGGGTGAAAATGAGCTTTTAAAATTATCTTTTTCCCCGCGGGTGTTGTCGTCTACCACGTGACCCGTTTTATTTTTCGCGCGCGTCTAGATGATAGCGATGATGTAGAAGTCTATTGCCAACCTTTTTTTTTTACTTTATTTTTTTCTCCTAATTTCGCCTCTTTTCCATCGGAGCGAAATCTAAACTAGGCATAGTCGAAACTTAGTCTTCTTCGGCTGCCAAACTTAGTTTACTTTGAAACGAAGAACCTCTGTTTATCGAAGCTTTATCGCTAAGCCTAAACGGTAAATATATATCATTTGTTTCTCGGGCGCGCCGAATCGAAAGCGTATTCGTTTCTCGTTGACTGAATTAACGTCGAACGTTTAATTTTGACCACCATTTAAAATAAATATTTCTAACTCGATTATAAGATTGGAATGTAACGAAACTAGTTTTTTAAACCCTACCGAGGAAACTCAATTTTCAAACAACCGGTTTTAAGTTTTAGCCCCAAATGTTTACTTTTCTATCACAGGAAGCTTTTTCGTTCATTTTTGAATTTCTTAATATTACTTGAATATATAACGTCTTCGCTTTTAACAGGGTTGCCACTTGTCCAGGGAAAACGGCCAAATGACAGCCAACTTGAAAATGAACCCAAAAATAAATCGGCCAATTCTAAGATATTTTAAAAAGTCAGGGAAATTGCGATCATTATCCGCGGAAAAGATTCTCAGCTGACGGCGTGTCAGTTCTATAGATTTAGAACAAAGATACACCCGCAGTTTGGCGAACGCGATTATATAAAACAACAAAAGGTTAAAATTTGCGTAATATTAGCCTGTTTCGGTCAGGGAAAATTGGTGGAAAAGGTCAGGGAAAAACCCGCAAAAGTCAGGGAATTTGACAAAAAGTACTGGATTTGTCTATCGCTAAGAGACTTAAGCCGCGCTCACGCGTTAATCTTTCTAAATCGATTTGAAACGATGAATTGAAACCGATCAATTCGAATCTGAAATGAGAAATCGTTTTAAGCGTTCGCGCTTTATAAATCGATTTATCGTAGCTTCGTCTATCGGTTCGGTTGAAATATTTGTGGCGATATAATTGGCGAGCTTGGCGAAGCGAGATTCCCGAATCGAGCGGCAGTGGCTATACTTTAAAGGCGGGAAAACTCGCTACTTCGAGCCTATTTACTTCTGGGCGTTAGCGTCGTTACGTAATCATTTTAGTTGGCTCACTCTTTTGATATTTGAGAAAGGGATTGACTCGAATTTGCGACGAAACGATATTAGCGAAGGAAAGTTTGATTATAATAGTCAAATAAGCCGCGTTCGTACTAGGCAGCTTGGAATCGATTTAAACAGTTTTCCTATAGAGTCGCGAATCGATTTGATTCGATTTCTCGAAAGCGCTTCGGGAATCTGCTTCGTACCGATTCGGCTGGTTTCAACAACTCGTAGAAGAAGCTACGATAAATCGATTTATAAAATATAACGGGCGTGAGGCTAAATCGATTCCTGGCGGAGATTTGAATCGATCGGTTTGATTTTTATCGTTTTAAATCGATTAAGAAACGCTAGCGTGATTTTTAGATAATAAATGAAGTCCGCAACTCGAAACGCTAGAGAGTTCTCTTCTAGACCTGAAAAGACGAATTGATTATTGTTCTTTATTTGTGTCTTACCACGGATATCAGTTGGATCGGACGTCCAGCGGCGGTAGAGTGTCCGAAAGACAATGACCGCGCGATTAGACCAAGCTATGACTAGTTCTTGTCCGAAACGCGATCTCTTATCCGAAAGATATCTCTCCCCCCTGTCCCCTTGTCCCCTGGTCCGCCTCACCTTGTCCGGTGCGCGTCCATTTGTTGCTCGGCTGACGGAGGATCAACAGTTCCCTTTCCAACGGAAATCGATACGACTGACAATATTATAACAATCCTCGTTGAAACAAAGTTCTAACCCCGCGGCGCAAACCCCCCCCCCCCCCATAACCCCCAGCGACCGAGTTCGACTCCCATGCTCCGGCCAACTTAAAGGGACAATGAAACGTAATACTTTCGAGTTTAAATTAAAGGTCGCGGGTTTGGAATTCAAATATTTCAACTGATTCTTTTATCTTTCTTCGTAATTTGAAATTAGGAATAATAATGATCGCGTTATATTCGCGGATTATCTCTCGTTTAAATAGCTTTAATCCACCGGTAAAATAAAATGATTAAAACTATTATTAAACTAGAAAACAATTTAAATCCGGAAGATAGGCTTAGAAGGATTCATTTAGATCTCGAATTTGTTCGCGTTCACGAGTCAGCGACCAATCAGCGAAGATCTCTAAGAAGAAGGCGAGATCTCCGTGAGAAAATAGGCTTATATATAGAACGGGTAAATTTCTTGGCGTTGATGAGTTCGGGCGAGATCTCAATATGATCCTTCTAGTAACATTCGATTGGTCGCTGACTCTTCAACGCGAACAAATTCGGCTCATCTCCAAGAATCCAGCTAAGCCTTTTTTGACGCTTTTCAATTTATTTCTAGTTTAATTATTTTGTTAATATTTTTTTTTTTTTTTTTTTACTAGTTGATTCGGCCGCTTTTTTAAACTATAAAGGAATGGATTAAAAAATCCCTCTGAATTAGGCCGCATTTTCCCTTTAAAGATTTCAAACCACTCGAATTAATTTTTTTCTCTAGAAATTTTATCTTGACAGTTTCGAGAATAATAGTTGAAATGGAGTGGGTGGACGCGTAAAGAGGGAGTGAGAACTCCATTTTCCAATCAGGGTCGATGTAATAGATTTCATTTCCCTTTCCCTTTACGCGTTGGCGATCGCTAGAGGTAGACGAGGTACGGGCACTCGCTCGGACTCTTCGCTCGACCCCGAGCTTGACCAAAAACTCGAGTTTAAATAATGATATTTTGTTGGGGGGATGGGGCAATGGCGGCCCGCTTTTATTTCTCCCTCCCCTTTATTTCGCCCTCCCCTTCTCCGTGGCACTCTCGAAACTCGCCTAAATATCTATCGTAAGAGAACCTTTTCTATCGGAGTTCGCGCTCTTTCCGAGGTAGAAACTTGGCGAGGGGCCGAGGCTTAGCTCCCCTAGCGCGTGACGCGAGAGCCGATAGATTTATATAATGTAAATAAGACGTTTGCTCGACGACAATGTGGATTTTAGTTTAGAGGGGCCAAGAGGGGGCGAGGCAAACACCGAGTGATAAATATTCGGGACATTCAAGTTCGAGAACAATAATCTTAAAATAACGCGGCGATAGTTCGACACGAATATAAAAAACAACAAACTATAGGAAATATATTAACATTTTCCATCGATTTTTAGGCAATTACGGGAATAATGGTTTTACAAATAAATATAGGCAATTATATTAGAATTACTATCGAAAGTATAGGAGTAATGTAGATTTGAAATATGAAGTTATATAACATAGGCTTTTAAAAGTAATTTTGGTTGAATAATATTAATTCATGATGAACAGCGCGTTTTTGATCGTTCGTCCTTAAACGTCCGTGATAAGGTCGCTTACTCCGCGCCTCGGTTTATCTACGCCTGGCGTCACCAATTTCCGATCTATCTTTCAATCTTCGCGCTGTCAAAATTGAACGTTCCTCGAAACAAAGGGAGAGACCCCCCGCGTTTTTTATAGGAGAATTACTATCGAAATTGTATTAGAATTACTATCGGAAAAATAAGCTTCAGTAGCCGGATTCGTTGAGATCACGGGGTGGCCACGGCTCAGGGAAAACGGGCAAAAGTTAGCCAATTTTAAGATATTTTAAAAAGTCAGGGAAATTGCGACGAATATCCGCGAAAAAGATTCTCAGCTGACGGCGTGTCAGTTGTATAGATTAGAACAAAGACACGCCCGCGACAAAGTTTGGCCAACGCGATTATATAAAACAATAAAAGCTTAAAAATAGCGTTGTACTAGCCGGAAACGGTCAGGGAAAATCGGTGGAAAAGGTCAGGGAATTTCAATCTGAAAAAACAGTGCCAACCCTGGATCAACTAAATTTCTTCGCGTTGACGGGCCATTGACCAATGAGCGAAGATTTCGGGGTTAAGGCGAGATCTTCGTGACTCTTCCAATAACATCGCGTCTTATCTCTCCGCTAATCCGGCTAAGCGTATTTTCCCAAAGAGGCGTATCTCTATAGTATCTCCGGTTTTGACTCCGCGCGATGTCAACGTTGAAACGAATACTCTCCTAGGATTAGCCGTCAGGGATACGTAACGGTATTGACCCTCGACCCCGTTTTACTCGTAGCGAAAGGCATGGGCGCGGGTACGGGAGGCAATTTCTTATGGGCCATCTTCTGGCTCTTGGTGCTGATCTTCTTGGGCATTTGGTTGTCCGGTTTCTGCGCGGGATGGTATATCCTCTTCTCCATCTTCACTCCGTGCATTCCCGATCTCAGCTCCATCACGGAGTTCCTTCTCAGAGGGGTCAACTTCGCCCACACTTGCTCCGAAAATATGCTGGCCTGCAAGTCCTTATAATCGGATGAGAATCCAACTGGATTACTAATAATGTACTTAATGAATGCCTCCTTCGGGAGATAATAATTAATAATTAACCCTCCCCCGCATTGAACCGTAACTTTTTGTATTACCCCCAAATCATATAATAAAAGAAGCGAGCTTCCGCCAGACCATATTTCCCATATATTTTAGATTGGGTTTCCATTGGGCGTTTTTTTTTTTTCAGCTAAATAGATCGTTGACCCCAGATCAACTGGTCAGTTTTATTTTTATTTAATTCGTCTAATTTAATTTTAAATCGTAATTAATTTCCAAACCAGAATTCGCGTTTTTTTAATATTATTCCCCCGAATGTCGTCTTTACTCTTGGCGTTATTGTTGGGCGGGAAAAATATTTTTACAGGGGCTGATAGGATTAAGCTTAAATTGTTTCATCCTAAATGTCGGCTTCGCTCTGAACTCGGAAGCGCGAAGATTGAAACCCCTTTACAGGCGCCCCATAGGAAAACGTACGAATTTAAGCTTAAATAAAACGTATTTTTCTACCGCGGCTATGGATTATAATTAAGTTTAATCGTACTAATTAAAACGCCATATTCAAAATGAAAATGTCCACGGGTCATTTGTTCCCGATCTATGACGTGATTTATTTAAATTAATTTTCGTAAGAAAGGTAATTGACTTGATAAAGTACTTTTACTCGAAAGACGGCGCGAAACGGACTTAATCACCGCGGCTGCCTGAACTCGTAGACTTTCATCTCGATGACGTAGTATGGGGGGAAATTATTATTTCAAAATCTCGAGGTCTTTTTTGTTCGCGGCGTATCGATAAAAAAGGGAAACTGTCCGTTTTATTTATTTCTTTATGTTTTATTATTGTTCCAATCGTTACAAAAATTGGTTTATTGTTGAAAAAAAGGCGAATGAGGAGCGCTTAAATGATAGAAGTTGTAGGGGGATGGGGGTAGCCTCACGCGCTGGGGGCGTTTTACAAATCGAGTATATATTTTATACCAAGACTGAATACAACTTTTGTACAATCGATGGATCTTTGAAAACTGCACTCTCCAAATAATTCAATTTTTTTTTATTATTATTATCGTTATTATTATAAAAAAAGAATGCGGGTTAGGTGGGGGTCCAATCGTTCGTTAGACGCTTTTGCTTTCTTCACGGATTTTGAATTTCCAAGGGTAGAATCACTGCGAGCGAGACCAAAAATGAAACAAAAATTATTAAGCAGACATGTTATAAGGCAGGAAAAGTATTCAGCTGACATTTTTGGCGCGAGAAATTTGTACAGTCAACGGCGAGCATTAGCGCGCGAAAATATTTTCTATTCCTGACATTTTTGGCGTGAGAAATTTGTACGGTCAAAGGCGAGCATTAGCGCGGGAAAATATTTTCTATTCCTGACATTTTTGGCGCGAGAAATTTGTACAGTCAAAGGCGAGCATTAGCGCGCGAAAATATTTTCTATTCCTGACATTTTCATCTAATTCATCTAAAATATGACAGAAAAAGGCGCGAATTTGAAATAGCTTAAGGGAGTATTCGCGATAATTAAATCCCCTTTAAAGTCGTCTTCTTTTTTTTCTTAGCGGCCACGACGGTTGACCGTAACAAATAGTACAGTCAAAGCTAGGACGCGCGCGAAAGGGAAGATGATTTTAAAGGGGCAAATTTCTGAGCCTGGCCTTTAACCGTTTCGTATTTATAATTAAAGAAAGTTACGTTGATCGAGGGGCAGATTTTTCAATCTTTCCATTCTCGTTTCCCGCGATTCGACGTGTTTGAAGGGGCAATGAAATTTTTGGCATCCTTGCTCGCTTTTCTCGAAATGACAAGAGATCTCGTTGCGTTTCACCTAGAAAATAAAACGAAAAAAGGAATTAAGGGGGGTTTACTTCCGGTACGGTAACTTCCGGAAACAAATTGTACAGTCGAAGCTAGGGCGCGCGCGTAAGAGCGGATAGCCTGACCTTTAAGGGAAACCAATCGATGGCATTACTGGCTAGTTAGGTTAGATTAGGCGAGTAATTAAGGAAAGGCGGTGGTATTACTTACTAGTACTTTAGCGTGCCGGAATCGACACTGTACATTTTGACATTTTCCGTGTTTCCATTTCAAGCAGACGACGGTGTTCTGTAGCGCCGCGACGCAATGTCGATACTCGCACTCTTTACCCTATTTCGCGAGGACAATAGACGATTAATTAGCGGCTCTTATTAGCGGCGGGGTTATTTGTTTGATTAGCCGGCGTCTACTTACTCTGGTGCAAGTAGAATTGTAAAAGAAATGACAGTCGTTCAAACGGTTGGGATTTCGATCCGCGGGAACCGACGCCATATTGTTGTTATGGAAAAAAATAAGCAAACTCGAAGAATCTATAGGAGAGCCGCAATCGCGGAGAACGATAAGATACGAAATATACGTCAGGCTTTAATTTGAATTATTGGACTTTGATAGAGCGGGGCGATCCAAGATTCTCTCGGATGCAATTGTTTAAACGCCCGGATCTAATTACTCTAAACACCAACGAATATTATCAAGGTCAAATTGAAATGGCGCCATGTTAATTGATCCCCCGAATAAGGCATATTTGTAAATAATAGAGTTGGAAAGAGATAAACTAGGCATAGTATCCGATTATTTAAATCTCCCCTTTACGACTCTACTCCTTTTCAAGGTCGTTAAAAACCTCGTATTATATATACGAAACGTTCAGTTTGGCAGACATTTCGCAAACATATTCCCTAACCAATCGGTGGACTACGGGCGTGAGAATCGCGAGCTTTGTTAAAGCAAATTCAAGGTTAATCGTTTGTTCGTAAAGCCCCGTTTTCAATCGAGATTTTTGAGCCGGAAAAGTAATTTTAGCTTAAAGGGAGAATGCAACGGCTAACAACGAGTGATTTCTTATCGATTGATTATCGTTTAAATAGCGGCCTAATCAATGGCATTGCTCGATTGCCCTTATTCGGGATCTCTCGTAGATATATATGCAAAATGAACTAGACCCGCAACCTTACCAAAGTAACGCGCCAAAAATGGCGGGAATAGAAAATATTTTCACGCGCTAATGCTCGCCAAAGACTCTATAAATTTCACGCGCCAGACTGTGGACGCGTCCCCCTCTGGCGCGTGACATTTGTAGAGTCTTTGGCGGGAAAAAAAAGCTTCTGTACATCGAAGGATCTAGTTGATTTTTCATATATCTATGGGATCTCCGCGAATGCGGCTAAGCCTATTTTCTTTTAAATTCTAGGATTCTAGTTTAATATTTATTAATACCGTTGGATTAGGCCGCTTGAAACTATAATGAATTGATAAAAAAGAAGTAGTTAGGTCACGTTCTCCCTTTAAAGGTCAGACGAAACGAAATCAAACTTTGAGCGGCTTTTCCCTTTAAATTGAACGACTATTTGGATTTGATCGAGAGCCGAGGCTTAACTAATTTGAACTAAAATATCTCTCCGCTAACCTATGCGTCGTCACTGGCAATGTAAATAACGCGATTACTAGTAATCGTTTCCGCTTCGCCTTAGCGCGAAATTACTTCCGGTCGAACCGTATAAGTAAACGAAGCGACGACGTCTATTATTATACGTACATTATACTTCTTTCGGTTGAAACCAAAAGTAAAACTAAACTGTAAAACCTGAGTTATTTGAGACGAGGAGTTTTAAAATCATGACGCCAGCGAAGTAGCTAGCGGCTCCGCGTTCCAACTACTTCTACTTGGAAGTTCTTCTAGCGACGCGGCAGGCACGTTGCGTAGGGATAATAACAAAACAAACCCCTTTCTTTTGACATCCCCTCGCAATTTTAGCCAAGTGATATTTGTTTTTGGAAGAGTTCATCTAGCTAGTTTTGACTTGATTTCAAGGGTAAAAGGGCCGTCACGATACCAACTAGTATCGCAAATTCTCTTTTTACAAAGAATTATTTCTATTTTCCAGGAATTAATTTCCGTTAACACGAATATAGGCCTACCGTATCGCGTGACTGTGGATAAAGCCGGATTCACACGGACCTCTTTTCACGCGTTTGGCGTTCGTGCGCCCATTGATTTAATATTGGCGCGCGAGCTCGAAACGCGTGAAAATCCGCCTTTAAAAACGATGAATGGCGACTATCTTTTTCGCGTTTATTTCGTTTCTCGCGCTTCAGCGATATGTTTCGTTGATAAATTATTTCAAATACTTGTCACTCGTGAAAACGCGCCTTTCAATATCTATTTAAGGAATGTTTGTATTAATAAGGGAATGTCAAAAACTGATACGAAAATCATTTCGATTTTTATTACTGTAGTACAATTTTTAATAGCGCGTAAATCGGGTCAGAATTAAAAGTAAATTATTGCGAGCATCCGGCGACTTCTTCGATATTTAAATGAGCTATGAATCTGAGTCTCATTTGCAGCGCTGGTCTGAGATTTCTGATGCTTCTCTCAACCTCGTTGTTGACCGAATTGCCCGTAAACATGTATTTAATATGATAGAGTAAATCGCAAATGGGGTCGGCGTATTTCAAGCGAGGGCAATTCTTGTCGACCACTTCCAGCACTTCGTACAATTCTTTGGTCAAATCCATGACGCATCGCGTCTTCTCCACTTGTTGCAAGAACGGGCCGACCAAGTGGCACAAAAACAACAATTGCTCTTCCGTCTTGATAACGGGTTTCAATTTGTCTTTGACGAATTGCGGGATGACGTTGATTTGGCCGACGGTGGCGTGGTACCACATGGCGTGCGACAACCCGATCAAGTAGCCGCAATGCACCTCCGTCATCGTGTTGTAAGAATTGGTGAAATTCAACAAGGACAAGTACTTGATGTCGGGTTGAGGGCTCGCGAATAACGGACTGGTCATGGCTTCCAAGATCTTGTCTTGCAAAACCGACCAATAGGGTTCGGGTAAAGCCGTCAAGATCAACCCGATGGCGTTCATCCAAGATTCGACGTTTTGCCGGGGAATGACGATGTGACCCTTCAGCACGACGTCCAGGATATTCTTGCCGACGCTATTGGCCGCCACGGGCAAGGCCATCAGTTCGATGCAAGTGATGTGCAGGGCGTGCGCCGCCGGATTCGGGAATTCGTTGAACCTCCAATCGGTGTGCGGAAAGGGCGTCTTGTTGTTGATGGTATCGACGACGCGGCCGATCAGTTTGATGTAGTATTCCAAGTCGGGCACCCAATCGATGTCTTCGGCCGTTCTTTGGGCGTAAGCGTGGAAGGCTTCGGTCAAGTCCCAACCGGCTGGCCGGATGTCTTTCAAGGAGCCGATGATGGCCGAAACTAGTTTTCGTTTCAACGGGGGTCGATCCTTCAACTTCTGTTCGTAATAATGTAGCGTGTTGTAAACGTAGGTGACCGGTCGGTCGTGGAACTTGTACAAACACCCGAGTTTGTCCAGCAGAGATTCGACCGATTGGGACATGGATCCCGAAGATAGTTCCAAGAAACGATGAATGACGATGTCCAGAACCGGTAAAAATCTCAAGCAAACGTTGCCGAAGTAGACGGGCAAGTAGGTGTGTTGCGTTCCCTGCGTCGTCAAATCTTGCAAACCTTCGAAATAATATTTTTCCGGGTACTTGCGATGGAAATTGAGGTGTTTTTCGTGCCAGTTGGATTGTTTCCAGTGTTCGGGCGAATTCTCTTTGACGAAATCGTAGACCCGACTCTTGAACTCCGATGGTCGAAGCAAAACCAGCTGAATGATGAAGAAACAGACTTGAGCTTCGTTTCCCTCGAAACTTCTGAGCGCCAGACACAGAATGAGTCTGTCCAAAGTCACGACGTGACATTTCCAAACCAAATCGTTCAGGGCGTCGATGCATTTGTTCAAGTGATTGCCGCCCACCGAATTAGCGAACTCGAAGACCAGGAAATCGGCGAAGGTTCGCAAGTGGGTCGACAAGGCCCTGGCCCCGATTCTGTCGAGTATCTTGTAAGCCAAGGGACTGATGCGATCGTTCTCGAGCAACATTTTCCATAAGAGGCAGAGGAAAAGGGGCGGCGTCCCTTGCAACGAGAAATGCGCGATGATGTCGTTTTCGTTACTCATGGTTTTCCATTTGCGGTACTCTTCTTCGACGCTCCGCTTCAATTGGGCCTTATTCTCGCGCGCCTGCTGGAATTGTTGGAAGAACTCGGCCAACGGCGGAGGGAAACACATCAGGGTGAAACTAGACCAATTGTGAGGAGTATTCTGCATGATATTGGTCAATAAATCTTTGCACCAACTGATGGATAAGGACTCCGAGCCCGTGATGTGGATGGCTCGCGCGATGGTTAAAACTAAGGCCTTGTTCAGTTCTTCGGACTCGGACGACAGCAAGGTCTTGGGCTCGTTGGGGAAACGCGACAAATTGGGTTGAACTTCGGCGCTTCCGAGTCCCGTGATGAGTTTCAAGGCGGTACTTTCGACGCACAAATGCAATTGCGTTTGATTGGTTTGCGGGACGGCGGCCAAGCTGTGCAAATGACTGAGTAATTGAACTCGGTAATTGGGTTGAATGTGATGCAGTCGATAACTGAACATTTCCAACAAAGTGTGCAAAATGGCCCAAGCTTGACTCCTGAAGACGGCCGGAAGCAATTGAATGATGAATCCCTTGATGCCCAACGATTCCGTCTCGTTGTAAACCAGGAGTCGGCTGTAAGTTTCGACCAAGTGAGGGGCTAAAGTCACGGAGGACTTGGTTTGCGCCAATTTCATCATGTGAGTGACGATGTTGTGGATTAAACTCATTTTGGTATGAACGGTCAACGAATCGAGCACGCTCATGGACAAGGGTTGCGACGAAGGATTGGGCCCGATTCCCGTTTGCGGCTTCTGGTTGCCTTGGACGGCTTCTACCAGCACCGCCATGGGTCTGGAGAAGAAATCTTGATTGGTGCTGTAAGCGTTGCACAAGAGCGATACCCGGTACTCTTGTCCCAAGCTGGCGGGCATGTTGTTGCTCATGAGAGCTTGTTGCAAGTATTCCCAATGATTCTTCAAGATTCTGGGCAACGAGCGTTGCAATTTGCTTTGTTCCGTTTGAGCTTTTTTCATCAAATGAATCCAAATGGAGGTGATGGCGAAAATGTGAGTGCAACTGGGTTTGCTGACGTCCGGTAAGGGCAGGGCGTCTTTTTCCGGGTACAAGAGATCGTACAGTTTCATGACTGGTAAGAAATCGCTCAGCGAATTTTTCTGAATGCTTCCCGAGATGAATTGTAGCAAGACCCACATCAAATGGTCTCTGCCCTTCTTCAAATTGATCTCGGACAATTTGGCGTGTAACAGTAGAACCATATGCGGGAAACTGGCGTATTGAAACAAGACGAAGTAAATCAACTGGCTGGATAAATGCTGCCAAAGTAATTGAGTGGGACCGCCGTCCTCCATGGCTTCCGTCTCGTTTTCCGATTTCTCCATCGCCACCACGATCCATTCCACCAACTGTTCCTCCAGGACGGGGCATCGGATTTTCTGTTGTTTACTCAAGCCTAACATTCCGCAGACCATGTCCCGAGAATAGGGTTGTTCCAAGACGTATCTCAGCAAATTGGTTTGCGGTTTCAAGAGGTCTTTGTCGTAAGGTAACAAACCCCGCAGGGAAAATTTGGCCGTCATGGAATCCAGTTTCCAGACGTTGCTGATGGTTCCGAATTGACCCACGATGGGCAGGAATTTGGAACGACCCACTACCGAAACCATTTGAGCGGTCGGCGCGAAACTGTCTATAAAGTCTGATAGGAGTTTGGCTAGTTTCCAATGGGGCCAGCGATCTTTGGGGTTCATTTTCTTTTGGATTTCGTCCAGAATTAAGTAACTGGGTAACAAACAAGCGTTCCGATCCAAAATGTAAGAGACTACGTCTTCTAAACAGTTTAATTGTTTTAACACCGACACGTTCATGCTGGGAGGGATGATCAAGGATTTGTCCAAGATTAATTTCAATAGATCGCGGACTCCCTTGTAATCGACTCCTGGTAGAAATTTTTTAATCATAATAAAACTTTGGCACCAAAAATCTTCGTTGGCGTAGTGTAAGTTCTCGCAGTTGAGTAACGCGTCGCATACTTGCTTCCCCGAGATAATCTCGGAAGAGACCGCGTACTCTAATTGCGACAATAATTCTTCCGATTTAATGGTAGAGACGGTATTAACGTAATATCTGATGGCGTATTCGGTATTCTCCGGGGTTAAACCCGTAAACAAACTTTTGGTACTCTCTCGATAACTGTTCCTTTTCCAATCTTCCAATTCGGAAGAATGTTCCGTGAAACATTTGAAACATTCCTCCAATCCTTCGTTATTCAATATCAAGTTTATGTGTCGATTTATTTGTATTTCTACCGACACCATGACGAATTTCGATCGCTTTTCTCACTTCTAAAAGGCTTTATTTATTAATCCCAAGTAAACAAACATCCCTATTACCTAAGCCTAACTGTCAAAATCTGATATATTTTAGTCCATAGTTCTTTCCAAACGTTCATATAGGATTTTTTACGAATGAGAACGTTAAAAAATATTAAAAAACTTTTTTATAGCTAAGCCTAACGTTTAGATAGAACGCCGACATTTTTAGACCAAAAAAAAAACGCTAGGCCTACTCCTTGTCTGTATTTTCATTCGTAATGCTCCGCGCCTAATATTATACTCTCGTTTCATTGGGTGTAGTAATTTTCATTGAATGAATGAGGGAACGCTATACCACGCGCTGCACTTTACAGCCGGGATAAACTTCCGGCTTCCTAGTGCGCTCGGCGGCTTCTTAATGCGCAGGCGCGTTACGTAATCGTAAATTCATAGAGTTCCGCGCCTTATATTATACTCTCCTTTCATTGGCTGTAGTAGTTTTCATTGTCTCGAATCAGGGAACGGTATACTAGGGGCTGCACTATACAGGTGGGATAGACGCGAGTCCGCTTGTTATTGCGCGAGGATTTACTTCCTGGAGAGGACAGGTGCAGGCTTTCTATTGCGCAGGCGCGGCGATTTCCCTCCGCTCTAGCTTCTACGCTTATAATAGTAATAGTTGCTCGGAGCAACGGGTCACGTGTATGAGGCGTCCATTGGTAGAAGGTGGGCGGAGTTCGATACATTTGGCGCTCTTTCCAAGCGGAAGCCAGAAGCGTTCGAATAGGGCCGAGGCTTAACGTTAGTAATCAATTAAAAATGGATAATAATGTTAAAGACGAGTTAATTAACGCGGAGAATCGGTTAATTTTGGCGAAAAGCGAGTTTTTTCGACAAGAAATTATACACAAAGCTTTCGAAGAGACCCTCGCGCTGACAAAAATGAAAAACGTAAAATCGTACACCCAAAGAGAAGAGGTAAATTCTAAGATAATGGGATTTTTTCACGTTAAATTAGTATTTAACAGAGTCGTAGATTAATTGTTAAGGTAATCAATCTATTTTAGACGTTAAGGGCGATGGAAAAGAAGCGTTCCCTAGTTGAATCTCTTTCTTACGCGGATGGAGATCCCGATGAATCCATTTGCGGAGTTACATCCGATACGATCCATCAAATGATCTCTCAAATCAATTTGAATGATAAGGTACTCTCAATTATTATTAGTTTAGGTTAAAATTTAATTATACAACCTTATATTTAGGATATTAGCGATCAAGTTCCGCCTCTTATCAGTCAAAATGTTTCTAAACTGGCCAGCCACGCGTCTAAAATTATATCGAACAGTTCCGAGCTAAAAACGGCTCAAAGTTTGTCCTCTAAAGTTCGAGATAGCGTTAGAGTTTACGAAGAAACGAGTAGACTTAACGAAGAATATAAGGAAACGAGGCGGCGGTTGCTACAAGATTATTTAAGCGTAGGTTTATTTTCTACCTTTACCAAAAAAAGTTAGTCTTAAGAGGTCTTTGGGAAATCTTTCGGGTGTCTTATACGTAGTTTTAAGATGTTTTGGGGAAGTCTTAAAGATTTCCCCTTTCTCGAGGACCTCTTCGCATCAGACTAACTATATAGATGATTAATTCGTATTAATTTTATATTTTAATTTAGATCTTAGTAGATCTTTTTTCTCATTTGGAGAAAATTGTCAGCGATTTTTCTCTCTCGATCCAAAGGGATCTTCTTCATTCGCGAATGGAAACTTGGAAAGAAAAGCTAAAATTGTTATCGGAGGAGGTTGAGAGTTTAAAAGCGCTTCTGGCGCGGAATATCTATAGCCCAGATAATTTACGCTCCTTGAAAAATATCGCGTAAGTTTTGATTTAAATTTTTTCTTTATTATTTATTAATTCTAATTCGCATTGAACGTTTTCTTTTTAGTTTGAAGTTATCTTCGAAAGAAGAAGAGGCTGATGCGGAGATTAACGATACGAGCAGTCTCTTGAACTCCTATTTGGATCTGGGCCAATCTTTTTCCCACGTAGCTCGAGAATACGGCAAAGTTAAATCGGATTACGAAATTTTGAAATGGGCCGAGGAAGAATTTGGTTCCAAAACTTAGAAAAAGGGAATTTCGTAAGCTTTCTTATTTTTGTTACTTTTTCGAGCGATTTTGCGCAAAATAAATATTTTCTATCGTTCAATATCTCTTTGCGTCAAAATAATTCCAAGTTCGGGCGCTTTTTGTTAGCTCCCCTATTTTGGAAAGAGACCCAACCTATGTTTTTACTACGCAAACCTCCGCTTTAAACTCGATTTTGATTAAATATACGTATATTTAATCATCATAATCAAAATTAAACACCAAAAAAGAAATAACTAAGCTTTAAAATCTGCGAAAAATTCGATTAGACTATTAAATATTAGAAACGTATTTGCGCTCGATTAAGATTTGTTGGTAATATAGAGCTTTGTTTCGAAGAAAGAAACGAATGAACCAGTAACTAATACAAAATATAAAGCGTTTATTGGCAATTGTCTAAAAATTCCATTGAAAATGAAAGTGGCGTTTTGCGTTTTAAAACGGTATTTACAACTAAGGTTTCTTCCCGCTAAATATTTAAGGGTTTTCATTTTGAGAATCATTTTCAAGCCATTCGTTTATTCGAAGGCCGTTTCATTTTCAAATTAAATAAGGCCAGGACGGTGATGATCAAAAAAAAATCAATGAATTGAGGAGGAAATGGGGAGGAGAGAGTAAAAAATTAATCTTAGCCTTATATATATAGGGATATATTCGCGGCGGGGGAATAAACTTAAATAAATTATTAAACTTCATTTTATTACAGCGGTTAATTTCTCGAGGGCCAACTAAGAGTCGAGATACGGATTTAGACCCAATTTTAGTCATTCTTCGATAGGCTTTAAGTCGGGGGTTCTAAACGGAGTGAAGAGATCCGTCCACTCTTCCGCCGATGGGCAAATTCGTAAAGGGTGAGAACCAAGCCAAAGAAAAACGACCAAAGACGGAGCGAAAACTTCTCCAAGAGGAATGCCGTTGCCAACGCACCGCTTCCTTCTTCAACTGTTCGATTCCCTAAACAGAAACGACAAGAACGCTATTTGAAAAGAGACAAAGTTAAAGGGAGAATAAACAGCCGTCAAAGATTCCTTTTCTAAATTTGAAATTATTGTTTGGAAAATTGCTCGTTGACGGCTCCTCTTCTCCCTTTATAAGGATGAATAAATTCCAACTGTTTTATCCGTCCAAATGGCTTGCAATTGCGTCCCAAACATGACCAAAGTAAATATGGCGAAGAGTAAAGCCTCGAAAATTAACAGCAACAAAGTGACTATTGTGACGGGTGGAGAATGAGCCGAACACTCTGAAAAGGACGACCAACAAAAATGATAAAAAACGGACTCGTAATCGCCGGCTATCGACATTTCCGTAATAAAAGTAGGAAAGTCTAAATGCTTTTACTTTTCCATTCGCTGTTTACGCACATAACAAAGTGGCTGACAGCCAAGATCAAAGAATACGTTGAAATAGTCGCGATATACATCTGAGAGAGAGAGAGAGAGAGTGTGGAGGGACCGACAAAAACAAACAAATTAAAAGTCAGGTTGGCAACGTTTTAGATTTCAGGATTTTCGTACTTGATATTAAAAGAAAAATGAAAATTATTTACGGTAAATAATACAAAGTATTTTTGATTCTTTTCCCCGACGCAATTATTGACCCAAGGACAATGATGATCCCTACAAAGAGAAACGCTAGATTGAATCTGAAACGGAAGGAAAGGGGGACTCCTTACATTTTTAGAATGCATCTTTGACAGACGCTGCAATGATGAGCTCGTTCCGGTTTAATGCTGCAACATTTTGGGCATTTATAGACGACGACGCCTTCTCTCAAACCCAGCTGCTGAATGGCTTCTTTGGTCGCCGTACCTTTGGGAACGGCTCCCTGAAAATACGGGTCTTTGGAGAGAGAGAAATCTTAAAAGAAATAACGGAATAGAAATAACCTACTGGATCGGTAAACATGGTGCGGGCGTGAGAAATGATGGCCAAACAAGCCAGAAATTGATAAACGATAAAGTTGGCGGCGCTGTAGTAAGGATGAGGACCGTTCCATTCGGGAAACAAAATAATGAAGATCACGACGTAATCGGCGTACAGCACTAGAAACCAAGTCATGGCGGCGCAAATCACTCCGCAAATGTCTTTTATGAACCAATAACGGCCTCCGCAACACCGGTTTTGCGAATCCTCTTCCATTGGAATTATCGAGGAATTAACGAGCCTTTCTGGCGACCCGCGATTGCGAGCGTTACGGCTATATACGACGGGGTTAAATCTACTTTAGATATCGTAGACTTAAACCCTATCGCTAGACGAATATTTAATACCCTTTTAATACTTAGGAAATGATTAGGGAGACATATCAGCCCCGATTGAGTCCCCCAACCCGCCGAGGCTCGAGTATCGTAACTAAACTTTCCTTACCAGTTTAATCTCGAGGCGACATGACGAAATCCTACATTCTTCTCGTTATTAGCGGCTTTTGAAAAAATCATCTGGTTCAAAATTAAACTCGAATTAAAATCATTACGGCTCTAATAACAAACATTCGACACTCGTCGCGTACTCGTAGTACAGACTGTACAGTCGACCTACAAAAGTAACTTCCGGTGTCGTCATCGTCGACCTTTGGTCTGCTTCGCTCGTTTCCCGTCGTCCGCTTAAACTACACGTGGATAGGCTTAGCCACGAAATTCAATTTTGCAGTGCCGACTTTTTTTTTTTATTCGAGTTAAGAGAGTTATCCGCAAATTAAAAATATCAAATACTCTAATTAGCGAACCGGAAAAAACGTTTATAATCCAGGTAATCGTTGATAAATCTTTAAAAATTAACGTTTCGGGTGTAGTAACGGTAGAAACTTATCTTTCTCAGGATAACTACTGAGCCGATGGCGAGGAATGTTTACATTATCGTCAAATCGAGCTGGAAACGGACGTTGTTTCGAATCGAAACGGTTCGGCGCGCGTTAGATTGGTAACTATTCTTGAAAAATAATAAATAGAGAACTGCGTTTACCTATTTTTCAACGCCACTCGATTTTAGGCAAACACCGATATCTTTGGTTGGTATCAAAGCTGAACTGGACAGTCCGGAACCCTCGCAACCCAAATGGGGCAGATTGGAGTTTTTCGTTGATTGGTAAGCGAAATAACCCCTTAAACCTTGACGAATAATCTTCTAATCCGCCTCTCCAAAATGGCGTAGTTCGGCAAACGCCAATCCTGAATTCGAAGGTGAGAAGAAATTGCCGGAGAAATAACCCAACTTCTTTCCAGGCGCTCAAGTTTGGGTTCTCTGCGTAGATATAGTGGTAAGTCATTCCATTTACCTTTCATTCTTCATTTCATTTGATGGTTTTAACCCCTTCATTGATTTTGAGAAACACTCTATCCCACTCGCCGCCTGCATTTCATTCTGCCAAAATTGTAGTCATTTCTAGTCCTAAATCCTACGATAAAGCGCTTACTCAATTCATAAATTTCCTTTTATCTATTTAACTCTCATTAACTTTAACAGGGTTGCCACGGGTCAGGGAAAAGTCAGGCAATTTGAAAATGAACCAAAAAAGTCTGGGAATTTTAAGCTATTTATAAAAGTCAGGGAATTTTAAGATATTTTAAGAAACCTTGAAATTATAATCATTATCTGCTGAAAAGATTCTCAGCTGACAGTGTCAGTTGTTTAGATTAGAACAAAATAATGCAAAAAGTTTGGCGAACGCGATTATATAAAAATAAAGGGTTAAAAATTGCGCAGTATTAGCCGAAACGATCGGGGGAAATCGGTGGAAAAGGTCAGAGGGAAGAACCAAAATCTGATAGCCGGTACTATCCCTACGTAAAAATGAACGTGAACAGCGAGGTAAAAATTAACCGTAACTCAATTTTAATAAAGTAAAAACAATTTATTTAATCAAAGATTAATCGTTGTGAAAGCTGGTAACGAACTAACTAAAATGACATAAAACATCCAATATATAAACATTCGTAAAAATCTTGAATTAGAGATTTTTTTTATCTGGCCTATTTTTCGATAATACAAAGATCAATTATGGTTTTTTATATCCATCACTAAAATGAAACGCGTTTTAAATTACATGGATTATAGTGGCCTTTTTTTCCTGATTTATTTACAACTAAACAAAAAATACATTAGGACCGCGTTCGGTGGCCCATACCGGAGATAACGCTCCCTCATACCCCATTACCCGATTTACGATTTACCGAAGCTTACAAAATGTTGTAGAAAATTGTCTCGTCACTGGTTCATACGTGGTAGTGACGAAAACGGATTAAATTCTATGAAATTTTAAAAATTCCGTATTGTCAATTAGCAATGTTATTTTTAGAACTTAGCCAAGCCTACAAAATGTCGTAGAAAATTGTCTCGTCACTGGTTCACGCGTGGCAGTAACGAAGACGGACTAAATTCTACGAAAATTTTCAAACTAAGCTCGTAAGTTAGCAAAGTGATTTAGGATTTAGCGAAGTTTATAAAATGTGTTAGAAATTTGTTTCGTCACTGGTTGTCGCGCCGAAATAAGTAGGACATTTTCCAGACTATACTAATTGTAAGAACGAAACTTCCGTTCGTTCCTTTACTTTCGGGGGCTGCGAAGTGGCGCTGCCTGGTAACAAACGGGCGCCCCAATTAGTTTTTTCATTTTAAATTCTAATTTCTCGATTGATTAGGAAGATCACCCCTATAACCTCCTAGGTACTTTCTATCCCTTCGGAGAGCGCCCTTTTAGCCGCGTTCGTACTAGGCAGCTCGGAATCGATTTAAAACGTTTCGAGAGGCGTCGCCCTCTGGCGGTCGGAGCGCCAACTAAAAGTAATTATCGCTCTCTCTCTCGGTCGGTCGAAGCGGCTGGTGGGCTTCATTTCGCGGAGATGTCGGCGGTGGCGGTACGATTCGCTAATCAAAGATTAGTGGCATTGTTTTTGACGGTGCTCTTAATTGGTTCGCGCGCGGTCGACGTCCGAGAAACGTCCGAGTTAACGCTCGACCTCGAAGACGAAAAATGGATTAATTCCGTCGACGACGACACCTTTTTCTATAAACCCCCTTTACCCGGCGCTAGAAACGCTCCGTAAGTCCCAATTTCGTTTAACCTCTTTTCCTACTCGTTAGTCGGCTAACGAAATAATTGATAAATGTCGAACTGAGCCCCTTTCTTTCGCCCCTCCCCGCCCTCCGGCGGCTAGCGAGCTTTACTTTCTTCGGTTCCTTAATATTCTCGGAAAGTTTCGGCCATTTATTGTAGTAAAGTTTTTAGGAACTTCTTATCGCGCGAGCGTTTCTTAATCGATTTCGAAAGGCAAAGATCAAACCGATATTCGAATTGGCCACTAATCGTTTTAAGCCGTTAAAGCGTTATCTTTATAAATCGATTTATCGTAGCTTCGAATCGATCGGAGAAAAGAAGGTTTTTCTAGCGAATCGTTTCGAAACTGTTGGAATCGATTCCTTCTATTCCTAGGTCTGGTACGAACGCGATTCTAGAGTAATAAACGCGAAGATGAGGCGCGAACGGATGGCGAGCTTAAAGCCATTCTGGATGTTTGGATTTTATCCCCCCTCCCCATAGGAGAGAGGGAGAAGGTGGTCCTAATTAGCCAATTAGATTAGAACTCGACCCGCCGCCAAATGAAAGTTTCCCGATCGAATCGTTTAGTTAAAGAAGCTTCGCAATTAGACGAGGATAGAATATTGAAACGGAACGCCTGTCCGAGCCTTACTTTCGCCCCATCTACTTCTGTCAAAGCCAAAGTGTTTTCTCGATACCGAAGCGCCTTTTAAGCCGAATTTACACTTAAAGGGACTATCTGTAATTTTTAAACCCCCTTTAAAGTCGCCTTCTTTTCTAGCTTAGCGGCCACGACGTTGTACAAAGCGAATTGTACTTAGTCAAAGCTAGGCCGCGTATGTATGGGAAGAGCGTATAAAAGGGGCAAATTTCGGAGTAGATAGCGGCTGGCCTTTAATGGTAACGAAGGCGTCCGCTCGAAGTTGGCGTACGCGTTTCGGCCCAAACATAGCGTATTTTTTCTCTCGGAAACGACGGGGTCGGAACAATAGACTTTTTTTTCTTTCTTCTTAATAATTCGCGGAGAAAAGCTGAGCGGACGGAATTTATAGGAAATTTTATGTAAAAACATGGAGCGAAAACGTATATTTGGCGCCCAATAATGGTTCGCTCTCGAAAATATAAAACGCGCGAACGTCGGCTAAAAATAGAAAGTCAACAACCCGAAATCGCGGACCCGCTTTAAAATCACTCTTTTTCTTTAGCCCGCAATTCTTTCGCCGTAATTAATTTCCTTATTAATATTGTCGGGTTTCTTTCGAAATGAACTCGGAATTGGCGATTTAGAAGAGGGAAGATGAGAAATATCCCGCGATTTATTCGTGAGGGTGGTCAGGAGGGGGGTCAAGGTGGGCTCTAGCACCATCGGGTCCTCGCGGTAAGGCGTTCCGTATTCTCTTTTAGACTAGTTTACTAATTAACTTCGTCCGCTCGAAGGATCGATACCGGAAGGAGCTCGGCCATTTTAAAGGGATAGTTCCGCTAAAAGGAATATCGGAAGATAGTAATGGTTATTGGATCGCGAGCGCTAATTCCGACGAAATGAACCGCGGCCCGTTTCCCTTTCCGAGTCTCTTAAACTCGGGGCGAAGGGGACACCCGATAATCTAGCCCGATACCCCTATCTCTTTAATATTCATTTTGGAAAAAATCTTGTAAACGTAACCGGCTCGACAAAGATTCCGAGATTACGAAACTGGTTTGTTTTCTTATCGGGCGCGCTCTTACTTAGCGAGGGGGGAAGGGGAGGAGGATAGTTTGGGGAAAATGGCGCTCCCGAGAGATAGAAGAGTTTTAACTTTGTTCCAAGTCCAAAGAAATATTTGATTTATTAAAGGGAAAGAGGAAAGGGTTCGTTCGTTCTTTTAGAAAACAGGATTGCCACGGGTCAGGGAAAACGGGGAAAAGTCGGGCAATTTTAAGAAGTCGGGGATTTTAAAGATCTTTCGGAAATTGCGATCATTATCCGCGGAAAAGAGTCTCGGCTGAAGGCGTGTCAGTTGTATAGATTAGATCGATGGAAGGCGGGGATTGGTGGAAGGGCGAGGACGATAATTCGTTCTCAAATGATCGCGATGTATCGTTCCTCGGTGATTAAGAACGCGCTAATTAGAAGAATGGTCGTAATCTTGGCTCGATTGTTTGACCCTCCCTTTAATATTTATTGTCCGGAGTCTTTATTTGGTTGGTCGCGTTTGTTGGGGAGCCGTCGCCCTAGCAACCGCGCCTTTTATTTCGCTTTCGTATTTATCGATTCTTTATCGTTTAATAAATACCATTCCCCCCGATCCTCGGCTAAATAATCATTTTCCGATCAAATATTAAGCTATAATTAAAATTAAAACTTGTCTAGTTTAAACGGGATTTGCCGGATTCGCTGAGATTCTTTAGCGGATAAATTGAAAAGGCGTTCCGTTACTAGCTCGGAGTTTCCCTTTAAACGTGACGCGGATTTTAACTAAATTGAGAAAAACCACTTTTTATTATTTTTGATTTTGTTAAGATCGCGATTGGCTTTCGGTGGAGGATTCTCTCGTACTTCGAAGGAGGGAGGGAGGGAGAGTGGGAAAGGGGTAACGACAACGAGGAAACTGGTTTTCCCATTCTTAATTTGATCGCGAAAGTTCCGCCTTTTAAATTGTAGCGGTATCCTTCGTGGCGCGCCGATATTCCCAAACTCGTAATAAAAGTATATATCCGAGATATCTTATCCCTTATTATTATTATTTTACTTAAAGTTTTTAACTCTATTCGTTGCGGCATTGGATCATTTGGAAGGCGATTCGCTCGGACCCGAATCCTACGTCTATAGTTATACTCTATACGTACTTTTACTTCCATCGTTATTCGAGCGAGCTCTTTTAGGGCAATTTGTGTCGATTGTCTTTTTGCCGGCTTTTAACTCGTCTCGCTCGACCTTCGAAGTTTCCGTTTTTTTTTTTTGGGTATTTTTGAAAAGAAAGTCTAGTTTTGAGGAAAGTTAAACGAGAATCTGGCCGCGTTTGTCCTTGATTCTCTACTTTTTATCGTAAAGCTTATTAAGCGTAGGTACTCGTTAGGTCAGGGTAGACGGTAACTCTTCTTCCAAATAGCCTCGGCAACGCGATTTAACAAATAGAAGGCGACCACTCCTTACTGAATACTCCTTCAGGATTGACACAGATCTGGCAAACCTGAAAAAGTCACGGAATTTCAAAATTCGTCTAAAAAATCGGGGAATTTTAAAATTGTTCAAAGGTCAGGGAAAAAGTCAGGGAATTTTCAAATTATCGAAAAATAAAACCGCGTAATCTTGATAGTATGGATTGAATTAGACCAGGGAAGCTTCCATAAATACGTGTAAAAAATAGGGGATCAGAGCCTTGAAAACATTAATGGAAAGTCCCTATTGAGAAAAGCGTGTTTTTTTTAATGAATACTTTCTCACGGTAAACTGTCTAAACAAAGCACCAATTGTAGAAGAGAAGTGATTCCCGCCAGGAAGAGCTCCCACGCCAATCTCTAGCAACCTTGGACTTCCCATACAACGCCATAAGGACACTTATTTAATGATTTAAATTGGTCAGATTGAAAAACGGTGTAGATCCTCAGGGAAAACCTGGAAAAGTCGGGGAATTTTCAAATTATCGAAAAATGTGTAGCAACCCTTCAGCGAAGGCGGGGAGATCTCGTCTTGGTAACTAGCAATAATAACTAGCTCCGTGAGCGGGGAATGATTCGGACGTCATCATCTAGCACCTGTCCAATTATTATTCTAGCCCGAGAAAGCGTTAGTGTTGCCGTTGGAAAACCAGTTCTTCCCGTTCCAATTTCGCTCCTTTCCCAGATTGTAACGCCCGAGGTCCCCCAACCCCCCCCCCCCCCCCACCCTGGCGAATTTAAAATCGCGCCAACTCGATTTATTTTCTTCCCGATTTTTAAATTGCACGAAAAATCCCTTAATTTTTCGAGATTAATATCGATCGCCGACTCCCTCGTAATCGACACTCTTGGTACAAACGATTCCATCCCAATGAAATCGATTTGACTTTTGGTAAAATCAAACCGATATTCGTATCGCCAGGAATCGTTATCAGCGTAAATCGATTTATCGTAGCTTCGTCTGTCGGTTCAGTTGAAATCAGCCGAATCGGTACGAAACTGCTTCCCGAATCCCCTATTTCGAGAAATCGCATCGATTCGGTTCGAGAACGAGACGGTTTGTAGTTCGCGCGCGACTCTAAGGAAACGTTTTGAAACGGTTTAAATCGATTCCGAGCTGCCAAGTAGGAACGTGGCCAGAGAAATAGCGTCGTTGGGGCTGAGTGGGAGAGAAACACAAGGATAAATTAAATAAATTGCCAAAGAATATATGCTTCTATGTGGTAACATATACACTAATATAGAAACGGATAAAAGAGCCGTTAAAAAGCACCCGTTTGTATCGCTAATGTTGCCTTTTTTCAAGGTTGGTTTAAAATATAGGATTATCTATACTTGGTTGCCAACCTCGAAACTAACAAAAAGAGTCGTTAAATAGAACCCGTTCCTACGGCAGATGTTGCCTTTTTTCAAGGGTGGGACACGTATATAGAGTTTATAGATTCAACTATTGAGCAGAGATGGTCAATTTCCTTCCTTCCGGGAGTTTCTCTCTTAACTACTTGCCAACGGTTGACAACCCCCCCCCCCCCCATTTTTCCCCGCTGCTTTCGCGCCCGCGATATTTTGCAAAAATGTATAGATTGTAAGAAAAGAAAAATCAGCGAAACGCGCTGGACACCGAAATCTTGTACTAAACGATCTTGTAGGGGGGGGGGGGGGGGGGCAAAAGCTCCCAAGGAAATAAAAGGTAAAAAATTGTACTCGTTAATAGTAATAGTTCTTATAGTCATAATATAGTAATAGCCAGCGCGATAAGTTAAAACTGATCAAAACCTTTAGACAATACGTAGAAATAAAACAATAGCGGTCTATGTAGTGAGCGAAATAATTAAATTAACCTAATAGCTCTCCAACGCTGTCTTGTAGACTCTAAAAATCCAACTTAACCGAGCTTTAGAAATTAATTTAAACGACAAAATTGGCTTTTAATAATGGTTTTTAAAATTGTGGAATACTTTTTGTTGGCTTGGCAAGCGGCAATTCCTCGAATAAATTGAAAAGCCGCTTCCATTTTTAGCTCCGCGTTACCCTTTAATACGAATAAACGAGTATCTCTATATTAGTTAAGCCTAACTGTCAAAATCGTATAGATTTTACTCCGCCTATCTTAGTTCCAGCTGACGTAGATCCCTTTTTTTACCAATGAGAACGTAAACAAAAACAAAAATCCTTTTTTTTAGACCTAATAAAAAAAAGGCGCTAGGCCTACTCGTTCGTTCCGGGGCTATACTATACTCCCCTTTCATTGGCCGTAGTCATTTTCATTGTCTGGGATGAGGGACCGCTCGCTTATATTACGCGCACGCGCTTTACGTCTACCATAGGGATAGACTTCCGGGTTCCCACGGACGTAAACGTAAATTCCTTTCGTTGGGCATCTCTCTTTTCATTGGCTATAGCGACGTTCATTGACGCGATTGGTGGAACCCTACCCACCGTAGTAAGCCCCGCGAATACGTAAGAGAGGGGGTCCTATCGCGCACGCGCGTCCGTATCCCTCCGCTCTAGGCTCTACCGAGCGTAACTCGTCTAGTACGCGAAGGGAGGGATGGCGCGCCCATTCGGTCCTAAGGCCACCCCCTCGCCTCTCTTCCCGTCGAGAGGAAGCCCTCCGGGTGAGACCGCTTCCAGGGAAGAAATCAACCATAATATTCGATAAAATAAATGTATAATCAATTTAAAGACGAGTTAATCGAAGCGGAGAAACTGTTTCTTTTGGACCAATGAAAGGCCGCGGCTTCTTCTTTCCCGCGCGACGTTTCAGCAGATGGACCGAAATATAGGCATTTCAACCGCGGCCTTTTCTAATTGATAATATTTCATTAATGTTTTCACTAAAAGTTCCTATCGTTCGTAATTAGGCCACTTAACTATATTATTTATATAAAAGATGATTCTCGGGGCTTTCGAGATAAATGGAAGGCGAAAAAGATCGAGATAAAGGGAGGGTGACGAGGATCGAGATAAAGGGAGGGCGAAAAGGATCGAAAAATGAGAAGCGGGTCTTTTGAAATGTGATGGGTGTAGTAGCTATTGATCCGGGCTTGACCATCTTGTAGGTTTCTATTTGGAGAGCGACGAAGTCGCACTCTGAGTGCGAAGTCGCGAAAGCGTATCCAGTATATATAGGGGGTTGTTAGACGCGTAAACGAGTCAAAATTGGTCTCCCTCCCCAAAGGGCTTATTGTATTTGTAGCGTCTCTTCGTAGGCTTATTATACGTTGGTATTGGGGCCGGAGTTCCGGAAGACTGACCGCGTCCTTATCGCCCATCCGTACGCCTATATTATTTAACTCTCTTTTTTCCCGGCGTTCCAACGATTGCCCTATCAAAAAGTTAACGTTAAAAACTTCTTGGTCGGTCCACTCGACGAAGACGAATTAGCTAAAAAGGCGACGTAATAACTAGCCCCCCCCCCCCCACCTCGCCTAATCGATTCCTCGTCTTTTGAATCTACGTATGATATATAATTATCTATATATTATATTACGCGCCCGTATTGGCGCCTAATTAACGAACCTACGAATAGAAAACGTCTACATTGGCGTCTCTGTCGCTTTGGCCGCATTCTCCCTTTAAGCGAACTTTGTTATTCTTCCCTATTCGTAACTCATTCCTGGCGTTCTATAATAATAGACGCGCTTAAGCTACACCCGAGTTACCCAAATATTTGTATACGCTTCGTAGAACATCCGCCTATAGTCGCGGATAGACAATGGACCGAGACTCCCCCCCCCCCCCCCCGCTGGGATCAAAAATAATATCTCAGCTGGTGCGTCTACCTTTCATCGCAGCCACCGATGCCGGACAAAACAATAAAAAAAGGTTTCGAGACGTACGCGTACGCGTTTAGCGTCATTTATTAACGAAGCGAGTAACCTGGCGCTAATTTCTTAATAATCGCCTGAACGGGAAGCCTAATTTGAAATTTCCAGCATTATTTTATTACGAATATATACGCGGAAGAAACTCGTATTTACCAAGTTTCACATTCCAAAACAAAATTATTAAGTTATTAAGTTTTTATTTTTTTCGCGTAAATTTGGATTTCAAATTTTCAAATTGGGGTTTGCTCTAATATCTTGAGAATTAATAGACTTAAATTAATAATTTATGTTTCTGGGCAATCTACTCTAAATTCGTAATTAAGACATAGTAAAAAGGGCCTAAATCCTAATTAGAAGCCTAAAACCCTGGTCATGAAATATTAAGATAGATAAATAAATTTGGGAAAGGGAGTGGAGTCTCATAGGGGGGGGGGGGGGCAAATTTTTTGCACTTCAGAATTGTTTTTTTTTTTTTTTTTTTTTTTTTTTTTTTTTTTTTTTCGGCGTGTAACGTAACGTCTTTACGCCCGGACAGCGGTCGCGATTGCGAACCAGGTGTGGCGCCAAGGCGTAAGGCCTTGAGCAACTCAGTTATGGTAAGTAACTACGCAGGGATTAAGACTGGGAATTGCCCACGCGACGGAAGGAGATGGGAATGGGGAAGAGGAAGGACCATTCCGTCGCGGACCATTCGCAACACTCCCTATGGGCAAGGGACCTGCGATTCGAGCAGGACAACACCCAGACCTTGCCACTGAGACGCCAGTTTACAGGAGTGCGCCACCACTCCCGGCCTTCAGAATTGTTTCTCATTGATCCCGTTTATAATTCAAAGTAGTTTGGCCAAAAATATTCAATTTTCAGAATTTTTGAAGGTGTCGCTCGAGTCTCAAATTTGGCCCCCATGAGACCCCCAAAAATTTAAATTATCTCGTTCCGTAATATTTTCAAAGTGTTTTAGTCTTCAAATTCGTATTCAGCGCCTGTTTTTCGTCTATAATACGAATTTTTATTAAGTCAATTAATTCTAAAGGTATTAGAGAAAACTCAATTTGAAAATTTAAAATTTATGCAAAAAAATTTTAAAAATTATGACTTGAGAAATAATTTTGTTTTGGAGTTTGAAACTTGGTAAATATCAATTTCTTCCGTTTATATATCCGTAGAAAAATAATGGTTGAAATTTCAAATTAGGCCCCCTTTTCCTGAAGTGGAATTGGCGTGGATTGATCCTATTTTAGTTTCGGAATGGGCGTTTAGGATTAAGACTGTAGCGTTTTATTTTGTCGTTTCCTTTCGAGGCGGTACTTGGCGGTGGCTCCTCGGTTCGTCCGTCCGGGTCAATCGTACCGCGTCGTGGTCAGCGTTCTGTCCGCCGAGGGTCCGTTGAAGGTCAGGGCTTCGTTGCATCGAGACGAGAGAGAACAAGTCGCTTCCGCCGACCGAAGAATCGTTCCCGGAAGGACCGAAACCCTCCTCATGCGGGTAAGTCCTTATAACATCCAGCTAACCCTTCCCGTCTTCCTAGACCTACGAGATTTAATCGGACCATCTCGCGGAAGTAATTGTAAACCCACCGGAAAGCCCCCTCCCCCCCTTGTAATTAATTAAGATTCGACTCGAGCTGATGAACTTAGCGCGCGTCTCTTTTTTAATACCAGTCGGGAGCAGGCGGATTTCCCCCCTCCCCGATCTCAATCTCATCCTTTCTCGCCACCCGCTGTCTCTTAAGAATTTCAATTGATGTAATCATCAGTCATTCGGTCGACGGCGACGAGTTCTTAATTAAATCTTGTCGATGGAGACATTCCTCGTTGGCCCCGTCTCGCGTGTGTCCCTCGATCTTCTCTCTATTTAGATGATAAGATTGTCATTTTCTTCAGCAGTTCAAATCGCCTAAAAAAACGAATCGGTCTAATATCCCAGTTTTAAACCAAGAATCATTATCGAATAATGACGAGGACTTTCGTTATTTCGAGTTTTTCTCAACATCGCGGGGTGACCAAACTTCTTATATTTACTATTTTTTCAACGCCTTTTCCTATAAATTCCTATAATTGAAGGTTTTTATCCCGTATTTTCCTATTTATTTCCCTTTTTTCGGTCACGAGGATATCCATTTGTTCCTTTAAATTCGCGATTGTTTATCCCATATTTCCTATAATTTTCATTCCTATTTTCTCCTATAATTCGCCTTTAAATTTCCAATTTTTCCTATAAAATTTCAAGTTTTTGTCCCTGGTCACCCTGAGTCTAATAAATTAATTTCCCACTATTCCAAGAACTTTATTAGTTAGATAATACTCTAGAGCCGCGTTCGTACTAGATCTCGGAATCGATTACAACACTTTCGAATCAATTTGCTAGAGTCGCGCGAACGGGAAATCGCTTCGGGAACCGATTCTGTTTCAAGGAGCGATAAACGAAGCTACGACAAATCGATTTATGCCGATAACGGGCGTGACGCTTAAATCTATTCGTCGCGATTCGAATTGATCGGTTTAATCTTTACCGTTTGAAATCGATTAAGCGTAGCTTTGGCAACGGGATCGCATGATTATTGAAATCCCTTTTTCGGCGTCCAGGTTCCGTTGACGGCGAGCGACGGTAGCTATCGTCTGCGGCTGGAAGGCAATTCTAACGGGGCGCTGGGCGGAAGCGGCTTCCGGAACGAGAGTGACGTCGTCTTCTCCCGGAGATTCCTGACCATCTTGATCCAGACCAACCAACTGGTCTACAACCATCGGCAACCCAGTAAGACGCCTCGGAAAACGAGCGTCCCATTTTGCCTAACCGATGTCATTTCGCTCGCTTTCAGTTTACGTCCGAGTCATCTTATTGACGACCCAGATGAAACCTTACAGCGATCCCTGCGACGTCTATCTCATCGTAAGTCCTCCTTTCCTTCGTTTCCTCGCCGTTCCCTACGTCCAATCGACGTTCTTCCGCTAATAGCTCTAATATAGAAGGCGGCCGGCCGGAAGTCCCTTTAGATTTAGTACAAATAAGTAATCGCGGCGTTTCTTGGGGCCGTGGCAGGACTCTCGGGGTTTGACGATGAAGCGTTGGTATTCGGTGTATCCTTACTTGGGTTTCCTGAGCGTCCATTTCCATTTGCCGTCGGACTACCCGTCGGGTTGGTGGACGGTCCGGGTCACCGTTTTGGGCCAAGTGGAGGAAAAGCGGATCAAGTTGGAACGCTGGTTCGGAGATCGCTTCGACGTCAACGTCACTTTGCCGGCGTACGTCGTCAGTTCCGACCAATTCCTGGAAGGAGCCGTCCGCGCCAACCACACCAACTTTTCCCCGGTCTTCGGCAACCTGACTCTCCGGGCCGTCGTCAAGCCTTTCGACCGGCGAAACAACGACCGACGACCTACTCGTCCCAAGTACAAGTACTTGGAACAAAATCTACTTCGGGTAAGTACCGATCGCGACTTTCCAAATTCAAAAAACTCGATAGCTTAGATGTACGGAATGAGCCTGAAACGTCCGTCGCTCGGCAAACTCGACCTCAAAGTCATTTTTCTAGTTAAGTCAATCAGAAAATAGCGAGGGATCATGACATAGATCATTAAAACAAAATCTTGAGATTAAAAAATTAATTTGATTTAAATCTTTATTGTAGATCTGGTGAGATTTATTTTCGGATTTATGCATTTTTTCCTCTGGTTTATGATTTATTTCAGGCCGATTTATTGATTTTTTTTTTTTTTTTTTTTTTTTTTTTGGGATGATGGCTTGAAAAAGCGCTAAATTAAAATATAAGCCCGGTGGAAAGCCGCGAAAGTTTTCCATATAATTTTCTAAACGATATAATAGACGCAACCTTAAAAAAAAGTAACATCTTCCATAAAAACGGGTTCTATTTAACGGTTATTTTTGTTAGTTTCGAGGCTGGCATTCGGGTATAGAAAATCCTATACTTTGTAGCAACCTTGAAAAAAGGCAACATCCGAGATACAAACTTGTACTTTTTAACGTCTCTTTTATCCGTTCCCAAGGTTATTTTATAAAAAGGTCTATTTATCGTATTTAATTAGTAAAAATCGGAGAAAAATGAATATAATTTTCGGTGAATTTCGTCTCCCTTAAAAGCCGACGTTTACCGACAAATACGCGACCTTAAATAATCATTTTAAAGGTGTCTGTTACGCGATTTTGAGTCGAAATGTTTGTTATGGACGCGGTACTCCGTGTCCTAAGACTCCTAAAGGGATTTCCGAATAAACCTATTATACTTTGCTATTTTCGTAAGTAATTGGATAGGGGCAATCGCGAAACGAGGTTAAACGAGCGAGAACGGGTCGAGTTCTCCGATTTATACAAATAATAAACAATAAGGACGATAATAAAAGGGCAATAACCCCCGAGGGAAAAAGAACGTAGCTCCGCTTAAATAGATCTTTAATTGGCTCGCCTATATTGACACCCGAGTTTTTTACAAATTGAATTACTTTAGACATTTGTTTTAAATTCATTTTGATGCGCGGGTTAAATAACAATTAAGAGCTTCGTTTCCAATGAATCCCTCTAAAGGCGCGATCACGCTAGGTCTCGGGATCGAACGGGAAACAATCTTTTCTCGAATCGATTTGATTCGATTTCTCGAAACCGCTTCGGGAAGCGCTTTCGAACCGATTCGCTTCCAACAACCGCTAGAAGAAGAAATTTATAAATCGATTTATAAAGACAACGCGTGACGCTTAAATCGATTCCTGGCGATTCGAATCGATCGGTTTGATTCTACCGTTTCAAATCGATTAAGAAAAGCTAGCGTGACAACGTAGCTTTAGCTAAGGGGGGATGACGCCGAGGTCGCGAAACTAGCGAGGATGTAATTAGCGTAATTAACGAGAGGTTTCCTCGTCGGCGGGCCAGTTCGAGGGAACGTACGACTTCCGCTTTCCCATGGAGGACTTGAAGTACTTGGCTCAACCGAATCGCCTACAAGATTGCGATATCGAAGTTCGGGCTTACGTCGGCGAGCGCTACATGAACTTAGTGGTCAAAGGTTACTCCCGAACCAGAGTTTTCGACGAAGCCGTCAAGCTGAGATTCGTGGGGGTCACGCCTCAGATATTCAAACCGGGAATGCCCTTCAAAACCAGAGTAAGCCTCTCCCCCTCCCCCCACACCTCGCTATCTCTATCGACGGTCGGTCGAAAGTAACTCTTCGTTCCGATTGGTTTGTCCGGCCTAGTTGGCGGTGACGTACTTCGACCGGGTGCCTTTGGAAGCGGAACGACTGGAAACGGCTCGGATTCGCTTTCGACTGACGACGACGGCTCAAGGCGGCGCTCAAAGGGTCCTGGACGACCCCGCCGAGCTGAGAGATCTTTCTTTCGACGAAAATGGCGTTTTGGAAATACAATTCGACACTTTCGTCAAAACCGAAAAGATTCAAATTATGGTAAATTAAATCGATAGACGAAACACGATTAGCTCCCACCCTCCTCCGCGCGTCTCAACTTCCGGTAATCGTTATTCAGGCGTTTTATTCGGACGAGAAGGAGCGCGCCGACGCCGAGATGACGGCCCACGCCTTCTACTCCGAGGGCAATCATTACTTGCACATTTACACCAGCACGAAATCGGGCCAGGCCGGAGAATACGCCATCTTCCACGTTTGGGCCAATTTCTACATGAAGACCTTCAATTACTTGGTAACTAATAGAAAACCAATTTCTCGCTTCCGTTTGGTCTGTCAACGCGGACTATCCGCTCCTAGGGATTATCCGCGATTTGTAAATCCCCTTTAAAGTCGGCTTCTCTTCCGGCCGAAGGGAAAATCAACTTCTTCGCGAATAAGCCCAATGAAATAACCGGAATTCGAGCGGTTTTAAAGTTTGGTCGGGTTGAGTTCCCGTTCTTCATTTGGTCTATTCCGTTGGAATTGTCAAATTCGGACAAGAGTTGATTTTCTTCCGATCAGCCGCGAGCCGAGGCGTTATTTAAACGTTGGCGTATGACGCGCGCGCGCGCAGGTGGTCTCGAAAGGCGTCGTATTGTTGTCCGGTTTACAAAAAGTGAACGGCGTTAGTCGTAGCGTGACGACGTTCGCCGTGGCCGTCTCTCCCGAAATGGCTCCCAGTTGCCAGGTCATCGTCTACCACGTCGTGCAAGACGGCGAAGTCGTGGCCGATAGCGTCTCTCTACCCGTTCAAGGCATCAACCGGATTCCGGTAAGCCTACGCCTTCGCCTTCGATGTTCCCCCCCCCCCATCCGCTTAATCTTTTCGCGGCCTTCTAGTTTTATCTTCGTATCAACGACAAACAAGATCGAACCGGAAGTTTGATCGAATTGGTTCCCGGGTTTACGCCGGAAGCTATCGTGGGCATTTCCGCCGTCGACGTTGATTCTTTGGCATCCCAGGGAAAAGCCGATCTGACACCCAATTCGGTAGCTACCTTTTTTCCTACGTTTTTCCCTCTTAAGTACTCGGACGTCGGGAGGGAGGGGCGGGGAAGGGAAGGTAATTCCGGCGGCGAGTTCGCCGCTAATTACCAGATCGGTGTTGGCAGGTTTTGGATTCGATGTACGAATTCGACGAAGGAAGAAGTAAAACGCAACGAATTGTCTGGTTGGACCGCGAAGGAGGACCCGAAAAGACCCAGCATTACGTCACGCAGAATTACGGGCGCGACGCCAACCGAACTTTCGACGTAAGCGTTTAATCGCCACTCTTCGGAGCCTTTAAATTTTCGATATTCCAAAGTCAGTTGGAATATAACGCTCCGATTGCACTTTCGTCTTCGCGCTATTTAGGTGAACGGCTTGGTAGTTCTGACCAACATGAAACTGGGCTCGTTTCCGAGTAAGTTTTATTTGATTTGGCGCGAATCGCTCGTTGAAATTTGGTGGCAAAACCGTCTCTCCGGGCCGCGTGTCCTTCAGATTACTGCAACTCGTCGAACGGGATGTCCTCTTGCGTCAGCGGACAATGTTTCCGGTCGAACAAGCGTTGCGACGGCTTCCGCGATTGCGAAGACGGCACCGACGAAGGCGACTGTCCCTCGCCCAGAAACGACACCCAGCAACTCGAGTACTACTTAACCAGAACCAACAGACAGTACCAGTTCTACGAGTCCAGCGGAATGGACTTTGCCTGGCAAGACGTACTCATGGGGTAAGCCCTCCCCACCCCTTTTAAAATACTCTTCCAATAAGTCTAGCTTTGACTGTACAATTTGTTACGCTTGATTTCAAGGAGAGATAGCGGACAACCCTTTTTATATAGGGACGGATTTTATTTATTTTTTTTATTTGTCTCAAGGGGGTTGAGTCTTTTCCTTCGTTAGCGTAACTATAATTATAATCGTGTACTTTGGGAGTCCCTATCCCCTGATCATTACGTACGTCGTTGATTTTTAATTAGCGATCAAACCGAGCAATATTCGCCTTGTTTTCCCCCGAAACGGCCGACTGTTTGGCGCCTGAACGCCATCGCCATGAGTAAGACGTACGGTTTCGCCATCTTGGACGAGCCCATTTACGTCGACGGAACCAACCCTTTCTTCATCACGGTGGAAGCTCCTCGCACGGCGGTCCTGGGCGAGCAAATCGGAATTCGAGTCGTTCTCTTCAATTACCAACTCTTCGAGATCAAGGCCGAAGTCATTCTGGAAGCCAGTAATCGATACAAGTTCGTCCACGTCGAATCTTTCGGCGTCGTCAAGTCTTACAACCCCGAGACGTCTTTCGGCGAGCATCAGCACCTCTTGTACGTCAAGCCCGGCAGTCAACGAGTGGTTTACGTTCCCATCGTGGCCACCGCCACCGGCGTCGTGACGGTCGGCGTCACGGGGAGGACGCAGATCGCCACCGACTCCGTGAACGTCGACATCAACGTCCTGGCCGACGGCGTGCCCGTCTTTCAACACACTTCCATGTTGCTGGACATGCGCAGTCAAGCCTACAACTTGAAGTTCTTGAACTTGAACGTCAGCGACGATCCCATCATTCCCTTCGAAGATACTTACAGGTAATACAACCCCCTCCCCCGCGCCAACTCGAGTTTAGCTTTAATTAAAGAAAAATAAAAAAGGCAATAACTATGGGGCGCCAAATCGGCCAAAACAAATGGAGTTCTATAAAAGAATGAAAAGAATGTCAAAATCATCTAGAAATTGTACTTTTCTAGAAGTTTTTCATACTTTTATAGACATTTTATTTTATTTTTCTATTTTCTTTTATTTTCTATTGGTTTGGCGTCCCATAATATGATTTGGCGTTCCATTCCTAGACTTTGAAGCGATTAAAGGGATAGTGACACTTAGACGTTAATTCGTTTATAAAGTTTTAATTTATTCGCGTTTAGAAAAGACTGGCGGGGCTCCCAACCCAAAGGACGCGATAATATTATAGGTGCGAAATGCCAAAATGATAGGATAGGCTCCAAAATTACGTTATATTAGGGTTAAGTATTTAAAATAACGAAATATTGGGAGCTAAAATAATGGCCTGGCAACCATAACATAACCAAAAATAACATTTATTGGAAACTAATGTTTCTTTTTTTTACTTTCTCGCGGAGGAATAGTCGATATTAAAAATTGTGACTTCGTCCCAACCTTGAAAAAAGGCAACATCTTCCGTAGAAACGGTTTCTATTTAACGGCACTTTTTGTTAGTTTCAAGGCTGGCAATCGGGTATAGAAAATCCTATACTTCGTAGCAACCTTGAAAAAGGCAACATCCGAGATACAAACGGGTGCTTTTTAACGGCTCTTTTATCCGTTTCCAAGATTATTTTATAATAAGGCCTATTTAAGCGACGTAACAAAAATATTGTTATTTATAGAATAAATATAAGAATTCTAGGTGTTATTATAGAACCACCTGGGAATTATAAAGGTATTATAGGTATTAATGCCCTGGACAGGCTGGACTGATATTGGGCGGCTTAGCCGCGCTCCTCTTTCTTATATTTTTGTCGTTAGTAAATGAACGAGATTAATTAATCAATTAAGACGTTAGGAAACGCCTTTAATGGTTGAAATTTCCTTCTCGAGGCGTTTCACGTTCGACTCGCCCAAAGTCCGGGTGAGTATAATCGGGGACGTGGTCGGAGCTCCGGTCGGGTCGGATCCCGTGGACACGACCGAGTTGAGAATGGCTCGACCCGTCAAGTCCGGGGAACACATGATGTTCAACTTCGCCTACAATCTGCACACGCTCAATTACTTGCGCTTGACCAATCAATTGAACGCCACCACCCAAAAGAATCTCTTGGAGTACTTGAATCGGGGATACGTCTACCAGAGCGTCTTCTTCGTCAACGGATCCTTCACCATGTTCCGCAAAGAACCGAGCGTCTGGTCAGTAACCTACCTCGACTCCTACCGAGCGTCAAACGCTTGAAAATTGGTCCGCGCGAACCCGGCTTTAAGTTTGGTAAATATCGAATGAAAGTAAATAAAAATCCGCGCCAATTGGACAACTGGCGCTCCCAATGCCTTAACGTTAAAAGAATATACTGCGGTTTGACGGCCAAGGTCTTGGACATGAAACGCCTCTTCTTTTAATATTAATACATTACGAGCGCGGTTGAAGGCCAAAATAATACGATTGTCCCCAATTTATATTTACTTTTATAGAAGTTTTGCCAAACTTTCGAAATTAATTTAAAAGCGCCAAAAGCGTGCCTAAAAATAGTATTTAAAATTTCTCATCCCGCGATTCCGAATATAAATTGAATAGCGCTGTTCCATTTTTAGTTTCCCTTTAATAATTAGATCTCGTATCATTTTTCCATTTCAATTTTGCTCAGTGGCGGCTTCTAACTCGTTTCGGATAAGAAAAGCTTTTTAAAGGGAGAATGAAACCAAAGAACGATTGATTTTTAATCGATTCCTTATTGTTTAAATACAAAGCCCCTAATCCACTAGTGAAAAACGATTAAGAACCAATATTAACGCTAGAAATAAATTTAAAACTTACCCGAAAAATAGGCTAAGCGGGATTCAAACATATCAGATGACTTCCTCGCGATTGGAGGTCTAGCGACCAATCAAACGCGATTGGAGGTCTAGCGACCAATCAAACGCGATTGGAAGTCTCGATTCTGGATATCTCCACGAATCCCGCTAAGCCTATTTTCCGGGTAAGTTTTAAATTTATTTCTAGTGTTAATATTTGTTTGGCAAATGGTTTGTATCGCGGTGGATTAGGCTTAGTATTTATACTCGAAGGAATCGATATGGTTAAATGGTTTTCAGTCTCCCTTTAACGGTACAAGGTTAAGGGTGTCGGTTTTAATCTTTAGTCCGGGTATTCCGCGGGTAGGCTGACCGCGTTCTGCGCCCGCACTTACTACTTGGCCCAATATCCGGGTTGGGAACTTCAGTTGTACATCGACCCCCGAATGATCGCCGACTCGATTCGTTTCCTGCTGGAGAATCAAACCCCGGAAGGGTCCTTCGCCGAAACCACCGCTCATTCGTACAACAAGAAGATGGCTTCCAAACCCAAGGATTCCAATTCCAGATACCATCAGTACCGGAACGTCACTCTCACGGCGCACGTCCTCATCACCTTGACGAAGGTCACGGATCTCGTCGGGGTCAGTCCAAAAACAATAACCGCGCGCGCCGACCTCTACTAATCGAGGTTTTTCGAACCCCAGGACTTGAGATCTTTGGCGTCTAACGGGAAGGCCAAGGCTAAAAACTATCTGGAACGTCAATTGCCGTCGCTGAAAGACCCGTACGAGTTGGCCATCGTCACGTACGCCTTGATGGAAGCCGGAAGCGTCGAAGCAGAAAGCGGTTTCTATAAGTTAGATCGCCTTCAAAGGTCTTCCGGTAAGTAAGTTATAAATAGCCTTCTTATATCGGCTTCGCGACATCAAGCTGCGCCGTCTTACAGAGGGAATGATATACTGGAGTCCGGTCGAGATTCCGGCTCCTCAGATTATCTACCAAAGTCAGAGACCGTTCGTTCAACCTCGGAACCCTAGCAAATACGACTCCGTGGCCGTCGAAGCCACGGCATACGCCTTGATGATCTACAGTCGCAACGGAGGCGTCATACAAGACAGGATAGTCCAATTTCTCAACAGCATGAGGTTCACGGATCCCGCTTTCGTCTCCACTCAGGTAAAATGCGTTTATCGCGCGAAAAAAAGCTAGAATTAAACGTCGAAAGAGGGTCCTTCTTTCGTTGTTTCGGTTCAGGATAGTATCGTGGCTCTGGAAGCTTTGGTGGATTATTCGTTCCGATCTCACGTCAGGGACATTACTTCGATGCGCTTGGACGTTCATATAAGCGCCGATCCCAACAAGACTTATTCCATGTCGATTTCGCCGGAGAACCTGGCCGAGAAGAGGTCGATTACGGCCCGGAAGAACGTGTGGGGTCACGTCGAGGTTCAGGCGCGCGGGAGCGGGTTGGCTATCTTGCAAGTCGATCTCCAGTACAACGTCGATCGCGATTTCCTGCTCATTCCTCCGCCGGAAGACGCCTTCGACCTCACCATCGACTACGCCTATTCGGGAAGGAACAAGTCCCATTACAACATCAAGGCGTGCGCCAGGTAAACTCTCGTCTTGTCCAGCCTAATAGAAGGACTTTTTAAAGGTCTCGTGGCGCCCAATCGGGATGAATTGATTATCCCTCCATTACTTTTAACACCACTCCCCAGTTTCGCGACATTAAATTCGTTTTTAACGGGTCGATTTAGATGGAAATTACTGTCGGAAAGCGAAAGCAGCGGCCTAGCGGTGATCGAAGTGGCCCTTCCAACCGGATATTTAACTCAGAAATTGCGCATGAACGCTCTGGTACAAGACGAACGAGTTCCCAGGCTTCAAAGAGCTCGAGTTCTCCCTAGATCGGCCGTTTTTATGTTCGACTACGTAAGTCTGCCTCTTTCGATAAGCGTTAATCGATTTTAAAGTTAAAGACCTTCCGTAGTTGGATCGTGATTGGAGTTGCGTCAACTTTACGGTGGAACGCTGGTATCCCGTCGCCAATATGAGTACGCTTCTCACGCAAATATTCCATTTTTAGTCCTCGTTTAAAGGGATAGTGAAACGATTAAGGCGTCACGGTCCGATAATCTCAATTGTTTTTTTTAGCCAGATATCTGAAAGCTCGAGTGTACGATTACTACATGCCCGGTAAGTCGAGATTCGTCTCTCGTTCAACCTTAATTTTAACTGACTCGAATTGTCTTACGAGAACAGAACGATACAAAGAGGCCATATTTGAGGACTACGAATTATACGTCCTGAACATTTGCGAAGTGTGCGGTTCTTATCAGGTATATTTGCGGGAAAATGGTGGGGGGAAATGATTGAAAAATGGGCGCTTAATTAATTTAAAATATGGCCAGTGTCCTTACTGCCCTCACTTCAGTTGGGCTTCGAAAGCGTCCGTCCAACCGTTACTCGTCCTAGTCGCCGTCGCTTTACTCTCGCGACTAATAAACGCTCGACGATGGAGTCATCGAAGATGACAGCGCTCGTTTAAATAATATATACTCTTCTTTTTGAGACGATCGGCTAAAAGTCCAGCCTTTGGGACCCGAAGCTCAAAAGGTTTGACTCTTTAAAGGCCCCGTCTTCTCGACATTTGACCCCTTTAAAATCACCTTCGGAAAGAAGGCGACTTTAAAGGGGGGCCGTGCGAAGCGCCGATAGTCCCTTTAAGCCGCGAACCTTCGAATCGCGTCCCGCTAATTTTGTAAATTTACTTTTAAGCGTACGAGATTGTAATCGAGATTTTTTATTAAATATTTTTACGATAGGTTTTGTACCGTGAATCGACGCTTTAGGCCTAAGACAAAAACGTCGTGACTGGAAGTCTTAGAAAATAAACGCGAAAGGGGCGAGTCGCTTCGTTATCCCTCGATGACCTTAATAGGCTTAACTTCTAATTAAATACTGTATAAAAGGCAATTTTAAGCGGGGTAACGTATTTATTAAGAGTAAAAATTCGTAAAATGGGAAATTGCTTAATCGAGGCTGTGACCAAATAGAAATTTACAAAAAAAATCAAAAAGAATAAAATGGGGGCGTTAAAAACTTGTTCGTATAATTGTTGACCCTGGGGAAAAACGTTCCTTGAAATAAATGATTTTAATCAGGATTTAAGTAGAAAATCATTGGTGACCACTAAAAACGAGCGACAATAACCTAAAAAGTTCAAAATGGAGAACAAAAACAATTTTCTCTTTTTTCTTTCAAAATACACTTATTGCAACGGCTCTCTTAAAGTTAAACGGCTAATTAATACGATTATATACTTTTAAAGGGAGAATGAGACGCCATCAAAGATTAAATACGCTCGATGATTGAAATTAGTAATTAACAAAAAAAATTTAACACGCGTATTAAGTATTTATGAAATTGTCCAGTTTTGACTCCCCTTTAAATCCGGAGCGCGACGCTATCGTTCTCTATTGAGGAGGATAAGCGGAATAAGCTTGTTCGTAAGAGCCGTAAGGTTGTTGTCCTTGATTGGGATGCATCTGATGAGGGGCGGGTCCTCCTGGAGGCATACTTCCCCCCTGAGCTTGAGCCCCTGGCGAAGGCCCCCCGCCTCGGTAATAATTGGGCTGTTGGGGAGGGCCCCCGTATCCTTGGAAGGCGCGTTGTTGTTGAGTGGGAGGTGGAGTAGTGGAATTATTTGCCCCGTAAGCTCCTCCCGCGCTCCCTTGAGAGTGGTTCATATAGGCCCCTCCTCCTTGAGCCCCGGGTCCCGGATAACCTTGAGGTTGTTGCGACGAGACCGAAGGAGGGGGTCCTGAGACGTATTGAGAGTTATTCTGCTGATATCCTCCCCATTGACCTTGAGATCCCGCTGGCGCCATGTTGAAACCTTGACCCGATTGCGGGTACGAAGAAGATTGTTGTGGGGTGCCGCCGCCGCCACCACCGCCGACTCCTGATATCCAAAGGGAAACCCAAAATTTTTAATAATAGTTGAGATAAAAACTATTTCGTTATCTCTTTAACCCCTAAAATAAGGTTACCCCCCCCAAAGCGAAAATAACTAATTTAGGAATGTTTGATAAAAATAACCATATTAAAAACGATACTATTAGTATGAAAAGAAAACGTTATCCTATCTAAAGATCTTTAATTATTTTGAAATAACCGTGATCTTACCTTGTCCGGGTTGGGCGGCGTTGGGACTAGGTTGTCCATAGGGAGCGGGTGGCTGCTGAGAAACGGGTGGAGAGGCGTAGTTCTGAGGAGGAACGGGAACGGGGTTGTAGGCGGGCTGTTGTTGTTGGGGGGGCGGAGGCGGTTGGGCGGGAGTTGAGGGAATTGGCGTGGAAGGATTGGGTGGAGCTTGAGAGGGCGCTTGGCTTTGATATCCTTGTTGTTGGGGAGGTGTCCCGTAGTTTGGATGATTCTGCCCAGGGACGGGATAACCGGCCGTTTGTTGCTGCGGATGAGGAGCTTGTTGAGGGGGCGACGAGTAATGCTGCTGTTGCGGATGAGGCTGCGGCGGAGGACCCGCTTGAGGACCTCCTCCTTGCTGCTGCTGTTGAGGGGAGTTGTGGGGAGCAGTCGGGTAATTTCCACCCTGATTGTATTGACCTCCTAAAGACGATCCCGCGCCAATTATAAATATAATTGGCAGAGGAAAAAGGCTTTAGAAAAACGCGTCACTATCCCCTCAAAAAAAAACCGAACCCCTTACGAGATCGTGACGAAGATTTAGCGCTAGAAACTTTGAAAGCATTTTGGAAATGTCCAATTATAAAGATTCTTAGACCAAAATTCAATTATTATTTCGAATACTATCGAGGATTAATATAGTTTGAAGCTGAACGCACCGCCCCTTATGGCTATTCTACCCTCAAATATATACCCTAGATTACTGTATAGCCGAACTTTCGTCTGCTATAATATTTTTGCCCCTATTCCATAAGTTCAGTAGTTGATTGTTTTACTTTAAAGATATATTAAATTCTTTCAAATAAGTTTAGTTTACCAGCGGTTTAATTTATATTCAACAAATACTAAGCGGTTTCGAGTCGCTAAAAGGATAGTAACGGCAAATTAATTATTATTACCTTAAAAACATTATTTAAACAAATTTTTCCATGGCAATTTTCGAGATTGTAACCGGAATGTTTTAAAACTATAAAACTTGGTTTTCAAAGGGATAGCGAAATGAAAATTGCGGTACATTTAAGGTTACTATCCCTTTGAAGAGAACTAGGAGTACTACGAGTAGAAGGTAAAAGGAATTTACTTTGCTGCATAGCGGCATAGGGGGGTCTTGGGTATTGCGTCTGCTGGTGCGGCTGAGGGGCCATTTGCTGCTGGTGAGGGGGCAGGGAGGCTGAAGGAGGAGCTGGGCTTTGCTGCTGGGGTGGCCGGGATTGCGGTTGAGGGGGCGGAGGAGGTTGGGCGGGTGAGGGCGATCCAGACCCCCTCGAAGCTTGAGGAGGACCTTGATTGACCGTTGGCTGGGAAGCCATCTCGCGATTATTTTGGTTGTAATTGACGTGAGGAGAATTTGGGTGGGAAGCTTGTCCGTCCCCTTTTTTCAAGCTGGGGCCTGAAAATTAAATCCCAGGGAAGGGGAAATTAATGGCGCTAAACTTAATTAAAACATCCAGCCCCTTTAAAAAGGTGAAAAAACAAAATTGCAGTCCGAGCGTAGGAGTTTCAAAACCAAAGGCGAATTAAAATTGAAAAAGCCAAAATAAGTGGAGGAAACATGAACATGCGCAAGCGTTCTTTTTATAGAGATTTTAATTCAAAGGTTAGAGAAAACTTTATTTTTTAAAGCCGATAAGAGTAACGTAGGCGTACCGTTGGGTGCCATATTTGGATGAGTTTGATTGGTAGGAGGAGTTCCGTCTCTTTGAGGAACGTTCCCTGGGTTGGTGGGTGCCATTTGCTGTTGCTGTTGTTGGTTCGGCGAATGAGAATTATGATTTTGACCGGGTGCCGGAGGTCCACTCATGAAACTTTGCGGGGGTGGAAGGTGGGCTTGCATACTAGGTCCTTTATGCGCAAAGTATTATTATTATTATTATCATAATTAATGATTATTTTATTACCTCCAGCGTCAGCTACGGAGGCCAAATAAACCAAATTGCGATGAAATATCTCTTTGTATCTGTAGGAATACGAAAGTAGGCTATTTTAGAGATAGTCTAAATTAAACCAAATTATTTTTCGGTTGTACTGACTGTAGGCATTCCGACACCTTCCCTTTATTTTGATAGTCGACGATCGCTTGAATTAATTGGACATTTTCATCTAATAACTGTAAAAACCGTGAGTTAACTTATTTAACTAAGCCTGGCCTAGCCCAAAAAAAAAAAAAAAAAAAAACATATTTACCCTTTGATATTGGCTGGGATTAAACGGAGGGCGATTTTTTTGAGGCATAAAAGCGACCGACATCGTTTTATTACTAATTAATCTTGGTCGTTTTGGCAAATTAATAATATTACCAATTAAGTTCTCTTTTTTAATATTTTAAAAAGGTACGAGGAACGCTTCGTTAGGCTAAAACTTAAGGATCATAGAAGATTAAAAGAACATTATCATAATGTCATAACCCGAGTTCAGACCGACCAATCAGAGGACAGCATTCGCCTCGGGGAGAGACGGAAATAAGGCCCCGTCTAATACATTTTTAAAATGTACAATTTGACAATTATAAATATAAGAGATACTGAATAATGCCTGATAAATGTTTTGGGAATAGGCGATCATTGAATTTGCCGATAAAATATTTCGCTTATTTCCGTTCCCGTCACCTCGTTTCTTGAGTATCAAGCCGCGTGATTGGTCGACACGTGACCCGTAAACCCTACGTCATTTGGCCGGTATTCAGCGTCCTCGCGGTGAATCATTACTGAGCGCTGCCATTGTTAATCTCGGAGCTTGAAAAAAAGTAATAGGCGAAAAAGGTTTTAATCAAAGGGCATCGTCTTTAAATATCGCCTTAATTAGACAATAGTCGAAGCGGTTAATTAAATCGAAACAAGCCGAATGTTTAAACGCGGTTATTTCGCGTTATAGCGGCCGATATTCTGTTTAAATCGCGAAACATTTACGGCGCGTTGATTTTTTTCGGTGCGCTTTAATTTTTTGTTGTCGGTCCCCAGCGCGCTCGTTCGTAGTGATGGCCGACGATCGCGTCGAAAACGGTGAAAATGTAGATGATATCTCCGATTCCAGGATTTTAGATGTTTCCGAAGAACAATCGACGGAAGATCAGGTAAACGTTCGAGTATTAATTTCTTTTTGTTTCGTCCAAAACTTCGGCGTAAAACGGGCTCGAGAAACGGGAGTCGCTAAGCCTCGGTCTTACGAAGTTTTAGAAAAAAAAAAAAAAAATGGTCGGTTTATCTCTTGGGGTGTAATTTATTCGCAGGAACTAGAGGCTATCAAAGCTCGGGTCTTGGAAATGGAAGAGGAGGCTGAAAAACTGAAAAGGATGCAAAGCGAAGTCGAGAAACAAATGAGCATGAGTCCGCCCTGTACGTATCCACTTTGAATCATTTTAATCAACTTTGGTCGGTCGTCTTAACGGCGTTCCTTTATTGCCAGTAGCTGGATCCATAAACTTATCAGCCGAGGAGAAAATGGAAGTCGATTCCAGGTCCATATACGTCGGCAACGTAAGTCCAAACTGCCTTTACCTTTATCCTTTAAAAATTGCTTGATTATTATGATGATTATCATTCTTTATAAGCACATGTTAGACTTATGACGTCAAATGATTCTTAGATTACTCTGAATTTCGCGTTAGCTTTAACACACCATCCTCCCGCTTTCTCGTATCGCGTTCTAATTTATGTTGAAATCTCGCCATAGGTGGATTACGGGGCGACGGCTGAAGAGCTGGAACAACACTTTCACGGCTGCGGTTCCATAAATAGGGTGACAATTTTATGCGACAAGTTTTCCGGTCATCCTAAAGGGTAAAAGATATCGTCATTATTCTTTTCTACGGCCAATTAATGTCTGGATTTTTTTAGTTTTGCGTATATAGAGTTTACTGATAAAGACTCTATCCAGACTGCGATGGCTCTCGACGAATCTTTATTTAGAGGAAGACAAATCAAGGTAAGCTTGATGCGAAACCGAGGGATAGTTTTTATTTTTATTACTCTTAATTTCGTACGATTTCATTTTTAGCTTATAACCCGAAACATTAGGCTTCTCTAGAGAATTATAGGATTTAGGCTTAACTCTAATATAGAGCTAGAAGAAAGTTCTTTTTTTAAAATTTGTTTTCTCTTAAGGTGAATCCCAAAAGAACGAACAGGCCCGGAATCTCGACGACGAACCGACCCCCTCGCAGTCGCTTTCGGGGGGGTGCCGCCGGCCGCTCGGCTTCTTACCGCGCTTACGGCGGATATCGACCAATGAGACGCCCATTCAGGCAAGTCTATTATTAACGACGCATCAAATACGCTAGGGACTAAAACTAATTTAAAGCAATTTACGGTAAAAGTTTATAAACTCTCTAAAAATCGCAGCGACCGCCGTTATAAAATAAACAAAAGCTTCTCTCCGCGAAACGCGAGCTCCTTCACCCCGGAGTAAACTCTTAAATTATTCAAATTCATTTTTAGACTAAAGATATTATTAGTTGAGGCGAGAATTCCTTCGTTCTTAGTTTTCCTCGGAAAAATGACCTCTCAAAAGCGTCCATTTATTTCCTGTAAATATCGTGGCTGAAAGAAATCCCCTCTAGTCAAAAGACAGTTTTGTTTTTTTTTTTTATTATTATTTAGGGTTTAATTTCTGTTTCTAGTTTTAAACTCTTTATAGTTCGTCTTAGTTCATTGTTCTAAATTGTTTTTGTTTTCTAAGAAGGGTTTTTCCCCTTCTTTCTTTCTTTCGGGAGGCTTCCCCCCCCCCCCTTCCATCTCTCTCGGGAATCTTTTTAGCTTTTCTCTCCGGAATTGTTTGTGCGCGCTCTTTGGTTCCCCTTTCTATCAGTTTCTCCGCTTGCGAATGTGACGCTTCATTCGCGACCAATTATTTTAAGTTTGCGAGAATGGAACTGAAAAACAAAAACAAAAAAAAAACATGATTGTTCTGTTTCGCCAACGGCCCGCGTTTATTTCAATTTAAATTCGCGCAAATTTGGGAAAAGAAAAAAATCTTCGGACGTCGTTTTTCAGGTACATTATTTTCAATTCGCGTATATTTTTGTCGATTTTAAATCAGTTTTAAGTCGACTTAATCTTCTTTAATTTTTATAAAGATTAATCAAAATTAAGTAGATTTAAATCTGATTTAAAATTGATAAATATCTGAATTAAGAAAGAACCTACCGTATAAACGGAGTTAAATTTTCCACTAAAACTTTGAACATTAATCCCGAAAATTGCGAGAATCTTTTAATTTTGGAAAACTTCCCGCCGCGAGAGAGTTGTCGAAAGAAAAAAGATTAATCGGAAATGTTTTAAATGTCCTTAAAAGTTCCCCTAGAGATTTTAGCTGTCCGCGTTGGCGTCGACGATCGTGGCTAATTTAGTTTTTTCATTTTATAGTAGGCCTCAAATTTTACGTCTCCTAATTTAAACAAAAGTTAGAAAGAAACTTTTTTGCGTGTTTGCGAAACTTTGCCAGAAAAAAAAAAACACTTTTCGAAAAAAAAAAAAAAACTTTGCGGTCAAAACTTATTGAAAGAAACGCCTGCGGTTTAAACGGTAATTTGGTAGGAAATTAAAGTTAACGGCTTCTATATTTTCTTGGAAATTCTTTCGAATCTTCTACGAACCGGTAAAATTAATAAACTAAATCTGTCCTCTCTCTCTTTGAACGAAACTTTAAAATTAAATCTAAATTCTCAAATAATCGCGCCTTTTCCCAAAAAAAAAAAAAAAAAGTTTTTCTACGGAAATGAATAATTATTTATGGAATTTGGTTTTATTTTTTTCACCCCAAACTTTGTTCCCCCGTATTTATTTTGAAAAATCATTTTTCGCGCTCTTTTTCTCAATTAGTCGCGTTTATAAAAAGGGTGAAATCAATTGTGTAACAAAATAAAAATGCTCAAACGAGGATTTTCGTTACGTTCTTTGTTAGGCCAGTCTTTTGGAAAACAAACGCTTTTGATTGGATCGTAGCTACCCAATTTAAGAATTTCCGCATTTTCTCCGTTGAAGATTCCCGCTCTTTTCAAAAAGATTTAATTAGACCAGCTGATTTAAGCCTATATTATTGGCTGTCAGTCTCCCTTGAAAATAGGAATTTCTTTTGCGAAAGCTTTTGTTTTCCAAATAGTTTAGTTTTAAATTTTCGATATTTCTTGGTAAATTTGTTAGCGCGTAGAGAGTGTGCCTTTCAATGTTTTCTCTCCGCATGAAATTTGCCGATTTATTTTTATTCCAATTTATCGAATGGCTTGCGGGAATTTTCTCGCTTAGTAAAATCGACAAAAGCGAAAGCAAATTTTCGCCGGTTTTTGAAACAGAGCAGTCATGTTTTTTGCATTTTTTTTAATATTTTTGTTCCTCAAGGAATCCTCTCTCTCTCGCCTAACCCCCACGCGCCCCCCCCCCCCCCCATTGTTTCACTTTTTCGTTTCGCGAATTATCCCCCCGATTAACGAAAACCTTTTTAATTTGGAGAGCGGTTCCCTCCTATTAATTTTGACTAACCCTAAAATATTATTTTTATTTTTGCTTTAACCTAAATTGGCTGATACAATTTGTTGGCATGATTTTTAGAGCCGTTTCCTTTCTCTAGGGTTTTATTTTTAAACAGGGTTCGTACGTACGAGGAAATCGCGGGGAAAAATAAATTAAAGCGGGGTTGCCACAGACAGGGAAAACCTGGAAAAGTCGGGGAATTTCAAAATTGGTCTAAAAAGTCGGGGAATTTTAAAATTGTTCAAAAGTCAGGGAATTTTCGTGTTATCCAAAAATAAAGTTGCGGATTCAATTAGACCAGGGAGGCTTCCATAAATACTTTCTCGCGGTAAACTGTCTAAACAAAGCACCAATTTTTGAGAAGTGATTCCCGCAAGGAAGTGCTCCCGGGCGAATCTCTAGCAAACTTGGAGTTCCTATACAACGCAATAAGGGGTTTATTTGGACAGTTATTAAAGATTAAGAAATATTTTACGCTTGATAATTGCGTATTACAACTAATTTAAAGCTTTAGATTGGTCAGGGAAAAACGGTGTAGATGGTCAGGGAAAACCTGGAAAAGTCGGGGAATTTTGTTACTAAAAATCTGTGGCAACCCTGTAAAGAGACTAAAAAGCAATTATTTAAATTGGGGGAAAAATTGAGGTTTGGTCGTATTTGAGCATTAGTTTTTAGACTAAACCGTTCTGGATGTGGGAACCTTTTTTTTAATATTAATTTGGCGACTAATATCGTTTCCATTTTAACTGTTCTATCGTAGTTTGTTTTTGGCATCAATTTACTAAGATTTATCGAAAAGTTTTAAAGGGATCGTGAAATCTAACGCTAATTAAAAGAAGAAAGTTAAATTTCTCAAGTTCCGTATTCGTCGCGAGTTTTTCTTTCTAGTTGGAGCTATTTTACGATTGAAAATTCCTCTTCAGTTTCATTCTCCCTTTAAATCAAATTTAGGCCCATTAATAGTTTCCAATTTTAAGCCAAGATTTAAGAAAGTCTTAAACAAAGTCGAGTAAGGCGTTAAAACTCTCTAGACGAAGGTTTCTTTACCATATTTTGTACCGATTTAAAAAAAAATGCCCGATTAGTGATTAGGCTTAGTCCTTAGCCTAATTCTAATTGGAAATTAACGAGAAACTTTCGTCTTTAGTCGTAATATTTTTGGCTATCCAATTTGTAAATTTTTCATTCTAAGGGTGAATTTTGTTTTTAAGGACCGAGTTGTTTTGTTTTTCCGGGAGTGAAATAAGCTTTGAATGGAGTTAAACAACGTTTTTATTTTGTCTTAAATTTCAGAGCGAGACGTTCGTGGTATTACCCCTATTAATACAAAAAAAAAAACACTACTGGATAAAAAACCGCAAACCGTCACGTTTAAAAGTTTTAAAAATCATTTTTTTTCACCCTTCGCCATTGACAACTTGTATTTAAATAATTCCGAAAATATTTTGGGGTCGGGGTTCTAAATGAAGCTTAGATTTGGCCCCACCCATCTTACCCCCAATGCTTTTTACCTTAAAAACGCTTCAATATTCATTAAAAAAAAAACCATTAATATTTCAAATAATTGCGTAGAACAGTCGCGGGAAATTTTCTCTCGATGTGTATTTGAAGATTGTCTAGCCATCTAGGTTTTGGGGGAATCATTCGATAGTCCCCCCTTCCGTAGTTTCTAAGCATTTTAACGTAAACTACCCAGCCATTAAATGGAAAATATTTCAAAAAAAAAAAATTACAAATTTTCGCGTGAGACTGGATTTCAAAAAAAAAAAAAAAAAAAAAAAAAAAATGTAAGATTATTTTTTAAATCTCCCGGTAGAGTTAACGGGGAAAAAAGTAAAATCTAGTTATTTTTATTATAAACCGGCGCTTCCTCGGCTGTTTTCCAAACCCCCTCAACCCAAAAAGTCAGATCCAGTTTCGAGATGTCTTTAAAGGGAGGCTAAAGAGGAAATAATTCATTTTTTTGAAAATTTAACGAATGTAGGCTTAGTATCGTTAAAAGATTCGGGGAAATGCCAATCAGAACTGCGAAAAAGATGACTCTTTCCTCTTGGCAATCTCTTTAAGAGACTCAAATTAGAAGGGAAAATTATGTCAACTTCAAAGTTTGGAGTTAAAAAGAAAACTGAATGTCGAAAGTAAAAAAAAAAAAAAAAAAACATTTTTTGCGAATTAACACCCCGTTAGAAAATGTTAAGAAAGCTTTTTAACTTTGAAAATTTGGAGTACGAATCTGGGCCGGTTTAATTATTAAAAGGTTGGAAATAAGTCAAAAAGACGCAATTTACTTTTGACTTTCATTTGTCCTTTAAACTCTAAGAAAAGGTTAAATGAATTTCTCCCCCCCCCCCCCCCTAAAAAGACAAATGGGTAAATACTTTTTCCATTCGTATCGTATTTATAACTCGCGTTTATTTGTAAAATATCTTTGCTCCGAGTATGAAAGATTTGGAAGGAACCGCAAAACCAGCCCCTGACCAATAAAAAATACCCCCAACAAATAACGAAAAATAAAAGAAAAAAATATATAAAAATAAAAAAACACGCAAAAAAAAAAATGGTCAGTTGAGGAAAATTTGACCCAATCAGAGGTTCGACCTCTTCACTCCGCGTTTAATTCTAACCAGATCGCGTCATTACGGTCTTTTCGCCTCTCAGGCTCAAAATTACCTAAACTGACTAATGAGAAGAAAAATAAAAAATTAAAAGGAAAAAAAAAATGTTCTTTCGAAGAAAAAAAAATGTAAAAAATTGAAAACATTTTGCGAAAAAAAAAAAAGAGAAAAAAAAAAGAAGAAAAAAAGAAATTTAAGAAGAAAAAAAAAAAAAAATATTGGTGGAAAAGAGACTGTTGTTCCGGTCCAGACCCACACGCATACTTCAATTCTTTCGTCCTCTCGGCAACGGATATCGCTGCATTAATCAGTTTTTCCATCAGTTTTTTACAGGAATATGTTTGTCCCAGAGAGGAGAAACAAATACACCATTTACTCAGTTTCTTTTAATTACTAATAAAACTGTGTAAAGTTTAACATTTGAATAAAACACGTCGAGTCCTAGTAATCGAACGCCCCCTCCTTCCTTACGCGACCGAACAAAAATAATAACATCCGGGTGGCCTTAAAATTAATATCCTAATTGGGTACGGTTCTACTTCGCGGTAATAAGGCCAAAAATTATTTTACAGTAAAACCAATTACACCATTCGATAGTGCTTTATAATTTAGGCCTGAAAAACCCGCCTCAGATAAATTTTACGTCGGTTTTTCGTACTAAAAATGAGAAAAAAAAAAAAAAAATTAATTGCTTTTTCTTTGAATGTGAACAGAATTGAAAATCAAAAAAAGCGGTGGTTATTTGGGGCCTAAATTTATTGCTCTTTCAGGGAAATCGGTGGAAAAGTCAGGGAATTTGAATCTGAAAAAACTGTGCCAACCCTGTTTAACTGTCTCTATCTTCTAAAACCTTCTACAGCTTGAATTAAAGTTATAGAAATTAAATAAATTAATAATGAATTTAATTAACGAAATTAAGAATCCATTAGTTAAGTATATTTAAATCAGTTTTAAACTAAATTACAACCGTAGAAAAATTCAATTTTTTAAGAGTTCAGTTCTATAGTAATAAATAAATTTTGTCCTATTTGTTTTAAAATATGGCGGGAATTTCCTAGGCGCGTGATTGGTTACCACTAGTTTCTATCGAAATTAGATTAAATTGCCGATGATTTTTTAAAAATTGGTTAGTATTAAACGTAATCGTCATTATTTAATCGTATCTTATCGAGTATTTCATATTTTAAAATTAATTTATACCAAAATTATTCAAAATTAAAAAGCGTCATAGGTTTTTTTTGAAGTCGCGTCTGTATTCTTTAGATGTAATATAGCTTCATGTATTCTTACGATGTAATATAACGTAATTATAAGTGGGAATATTTTGATCATCTACTAGATTTAGAATATTTTCCAAAATCAGGCGTAATCTGTTATTTTTTTAAGATTTTAAAATTATCCATTAATAAAATATTCTTATTTCCGTCCCCGAACAAAGCGATGAAATCGACCAATCACGATAATTCAGTTGAGCCGGTTGAAATGGTGCAAGAACCGGGACGCACCCAAAAATTGGCTTTCTTTAAATCCCACGTTATTTTATGCAAATTAGCTCCGTTTAACGTGAGGTTTGAAGAATGGATATTTTTCGTGGCGTTCCAACACTAGTACCAATGAAACCAAGAATTACTAATCTGGGAATTGTTTTCTGTCGTAATAATCGTCTGCTTAGTGCCCACGCTAGTCGATCTCGCCGCTCTTGTCATTAATCCCATTATACGAGGGTTTTTTTTTACATAATTAGCGTTAATTAAGTTTAATGAAAGATAATTAGAATTGTCGAAAGATAAAACTATACGCGAAAATTTCGAAAAATTGCGAGAACCGATAGAAAATCCTGAAAAAGAAGGATCAACGCGAGTTGAAACTTTGATTACTGTAAGCCTTGGCTGCAGTTTTTTTATTTAACCATGTTTTTGGTGGCAATTTTAAATTATAATTAATGAATGTATATTTTTTTGACCCTTTTAGAGTTTACAAGAATTACCTCGAGATTCTGACGGTGGTTTTTCCGCCGCTATTCGAAATCTCCGCTAATGTTAAAGATTTTGCGTTTATACTGAGTGGACGAAGAAGGAATGAAAAGTTTTCTCGAAATGTTTGAGTCAACGCCACTTTTATGGCAGGTGAGAGAAGTTACTAGTCATTTTAAATTCTAAACTTAACCTTGATTTAGTTTTTAGCTCCGGTTATAAGTTGTTTGAAACAACTCCTACTTTGACTCGATAACCCTGTTTAAAATCCTCCCCGAATCCACTTAAATCTATTTCATTCGCTTCTCCCGTAGTAACGTGGCCAGGGGTCACTCCCTCAAACTTTCTCATCAAATCAGGTTTCGTACATGACCTGGAAAACCTGGTAAAATCAGGGAATTTGCAAAATTGGCCCAAAAGGTTAGGGGAAAGTCGGGGAATTTGAAAAGTGGCCCATAAAGTCGGGGAAAAGTCAGGGAATTTGAAAATTGCTCCAGTAGGTCTTGGAATTTGAAATTAGCCCAAATGGTCAGAGAAAATAAATATTTTGGTACGTGTCAAGCAACTGTTTACGATTGCTTTCCGTAAGTATTATAAACTGAAAATATTAGCCTAAAGATTCAAATTGTTTCTCATATTCCTCGTAAACTATCATCTAACCCCCATTGATAAACCGTGTCAAATAAAATGTGAGAATTACCAACAGCTCGAGCTCGGAAGAATAAATTGGTGGAAGAAATAATAATAAAATTGGTTCAGGGTAAATTATTTGGAAATGGTCATGGAAATTAACGAACCCTGGTAGGCTATTTTGATAGGTCCTATAAAATGGCATACGTGTATTTTGAAACTTCCTATATTATCCCGTATTTGCTCATAAATTTCTTGGGCCTCTATAAGAATAGCTTGGAAATGAAGAAGAGAGTCGAAAATAATTGAAATTAGTTTATTGCGACTTAATTTTGAAATAGAATTTTCAATTTTGTAACGAATTATTTAAATATTTTGATTCTAATTTAATCTTGAAAATAGATTTTCTTTCTTCGCGCGTCTTTAAGTAGTTAATTCGTTTCTCCATTTTAAAAATTCTCCCGTAATCTTATTAATCTTTAAAAAAATAATTGTAAAATCTTGTAGAGGTCGACTAGAAATGACGGGGTCCGTTATTAAAACAAAACAAACGATATATTTTAACAAATTAGTATAAAGTATCGTTAATTTAAAAGAATTGGTCCAACGATGAAATAACTTTTAACCGGGACTAGTTAATTCGTTCATTTACGCTTAAAATCCGCTTATAACGAAATTTCAAATTCTTACAAAAATATTTTATAACGAAACTATTTCTTTCGATCGTAACGCGCGCGATTTTATCGAAAAATTTAATTCTTTTTATTCAAGTAATTAGCGACGGCCAAAGCTCCCCCTTGAACGAATCGTACGAAATTATCTCCCACTAACGGTCCGGTAGCGAAAATTCCCCGTTCCAATAAACTTTGATGCGTGTACGGATCGATGGCCAAGGGATTTCTCTTGGGATCGAGCGGGGCGCGAGGGTTTAAACCCAAGTTTTTCCCCTCGTTGGGCAAAAAGGACAAATCCGGCTTTTTCCCGATTAAAACGGCGACGTAACTGACTTTGACGGTTAAAGATCCTTCGCCCCCTTCGTTGGCGCGAACCGGTTTTAAAAGTACGGTTCGATTTGGGAAAATTTGCGCCACTTCGTAGCCGGGATGGGATTTGTATCGTTCGTAACGAACTCCTTGGCCGTCGCACATGATTTGATGCACTTTGCGATATTCGGGATACAAAATCTTGGGCAATTTATTGAAGATTAAAGCCGAGTCGTCTACCCGACGTCTGAACGCGTGAATGATGGGAATGTTATGAAATTTGGCCGCGATGATCGAGTCGGCTGCGCTCAAACCGGCTCCGATTATCAATAAATTTCCTTTATGAGGAGCGAGTTTGCCATTCACGATCAGTTTCTCGAGATCTTGTAGCGTGTGAATGACGAAAGCGAGTTCTTCCCCGGGAACGTTCAAGTGATTAGGCTTATCCGATATTCCTGTGGCCAGAACGACGTTAGGCGTAGAGTAATTATAATTATAGACTCGACTTTCGCCCGTTTCGTGGTTTTTGAGTTCTCTTCTGGCCCGAACAGACCATAAGTCGGTACGTTGGTCTTTGGTGACGGAATGAACCAAAGTTCGATCCAAAAAGTATTTGGCTAAGCCTTTGCGTTTGACGTAGTCTTGGTAGTAACGGGCCACGCTTCCCACCGTGGCGCGACCTTGACGAAACGTACATTTGTCTTTCTTCGATTGGATTTCCCATTCTCTGAAACTCCAATCGGGCAATTCCATCCAAGAACCCAAACTGATCGTCAGGATCCCTCCTTCCATGTCCTAATTAAAAATACTAATTATAAATAAGATTGACATTTTCGTTATAAAGGGGCAGTGACTCTCCCTAAATAATAATATACTAATTTAACAGGGTTGGCGCGGTTTTTTCAGATTGAAATTCCCTGACTTTCGCAGGTTTTTCCCACATTTTTACCTCCGATTTTCCTTGACCGTTTTGGCTAATACTACGCAATTTTTAAGCTTTTATTTTTTATATTACTTAAAAATAAATATTTTTAATAACATGGTAATCCTGGCTTCTTGAAAGAAATTTAAATTCCCATACTTTTTAAAATATCTAATTTTGAAATTCCCCGTTTTCCCTGACAAAATTGAGATTTTTGCTTTAAAGAGATAGTGGCACCCAATAATTAAAAAATTGTTTGCCCGCGAAATTGGTCGTTTTTAAGGTTCCATTCTGATAGAGCTCGATCTTAGCTTCGAAACGAGAGAGAGTAGGTCAAAATCGAAGTAGAAATAAAATAGTTACGAACAGAATTGTAATTTTTGCTTTAAAGGGGTAATTAAACCCGATAAAAAATAGTTTGCCAGTTTTTTTGGTCGTTTTTAAGGTTACAATCTGATAAGAGCTCGATCTTGGCTTAGAAACGAGAGAGATTAGGTCAAAATCTAAATAGATATTTACGAGAAGAATTGGGCTTTTTGCTATAAAGGGATAGTTGCACCCAATAATTAAAAAATAGTTTGCAGCCAAAATTGGTTGTTTTGAAGGTTATATTCTGATGTTGATCTTAGCTTGGAAACGAGAGGGAGTTGGGGGCAAAATTGGAGTAGAAATAAAAAAAAAGGGGTCAAATTATATATTTTAAGCGTAAAGGGATAGTGAAGCGGTGATATAATATTTTCTTTAATAATTAAAGGGCGAATTTAAAGGATTACCTGCCAACAGCCACCCGGTAAACCTCTTCCTAAGACGACGTGGTCGATTTCTTTATCACAGTTTTTGCGCCACGAGAGAACCGATTCGTTTTCAATTCCCAAATCTGCGTCCGGATGATTGAGAGCGTCGAAAAGCAGGGACACGGGATTGCTGGAACGCCCCTCCAGGCCGCCGCTTAGATATTCCAAGTCCTAAAAGGCATTTCGCTGTAAGTTTTAAATTTCTCGAGAGAATGAAACGCGGGCTACCTGTTCGACTAAAGACTGCTTGAGATTTTCTCTTAAACGATACGAGAGGTATTCGTTCGAATGAGTCGAGTCTGGTTTAAAGTAGGGCCAATTTCCTGATAGCAAATAAGACAGAGTGATAGCCGAAGGTCCGTTGCCTTTCGTAAAAAAATATATATATTTAATTTGCCTCTCTTAATTAACTAATTCAAATTTAATTTGAACGCACCTATGACGACTACGTCTTTGCTAATCTCCATTTCAGTCTCCATATTATTAAATTAGGCTTAGATTTTGATAGATTTTGAATTCTTTCCCAACTTCACGCGATCATTTCTACAAAAGAAAAATAAGAGGGTTTAAGCGCTTCAAAATTTGCCTTTAATTATTATATATTATTTCTAGGAACTTTAGAAATTACGACGTAATTTTTAAAGCTCATTTCGCTTTAATTTTATTTACCACAAACTCATTCGTTTCTAATTACTTCATTTTTAAAATTCGTGTTTTTTTTTGCATTTAATGATTGAGATAATTTTAAATTATTTCAATGAGCTTTTAAAGCTTTGACGTCATTCGTTAATGACGTCATTCGATTACGCAATCATTGTTTACGTTTTATTTAATTTTAATTTGAAACTCTGTCTAGCCCGAATGGATATTAAATTATTAATGACGAATTGTTCGCGTTAATTATACTTTATGTTTATAACGAAATCGGAGCGTTTTTATTAGCCTATGGATTAATTGGATTATATAACTCGAAAAGTCCAGTTCTTTCCTAGCTTAGCAGACGACGTTGGCGGAAGCCAAAGCCCTTTTAAAGGGACCAATTTCGGGGCAGAGAGGGCATTTAAAAATATCTATTTTTCTACCAAACTAGGATAGTAAATCTTATCTAATCACTCGTAAAACGAGTTCTTGAATTTCGAGTCTATGCCGCGCGGTGTTTTTGGTTATTTAAAAAAACGCTAGCTCCTTTTGAATTTAATTAACTGGGAGGGCCCAACCTTTGACGCCTTAAAAACTGGAAAAAAACACTGACCTACTTCGTTTTTAATCCTTTTAGCTTTTAAATCGCGTCGAAAAGTGTAATCCAACGAGTAATTTAGACCAAAAACGAGCTTTTTTAATCGCGAAAAAAAAAAAAAAAAAAGCCGGTTTAAAAAACGCGTCTCGAGTGTCACGACCGCGATCGCAGTAATGAGTTTTTTGCGGAGCGGTTCGGCGCGAATATCGACGGAATTTTCCGAATAGCGTGACGTCCGCGGCAAAGTTGCGTCATCCCACCTGATACCCTACGTTTCCCGCCTTTCTCTTCGCTTTCGCCGGAGTTTCCCTCGAAAATATTTCCTCCTCGGAATCCTCGTCTTCCGATTGGCCGAATCGAGGTCACGTGACGCTCCGTTCGCCTCCTTCCCGGCTTCTCTCTCGTCATTTCGCTTCTAGCCGGAGTACCGTAGCCTAGGACGAGGTTAAGCCTTTCTACGCGAATATAAAACCGTTTTTTCCGGCGCCGCGTGGAATACTTAATTAGTAATTCATTCGGTAATTAACGAGCGTTATTATACGCGAAAACGATTTGGATTAACGCGAAGACGGCGCGAATGAAATTGAACGGATGACAAGTTGACAATGTGGATATAATAAGCCTAATTAAAGCGATGGATATAATTCGGCTAATTGGATTCACCCGAGGAAGACCCGCGCGCGGATAAGTGTGACTGAGTTTCGATTTATTCAACCTATGACGATGGATATCGGAAGCCTAATCCAACCGACGACAAAGGATATATTTCAACCGATGAGGAAGGAAATAGGAAACTACTTGGATTCACCCGAAGAAGACTGTGCGCGGATAAGTGTGACTGAATTTCGATTTATTTAACTGATTACGATGGATATCGGAAGCCTAATTGGAGTGACGACGTAGGATACAGTACGGAGCCGTCTTCGAGTTATGACAAAGTATAAGGTAAGCCTAATTTCTTTCTTTCCCCGTTCAGCGAGTACGAATCTACAGCCCCGCGTTTCCTCCCCGATTTGATATTTCGGAGATTAAGGGTGGTGTAGGTTCGTACGTTCTGAAAACTGGAGCCGGTTCCGACGGGATATAGCGGGGTCCTTTTGATTTTATTATCAATATTTAGTTTTCAAAATTTAATCTCGTTTCGTAACGAAATCCTTCGAGATAACGTAGTTGAGATAATAGATATAAATAGGATATTTCTCGCACGCTCGGTATCCCCCCCAAAAGGGGGCGAAGGGTGAGAAACGATTGGTTGACCTTGAACCGTGACGCGGCGGCCGGCTCTTAACGGGGTTGATACGTAGTTAAGTTCCTATATATTTTTTTTTGTAATTGGGCGAGTTGACTATAAAAGAGTATAATTGTCGCGGACGAAAATACCTCGTCTATATTGTAATTGGTCCCCCCCCCCCCCCCCCATGTCGCGCGACTATTCGTTTAGTGGAATTTGAATATGTGGGGGGCTTTGACACAGCCAAGGGGGGGGGGGGGGCTTCCTTTTATTGGCATTGACCCATTTATTAGCGCGGACTAATTGCTTATAGTATTATGGGAATTTCGCTCTCTATTTCGAGCTAATTAGCTCGTTTCCTATAGCCGACTAATTTCGAGGAATAATTAATCGATGGAAAGCGCGCTCTAAAAATGAAGGGCTTTCTATTTTCCGAAAAAACGCGTTCGTCAATTTGCAAAACCATTATTAGGTTTTCTTATCGGCCGCGACTAATTACGTTTAAAGGGAAACTAAAAGTGGAACGGCTTTTCAATTTATTTTAGGAAACAAACAATTATTTTTAGGCGTTTAAATACAATAGGAATTTCGGTCAATCGTATTCTTGACGCCTTCAAGGCCTCTCGTAATGAGACGATTTTGGTAAACGAATAGGCCGCGGCTCTTAATTAGCCGTCAAACTCCGCCCTATTCTCTTTATTATTATTCGGTTTGACGCTCGTCTTGAATATTTTTTAACGATTAAACTTAAAATTAATTTTTAAATTAGTCGAGAATCGTTCGTTACCTTAAAGATTATTTTTTAAAGAGCTAGAATAGTTTAGGCTTTAGAGTCGGAACTAAGCCGGTTGAATAATTTCGCGCCTAAATAGGTCGGCGTTTCCTCGATAGGTACTACTCGTACGAATTGTGGAGCTAATCTGCCGGTTATGGCTAATTATATATCTTATTATTGGATAAACGCGAAGAAAGGCCTATTCTTTAAACAGCAAAAACGTGTCCCGCGATAATTCTTTCAAAATTCTCTTAAACGCGTTTGTTGGCATCCGTTCATTCCGAAAATAAATCCAAAAGCCGTTTCATTTTCCCTTTAAATCGTCTACGATAAATTACACGTCTCTTAGGGCGTTTCACTCTCCCTTTTAAACTCCGAACAAAACGAGCGAAATTCAATATTTTGTTTTTAGCCACACTCCCCCTCAGGGGGTAGAGGTTATTGCAATGTACGTGGCTGTAGTAGTAGCGCTTGTAGTAACGGTAGTAGTAGTAGTAGTATCTATATGAAAAAGACGAAGAAGTCGCCCCAAAGGGGGTGTCGTCTATTATATTGTACTTGTAGTAGTACGCGCGAATGATTTGGCGTATGGGTTTTTAGCGCGATAGAATTGGGGGGCTAATAGTGTGATAACATTGAGCGCGACGATGGCCCGTCGCGGTGTGGCTTCCCACGCGGAGTTGGGCCATCTTGTTTTTATTGGAATGATAGATTATCTTATTTTTTTCTCGTTGGCAATTTCATTTTTGAATCCGTCACTAATCGTAAATTTGTAGGGCTCCGAGTAGTAGCGTACTAATATTTGCCATCAATTAAACGCCGGCCCCGGGTGTAAGTGACGAGAGGAAAACGTGTTTTCGAACCTCGTTGCGTCAGAGATGAGCTATACGAAGATAAAGTTCGGGCGGGGTCCGGGAACTCGGAAATGTGGCAAATTAAAGGGAGAATGAAACCTAACAATAACTCCCTTATCCATTCCTTGTCTTTTAAAATTCTAAGCCTAATCCACCGCTAAAATAAAAAAAATATACGAAACAAATATTAAAGGGACGCTTGGAGCTAAAAATGGAACATCTTTTCAATTTATTTACTCAATCACCGAATTTCAAAAATCGTATTCGACCATTTTCAAGCCATTTTTAGACGCGTTTTTGGTGTTTAAATTAATTTGCCAAGTTTAGTCGTGAAACGGCGCGGCGTATTCTTTTAACCTTCGGACATTACGAGCGCCGTTCGAGGCCCAAATAATAAAACCCCTAGCCACAATTTCTATTTACTATAATTCAAATTTTACCAAACTTCAAAAAATAATTAAAAACACCAAGAACGTATTTATAAATTATGAAAAAAAAAATCCATTTTTAGGCCGTGAAATCCAAAAACGTTCCATTTTAGTTCTTTTAAGGGGAAACCCTGAGCGTTTATTTTTATTTTTTTTTTTCATCCGGGCCCTACTTTGGACAGGTTTTTCCGGGCTTCCAGGGCTATTAGGACTATTTCCTTACTTGATAATGAAACAAGAGACATTTCCCAGGAACTTCCCCGAGTAACATTTTCAATTACGCTTCTAAATATTATTTAAATTAACTTTAAACTTCGTTAAATAGTTTACTACGCGAGATTACAATAAGGTAACTTCCCCGAGAGACGTTTCGCTTTAAAAAAATGCGTTAACATTTAATTAGCCTTCGAAATAAGCGGATGTTTGACACCATTTTTCGGCGTTAAATTAAATTAAAATAGGCTAATAGATGAGATATTCGTTTATCGTAGGAATTTGACATTCCATTTATAGCGTACTTATTAAAACTCGAATAACTCTTTTAATAATTATCGTAAAAATGAAAACTAAACTTAATGATTTAATTAGCGTATAGAAAGTAAGAAAAACATTTTGCCTTAAAATATTAGTGAGAAAAAAAAAGGTGAAATCTTCCGTCTATTTTGGGAAGATAATTAAAGGTTAACGTTAATTATTAAAATTAAATTAGTTTAAGATAAAATGTTCGACGTAATCTCGGAAACGAAACCCGAGTTATTTTTAGAAAAAATGTTCGATCATTTGATTGTAAATCCGCGAATACTTAGCTTCGTAAAATGATCGTAACTCGCGTAATAATTAATTTCAACATTCGTACCATAGACCCCGATAACTTAATGATTGCCATATTTAGACGAAACGCTTTTAGTTCCGTTAATTAACGAAGAAAAATAACGTCAAATATAGGCTGATTTTCGAGGCTAATTAAGCGTTAACGCTAATTCTTTAAATGAAACGCTACTCGGAGAAGTTACTGGGAATTGTCTCTAGTTTCATTATCGAGTGAGGAAATAGTTCCGATAGCCCTAGAAGCCCTGAAAAACGGGTCCAAAGTAGGGCCCGGATGAAAAAATAAACGCTCAGGGCTTCCCCTTTAACTAGCCAGGAAAAATAGGCTTAGCCGCGGATTGAGGCGGAGATCGGGTGGATTTGTCGACGTTAAAGGGTCATCGAGCGAAGGTTCTTCGATTCCGGATATCTCCGCGAATCCGGCTAAGCCTTTTTTCCGGCTAAGCCTATTTTAAATCGGTTTCCTAGTTTAATATTTGTGGCTTGAAAATGTTTCGAGCGGATTAGATGGGAGGAATCGATAATAAAAGGAGTATTTGTTAGGAAGGGGGGTCTCTTTTAAGAGTGTCCGTGACATTCTCTCGTTACGTCAGCTGGCGTTATAAAGGCGCGATTATTCGAACGATAAAGCGCGATTACTCGATAAAAAGCTCTCGAGTTGTATCAATCGCGAGAGAATAACTCCTTTTCCAAAGAACGTTCGTGAAGATAAGGGCGACAAGAATTTCGGAGCTCTTCTTTAAGATAATAACGGCGTTTTAGATATTTCCCAAGGGGCTGATTTTGTAGCCGAAAGAGTCCTCTTTAAGATAGTACTCGTGTTTTAAAGCTCGGTGATGACCAACGCTTTTCCAATCAAATGATGATTATTATTATTAATTAATAGTAAAAGTATTTACCTATACCGTATATATTGTACATTTTGACTGGGCGCTTCGACCGACATGAAATTGTTTGTAATAGGGAGTTTCAAAGGGACGATGAAACTAAGAACGTTACTCCGTAGCCGAGGGATAGTGTAGAGGGTGTACGTGTTTAGGAAACTTTGCCAAATAAAAGAGTCGCTTTTTGTTTTTATATTTTTATTAGTAACTTAATTATTAACCGAGAAAGAGATTAGGATTATAAGGCTATTATTTCGATTAAACAATTTTTCCAAGAATACACTCCGCGGATTACAAATATTATTAGTCTTTCGGTTTGTAGATATATCGTTAATTAGTGTCCGATTACCGATTCTCGATTAAAAATGGGAAAGTAATTGTACGCTTTCTTGTCGCTGAATTGACCACCGCCGCCGCCACGGGGTTACATCGGGCGAAAATCCGCGAAGGACTCGGCCGAGAGTCGTCTTTCCAACGGGTGAGGGACGGGGTGATGGAGGTCGTCGAGGGCCGAAGATCTTTTGCCCCTCCAACCTTGTCGGTTTCGGTTGGGTCTGGAGAAGCGGCCTCCGGTGGCCGGGGCGAACGGACCCGGGTAATAGGGTTGACGGCGTCCCTGACCCTCGCCGGACTCGATCAGGAGACAAACCATCGTCATCGCTACCAACGCGACCGCGCTTAACATCGACATACTATAGTTAGTAGCGAGTAGAGATTAAAACGAGGAGGACGGATGAAGAGCGCGTCGTATCTGTGTAGTGGTCGAGCGACTGCGCTTAAATGCCGAATGGATTCCCTTTTTTAAATTGATTCCTTTTTTAAATTGACTTTACTTCGAGGAAAAACGACTGTAAAAAGAAAGGCTTAACCGGTTAGGGGTGTCCTCCCTCCCCCCTCTCTCTCTCTGACAGCATCTCGATTTCTAACACCTATAGATATTTGAAACGCGCTAAAATGGGTCCGCCTTTGGCTTCGCTTTTTAGTAAACTTTAATTATTACGATACGCGGGGTTCAATATGTGTCCGAAGCGGCTCCGAGTTTGAATTTCTCTCGATTAGATCGAGTTTTCTCTGATAAAATAGTTATAGTTCGATTGGGCCGAATTGATTCGAATGAAAATGAGGTTACTGTCGCGTCCAATTACTTCCGCCTTGGCCGGTCAGCCGGCCATTAGCGGGGTCGTTGGGGTTTGCGCCCGCTATCTCCGGTAGCGGGGGCGTACGGCCCAGGGTTCCTGCGAAGAAGTAGGCGTCTCCAGTCCTGATCAAAGCCCTTGACGGGGCTGGTGACGGGTCCGGAGTTTGGGATTGGCGCTGGCGACGCGTTACTAACGATAATCCGTTGATTAAGATACGTTACTAGAAGGATTGTTAGGCTTAGCGACGTGACGCTCGATTTCATGATGATCCGGCGCTGTCCTCCCTCGGATACGGTCGTACGTTCCTCCTCCGAACGAGTGCGCGCTTCGGAAACGAACCCGTTTCTATAAACCCGAACGGGGGGGGGGGGGGGGGGATTAGGCGGGCTTAATCTCGTTTGGCTGAACGGGATTTCCCCTAAAGGGATAGGTTCGCGTGGTCGAAGTAAGCGCTCCTCAAATATATTAGTGGTCAGCTCGATTAGCCCCTCTTCCAGCAACCGCGGTTGGACCCGACCGAAGCCTCCTTATAAGTAATCTTCAGTAGAGAAGGGACGGTGAGAAGTAAACGGGATTTCGTTTTAACAGCTCTTGATTGACTTTGGCGGGAAACTAGAAGTGGAAAGGAACAAACTCGCGATAATAATAATAGATGAGGATCGATTTCCGGTTGGGTTTGGTCTCGGAAGGAGGGCTTGGGAGGAACCGCGACCGAATGGAATTTCGAGAGGCGACAATTTGGCCACGGCGGATATTTAAATATCTTTAGAGGCGAAGGAGTCCGATGGGCCAATTGGCCGGACACTTAACCGTCAAGTTTCCCGCTACAGTTGATCGGGTTATTTTTAAGGAAAATGACGTCACTGACACTTTGATAAGTTCCGGTTGGATTCCGCGGGCGTTAGCGTCCGGGTCGCGTTCGCGGTTGGACGGGCTTGGGTCTCGGTCTCGGGTTGCCGACGACGTAGCGCGAAGATCCCGCTTCTGGGCGCAAGAAACCCGCGTAGCCGCTCGACCGATTCTGACATTCGACCGTTGTCCGCGAAAGACATCCGACTAGGACGACTAGGACTAGCGTTATCGCGGTTAGCTCCAATCCCGCGCTAACGCGGCAACGCGACTTCATGACTGCGAGCGTCGTCGCTTTAATCCGCGTACTTAAATAATAAACGCATCTTCAAAAAAACCCGCCGTATAAAACGGCGATTAAAATTGTAGATTGGGCAACCAGTTTGAAAGTAATAGCTTTGGGCCAATTGGGAAGCCGTTATTTATGGCCTATCTACCGTATATAGGGGGCGAAAGCGTGATGAGAATTTTAATTTCGACTCTGGGCCGCTCTCCGCTCCTTTCAAGATATTCTCAACGATTATCTTCAAAATGAGCGGCTAATGGGTTTCGAACGCGAGACTGGAAAAGTCGGGCAAATTGAAAATGGTCCCGAAATGTCGGGGAATCCCTCGGTTGTACGAAGACAACCTTAATCGAATGGTCTTTTTTCGTAGCCTTGGTATTATTAAATAGCGCCCACTTTCCCTTTATTTTCTCCAATCATATTGTTTTTGACCTCCGGCACTAATCTCCTCCAAGGTAAACGCGCCAGGATGTCTTACCAGGAAAAATTGGCTTTTCTAAGGAGAAAGGGGCGCGCTCGAGCCCCCTCCCCCCCCCCCCCCGGCCCTTCGTCCTTGAAATCGCGGATTTAATTTATAATCTATTATTCATGGTCAATCAAAAACGCGGAGTTTCGAAATAAGCGTGACAAGCGCTCGAACAATGAGCGATCAGCTCGAACAATTTTTGAGGAATTGCGGCCATTTATGGGGGATTATATTTTTAGTTTTATCGTACTATTAAAACGCCCTATTCAATATTTTCTAGCTCCGCCCCGCTTGACGCCTAAACTAAATAAATAAATATATTTATGGTAATCGCGAACGATTTTGGGCTCAAATTTAACAAAGAAATGCTCCCCGTTCGTAGTTGGCGCGTCATGGAATTTGAAAAAAAAAGTAGCCCCGAGATTGAAGGATCGAGTTTGTTCGTGACTGTGTTATTGCGCTTCTAATATATGGCCGTAACGAGACTTCGGACAATTATTTAGAAAACGGAGTATATAGTCTTTTGGGGTTATAGAAGCAGCCCCGTACTTATAATCGTCGCTCGAGAAAAGAATTGGATTTTAATAAGATTCATTTGGAAGCGACGTATCCCAATTTGCAATTTGAACGTTCCCTTTCTAGTTTTAGGTCTATTTTGATTCTCCCCCGCGAGAAGGGGCTCGAAATGGGGCCCGGAGAAAAACAAACTCGCTTTTATTATAGCTCATCGATAACCTTGGTTCGACTTTAAATTGCTAATCAATAAGTGTCGTATTGGGCAATCGCGACATCTCGATAAAACCCCCGTCTTACCTTAGACAAATACATCTATATCCTATTTATATATAGGAATATACTTATATCAGGGCCAAAGGATTCTTGGTCGCTGCCTCTGTTTATCCGGCTCGGAATTTGTTTTTCCTCGCCCCATCATTGACTGCGCCCGAACATCCTTTTGGAAGTTGTCCAGCTAGTTCTTCCTTATCTCCCATTTCCATTTCGTATCCATCCGCCTCGCCTTTCAGGCATCGAGAAGACTAGCTTCCTTGGCCGAGTACGTAAATGTTTATAGAGGTGTATGTATAGTCTAGGATATACGTCTCGCCAACCTTGGATAGTGACGACGAATAATCCCCGGAAAACTACCTTTCCTTTTTCCTCCGCGAATAAATATTGGCACTTGGCCCGACGCGCCTTCCTCGACTCGCCTATCCACCCGTACGCTATAGCCTCGCTCGCGACACGCCGGCTAGTCACCCTAGTCGCTTCGAGATCGAGTCATCTCCGCTAATAATTCTCCTCGTTTGATATCGAGCGAGGATAATTGAAAGACGAGCTGTCCACCACCAAATGGCGCGCTGTCCATCCTGTACGAAAGGACTATAAACTTCGGTTGGTTGAAATCTCTGTCCCCCCAATCTCGCGAACTGGCTGGTCTTCTTCTCGCTGGTCCGGAGATGACGCGGTGGCGCGTCACGCGGCTCGCGCTTTTCGTTCATCGACTAGACTAAGTTCATTATTATTTCCTCGACCTCTCATCAATGGTCACTCGTTGGCGTCAATAGCTAGAGAGCCACCGGAAGTAGAAATACCCCGGTTTAACCGAGCCGAAAATAGGCGCTTTTGCCTTCCTAATTTCCCTCGGAAACGCGTTATCCATTCCGTCGCTAATCTCGGTTGGCGCTAATCCCGATTGAAACGCTTCCAACTTTTTTGGGCTTTTTTTTTAAGGTATTTTATCTCGTTAAGCTAATTTCCGGATAAGGTTTTTGTATACGCGTGTGTCCACGAATGCAACCTTTGGTTCGCTTCGGGTCGAATTTAGGTTTATTTTTCATTCAATCCGTATTCGCTGGTCGAATTCCGTTTGGAATTTTTCAGATTTGGACCCCTTTATTGAGCAAATTATAAGATTTATCTTCATCGGGTTAGCCGCGATTTGTTCGGTTATTCTACGGGAGCGTTTATCGAAATAAAAAGTAAAATGGACGTCATCACTTTATAGATCGAAACAACGTCGGACATTTTGATCAGTTATGTTTAGGTTCCGAGCCAGATCTCTAACGATTGTGTTTCGCTTTCCTTTCGTTCGATCGGTTGTAGTGGCGACGGACGTCATAGCTCGAGTTTGTTCGTTTACGATCCCCCGCGGGTCCCTCGGTGGCGTTACTCGAAATGGGTTAATCGCGTGGATTAATGATGATTTTGCGAGTTGACGATGTGGGCTTAGCGAGCGTGTTGCGCGGAATGACCTTCAAATACCAGACTTTACATATTTCCCCCCAAATACCACCCGGCAGAAACTCTCGTACGCGTTGTCATTGAACGTGGTAACCATGGAGACGGAAGCGAATACAAATACTACAACTTATAAGCATTTTCCAATATAGTGGCAGCGAGCGCGCTCCAATAGTCCTCCGATAAAAGTATAAATCAATCGCCCGATATGGGATTTAAAAGCCAGTTCTAATGGCGGGTTTCGTTGACCTTGACTCGACCTATAGAAGCCCAATTATTTGCTCGGTAATTGTATCTTAGATGAGGGAGGGTTAGGGAGAAGATGGGGTTACGACGTCCGCGCGCCACCAATTGGTTCGAAAACCCGCCACTCGGTCTCGTAGAATAACCGAAGTAATTGTCGCTCAAAAAATGAGGTCGTCATTGTCCCTTGAGAAAGCGAGTCGTAATGACGCGAAGGGTGGTTCTCGCGTTTCGAGCCCCGGGGAGAGAGAGGAAGGAAGGGAGGGTTTCAACGATACTACATTGTTTGTTGACAATTTAATTATAGTTTTGAAGCCAGAACCCCGCGATAGTTGCCGATACGCTGGCGTGTTTTTTAACGCGGCTCGCTCGATCAACCTTGAATTTGTTCGTTATCAAGTACTCTGGGGTGATTTAAAAGCGTTTACAATCTCTCGACCTTGGCTTCTCCGCGATAAGATTGACGTTCAATTTAAAACGAAATCTTCCTCTTAGCTACCCTATCCCCTCCCCTCCCCCTTTATTTAATTTTTATTTTTTATCAAATTTTATTGGTGGCGCGCTCGCCTGTGATCACGCGCAAATATCAAACGAGAACGTGATACGACGAGCAAAGTTCTTACCTTAAAAAGGGATAATGAAGATAGAAAGATTTTTGTTTGATTCGAAAGTGGCTCGCCAGAGAGAAAAAACCTACTTTTTTTGGTCCGAGTGATCCGAGGGGAAATCCATGGAATTAACCCGCCCATATGAAATAAGCTATAAGCGCGCTTTGCCCCCCCCCCCCCATCATTTACTCTTTCATATTCGATCATGTCGTATCCGATCAATAGTAGGGTTGCCACGGGTCAGGGAAAACGGGAAAAAGTCAGGCTATTTTAAGATATTTTAAAAAGTCAGGGAATTTAAAGATCTTTCGAGAAGACGGGAAATTGCTATCATTATCCGCGGAAAAGATTCTCAGCTGACGGCGTGTCAGTTGTATAGATTAGAACGAAGATACGCCCGCAGTTTGGCGAACGCGATTATATAAAACAATAAAAGCTTAAAAAAGTATTAGCCGAAAAGGTCAGGGAAAAACCAGGATTACGAATCCCGGCTCAAATAATCGATTAACCGATTACTTTCGAGTCGAAACTGTTTACGCGTTTGTATTTTCTACTAATTGCGCGATAAATGATAGATATCGAAAAGATCGGGGCGGGAGTTTCCGTTGGAAAAACGAATAATTTAGCGGATTAATTCTAATTCCCGGATTACTATCGCGGTTTTAAAGCGGGGGTTCTTAATCCTCCTGGGTTTGAGGGGAAACGAATCCTCCGAAGTAGCTCTTTCCATAATACCTAAGATTATCTTTCGAAAACTCGAAAATCGCGGCTTTTAATCTAGAAAAACTTTGCTTTCGTTATTATTGGCGTTTAAATTTGGCGGGCGAGCGTTCGATCTCTCCGGAGATTCCCTTCGTATCGAAAGAAAACGACTAACGTGTCGCCCTCTTTCGATAAAATATCCCAACAAAGTTAGTTCTCTTCGTAATTAAATTATTTTCCGGTAGATTTTCCGACGGGGAAATATTTTTAATTAGCGCCCTAATTAATACGTTTAATTTTCGCGAATTCCCGATTTTCGCGGATGAGCGCTCGTAATTGGTCGAGGGGCGGCGTTGTAAACCTAACCGCGAACCCGATTCAAATTAAACGCCGCCAATTTATTCGTTTTTCTTTTCGATTGAAGGGAAAGCGAAGAGCGTTATTTACGCGGCCAGTCTTTCGTTTATCATTTTTCGCGTATTTCTTTATTTTTCGGTCGACCCATTTTGTTCCTTAACTACGTGATAGATAAGCGGAATGCCTTAATTAAGTATTAATTAATTAGGAGAGAATAAGATTTCAAGTTGAACGATAAAATGTAAAATTGAATTTTATTATTGGGAAAAGCGTAAATTCACTTTGGTTGATTATTTAATTGTCGACATTTTATTTTTGCGTGAGATTTCTGAAAAAAAGCCGAGCGATTGATTCATTCCATTTAATAATTATACAAATATCAATTGAGGTTTCTGCTTTTTTTTTTTTAGTATCTTTAGTTCCGTAAACTTTGATTGGTTCGTCGTTATAACGTTAATAGAATATTTAATATATTTAAAAATATTTGAAAATTGCGCCAAAAACTCTTCGAGATAAAATATTATTTACACATTTTAAAAACCTTTATTTTAGCCGCGGCGTTATTAGTTCAAGGCCTTATTAGTTAACGCCACGTTAATTGATCTAATTTGGCCCAATTAGTTTAATTTTGTTTCTATTATCCGTAACCTTTGTATACATATATATATATTTCTATCAAAAATGCGCCTCGCCTGTAAAGATCCGAGGCTCGGCAATTTCGTTTCGTTATTTTCTAAATTTCGATTTGTTTCGCGTCTCATTTAATTTAAAACGGTACAAGTTTTATATAAAATTTATTTAATTTTCGTTTAGATTTAAAAGCTTTTTTTTTGTTAATTATAGTTAAATTACATTTTTGTTTTAGGCGAAACCGAGAAGAACTCTTAACTTTTTTCTACCGGAAGAGAGATTCAATTTTCCTTGCCAGTTATTTCAATCGTTTATTCTAATTAGGGTAATTAGGCGGGTTTCGTATTATCGTAATCGGTCGGTAGTTAATCCGTAATGGGGATTAAAAGCCTAGGATTAGGTGTCGATGAACGGAAACGCGCCTTGATAATCTTAGCTTAGCTAAATCTTTATAATCCGAAGATGAGCTTTAAAGGTCATATTCGGATGGAAGGCGCCTTTTGATCGCGTGAAATTTAACTTTTTGAATCGGGAGTTTAAATAATTTTTGGTCCGCGCTACGATAATGTCTTCTCGGTTTCGTAACCTTTTAACCTTTGGTCTAGAACTCTTAGTACTTGGGCGTGTTTTAAAAAAAAGTTTGTATATTTGGTCGGTTTCGAGCTTAGCGAGGATCTAAATTCGATCGTTTCTAAGCTGGAAAACGCGTTGAGGATGTGGAGGATCTTGTTATTGTTTCAACCCGCTCGAAGGATAATCTCGATCTATACTCTATATTATAATTAAATCTACGTTGACGTTCAAAGTCCAATTCTAAATGATTGTTTCGCGTCAAAGGGCACTGAGGCGCGTCGTCCGCGTTTAGTAGTATTCGTCTAGATAGTCTTCTTCGTCGTCGTCATTTAGGTCGCTCGGTGTTAGAGGAAACAAGTGTGTTCGGGCGCGACGACGTTATTCTTCCAACGGGTTGGTTCGCGTCTTCAGATGGACGTGGTCCGGTCGGCCACCACCTCCTTCTCCTTCTCGCTCAGGCGATGCAATTCCGCCAATCGGACGCGGTCCAAGGCCTCGGCGTCGATCTCGGGCGCCGTGAACACGTTCTGGTACAGCACGCCGGCAATGACGCCTCCCAGGATCGGACCCACCCAGTAAACCTAAGAAACGGGATTAGAAAACGGATCAGAAGCGAATCTCTTTTAATCCTCCCGATTAAGTTTCGCCCGCGACTGGAGACTAATCGAATGGCCCGCAAACTTGAACTTTTCGAGGTTGACCTCGTCATTTTCCAATTTGACCATTCGAAAACGGTCTCTAGCGCGAACGAAGCTTCATTAGCCGTTATTTAAACCGATTTAATCGAGGTTTATCGAACTAAGAACTCGTTTAAGTCTGATTAAAGAGCGGTTAATTACTCGAGTCGGGTCCGAAGAGGAGGCTAGTCTATAATGGAGGGGCCGGTTTCGTTGTTTTGGATAGTTTTGACGAGCGACTATAGCCGGCAATCCCTACATGACCGAGTACTTAGCGGGGTAGACCTTTCTAACGAAGATACGTTGTCGATTTCTAAATTTTAAGCCTTAATTGGCTGGCGCGATCCTTTTCCTATCGTCTAAAGCCGGATTCACGCGGGGACACCTATTTTCACGCGTTTCGCGCCCGCCCATTGATTTAATACGCTCTCGAAACGGCTGAAAATAGGTGTCCCCGCGTGAATCCGGCTTTATAGAGTTTCCCGGCCTTCGACTGGCAAAAACGCTAACGGGAAGTTCGTTTAAATCGACTTCGGAGCGAAACGTTTCGCGACAGTTATTGTAGCGCTCCGAAAGGATCGTTATTAACTATACGCTACGGCTCCGATTAAGTTCTCTAAATTAACTAGTTTCGACACTTAAATATTCTTATAAAAACTTCATTTCTACGGGATATACTTTGACAGCCGGTTGCCACGGGTCAGGCAATTTAAAAATGAACCAAAAATGTCCGCGAATTTTAAGATATTTTAAAAAGGCAGGGAATTTGAAAATGATCCAAAAAACTCGGGGAAAAGTCGTGGAATTTTAAGATATTTTAAAAAGTCAGGGAATTTAAAGATCTTTCGAGGAGCCAGGAAATGCCGATCATTATCCGCGGAAAAGATTCTCAGCTTTTTTATTTTTTATTATATAAAAAATTAAAAGGTTAAAATTGCGTAGTATTAGCCTGTTTCGGTCAGGGAAAATCGTTGAAAAAGGTCAGGGAAAAAGCCGCGAAAGTCGGGCAATCTGAAAGAACTGCGCAACCCTGTTTGATAATTGAACTAAATTACTTCGGGATCCTTTGATAATTGAACTAAATTACTTCGTGACTCTTTGATAAATTCAATTTGTAATTGAAGGCGCGTAGTAGATCCGTGGATAAGTAGAGCCGTTTTAATTATCGGGAGAGCTATAGTCGCTTATGGCGTGGGTGTGGTGGTGTTGGAAGCGTACGTTAATACGGTTGTTGCTCGTGGTTTGTTCTTACCCAATGATTGTCCCAGGCATTGGCCATGACGGCTGGTCCGAAAGATCTGGCCGTGTTCATACTGGCCCCCGTGTACTTAATCTGAAACGAAACGAGAAAACGGAAGCGTTAATTTGAGGCGTTCGTTTTTCGACTTTAAAGCCAAAGTTCGAACTTTGGAGATTCGTTTTGCCCCGGCGCCTTCCGCGATTAAATTCGAAGCTCGATTTAAGCTTTCGTTTCGACTCGAAAACTCTATTCTTGTCCACCAAAAAAATCTTGATCGAGGTTCTAGCGTGAACCGCTCTTTAAGCGCGACTTTAAATCGGCGTCGTTAATCGCGATCGGGGTCCCCGCGCCGATTTTCCAATTCAGCTTAAACAGGATACGAGTCCTTAAGTACGTACTTGTACTACGAAACCGTCTCTTATTCTTATCCCCTCTTGCCCCCCCCCTCCCCCTCCCCATCAACGTGTTTATTTTCATTTCTCAGCGTTGTTTATATCCGCGCCTTATTTAGCGCCCCCAATATATATATATAGCGAATGGACGTTGCAAATGAAGCGAGCTATCATTATCCGTCTTCCAATAATGATTATTATTAATCCCCCCCCCCCCCCTTCGATTTGAATTTAAGTCCTTTTCGAGGTTCGGCTCCTTCCCATTTTTCATTTAATTTCTAGGTCTATAGTATTTTCCCGCCGCCGTTGATGCCCTCCTTTTCATCTCTCTCTCTCTCTTTTGTTTTTAGATTAAGTAGGTAATTAAAATCTAAGGGTTAAGCCGATCTTTGAAATGACGTAAGGTTGGTCGGGGGCGATCGGGGGGAGGGCTTGATGTAGCCGTACGTGTCGCGCGTCGTCGTAATTAGTCGCGGAGACTCGTTAGAGCTAAAGAGTCGTTAATTAACCCAAGTTGCCGCGCCGCGCGTAAAAAGACTAATTTCATTTTCAAATGAGAGACCCACTTATTATTATTACTACTATTATTATAATTATTATTTTTCGCGCGCGCGCTCTAGGAAGGGTCCCCTTTCTCGACTCGAAGTAGAAGCTTAAGGTTCGTGAATCGCCCGACTTCCGAGATCGAGCTAGAGTCGTCTTCTACGAATTAATTCAGTTTTGAAAATTACGGTTCGAGTAGTTTTTTTCGTTCGCCGTATTTGTAATTTTTTGCTTGACGAAATAAGACCTCGATTTTCCCGCCGATAACGTAATAATGATCGTTTTAAAGGAATATAAACGTTTTATTATCTCGTATTCGTTGGAGGTGGGATTCGTTCGGCGGCGGGTCAAGGGCGCCGACACGGGGCCTCGATTCGCCCCAGTCGAAATTTAACGCTTTAGTTTAGGCAAGAACGTATAAAAATATTCTCAATTCGTCGCGATGACAATTAGCTTCCCGCTCGTTTCTCGACAAGCTGTCGATGTTTTAAAGGACGAGAAGAATACGTTGGGAAGACGCCCGGAATTAGGTTACCACTAATTAAAAGTTAATTCTTTGTCCTTAGCTCCCCCGGTCTCCCCTTTCGCCTCGTCTTACGATTTAATTACGAATTAGACTAGTAGTTGGAAGCTAATAACTCTATCTTAGTTCACTTTTAATTCTGGGCTCGTATTTGGCGTCGTCTAACGAATGAACATTCCGTAATTAAGCCGCGCGTCCGAGAATATTCTCCCGAAAATTAACGCAAATCGCTTAATCTCCTATTATAATTTGTTTTTTATCCGATAATTCTGTTTTTTTTTTTTTTGCGCGCGTAATAATAATAATCGTAATTAGCCTTATTGTCTCGTAACTTAGCCTAACGTCATTTTTGTCGCGTCAATGGAGCTAATCCGGATTAGCGTACCTCGCTTCTTAATTCGCGACCCTTAATCTCTCTTCCGCTCGCGTTCGCGTAGAGTCGTTGTTGCTCGGGTTTAAAGCGTCGTCAACTTGTCAATACCTCGTTTTCCCCCCAATATTTGTAAGGATCCGGACATTCGAGGGGAAAGATAGAGAGCGCGGAAATAAATCGATATATTAGAAACGAACGTAGATCTCGGCGGATTGTACGCGTTTTGTAGCCCCGCGACAAACCACGACGAGTATTGAAAATCGAAAGCCCTTTTACATTCCCCGACAAGGGGAGAGGGGGTTGTTTGTATAAGGAGAATAGAACGCGTAAAAACGCCCGTTTCATTCTCTCTTTAGGCGGCGGATATTTTGTTTCTCGCTATCTTAAACGTAGAGTCGAACATCGTCGCTCAATTTTCGCGACTGACAATCGATAGTTTTCATTTTTGCGCCGCGCCCGCCTTTACCTACGGTATATGATAGCCCCCCTTCCCCCCTCCCAAGGGTTGTATCTAAAAGCGTCACGCTCTAAATAAACTAATAGCTAACCCCTTCCCCCCCCCCCTTTTTCCTTTTGCGCTGGAGCGGGGTCCGGTGCGCGGGTCGATGCTCGTATACTATGGTTGTCCGCCCGAAAAAGAAATGTTTGTTTATAGCGCGTATATATATATAGCCAATGTTTTCGCTCTTATTCCGATACATTATCCTGAAATATTCTATCGTTTCACAATCCTCCTTCGCCTTCTCGGCGTATTCTTTCCAGTCAAATGGTCTAACGACGCGTCTAATGGTCTTCGCGACAGGCGTGACCATTTCGGGTCCCCCTCCCCTCCGCGCCTTTAAAAGATTAACGCGGGATTATGACGCGCGCTGTCCTCGTTGATGGTATAGTCGGCAAATCGAATATATTGACTCGGAGGTCGTACGTCGAATAGAGAATTGTCTAAAATGTTGGCGACACTATCCCTCGAAACGGACGAGAGAGAGATTATAATTAAGCTAGAGAACCTTTTCAAACGCGTTTTAAACCGGTTTTCAATATTCTAATTAATTTTCAAAATTAAATAATAATCGAGATTATTATTCCAAAGACCTCGAAAGGAAATTTTTTCAATCAATTATACCTATGGAACTCGCGAGAAAACAAGATGAGGCGGACCGTAGATTGGCGCGCCTCGCCTAGAGTGACGACTTCGTTTTAAGGAATGTCGCCCTTCGTATTTGTCTCATTTCTTCGTAATTGTCTTCCGAGCCAATTGGCGCTAACGAGGCCCGTTTAGGAGAACTGCCTCAACTTTTAATTTCATTTTTTAAAACCTATTCCAAGGAGGATTAGACAAGGAGAAGAAATGTGGGGACGGCGCGGTTCCTACTGCGTCGGCCTAAACTCCCACTCTGGGAGAACGGGGGTAGAGACGTTTCGTGGTAAAATGTTGTCACGTGGGTAAAACGAATCCTTTGAGACGCGCTAGCTAGCGACCACGTGACAACAGTTTACCTCGAGAATTTCCTATCCCCCCTTTCCACCCGAGTGGGAGGTTGGCTCTTCTCTCTCTAACTCAACGCAGCCCCACATTTCCTCTCCTTGTCTAATCCTCCTTGCCTATACGGATACGGTTGCCGTATAGTAGCTTATCCGCGCGCGCTGTTTGAGCAGAGTAGGCAAACGCCACGCCTATTTCGAAACTTCGTTTCAATTTTTCTATATTTTTCCTATTTAAATTTTCTAGCGTATACGTTTATTAATTTGTCAGTGATTCGGTAAGCGAACGACCCCCGGGAGTTTTAGGCGATGGTTAAGAGAGCGTGGGCGAGCGGGTGGGCGTAGCGTTACCGATTAAATTCGATCCCCCCTTACTGTACTAAAAGGCGATTTAAATCATTTTTGAATTGTCGTATAATTGTCGGATAACGAATAATAAAATAAACGCGACTAACGACGAGATTCGTTAAATATTGAATTCGAATTGTAATTTAATTCGGCGCGAATTTTGCGCGGGAAAACCTTTCCCGCGTAAATTCGCTACGTATTAAATTATAATTCGTATTTCGTATTTAACGAATCTCGTCGTTAGTCGCGTTTGTTCAAAAAAGAAAGTTCCTAAATTAAACGACGAAATAGAGAACTTGGGCGTTTACCGTAACGAGAATATAACTAGAGCTTTCGTCCTATTCGAACTCGCTCGTTTAATTTCAGTTCTTAATCGAATTAGTCGCGCGGCAAACTTACTCGTTATTTTCAAATCGACAATTTCCCGTTCGTTATTTCCGTAAGTTTTAGGGTAAATTGTAAACGGCTACGTATACTTCGGAATAGTGGGCGCCCCTCCTAAATTTTTAAAGTTTGTCGTAGCCGTACGCGTTCAATCGTTTTTCGAGATTTTCTTAATCTAAATGAAAAAAATGTCGCCTTCCGAGATTGGTAAGGAATAGTTAATTCCCCTTTGAGCCTATCTTCTTAGTGGGCGTATAGTTGGGTTTCGGTGGCCCTAGCGAGGTCAATGGCGTTATTTGTCGCTTTTGAAAGGTCTAACCCCGCAATTATCCCGTCTCTCTTTCTTCGTGTCCCTCTTAACGTCGGAGTAGATAGACCTATTTTGTTTTAAGTTGTCGCTTTTTCAGCCTTTCGTTGGCTTCCTTTCCCAGTTTATGCGGTTAGTTTTGCCGAGATTAAGCCCCGTTTTCAATCGAGGTTTTTTTTTTTTTTTGTTCGTCGTAACTATCGAAATTTACCATCTATTAGTGCCGACGGAAAAGTTCCTCGTTTTGGCCGAAATAAATTTTTGATTGAAAACGGATCTTATCGGGGCTACTTTCCTACGCAACGATAATAGACGTAAAGTTGGAGCGCGCTATACGATTTGGACAAGAATAGGAGCGCGTTATACCATTAGGACTAGGGCGCTGTAGTAGTAGTAGTAGTAGATTGTAGTAGTAGATTATTCGCTGTTTGCTAGCGGCGGGAATGAGAATAGAAGGGAAGATGCTCGGGGTGCCGCAGATACGGCTATTATAACGTCATTACGTCAATCGCTCGCGTTACGCCAATTGGCGGGCTAGCCTATATACGCGAGGCTCCTCCGGCGCTATAACCGCTCCTACGTACGTTTCGTTTGTACAGCGGCCTTGTATCCTGGCTTATCGGTGACAAGTGACGAGAGCGGAATCTGGCGCTTATCGCGCGATATTCGTTTGACATGGAAAAAACCAATTAAATAACGCGCGCGACTATCGAATGGAAATCGCGACGTTGGAAACGAACCAGCGTCTTCAACTTCCTATTCGAAATTGCTCTCGCGCTTAGAAAACTTTTCAACGACATTTGAACAAAGCCAACCCTTGTCTTACAAACCAAAACCTTTTTTTTTTTCTCTCGTTTACAACCCTCTCCCCCCCACTCTATGGGATAGATTACGATATTGAGACCCCACACGTAATAACTAACGATTATTGTTGCGGATTAATAAGAAACGGGGGAGAGTTATGAAAAGCTAGCTAACCTATTCTATTCTATTCTAAGCTATCCTATGATCCCAGCCTATGGTATTTTAACACGCGGAGAATTGAAAGATTCAAATACGTCTTTCTCCCACTTCCGCTGATCGAAGATTTCTATCTTTCTCGAATTGCCCGGCTCCTAATTAGTCCATATCCGTCGTAGTTAATTAAGCGGTGATCGGAACCTATAATTATTTAAGTCCGACAAGATTTTTATTTTTTATTTTACGCTTAATGTTTTTTTTTTTTTTTTAGTTTGATAGAATCGTTAATATACTCGCGAGCCTTCGCGTTGATCGTATATTGGAGCCGTAGGGGACGCGCGTATAGTTTGGGAATGAACGTCGTGTTTTTCGATCAGTTTCGGAACTTAATTAATATCACGAACTCGAAGGGGAAAAAATGAATTGAATTCGCGGAATGCCTTTCCAAATGATATTCTTAAGAAATGGATTTTTAATGATAAAAAAAAAGGTGCTAGAAATAATGTTCGACGTAACGAGATGCCTTCGAGACACGACCAACGCCCCCCCCCCCCCTTTATTTCCCTTTATAACGTATACGAACCTCCGAATATAGGTGGCCAGGGGATTTCCCCGTTTTCGTCGAAACCAATCGCGGTCAATTCCGAGATTATCTATTAAGCTAATCCCGGGGGATAGGCGCGATGGAAAAATGACGTGAGCGGGTTATTTCCCAACTTTTTGTAACTATATAATTAAAGGGACTGGAAATTGCCCGTGGCGTAAGATACTCTGACGACGAGTTTCAGCCCCCCCCCCCCCCCCCAGAGTGTATCGCGAAAATGTAATAGGTAACTTTTCAAAGTTAATGTTTTGTTTTCCCTCGTAAGCTATATAAATAATAGATGGTTAAAAGTAAAGCGTGGCGTTACGCGATATACACGTACGTAGAGGGAAAGAAGGGGAGGAGGAAGGTAATTTCTTGGAACGGACAAAGTTTCCGCTCTTTCTCGTATCGGAGCTGGTGACGTAAATCGCCAACAATTTCAACCTCGAATACTTGAATTATTTCCAAAAAAGCGCCCGTTGTCTCTCGCTCGTATAAACGTTCTACCTTAGTGTCTTTAACCATAGCCTCCTCGATCACGCGCTTCGGCTGCGCTCGCGCTATAGAAGCCCCGGCAATCGGCCGAAAATCGCGAATAAATGAATTCTCGAGATTTACAAAACTCCCCCAAACTGATGCACGTCTCAAAGGGGGGAAACTGACCAAATTTGAAGGGTTTTGCCCTTTTCGGATCTTTAATGATTTTTAAAAGCCACAATTAAAATATATGTTTTCCAAATTAGTTTATTTTATCTCCCTAACCAGGTTTCATAATTTTAGGGTGATTAGTTTTTAAGTAAAAAATTAAATATCAACGTAAGATTGTAGCGTGTGCAAAGCTTTACCGCGTACAATTTGGTGCTTCAATCATTAACTCTGGTAAGTTTTGAAATTTTGGGAGAGAAGTTTTCCTGCCATTTTCCAAATGCCATACATAGGTATTTAACTATAATGATAATAGATTAGTGTTAAATCTACTCTCGTTATAGTTAAATAACTATGTATGACGTTTTGAAAACGGCAAAAAAACTTCTCTCCCAAAATTTCACAACTTACACGCTACCACCTCACATTGATAATTAATTTTTAATTTAAATTTATCACCCTAAAATTACGAAATCTGGTTAGGGAAATATTTCGCCTTACAACCCTAGATTAGATTAAATAACTAGGTTTGGAAAAAACGTTGTTCGGGGCAATCTTATATTGGTATAGTTTTATAAATATATTTTTTACAACATATTGATACTACTACTATCTGATCATAGGTTAAGAGGGTGGTGAATGTTTTAAATTTAAAGAGAATCTCAAATTATTTGGGGACTCTCATTCCACAATGCTATTGTTTACGAAAATATTAAGGGATTTCTTACAAGTTAGTGTACAAGAATGTGATGTACTACTAGGAAATAAATACCCATCATAGAGCTCTCAAAATTTTTAGACAACTGTATCCTACGAAAAGACAAGAGAAGACCGCCGTATTTAGATTTTTGCGCCGAAACAGGGAAGAGTGGTTTGAAAACAGAGTTGTCCCGAATAGACGATAACATAAATTCCGACTACGTCGCAACCTTGAAAAAATGTCCCATCTTCCGTATAAACGGGTTCTATTTAACGGCTCTTTTTGTTAGTTTCAAGGCTGGAAAAAGTATAGAAAATCCTATACTTTGTACCAGCCTTGAAAAAAGGGACCATCTGCAATACAAACGGGTGCTTTTTAACGGTTCTTTTATTCGTTTCCAAAGATTATTTTATAATAAGGCCTATTACCCGGCTTCAAAATTTAGTAATTTCTCTCTCTTATCAATTCTCACAATTGCAACCTTATTAATTTTAACACTTGTTTTTGAGTAAAATAGTATATTGTCATAGAATAAAAATCAAATCAGAGGGTGAAATTAGAAAATAAGTTTATAAATAACATCTACAGCAGTGCCTGTGTTAATGGATCAAGGCTTTAGATTTAAAAAGAACCCCGCGCAATAGGTGAAAACCGCAAAAAGCTCCGTCAGTAAAGAAAAATAATAGGTTCGCTAGTTTCAACAATTATTAACGCCAAATCTGTAATTCTCAAAGGCTTGGAATTAATTTGTAAATTATCCGTACATACTTAATTAAATGTGGTTAAAAAATCAGGAAGCTGGAGCGTAAATTTAAAATTTTAGACAAGAATTTGTTTCTCCCCTCGACTTTTCCCCCCTACATTTTAGTGCTTTTTCGCGCCGTCTTTTGGGGGAGTTTTAATTTCCCATTTATTCTCTCAAACACATGTTAATTTTTTTCTTTGCCGGGGCTTCTATAGCGCGAGCGCAGCCGAAGCGCGTGATCGAGGAGGCTATGCTTTAACGTATAAGCCGCCTCTACCTTTCCACTTTCTAAGAGATTTTATAAGAAAACCGGGGCGCTTTCCCAAATAACCCCCCCCCCCCCTTGGTTAAAAGGATAATTTTCGCGACAAAAAATGGCTAATTTGGGGGGGGGGGGCAGGCAATCTCTCGATGACCGTAACAATTATCCAAATTAATTTATTACTCGACAATCTGATCTCAAAATTGAATCTAAGCCTTCTCGAAAAAGAAAAGGGGCGCGCGTCTCGGCGTTCCTATTTAGTTCATTTTTCGCCTCAATCTCCGAAACGAATAAGCGAAACTTCGTTCAAACTTCTAATATTTAATTTCCTAAGTTGACATTTTTTTCGAGAGAAATTTCCCAGACGCCCGCTCGCTAGAAAAACTACTAGACTCGTTGTTGCTAATTTGGGGGGGGGGGGGGTCTAACGCGGGCCAAATACAAATCTATAGAAATAACCTCCCTCGCGCTCCAACGATAATTTTAATACCGATACGCCAAAGAATATAACTATAATTTGTTTCTATTCTTCGTACGGATATTTTGATATTTCGATATTTTGTCGAACGCTACTCGATTGAAGGGCTCTACAATTTTATCTTATTCCCGATTTAAAAGTATCTTTAATTGATCGTCTTAATTATCCGATTGGGTGCCGGGGGGGGGGGGGGGGTCGAGCGCGAACTGGGTTGGCTCCGAAAAACTCGAGAGTGTTTCTTATTATTTGAAAGGCTCTCGAGCTTAATCTTTAAGTACGTACTTAAGTAGGTACTCGTTGATTTTCACCTTGGAAGCGATATTAGCTGGAAAAATATTTGTTTAAAATTGGGGGGGGGGGGTGGAAAATGCGGTTGAAGATTTAGCTAATTAATAGCGATATAGCTTAGGTTTTTGGTTTTTACTTTTGGGCCGCGAAAAGAGATTAGGGAGACGCGGCCATTCCTCCCCGAGTTGACCGGAAGTCAAATATCGCCGCGCGACTAATGGCCCTAATTGTTTTCTCTCGACTTCATCGTCCCTTTAAGGTAATTAAAATATTTAAATAAGAATCGAAATACGAAGAAATATTAAATGCCGATCGACACCGCATCGGGGACTGAGCGCGCGGAAAGCTACGGCGGAAGGATACCTCCGTAGTAAATCTCGTAGAAAGAAAATACGGTACCCCGATACGGGGGGGCTGGGGTTTTATGGGGGCGTGTAGGAATGACTAAAAACGCCTGATTGTGTATCGCGCGAAGGAATACGAGGAAATTTCTCATCGAATCGGAACTAATTAGAAACGGAAATTGCCAGAATCGTAAATGAAGAATACGCGGCATCTCTCTCTCTCTTTCCCCCTTTTAGAATGGTCCACTCACTCACCCTCCCTCTTCCCCCCCCCCCCCCGGCGCGAATTGGTCAATTCGCCGCGCGCTCTTACAACCATATTTGTCCAATTTATTCCTAATTGATGGCGTTTGGAGAACGAACGAAACTCTTAATCTCGAATCAACTGTATTTTCCCGGTGGGATCGCGACTATTTCTAAGTTACTTTCGCGCTAGACGAAATTGGCTCATCTAGCTCTTTTTCAAACCGATTTCAATCCTTAGAAATCGATTTTTAAAACATTTTTTTTTTTTTTTTTTTTTTTTTAATTTCCTCGGTGATGGAAGGGATCAAAAATTTATATTTGTACGAAAACGATTCCAATGTTTGTCTAGCGTGAAGGCGCCTTAAACGAACAAAAAGTCGAAATTTCCGCTTGGCTTAATTGGCTCTAATACTTTTTAGAAAGCCTTCGCGCTCTTTTTTTTTCCGCGTTTCATTCGAAATAAACTTTAAAACGATTTAACCTTAAAATTATTCGCGCGCGTTTTCCAAGTAATTTTTTCGTTTGATTTTTTTCGTTTTTCTCAAATTTGTCGCGTGATTGTAATCTTTTTTTAGGACAAGTTGTCAATAAGCGATTTTTCCTGAAAAACTAAAGCTAATTGCTAAACGAGTTTTAAACAATTGATCGCGGGGCGCTCGAGGAACGCGTACGTCTACGTCGGCGCGAACCAATTGGAATTGGCGGGGTAATTTGTAGCGTAATTTTGCCGTCTCGCCGTATTTTCTGGATTTATTGGGGAAGTTTTATTGAAATTTGCGCGACTTTAAACGTAACTTTCGTCTTGGAAATAATTCTTATTTCTGTTTAAAAGGGGGGGGGGCGTTTGTCCGCGGACACCATTTTCCCTCCCTGTAGCCCAAAAATGACGAATAACTATATTGGAAAGGCCTCGTATAGGGGTTAAACTATGACCCCTCTGGAAACGATTCGCGTCCGCTTTTATATAATTCGCGAAAATGATTAAATTCTAACCCTTTTGCTCGGCATTAATCGTAACGGAGCGAATTACTTCGTCGGTAATTTGGCGCGCGCGCGGTTAAATTACCAGGGTAAATTCCCGATTGGTAATTTGAGATGGTCGGCGAGTATTATAATATTGGCTCTTTTTCTCCGTATCATATTCTTTTTGTTGATATTAGTCGGCGCTTTTTAAATTATTCGCGATCTAATCTCGACGTAAAATAAGTTGACATTCGTTTTTTGGCCAAAACGCGCCACGGATATTTTCTGGGAATATATTATTCGTAAGATTTTAAACCCGTTTTTAAGATTGGCGCCGGGAGCGAATCTACCGCGCGGATAGATTAGATAGATAGATAGATAGATAGAGGCCGCGATTTGACTCGACAATTTTGAACGCTATTTTCCCATCGTACTAATTATATGTACTTACGGCGAACATGTGACAAGCTCCGACGGACAGACCGATAGCCAATGGCGCCGATCCTCGGATATCCAACCTGCGGATTAATTTATATATCAATTTTCCGACTTTTATTATCGCGTCACTCTTACAACCAAATTATACGTCAAATATCGAGGAAAAAGCTTCGTTCGCGTTTTGTTCGCGTATTGAAAGAACCCTTTTGAAAAGGCGATAATTTAATAATAATTTAATAAATAAATTAATAAATTTAATAAATCGAATTAAGCCGCGCGCGTTCGTACTAGGAGGCTCGGAATCGATTTAAACCCGCTTTTAAAACGTTTCCCTATAAGCTACGTTCACACTTGACACTTCGAAACCGTTTCGAGTCGTCAAATCGACTTTTTTAGATATTAATTTGGTTTCTCGATCAAAGGTCTACACGGGTGACCCCAAAATTTTATTATTTGACCTTTCCAAAACGGTTTAAAAGGGTTTCAAAGTCTGTAGCGTGAACGTAGCTATAGAGTCGCGCAAGCGTCTTTCCTCGAATCGATTTCTCGAACCTGATTCGGGAAGCAGTTTCGTACCGATTCGGTTTCGACTGAATCGATAGACGAAGCTACGATAAATCGATAAACGCTGATAACGGGCGTGACGCTTAAAACGATTCCCGGCGATTCGAATCGATCGTTTTGATTTTACCGTTTCAAATCGATTAAGGAACGATGGCGCGTCCTTAGCTTAATACTCTATCGCTTTCGAAACGCTTCTTTGAAAACGGCGATTGATTCAAGTGTCGTTAAAGTTACCTGTTGGCGTCGCAAACGGCGAAAACGGTGAAGACGAGGATGAAAGTGATCAGGACTTCGACTCCGCATCCTTGAATGGGCGAGACGTCTTTGCCCAAGCCGGTGCCGCCCAAGGTGCCCTGTATATCGGCCGGAGTCAGGGCTTTCAAGAGGGCCGCCCCGGTAACGCCGCCCAAGCATTGGCTGACGACGTAGAGAAGGGCTCTGATGACGGAGACGTTGCCGGTGACCAGCATGCCCGCCGTCACCGCCGGGTTGATGTGGCCTCCGCTGACGTGGCAGATGCCTTGAACGATGGTGCCGACGATCAGGCCGAACGCCAGCGAGATTTGCGCCATGGTGGGCGGCTGGTTCTCGTCCCATTTGGTGCACGACCCGCAAGCCACCAGGATCAACAAGGCCGTCCCGATGTACTCCGCCAACATGGCTTTCCATATCGTCGAACTACTCGTCAGTTCGTCGATTCCGACGACGGCTCGAAACTTTCTGACTCGTCCCATTCGAAAGATTATAAGATACTCTCTAGTTTAGTTTTTATTGTCCGACTAACAACGAACCAACAACGAACTAACTCTAACTATTCGAGCGCCGGCAACTTTTATCGTCGACTAGCGCCGAGCGCTCTAATACTTATACTCTTTCGACCCCCCCCCCCCCCTTCCCTCTTTCTCTCTCTCCTCCGCGGTTATGTCCCGCCCTTTTATCCGTTAAAGGGGGGAGATACTCCGGGGATTGGCGGTTGCCTAGCGACGCCGCTTCAGGACTCATCTTGTTTACGAAAACGAGGAGCGCGCGCTAAGAAAACGGGGTTACCTAGCAACGACGTCATTATTAAGAAAAAACTCTTTTGGCGCGTGAAAAAGTTTAGTTGGAACGCTAAAACTATCCCCTTATACGTACCGCGAATTTAACGGGGGGGATTTGATAGAGAAAGAGAGATCTCGTAGCGTAGAGAGAGGAGAGGGGATAATCCGACGAATTAGCTAAATCTCGGCCCGTATTCCTAATTCTTCCTCCGCGAATTGTACTTTCAAAGGGATAATTAAGACGAGGAAAGAGTTTATTCGGGTTTTTTAAAGCCCGAATGAAAATTCACTAAAAGTTGGATAATTTGACTACGTTCTTTTTTTCCCCGCTCTATCTTTTGGTCATTTTTCATTTCTCGGAGGGCAATTAATTAAAAACTGAAATTGGTTTTCGATAATAATTTTTACTCGTAAGCGATTAATTAAAACGTCTCGGTTAGCAATAAGGGCCCTTTCTTCATTTTTTCCCATTTTTTTTATTCGGTTCTCAACTCGAAAGGGAACGTATTTTCCCGCGCGGTACAATCGAGATTCATTTTCTTTTTTCTCTTCGTCGATATTAAATCGTGATTAGACGCTTTTTTCGGCTTAATCTTATCGGAAAGACTTCGCCCGAAGAACCGAGGGAAAATAATGAAACAATATTTTAAGAAAAATTCGAGTCGTAACTGGTTTTTCCCCCATTCTCGCGTATAAGATCCGAGCCAAGCTAATTACGGGTTTATTTTATCGCAACCCTCTCCTCCCTGGCCCCCTCCTTCTCAAACGCTAAATTTCATTCGGTGTCGTCGATATTAACACGAGACGCGCACTCGTTAGCGCGTCTCGTTAAAGGTACGTTCACGCTGCGCGGGAACAATTTAGTCGCGTTGGTACTACGGGCCTAATTGGAGGCGACATTCAACGCCGCGCACTCAGTCGCGAATCGATTTGAATCGATAGAGTTATTCGCTCGATTCAAATCGATTTTTAAAAAGGTTTGCGAAAAGCGCGATTCGAAGTAGCGAAGTCGAACGCGGCTACCGTCGTAATTGAAAGCGAATCGTTTTGGTAATTGAACGAGAAATCGATTCGAGACGAAACGTTTCCAGTCGAAGCGTTCGCGACGAATCGTTTCGAAAGCGGCTGGCGCGAACGCGACTGAAGCGTCTATCGCGTCAACGGGATTAAGGCGAGGTTTTACGATGAGCGGGGATAACTCGGCCAGGCTCGAAAGGGGATAGCGACAATCTAACTTTAAAATGTAGGCGCTAGGCGCGCGTCTTAGAGACACGCGCTTTAAGGAGGACTACTTCCTACCTTACGAGCTTTTATCATTGGCTATTAATCCGCCTCGGCTTCGAGCCTTCCGCCAATTCCGCTCGTATATTATACTGTACGGGTTCAATTGAAATTCAGGAGGCCCCATCTCCGTCTATCTCCTCTATCTCTGTCTCTCTCTCGTGTCGCGTTTTATTATAGTTTTCGAGAATCTTGAATGAAATTTTTGCTTTCTCGTTAAACGCGTCATCGGAGCCATTTCCTTCGGGAATCCCGGTTGACATCCGACTTTTTAAAGACGGGGCCCCCGCGCGCCATTAAGAACCATTTTTCTCATTTCGCTTTAAAATGACGATTTTATAAAAAGCAAAAAGAAAAAGGCCGCGCGCGCGCGATTTGAGGAAACTCGTTTCAAAATATAAATGGAATTTCTATTTTAAACGAGCGAGAGTGGGGCGCCTTAATTACAACGCGATACTAAATTATAATTTCACGACAACTATAAAATTACCTGGGGAACGTAACGATTCGCTCGGAGCGTTTCTCATTTTGCTAACGTCGCGTTTACGATTAAGCGTTCCCAACCGACAGACGGACGTTCCTAGATAATTACGTCGATGATTGATAAATGAATAATAAGGAGAATAATCATCAACGTATAGAACTAATCGACTTACGATCAGAACCTTCGTCCCCTGGAAGGCGCGATAGGTTGGGCTTGACCCCGAACACCGAAGCTCCGAGGTTGGAACGCTTTTACAGGCGCTCTTTCCCGCGTATTTACATAATCGACGGCGCTATACTCAATAATAATCAACGGATCCCTCGATTTTTCACGGGTTTTTGCTAGTTCTATTTTAAAAATCAATTAAAAGGGAGGGATTTTTTTTTTTTTTTGGGGGGGGGGGGGCGGGGTCGCGTATCTTTGTTATTTGGTTAAATGGGCTCCCCTAATCTCCATTCTTTGCCGCGAACACGATGTCTGTCTTCTCGTTTCGGCTATAGGCGTTATAAGTACGCGTATATTTAGTCGTCGGCGCTAAAACACCGGGACTAATTAAAGGCGATTAGGAGTCGTCCCTAATTATAATTAGATAACGGATAAACTACGGCTCTAGACCTTCACGGCCTTCCCCGTACGTAAAACTATGTTGAAACTGTCGCGATTTTCGGCCGCTACGGAGAGAGCGAGTTTTAGTTACACCGAAAAAATGATGTCTAAATTGGGCGTATCGAAACTATATATTACGCGGAAGCGGTTCTATAGTCGAATCCATCCTCGGAATGGTTAAGTCTTTCCGCCGCCTAACTCCGCTATAGTTTTATATAGTTAGCCTAAGACCGTTCTATTCTTAATAGAACGCGATTCGTACGTAATTTAAAGTTTCGATTGGCCGCGAGCGCCAATCATTTCGCTAACGAAGTTGGTTGTGTAAAGGAAAAGGCCACGCGGCCATTTCGGGAAGAAGAAAAAAAAAAAAAAAAAAAAAAAAAAAAGGGGACGAAATAGGTTTGGTTGGCGCTTATATTTTGTTATACGACAACAATAAAAGGTCGTGTCTCTCGATCGAGGGACGAGGTCGTCCGTCGAGGGTCGAGCGAGGAAGGACCAGGGGCTGGTAATTGTCGCGGGTGGGGCGGGGCTGTCATTTTATCGCTTAACCAAGCGCGAAGTTGGTGAATTAAAGTTGGTTTTAAGATGAGATCGCGGACGGATCGCTATTGAAATAATTCTAGCCTCGTGATCGACGCGTCTCTTTTTCTGTCTAATTTCGTAATTAACGAAACAATGGATGGGGCCATAAACATCCTCGACTTAATAGCGAGTCTAACGATCGTTTCTAAATAACATTCTCCTATACCTTTCCTCGAGTACGTCTACATTTACGCTGGCACTGACGGGGGAGGGAAGAGTGGCTAGTCTCCGAAAGACGGGACGAAGGAATTACCGTTGGGCATAACCCTAAATAAATCATTTTCCCTCGAAGAAATTCTATAGTTCAATTATTCCGTTCAATATTATCCCGAATGGATAATATCAATGTAAACAACGTATTTCTAGTTTGAAGTTTATTTAAAAGGGGCGTTTTCTATTGGCGAAACAATGTGGAGAAAGGCGAGATTACCAAATATCGCGCTCCGATCGAGTGCAATTCCGAGAGGGGGTACTGGCCACTGGGGTGCGTGCTCTTATCCATCGATTTTAGTTTCTTTATTGGCGCCGTTCACTTTATTTAATACATTAATTTAATTGATTTTAAACGAGTGTCCCCGGGGAATCGCGTTCAATTCAATAAAATGCGATTGTTTTAAATATTTTGAGAGATTTTTTCGTTGGTTAGTTTGTGTTTTTTTGGGGGGAGGATGGGAAAGAATGGGCGCGTGACTGGGCCATTTCTAAAAGAATTAACGCGATTCCTTTTTATTATTTTCCGTTTTCCAATTAGCTTCTCCTACGTTTTCTTCTTTCTCCTTTTGTTTTTAAGACGTAAAAAATGAGTCGAGTCTTCCGTTCGTCGGTGGAAACTGGAAAGGCGCGTCTCGGAAGCGACGTTATTATTAGGAGAAGGTCGTCGCGTCACCAAGCCCGTCATCGTTTTTATCGCCAGAACTCGGACGCGATTTTCGGAAGTCGACATTCCGATCCGAATTGGCTTTTTCTAAAAATGACTTTTTTAGTAAAGGATAATCGGCGTTTAACCGTAAGCGCCGAACCGATCGTAGTAAAATCGTAGCGAGGCCGGTCATCCTCGAGACTGACCCTGACCCTGACCCCGCCTAATAGTAGTTAGCCGCGCTGGTTTACGTATAGCCTTCTCGGTTCAATAAACCCGAGGTTAATCGTGATTAAACCACGGTTAAATCTAATTAAACAGCGGCTAGTTACCCGGCTCGTCTGAAAAGGGTATTATCCGATTTTTGTTGGACTTTTGACCGCGCGATGACGTCACGTTCCTTCGCCCGCGTACTAATTATTTGTCCTCTATATTTGTCCGTTTCTTAAATATCGGCGAGGTCGAGCGCGATCGATTCTCGTTGAGCTTGGAGAGGATCAACCCTGAATTAAGGAAACGCGACGAATTAAGCGCGTTCCATTTTTAATTAAGAGTTTCGTTTTCGAGGACTACTTTCCCTCCTCGCAAATTTCAACACGGCGTATCATTCCGCCGTAGCCTCGGTTCCCGTTTCGTGTTTAATAGTACACCGCGGCCGTCTCGAGTTCCGTCGGACGCGACGACCGCTCTTTGAGAAAAACAATTTTTAATTCATCTCCGCGAAACTCGATATCGACTTCAGATTCGAAGCGAATTTAAGGAGATGGCTCGGAAAGAAACTTAAGATTGAAGGACGCCCCCCTCCCCCCCCCCCCGCCTCCACGCTCTTTTTCATTATAAAAATAAATAACAAACCCATCGAAAAAAAGAAATTGAAATGAAAAACGATATTTTAAAAAGAGAAAACTTCATTTAACACGCTTTGGATTTGGGCGACGGGCGGCGGCCCTCTTTAATTAATTGCCAGCCTCGTTTTATTTCAAGGGTCGAAACCATTTATAGGAAGACGGCGAAGAGCCAAGGGGGAATGGAAGGCTGACGTCGCGGAATGACCCGTTACCGGGGAAGGAGCGCTTCTAAGGGCGAACATTTGCCGGGCCCACTCCCTCACTAAGGGGGATGACACCCCCTTTCCGAGAAAGAAACCTCTGACGTATCAACGCGTCCCTAGCTGACTCTCTATAGTAACGCCTTTCCAATAAAGCGTCTTAAATTAATTTCGTCTTAAAAAATAATTAAGCCGTTTTCTCGCGACGAGGATTTGAAATTGGCGTCGAGGCGCGACCCGTTTCGAACGAGAGAGAGAGAGAGAGAGAGAGAGGCATATTCCAATTTACGATAGAGTGGCCAATTTTGGCGCCGTCGGAAGTCTAATTTTACGTTTATAGAAAAGCGCGCCTTATTTGTTAACGTAAATTATCGCGGGAAAGTTTGGTTTCCACGGCGCGAACCTTGGAAAGCCCGAAATTGTCGCAGAGTGTTTAAATTTAAGGCGACCGCCAATTCCAAGTATTCCAATGTCGTTCGCGCTTTAAAGGAATTTCGTTTCGTTCTCGCCCCGCAAAATGCGAAACACGCTTAATGGCGCCCGCCTAATTTTAAAACATGACCACATTGTTTCTCCTTTCTTTTTTTGGGGAAAAAAGTGTAAAAAGCGCTCGTGTGTTGTTGTGGGGGGGGGGGGGGGGGTGTCTTGTCGTTCGTCGTCCGCGATGTCGCGCGTCACTTTCCAATTATAATGAAAGCGAAATCGTTGGTTCGAATCGAGCTCCGAACGACCTTAGCAAGCGCTCGTTTTTATTTTAAATCATTTAGGCGTAAAATGTTTTAGTTATTTTAACACTCTGGCGCAATTTGTTTAAATTAACGCGCGCGGAATGATGGAGGGAGGGAGGCGGGGGATGGAGTGGGGGGGGGGGCGCGTTTAAGAATAGACAATTTGGAAGGAAGCGCTTAATTGAGCGTGACGTCGCGACGTCAATACCTAAACGCGCTTTTCGCCGAAAACGTCGTCATTATTTAAATTACGTCACGAAGCGTAGGTAGTTAGCCCGGCACGAATAATTACGCGGATTCCAAAATTTGCTACGAAGAGAGAAATATCCGAAACGCGCGCCTTTGGATCTCAATTCCTTCCCCACCGATTACGTTTTCAATAGCTAGCGTTTCTTGATCGATTTGAAACTGTCAAATCAAATCGATCGATTCGAATCGCCCGCCAGGAATCGTTTTAAGCTTCGTGAGAGTTATCCGCGTAAATCGATTTATCGTAGCTTCGTCTATCGATTGTTGGAAACCGAATCGGTACGAAACTGGTTTCCGAAGCGGAACTCGGAGAAATGGAATCGAATCGAATCGAGAAAAGACGGTTGACCATTTTACGCGACTCCCGCGAAGCGGTTTCAATCGATTCGGAGGGGGCTAGTACGAACGCGGCTAAAGTCAAATTGCCGTTACGTAAAACGATCGCTTAAAGAGTCGAATTTGTTTTACAATTTCCTAATTAACCGTAATTATCGTTAATTAGCTCGGCGCTAAATACTTCGATCTCCGAGGCTGAAACGCTAAAAGCCAATGTCAACGAGCGAACATTACCGTAATAATAATAATAATAATAATTGTAATAAAAAGGAAGGTGTTCCGGCGGGGCAGTGGGACCTACTTGGAGACGAATAAATGAGTAACCGCGATTGAAGGAAGAGGAGCCAATTGTTAAAATTAAAGTTGGCCTCCTTGGCGCGCTATCCCAATTTTTTAAGCGTTCGCGATTCTGAAGATGATTTCTCGAGAAAATCTATAATCTAATTGATTGGAATTCTAGTCGCGAAACTGCGGGGGTGGAAGATGTTCGCCGTCAAGCTTATAATGTTAAAGCCAAATTTAAGCCTAGCCAAGTCGATGACGTACCCGTACGCGATTCTCAACCCCGAACGCGAACGCCCGCGGTCTAAAGCCGCGTTTATAACGGAGATTTCTTTGGCCAAGAAGTAACCTTTTTCGTCTAAAGTATAGTAATTTAGCTGAGTTACGAGTTACGACGAAAAAATGATTCCTTTTCTCGATTAGAATTGTTCGTATTATTGGAAAGGAAATTAGTGTCGGGCGGCGGCGGGAAGTCCCGAAGAAACTCCTTACGTAATGTTTGATTCTTTTTTCGATAGTTTTTCAAGATCGCGCGTCCTTCTTCGGAATAGTTGGTTCAAAGTTCGCTTCTAGGCGGATAATTGGAGCGGCTCGCTCGGGCTCCGAAGATAAAAAGACAATGGTTAGGTAAAGAAGCCTAAAAGCTGGCTAAAAAGATATCGAAGGAAATCCGCGCTCCTATCCCGCGGCCTATAGTCGTTAAAGCGATTGAGCGCGTAACTAAGGCGTTTCTCATTAAGGAACCCGTCTCGTTTTTAATCGTTTTCGGCCGAAAGAGAAGAAAAACTAACGAAGCTTAGGTAACGGTTAAAAAGGAAATGATATCCGTGTACAGATTGCCCGAGAGGAAAATGATTCTGGAAACGCGTACGTCGAGCTAATTTCCTAGTCATCCCGGTTGCGATTGACGATCCGAGTCCCACACCGCGCGCGATTGAAGCGCAATTTTCACGGAAGCGACAAAAAAAGCGAATTATTTTTCCGCGGAAAGAAACGGTGCCGAAAATCGCTCGAGTCGACAAAATTGGCCATCAGCCACTCTCGCTTTGGAAGGTTTGTCGTATACGCGCGCGCCTATACCGCGAAACCAGTTCGTGACGCGACGCGTACCGCCATTCTATAATCGCGCGTGATGATCGATATATAGAGACGCGGAAAATACGGAATATTGCTCGGGGAAATTATTTCGCGATGAAGAAGGGATAACCCGCCGAACAATCCGGTAATTTCGCTCGCCAGATTGAAACCCGGTTAAAGGGAGAATGAAATAGCTTCAATAAAGAAAGTGTCATTTTGCGCGCGAGATACCCCAATCCACCTTTAAATAGCAACAAGTACGCGCCCAATTTCTGATCTTGCCGATTAACCTAGTTTCTAAGCTCTTCTCTCTCTCTCTTATATATAATTTATATAATATAATATATAATATTATATAATTTTTTTTCGCTCTTTTTGATGGGGCTTAAGCTGGGTTTTCAAAGGAGTGGGTAGCGGGCAAAAATCGAGCGGGCGCGAGAAAAAAATGAAATATCTCGCTCACGCTAAGCAAAAGACCGTTTTCATTAAAGCGAGTTTTTGCGCGAGAGCGTGTAAATCGCGGGAAAGAGGGTAAAAATACTAAAAAATCGCTACCCGCTCCGTCTGACCCGATTTGATATTCTCGCTCCGCTTTCATTTTCTCGCGGATTTTTGCCCGCTACTTTGAAAACCCAGCTTTAGAATTTGCAATACTTTAATTTTGTAGCTTAGACGGTTCTCTTTAAGAATTTAGCCACGATTCAGTCCTGACCTTTAACGATAAGTCGCCAGCTCAGTTTTAGTTCCAAATGAAGGAATTAATTTTTTTGGCAAGGCCCACTATAAGGCTCTATAGTTTCCCTTTAAAGATTTTTTTCCCTCTTTTTGATGATGCTTAGAATTCGCACCACTTTGATTTTGTAGCCTAGACGGTTCTCTTTAAGAATTTAGCCACGATCAATCCAAGCCTTTAATTAAATTTGTCACTTAGTTAAATGTTTAGGGCCTTTTTTCAATTTGGGAGTGGAAAATGATTCCTAAATCCTTAATCTTAACTTAGAATCATTCCTACTCGCGTTTTAATCACCTTACAGACCTTTAATTAGTTTAAATTAATTTAATCGGCTTTTTCACTACGCCTTTAAAATGTGATATTTCACTACCTCTTTAATTTCTAGACGATATCCAACTCAGTCTATAACTATCGTTGGTTTTATTAAAACAAGTAAATATCCGAAGTTAAAATTGACCCAAAAGGTCAGGGGAAGTATACTCCAAATTATTAAATATCAGTCGTGGAGGTAAAAATAAATAATGGCGGATCAAATTTCCCGCGTTTTCTAGCGTATGTTCAAATTGATCCCTGGGGGGGGGGGGGAGGGTATCTTGACGCTTTCTTCTCTATCGACCGAGACTGTAGCGTATTTTGAATTGTATCTAGCTCATTTTTCATATAGCTGTGAAATAGTATCGGCTTTCCGTACATTTTATTAAATAAATCAATCTTTCTTAATCATTCTAAATCTACATATTCCAGCTTATAGGTCCAAGAAGGATCTGATCCTCCTTGATAGGTCTTCAAGATGAAATCCGCGGTTTTCGATCGAAAACTTGATTTCGAATGGTTTTGGAATAGAGTCTCGGTTTTAATTAGTAATCATATTTATGTGGGATGGAAAGTGGGGTCTGATTTATTGTCAGTTCCGTAAGACTCAAATACTCCAGTCCATTCGTGTCCGTTTAAATTTACTCACCGTTTTAAGCCACGATTGCTGTAATTATCACTAATTTAAAACGAGGAACAATCGAACCGATGGTATCGATCTTCTGAACTAATACCATTGTGGCTAATTCCACTCCACTACAAAGTGTTTGTACTCTACTTCGCGTTTTATTGTCGTCTGCTACAAGTTCGTTTTATGGCGCTATTTTCAACGTTTTAGGGAGTTTGTTAATCTTAAAGTACAGCTTTTAATTAGTTTTATCGTAGTAGTTTAATAATTTACTCTTTGTAGTCCCAATTGTGAAGGTAATATTAAGGCCTAACGTCTTATTAATTGCAATAAGAGGATTACCCAGTTATGGTCAACCAATATACATGGGCATAATTAACGAGTTACTAGCTAACTAATGTAAAATCTTTTTAGGCTTGAGGAATAAAACTGAAAGTCTGAAGAAACAGCCTCTAGTATTTGGTGACAATAAATAGCTAGGATCAAACGGCCCCACAACCCGGTGATGTTAACTATTCATCGAGGTAAGTTTTTCGCCACGTGGTATCATTGTATTGTTATCATTGATAAAAAATATATCCTTATTATTTAATTTCCGTATGGACGGTATGGCTCTTCGGTGGATGATGATTACGCTGTTGGATTTTCAGTTTGTCTGGTTTATTATTTGGAAATTGAGGAGAAAGAAGCCATTGATTTCGTCAATTTATTCTTGGTGAACTATCGTGGTAAGACACCCTTTTTAATTACGTTTTTACGATAGGAAGGGATGGCAATGTCTCTTATTTGAGGGCTGACCTCAAAAAATTGGGTAATTTGAATGTTTTAATTATTGTAATTATATATCATTTAGTGGAGGGTTTTGTTCGATAAAAGTTAGTTATTATTCTGGCCGCAGTTAATTTTTTTTTAGGTTAAGAAGTTTTTGAAAGAAATGTCTGTATTGAAATGTGACTCGTCTAATCTTACCCTTACAGAAAAAAGATAGTCCGATACGAAGAGGTCCTCAAGAACGCTACGAAAGTCTCGGGGAAGTCCTTAAGACCTCCTAAAGATTTCTTGACATAATGGAAGAGTTCCCCAAGACCTCTTAAGACCAACCTTTTTTGGTAAGGGTAACTTTAAACGACTCCCACCTAATTATCTCTAGACGTCTACCGTATATAAAATGAAATACGATCAATTCTTTGTTCTAGCGATATATACTTTGGAACAATGTACTTCCGGAGGATTTGATCTTGCTTTCATATTAGTGAAATATACATCGAGTCGCTAGTGGTTGATCCTTAATCTTAACTTAGAATCATTCCTACTTGCGCGTTAATCACCTTACAGACCTCTAATTAGTTTAATTTGTGCCTTAGTTAATTCTTTTAGGAAATTTTTTCAATATTTGTTTGGAAAATGGTTCCTAAATCCTAAATCTTAACTTAGAATCATTCCTACTTGCGCGTTTAGATATTTTTAAAAGTATCTAAATTTTCCACTGAATCCCATGTTATAGATATTTATCGTATGCCTGCGCATATATTTCAATTTTTCAGTTTTGGCTCATGGTAACTGTATGAAAATCAAACCAATCATGGTTCATTCTATGGAGAATGACGTCATATTGCCCATTTTATTTTGAAAAGGTCATGTGATGAGTTATAAATTTTTAAAAATACGTCAATTTTCCATTGAATCCCATGTTATAGAGATTTATCGTATGCCTGCGCATATATTTCAATTTCTCAGTTTTGGCCCATGGTAACTCTATGAAAATCTAACCAATCATGGTTCATTCTATGGGGAATGACGTCATATTGCCCATTTTATTTAGAGAAGATCACGTGATGAGTTATAATTTTTTAAAAATATGACAATTTTGCATTGAAGCCCATGTTATAGAGATTTATGGTATGGCTTCTCATATATTATAACACCGACAGAGCTCAGGCAATCCCGTCACTACGCAGTGGACTAATGTACTCTTGTTTTGTATCATAGCTTTGGATACTATTAGTGGAATTTCAACAGCCAGTGGATGCGTTACGAAGACGCAAGAGGAAGCTTAATGTCAAAATATCTCAAATCGGCTTAAATCTAAGTGTTCAAAATCTCCCGCACAAACCTGCAAAACGTTATTTTCCACTTTATCGCCAACCCGGTCGACTCTTCAAGCGCTAAGAAACATCATTGGGAAGTGTTTTCTCTCCTTATCGGACATTACAAATTGGCATCAATACTGCGATTACAACATAACACAGTCAGAGGTCAGGCGATCCAGTCACTACGCAGTGGACTAATGTACTCTCGTTTTATATCATAGGTTTAATATGATAGGGTTTAATTTGTGCCTTAGTTAATTCTTTTAGGGACTTTTTATTCAATTTGTTTTTGGAAAATGGTTCCTAAATCCTTTATCTTAAATTAGAATCATTCCTACTTGCGCGTTAATCACCTTACAGACCTCTAATTAGTTTAATTTGTGCCTTAGTTATCTCTATTAGGGCCTTTTTTGAATTTGGAAGTGGAAGATGGTTGATAAATCCTTAATCTTCACTTAGAATCATTCCTACTTGCGCGTTAATCACCTTACAGACCTTGACACTCCATTTTTGATTTTGCAGGAGGAGTCTGAACAGCCGTAATCATTGTTGATGTCGTCCGAGGAGTTTGTCCCGGGTAAATTGATATTCTAGCTTGGTTTAAAACCAATCGCCGCGTTTAAATTCTAAGACATTCGTCGATCTTCGTCAAACGTTGAACCAAAACATCAAACCCATTCCCGTTTTGATTCAAATTGATCGACGCGTTCCACGAACTAACTTCTCGCGACGCGTTCATTCGGATTCAACAAGTTCTTGAACTGGTGAGCGTCGTTTCATTTTAAAATTTTAAACAACTTGGATTGTTACGGGTATTTCTAAAAAAGTCTCCTGACAATTAACTGAAAAGATTAAAAGCGACCAATTTGGATCCTAGCTAAGCCTAGTTTATAAACTGGAAACAATTAAGAGCAGCAAACTCAATTTAGATCCTAGTTAAGACCAATTTCAAAACAATTATACGCTATTTCAAAACGAAGTTTTACAAAATTTAGTTTTGATCTAGGTATTTGTTTAGGACGTAAGAATTTATCTTGTTTTCAAGTTGAAAAACTTGTCCCTTGCCCTTTAACTTGTTTTAAAATAAAGGCCTCTGGGTTTTTAAGTTGAAAAACTTGTCCCTTGCCCTTTAACTCGTTTTAAAATAAAGCCCGAAGGATTTATCTTGTTTTCAAGTCGTAAAATTTGTTTCTTGCCCTTTAACTTGTTTTAAAATAAAGGCCCAAGGAAACTTTAGCCGTGTCTTAATTAAATGTGAATTTTTGAACGCAACTCCAAACCACTAGACAGTATGACGGAGATATAGAAACTTAGTCACGTTTAAAAATTCAAATAGACCAAAATAGGTCAAATTAGGTCGAATGTTAAACCTAATCATTATAAAATTAAACAAATTTAAGTCGATTTAAAAGTAATTTTAAATTGTCAAAAATGTCTGAAAAACTAAGTTAAATAATCAAAAAGTACGAAATTCTTTAGGAATCTAATTACGCGATGAGACGGGGGAGAGCTTAAACTAATTTAATTAAAATTATAGTTAAAGAAAAACGTCATATTGTCCATTTTATTTAGAAAAGATCCCGTGATAAGTTACAAATTTTTAAAAATATTTAAATTTTGCATTGAATCCCATGTTATAGAGATTTATGGTATGTCTGCGTTCTTGTCTGCGCATATATTATAACATCGGCAGAGCTCGGGCAATCCAGTCACTACGTAGTGGACTAATGTACTCTTGTTTTATATCATAGCTTTGGATACTTACTAGTGGAATTTCAACAACCAGCGAATGCGGTATGAAGACGCAAGAGGAAGCTTAATCTTTTAATTCGATATCCTTGAAAATGGACCTAATCTTCTAAATAAAATTATTTGAAACACATATTAGGCTTGAACCAAAAGATACGTTAACTTCCGAGTAACAAGTTTACCAAGTTGAAATGTTTGGTATATCGTAAGTACGGGCATCGAAATGCGTGGCTACATCCCAACAGATAGGGGAAATTTCGAATGAAAAATTGTGTTGATAATCAAAGTAGAAGGTTCGGTATTAAGCTAGAATTCAATATTTCACTCGCAAAGTAGTTCTATAAATTATCCATGGAGTTTGATAACTGGTTACTATGGTACCTCTGGGTAACGAGCGAGATTGGCCGGAAACTGGTTAACAACGAGATATCAAACTCCTCGATGCTTGTTAAACGTAGTGTACTCTGCGAGAAAAATTAAAGATTTGTAGCCTAATCAAGAACAAAGGGTTTTGGATTTAAATAATTTAGTGGAGCTTGGTAAATAAAAGTAACTTGTTAGATATTTCTGGTTATAGCGTTAGTTCTACACTACCCTCCTGAGGATTAAATAAGGATCTAAGTCATTGATAACTTTAATTTTTTTGCTATAACGTTTTTCGGGATCTTTATTTGACTTAGACAACTCCCTGAAAATATGTTAGCTACCTAAATAATTAATAAATACAAATTAACGCGAGTATAAGGATAACCACTAACCTATTAAAATGCTATTTTGTCGTCTTCTAAAAATCTGTTGGTCCTTCACCTTTTCAAACCGAGAGAAAGCGTCTCTGTTTATGATGGCGAGTGACCGGGCGACGGGGGCGGAGCTTAGGGGTATTGTTAAATCCTCAAATGTCAATGCTCTATTTCTCCATCCAATTACGCGGCCATCTTGTTAGGCTTATTTGATTAAGCAGAAAATGTTTACAATTATAGAGCTTCACTATTGGCTAGAAAAGATACTCCAAATTGGGTATGGAGTATAAACACGAGTAATTGGACTGACAACGTGATAAGGCGAGTAGGATTTTTGAAACGTTTACTTAATTTATTTGTCAACACGGTGTATTATAAACATGGAAAATGGGAGCAGATTCCCTCTTATATTTAAGCTACGTTACACACTAAGGCGAATGATCAGTTTTCGATCGACAACTGGATTTCTAACATGGTTCGTATCTTCTAATCTTTTTAAAGAAATAATTAATTAGTATTTTTATCTGTACAGTTGAAATCCTCTAGAATGGAAAGTTTCGAGACATTTTGGAATTTTATCGGACTATGACCAGTGTGAAACGCTTATTTCCATCCTCGACTCCTCGGGGAGCAGACGACTTATGACGCAATGTCCGAAGAAATGTTTATCTTGACAGGTGTTTTTTAAATTGACCTATTTTTGGCCTAAAGTCCTTCTTTGAAGCGAGCTTTATTATTTTTTATCAATGGATATAAAGTAATATCATATCAGATTTTTGGTTGTTTTCAAATCAGCCGTCGTCACGTCCAGCCGGTGTTTCTCAGAGGACAATGGAAGAATGGAGCGATGGACTGAAGGAATTATTAGGATGGAAGGAGTACCTTGGATTTTTAGGGAAAGGTTTAATGTAATATTTGAACAGTCAAATTAAAGACTGTTTAATTCCGCGTTGCCCTTATGTGGTCAATTAGTAACCACTCGATACCTTGTTCTTTTCACGTTTAATCAAAACAAAGGCCTAGTTTTGACTAAACGAAAGACAAGTGCATTTTTAAACTAAATATCTATCTGCAGCGGATATTTAGTTTTCACCCTTTGACCCATAGCTAGTTTCAAATATATACGGAGTTTATAACTGTTAGTGGTATAAATTTTTTATTCATTATTTTGTGTGGATGGTTTAGAGTTTGCGCAAACTCACTTATAGTGTATTATACTAGTTCCTAATAGAATAATTACTAATTGACTTTGGTAGTTGGGTTTTTATTTTTCCAGTTCCTGTCAGCGGTCCCTCGCAGTTTGCCGATGCCATCAGCTCTACTCTGTGCCGTCGCATTCAGTCCAGAGATGTTCGTTGTTTGACCGAATCGTCTAGATGTCATCGAGTTGAGTGGAGCTTCCGTATCTTCAGTGAGGGACTCATAACAGGCAATAATCGTTTCAAATGCCATTTCAAATCTACCAGATAGTAATTTTTTTTTTTTTTTTTTTTTTTTTTTTTTTTTTTTTTTCAATTTGCAGGAGGCCATCAGCGAGTCACGCCTGTCCATTCAGTCTGAGCGCCTTCCAACTCGAGAGAGACATTCGGTGCCTGACGTTCATTCACGCCTGTCCATTCAATCCGAGCGGAAACATTCAATGCCTGACAATTCATCTCGGCCGTTGAGTGGAGCTACCGTATCTTCAGCGAGGGACTGATAACAGGCAATAATCGTTCCAAATGTCATTTCAAATCTACCAGATTGTAATTTGTGGCTTTTTTTAAATTTGCAGCAGGCCATCAGCGAGTCACGCCTGTCCATTCAGTCCGAGCGCCTTCCAACTTGAGAGAGACATTCAGTGCCTGACGTTCATTCACGCCTGTCCATTCAATCCGAGTGCCTTCCAACTCGGAGACATTCAGTGCCTGACAATTCATCTCGGCCGTTGAGTGGAGCTTCCGTATCTTCAGCGAGGGACCGATAACAGGCAATTATCGTTTCAAATGTCATTTCAAATATACCAGATTGTAATTTGTGCTTTTTTTCCTCAATTTGCAGGAGGCCATCAGCGAGTAACGCCTGTCCATTCAGTCCGAGCGCCTTCCAACTCGAGAGAGATATTCAGTGCCTGACGTTCATTCACGCCTGTCCATTCAATCCGAGTGCCTTCCAACTCGAGAGAGATATTCAGTGCCTGACGTTCATTCACGCCTGTCCATTCAATCCGAGCGCCTTCCAACTCGGAGACATTCAGTGCCTGACAATTCATCTCGGCCGTTGAGTGGAGCTTCCGTATCTTCAGTGAGGGACCGATAATAGGCAATAATCGTTTCAAATGTAATTTCAAATCTTCCATATTGTAATTTGTGCTTGTTTTCTTCAGTTTGCCGGAGGCCATCAGCGAGTCACGCCTGTCCATTCCGTCCGAGCGCCTTCCAACTCGAGAGAGACGCTCAGTGCCTGACAATTCATTTCGACCGTTTGCCGAAGGTCATCAGCCGTAAGTCCGGAGATGTTGGGTGTCCGAAGTCAGCGTCCCTTTGGCGCCGGTGTGCGAAGCTTCGAGACGAACAAGGACTTTGTGCGAGGGAAGTGGCGTTTTTTATGGTTTGATGAGGGTTTTTAATTTTAAAAATTTTGTGAAAAAGAGCTCTTTTTTTGTGGCACCGCTAGAAATACAAGGTTAAGTCCCATAATTTTGTATTTCTGGTGCCACCCCCTTATTGGCCCCGCGTAAGAATGTGTTGAAATTGTAATATAAAAATATGTATTAATGTTACGTTTGATCTGATCAAGGTAAGAAGATGGCGTCACGAGACGAGTAGCCACGTACGGTGACCAGATCCGACACGAGATGGCGCCACAAACCAGTGAGCCTCCTTGACTTCAACGAGACCCAGTGGGATTGCAGACCGAACTGAACCGATCTCTTTGACCCGGCGCCATTTAGAGTAGAAATATTTCCATTGTATTTATCTATTGTATAAGGAAAATAGTGCGCTAAATAGTCTTTGTATAATTTAATTTTTAATCCGTTAAACTTGCGCTAGTTGAAGGGTAAACGAATCCTTACATAATTTTTAATCACTTGTTAAACTTGAAAGTACAATAAATGTTTAGAACTGAAAAATAAATGAATTTATTCCAATTGAACAATAACGAATCCTTCCATAATTTTTAATCACTTGTCAAACTTTAAAGTAGAATAAATGTTTAGAACTGAGAAATAAATGAATTTATTCCAATTGAACAATAAGCCTATTTATTCCCCAATGATGATTTAACTGAGGGGAAACAATGTAGCGATTCGTCGCAGACACTGTTGCAAACTGCCAGCTGACGAAGCAATTCATTCTAAGAAGTAATTATCAGAGCTCGTAGGTTTTTAATTTTACATAATTTACATCGTTTTTTCTTCGTTCCAGTTTTCTCCCGAGAGACCTGGTCGCGAGATTACATCAGGTTGATTTTTCGCTAAACAATTGTCACGAGTGTATTTCATGGACTGGAAGATTCCTGTTCGATATATGCCCATGACTCCTAATGTGACAAGTGGAATTGCACCGACAGTACTGGCAATCTTTCATCAGTCTAAGGTGCGTACAACAATCATTTTGACAATTGCTAATTAAGAATTGTTTAATTAACTAGAGGTTTTTCTTTATTGCGGATGTTTTACTCTAGAAAAAGCTTGGAAATTTCAAAGAAGGGCAAATCTAAGTAGAAGCCAATGAGTCTGATCAATCCAAATTGATAATCGATCATTGATGCAACCTAAGCTCCATTCGCGTTCTCTCCCTGTTTATCCCATTAAGATAAAGAAATCGATAACGCCGGAAAGGAACGGTTTCCCTCAAAGTATCGCGGAACGTGTTATAGTTTAATCAAAGCTCAAGTTCAGTAGTTTTCATCCGCTCGTGACAAAGTTCAAGAAGTGCCGCATTTTGTAACAAAGTAATCGCGGAATGACTCTCGTAAAAAGTGACAATTGATCTAAAATTTCACGAATACTGACGTGATGAATCGGATGTGAACCCGAAAAAGGACGCTAAAGTGAGTGAATAAACTTGGAACTGTTTAAGGAGCATTGATGAGGAAAGAACTGGAGAATTTTCAAGCCACGAAATCCGACGAAAAGTTTTAAAAAGGTAGGCGAATTTAGTTTGCCCCTGCAAATTTTTGCACGTTAATCACCTTACAGACCTCTAATTAGTTTATTTAGTGCCTTAGTTAATTCTTTCAGGGATTTTTTTGCAATTTGGGTGTGGAAGATGGTTCTTAATCCTTAATCTTAACTTAGAATCATTCCTACTCTCACGTTAATCACCTTACAGACCTCTAATTAGTTTAATTTGTGCCTTAGTTAATTCCTTAGGGACTTTTTTCAATTTGGGAGTGGAAAATGGTTCCTAAATCCTTAATCTTAGAATCATTCCTACTTACGCGTGAATCACCTTACAGACCTCTAATTAGTTTAATTTGCGCCTTAGTTAATTCTTTTAGGGACTTGTTTCAATTTGGTAGTGGAAGATGGTTCCGTAATCCTTAATCTCAGAATCATTCCTACTTGCGCGTTAATCACCTTACAGGCCTCTAATTAGTTTAATTTGTACCGTGGCTAATTTTATTTCTTAATTGGAGTAGGGACTGTTTTTATGAATATTTTAGGGTCAGTCACCCTGTTATCAGACAGTTTTTGTTAATTTTTATTTTTTTACTCAAAGTAAAATGGCAAAAGTTAGTTTTTTGGAAAGACTAAAACCCCAATTACGTGTTAGGTTAGTTTTAAGAGGCTCGACGCGATTTAGATTTAGTGCTTGTCTTCACATATTTCTTGATAACTATGTTACAGCTTGCTATATACCTATCAATATTTGACCAATCATAGTTCATTATGTGGGGAATGAGGTTATATCCTTCATTTGATCTAGAAATGATCGTACACTGAGTTATGAATTTTCAAAAATTATGTTTATTCACATAGGAAACCATGTTATTTAGATTTGATATTTGTATTTGCATTTGGCTTGATAACTATGTTATGGCTTGCCATATTTCTATCAATATTTTACAAATCATAGTTCATTATGTGGGGAATGACGTCATATCCTTCATTTGATCTAGAAATAATCTTACACCGAGTTATGAATTTTCAAAAATTAGGTTTATTCACTTAGGAAACCATGTTTTATTAGATTTGATATTTGTCTTTGCATTTTTACAATGGGTACCCCTTGTAAAAAAAACAATTATTATTTTTTTACAGGGGGTGTATTTCATGAGCGTATTTCGTGGACTGGAAGGTTCCTCTTCGAAATATGCCATTGACTCCTAATGTGACAAGTGGAATTGCACCGACAGTACGGGCAATCTTTCATTAGTCTAAGGTGTGTACAACAATCATTTTGACAATTGCTAATTAAGAATTGTTTAACTACAGCTTTTTGTTCATTGCAGATGTTTTAATCTACAAAAAGCTTGGAAATTTCAAAGAAGGGCAAACCTAAGCAGAGTCGGATCAATCCAAATTGATAATTGATCATCGATGTGACCCAAGCTACGTTCGCGTTCTCTCAGTGTTTATCCAATTAAGATAAAGAAATCAATAACGCCGGAAAGGAACGGTTTCCCTCAAAGTATCGCGGAACGGGTTTTAGTTTCATCCAAGCTCAAGTTCAGTAGTTTTCGTCCGCTCGTGACAAAGTTCAAGAAGTGCGCGTTTTGTAACAAAGTAATCGCGGAATGACTCTCTCGTAAAAAGTGACAATTGATCTAAAATTTCACGACTACCGACGTGATGAATCGGATGAACCCCGAAAAAGGACGCAAAAGTGAGTGAATAAACTTGGAACTGTTTAAGAAGCATTGATGAGGAAAGAACTGGAGAATTTTCAAGCCACGAAATCCGACGAAAAGTTTAAAAAAGGTAGGCAAATTGAGTGTGGTTTTTTTAATGACAAATTAAATTGTGGCATTTACCACCCGATTAGACATTGTATTTTCTCGAAAAGTCTAAGCGGAGTGTTGGATTTACAGCCGCGGCTAAATGCTACTACTACTTTATTATTGTTTACAAGTTTTCATTTCTAGGTTCATTTTGAAATATCGTATAAACATTATAGTTAATTATTTTCGCTACAGCTTTTAACTTTTACGCAAATTTTAACTATCTTTTCAGGGTTATACGCTATTTCAAAAACAACTTTTATTTTACAAAATTTGAGTCGGTGTTCACTACAGCTTTTAAATGAAAGTGATATTTCGCTACTTCTTTAGTCTCTATATGATATTTTGAAATCTGTCTTTAGTAGAACCTTCAGTGTTTTCTAAATTTAAAAGATTATATGAATCAGTTGTAAAATGTTTGCAAATATTTCTTGCCCATGGAAATTTTTCTTGGCCCCTGGAAACTTTTCTTGCCCCTGGAAACTTTTCTTGCGCCTGGAAATTTTTCTTGCCCCTGCAAACTTTTGTGGGTCAGGTCAGGTTAGGTCAGGTCAGGTCAGGTCAGGTCAGGTCAGGTCAGGTCAGGTTAGGTTAGGTCAGGTCAGGTTAGGTTAGGTCAGGTCAGGTTAGGTTAGGTCAGGTCAGGTTAGGTTAGGTCAGATCTAACCTAACCTGACCTAACCTGACCTAACCTAACCTAACCTGACCTGACCTGACCTAAAAATTAGAAAAAAAAAAAAACACAAAATAATATGTTTTGTTTCCGGAAGTTGGCATAGATAGGCGGTGAATTGCGCTTCTTTCGGCTAATCCCACTCAAACTATAATCTTAGCATATTTCCATTTTTATTTCCGTTTTTATTTCCATTTATAAAAATTTAATTTTAATTCAGATGTCCGTTTTAATTTAGATGTTCATTTTAAGATGTTCCTTTTAATTTAGATGTTCATTTTAATTTAGATGTCCATTTTAATATAGATGTCCATTTTAATTTAGAAGTTCATTTTAATTTAGAAGTTCATTTTAATTTAGAAGTTCATTTTAATTTAGAAGTTCCATTTAATTTAGAAGTTCCATTTAATTTAGAAGTTCCTTTTAATTTAGAAGTTCCTTTTAATTTAGAAGTTCCTTTTAATTTAGAAGTTCCTTTTAATTTAGAAGTTCCTTTTAATTTAGAAGTTCCTTTTAATTTAGAAGTTCCTTTTAATTTAGAAGTTCATTTTAATTTAGAAGTTCATTTTAATTTAGATCTCAATTTTCCAAATCTCAAAAATCTCACTTTTCCAAATCTCAATTTTTCCCAATCTCAATTTAATTTAGAAGTGCAGTTTAATTTAGAAGTCCATTTTAATTTAGAAGTCCATTTTAATTTAGAAGTCCATTTTAATTTAGAAGTCCATTTTAATTTAGAAGTCCATTTTAATTTAGAAGTCCATTTTAATTTAGAAGTTCATTTTAATTTAGAAGTTCATTTTAATTTAGAAGTCCATTTTAATTTAGAAGTCCATTTTAATTTAGAAGTCCATTTTAATTTAGAAGTCCATTTTAATTTAGAAGTCCATTTTAATTTAGAAGTCCATTTTAATTTAGAAGTCCATTTTAATTTAGTAGTCCATTTTAATTTAGAAGTCCATTTTAATTTAGTAGTCCATTTTAATTTAGTAGTCCATTTTAATTTAGAAGTTCATTTTAATTTAGAAGTTCATTTTAATTTAGAAGTCCATTTTAATTTAGAAGTCCATTTTAATTTAGAAGTCCATTTTAATTTAGAAGTTCATTTTAATTTAGAAGTTCATTTTAATTTAGAAGTTCATTTTGATTTAGACGTTCATTTTAATTTAGACGTTCATTTTAATTTAGACGTCCATTTTAATTTAGAAGTCCATTTTAATTCAGATGATCGTTTTAATTTAGATGTTCATTTTAATATAGATGTTCATTTTAATTTTAATTTAGACGTCCATTTTAATTTAGACGACCATTTTAATTTAGACGACCAATTTATTTTAGATTTTAATTTAGATGTTCATTTTAATTTAGAAGTTAATTTAGAAGTCCATTTTAATTTAGAAGTCCATTTTAATTTAGAAGTTCATTTTAATTTAGAAGTTCATTTTAATTTAGAAGTTCATTTTAATTTAGAAGTTCATTTTAATTTAGAAGTTCATTTTAATTTAGAAGTCCATTTTAATTTAGACGTCCATTTTAATTTAGATGACCAATTTATTTTAGATTTTAATTTTAATTCAGATGTCCATTTTAATTTAGATGGTCATTTTATTTAGATGTTCATTCTAATTTAGATGTCCATTTTATTTTAGATGTTCATTTTAATTTAGAAGTCCATTTTAATAGTTTTAGTTAATTGTGTTTCAGCGCATTCGTAGTCCAGTGATTAGGGCGTCGGGTTACGGAACAAATGGTCTGGAGTTCGAAACCCGGCTTTTAATATTATAATATATCCGGAAATTTAAATTGAAGTATAGTTTTAGTTAGGTGTGTTTCAGCGCCTTCGTAGCCCAGTGATTAGGGCGTCGGGTTACGGAACAAATGGTCCGGAGTTCGAAACCCGGCTTTTAATGTTATAATATATCCCGAAATTTAAATTCAAGTATAGTTTTAGTTAATTGTATTTCAGCGCATTCGTAGCCCAGTGGTTAGGGCGTTGGGTTACGGAACAAATGGTCTCGAGTTCGAACCCCGGCTTTTAATATTATAATATTGCCCGAAATTTAAATTTAAGTATAGTTTTAGTTAATTATGTTTCAGCGTATTCGTAGCTCAGTGATTAGGACGTCAGGTTACGGAAGAAATGGTCTCGAGTTCGAACCCCGGCTTTTAATCTTATAATATTGCCGAAATTTAAATTTAAGTATAGTTTTAATTAATTGTAATCCAACGCATTCGTAGCCCAGTGGTTAGGGTGTCGGGTTATCGAACAAATGGACTTGAGTTCGAATCCCGCACCGGAGAGAATGCTTCGAAGTTGTCGAAAGACTATGGCGGCAAGTAACAAGCTCGGCCATTGAGATTCGAGGGCGTGTGGCTCTGTGGTTTGTAGATTGTAATTCAGCGCATTCCTGGCCCAGCGGTTAGGGTGTGGGGTTGTAGAACAAATTGTCACGAGTTCGAATCCCGCACTGGAGAGAATGGTTGGAAGTTGATGAAATTCGTGACGATGTGGTTGGTGGTTCGTAAAATGTAGGGCGTTTTGAAGCTCTTGCAAGTGACAAGTTCTGCCATATATCCGCAGAGCGTAGAGCGTAGAGCGTAGAGCGTAGAACGTAGAGGCGTACGCGTGCGCCATGCGATCCATGCGCATCCAAAGTCCGAAAGTCCGAAAGTCCGAAAGTCCGAAAGTCCGAAAGTCCGAAAGTCCGAAAGTCCGAAAGTCCGAAAGTCCGAAAGTCCGAAAGTCCGAAAGTCCGAAAGTCCGAAAGTCCGAAAGTCCGAAAGTCCGAAAGTCCGAAAGTCCGAAAGTCCGAAAGTCCGAAAGTCCGAAAGTCCGAAAGTCCGAAAGTCCGAAAGTCCGAAAGTCCGAAAGTCCGAAAGTCCGAAAGTCCGAAAGTCCGAAAGTCCGAAAGTCCGAAAGTCCGAAAGTCCGAAAGTCCGAAAGTCCGAAAGTCCGAAAGTCCGAAAGTATCGAAAAAGTGCAGAAAATTTTGTCAGAAAAATGGAGAAAGTCAGAAAAGGCAGAAAGAAGATCAGAAAGTAAGAAAGTCAGAAAGAACAGAAAATTTTGTCAGAAAAAAGTGCGAAAAGTAAGTTAAGTCAGAAAGTAAGAAAGTAAGAAAAAAGTAAGAAAAGTAAGAAAAGTCAGATAGTTAGATAGTTAGAATAGGTTAGCATAGGTTAGCTTAGGTTAGCTTAGGTTAGCTAAGAATAGGTAAGAATAGCTAAGGAATTAGGTTGTGTTAGGTTAGGTTAGGTTAGGTTAGGTTAGGTTAGGTTAGGTTAGGTTAGGTTAGGTTAGGTTAGGTTAGGTTAGGTTAGGTTAGGTTAGGTTAGGTTAGGTTAGGTTAGGTTAGGTTAGGTTAGGTTAGGTTAGGTTAGGTTAGGTTAGGTTAGGTTAGGTTAGGTTAGGTTAGGTTAGGTTAGGTTAGGTTAGGTTAGGTTAGGTTAGGTTAGGTTAGGTTAGGTTAGGTTAGGTTAGGTTAGGTTAGGTTAGGTTAGGTTAGGTTAGGTTAGGTTAGGTTAGGTTAGGTTAGGTTAGGTTAGGTTAGGTTAGGTTAGGTTAGGTTAGGTTAGGTTAGGTTAGGTTAGGTTAGGTTAGGTTAGGTTAGGTTAGGTTAGGTTAGGTTAGGTTAGGTTAGGTTAGGTTAGGTTAGGTTAGGTTAGGTTAGGTTAGGTTAGGTTAGGTTAGGTTAGGTTAGGTTAGGTTAGGTTAGGTTAGGTTAGGTTAGGTTAGGTTAGGTTAGGTTAGGTTAGGTTAGGTTAGGTTAGGTTAGGTTAGGTTAGGTTAGGTTAGGTTAGGTTAGGTTAGGTTAGGTTAGGTTAGGTTAGGTTAGGTTAGGTTAGGTTAGGTTAGGTTAGGTTAGGTTAGGTTAGGTTAGGTTAGGTTAGGTTAGGTTAGGTTAGGTTAGGTTAGGTTAGGTTAGGTTAGGTTAGGTTAGGTTAGGTTAGGTTAGGTTAGGTTAGGTTAGGTTAGGTTAGGTTAGGTTAGGTTAGGTTAGGTTAGGTTAGGTTAGGTTAGGTTAGGTTAGGTTAGGTTAGGTTAGGTTAGGTTAGGTTAGGTTAGGTTAGGTTAGGTTAGGTTAGGTTAGGTTAGGTTAGGTTAGGTTAGGTTAGGTTAGGTTAGGTTAGGTTAGGTTAGGTTAGGTTAGGTTAGGTTAGGTTAGGTTAGGTTAGGTTAGGTTAGGTTAGGTTAGGTTAGGTTAGGTTAGGTTAGGTTAGGTTAGGTTAGGTTAGGTTAGGTTAGGTTAGGTTAGGTTAGGTTAGGTTAGGTTAGGTTAGGTTAGGTTAGGTTAGGTTAGGTTAGGTTAGGTTAGGTTAGGTTAGGTTAGGTTAGGTTAGGTTAGGTTAGGTTAGGTTAGGTTAGGTTAGGTTAGGTTAGGTTAGGTTAGGTTAGGTTAGGTTAGGTTAGGTTAGGTTAGGTTAGGTTAGGTTAGGTTAGGTTAGGTTAGGTTAGGTTAGGTTAGGTTAGGTTAGGTTAGGTTAGGTTAGGTTAGGTTAGGTTAGGTTAGGTTAGGTTAGGTTAGGTTAGGTTAGGTTAGGTTAGGTTAGGTTAGGTTAGGTTAGGTTAGGTTAGGTTAGGTTAGGTTAGGTTAGGTTAGGTTAGGTTAGGTTAGGTTAGGTTAGGTTAGGTTAGGTTAGGTTAGGTTAGGTTAGGTTAGGTTAGGTTAGGTTAGGTTAGGTTAGGTTAGGTTAGGTTAGGTTAGGTTAGGTTAGGTTAGGTTAGGTTAGGTTAGGTTAGGTTAGGTTAGGTTAGGTTAGGTTAGGTTAGGTTAGGTTAGGTTAGGTTAGGTTAGGTTAGGTTAGGTTAGGTTAGGTTAGGTTAGGTTAGGTTAGGTTAGGTTAGGTTAGGTTAGGTTAGGTTAGGTTAGGTTAGGTTAGGTTAGGTTAGGTTAGGTTAGGTTAGGTTAGGTTAGGTTAGGTTAGGTTAGGTTAGGTTAGGTTAGGTTAGGTTAGGTTAGGTTAGGTTAGGTTAGGTTAGGTTAGGTTAGGTTAGGTTAGGTTAGGTTAGGTTAGGTTAGGTTAGGTTAGGTTAGGTTAGGTTAGGTTAGGTTAGGTTAGGTTAGGTTAGGTTAGGTTAGGTTAGGTTAGGTTAGGTTAGGTTAGGTTAGGTTAGGTTAGGTTAGGTTAGGTTAGGTTAGGTTAGGTTAGGTTAGGTTAGGTTAGGTTAGGTTAGGTTAGGTTAGGTTAGGTTAGGTTAGGTTAGGTTAGGTTAGGTTAGGTTAGGTTAGGTTAGGTTAGGTTAGGTTAGGTTAGGTTAGGTTAGGTTAGGTTAGGTTAGGTTAGGTTAGGTTAGGTTAGGTTAGGTTAGGTTAGGTTAGGTTAGGTTAGGTTAGGTTAGGTTAGGTTAGGTTAGGTTAGGTTAGGTTAGGTTAGGTTAGGTTAGGTTAGGTTAGGTTAGGTTAGGTTAGGTTAGGTTAGGTTAGGTTAGGTTAGGTTAGGTTAGGTTAGGTTAGGTTAGGTTAGGTTAGGTTAGGTTAGGTTAGGTTAGGTTAGGTTAGGTTAGGTTAGGTTAGGTTAGGTTAGGTTAGGTTAGGTTAGGTTAGGTTAGGTTAGGTTAGGTTAGGTTAGGTTAGGTTAGGTTAGGTTAGGTTAGGTTAGGTTAGGTTAGGTTAGGTTAGGTTAGGTTAGGTTAGGTTAGGTTAGGTTAGGTTAGGTTAGGTTAGGTTAGGTTAGGTTAGGTTAGGTTAGGTTAGGTTAGGTTAGGTTAGGTTAGGTTAGGTTAGGTTAGGTTAGGTTAGGTTAGGTTAGGTTAGGTTAGGTTAGGTTAGGTTAGGTTAGGTTAGGTTAGGTTAGGTTAGGTTAGGTTAGGTTAGGTTAGGTTAGGTTAGGTTAGGTTAGGTTAGGTTAGGTTAGGTTAGGTTAGGTTAGGTTAGGTTAGGTTAGGTTAGGTTAGGTTAGGTTAGGTTAGGTTAGGTTAGGTTAGGTTAGGTTAGGTTAGGTTAGGTTAGGTTAGGTTAGGTTAGGTTAGGTTAGGTTAGGTTAGGTTAGGTTAGGTTAGGTTAGGTTAGGTTAGGTTAGGTTAGGTTAGGTTAGGTTAGGTTAGGTTAGGTTAGGTTAGGTTAGGTTAGGTTAGGTTAGGTTAGGTTAGGTTAGGTTAGGTTAGGTTAGGTTAGGTTAGGTTAGGTTAGGTTAGGTTAGGTTAGGTTAGGTTAGGTTAGGTTAGGTTAGGTTAGGTTAGGTTAGGTTAGGTTAGGTTAGGTTAGGTTAGGTTAGGTTAGGTTAGGTTAGGTTAGGTTAGGTTAGGTTAGGTTAGGTTAGGTTAGGTTAGGTTAGGTTAGGTTAGGTTAGGTTAGGTTAGGTTAGGTTAGGTTAGGTTAGGTTAGGTTAGGTTAGGTTAGGTTAGGTTAGGTTAGGTTAGGTTAGGTTAGGTTAGGTTAGGTTAGGTTAGGTTAGGTTAGGTTAGGTTAGGTTAGGTTAGGTTAGGTTAGGTTAGGTTAGGTTAGGTTAGGTTAGGTTAGGTTAGGTTAGGTTAGGTTAGGTTAGGTTAGGTTAGGTTAGGTTAGGTTAGGTTAGGTTAGGTTAGGTTAGGTTAGGTTAGGTTAGGTTAGGTTAGGTTAGGTTAGGTTAGGTTAGGTTAGGTTAGGTTAGGTTAGGTTAGGTTAGGTTAGGTTAGGTTAGGTTAGGTTAGGTTAGGTTAGGTTAGGTTAGGTTAGGTTAGGTTAGGTTAGGTTAGGTTAGGTTAGGTTAGGTTAGGTTAGGTTAGGTTAGGTTAGGTTAGGTTAGGTTAGGTTAGGTTAGGTTAGGTTAGGTTAGGTTAGGTTAGGTTAGGTTAGGTTAGGTTAGGTTAGGTTAGGTTAGGTTAGGTTAGGTTAGGTTAGGTTAGGTTAGGTTAGGTTAGGTTAGGTTAGGTTAGGTTAGGTTAGGTTAGGTTAGGTTAGG